>LR738712.1:725632576-725675734 GCA_902687465.1 Secale cereale | reverse complement strand
TTAATTTGCAAAGTGAAGGTAAGGCAAAACAGGACAGAATCTGTGAAAAACAGAACAGCAGGCAGTAATTGACCTGTTCGGGATACTTCTGCAACTCAAATCAAAAAACTCAGAACTGACGCACGAAAGACAATTATATAGAGAACTCTTTCGAAAAAATTCAGACCAAAAAGATGATCTGGTGATTTTATACGAATTTTTCTATCCAAGGACAGAATCTGTTTCCTGGACAGCACCTCACAACTTTTGAACTTTCTAGCAATCAGAGGCTATACTTGGCACAAATATGAAAAGCAAAGATACAATGATGATGCTACAGCAGTAAACAACATCAAGACACAACAAAAGCAAAAAATTTATTCATGTGGGCTGCCTCCCAAAAGCGCTTTCTTTTATGCCTTTAAGCTAGGCATAATGCATAGATCAAGTTTTATCAAGAGTAAAAGAATAGCTAGCCCGTACAACGGACTCAAAAGGTAACTTGACCTTCTTACGAGGGAAGTGTTCCATCCCTTCTTTGAGAGGAAACTGAAATTTTATATTACCCTCTTTCATGTCAATGACAGCACCAACGGTGCGCAAAAAGGGACGTCCCAAAATAATTGGACACGAAGGATCACATTCAATATCCATAATAGTGAAATCAACGGGCACATAATTATCATTGACAACAATAAGAACATCGTCGATCCTCCCCAAAGGTTTCTTTATGGAAGAATCCACGAGACGAACACCAAAAGAACAAGAATCATAAGGTTTCAATTTAAGCATATCATATAGTCTTTTGGGCATAATAGAAGTATTAGCTACAATATCACATAAAGCAAAGCATGAGAAATTGTTTATCTTAATTTTAATCATAGAATCCCAACCATCTCCTAGCTTTCTAGGTATGGAGGCTTCTACTCTAAGTTTTTCCTCCCTAGCTTTGATGAGAGCATTAGTGATATGCTCTGTGAAGGCAAGATTAAGCGTGCTAGTGTTGGGATCCTTAGCCATTCCTTGTAGAAATGTGACAACTTCTGAAATACTACAATTATCAAAATCAATTTTATCATTAGTGGGCAGAATTGTAGTGTCATCATCTTTGTTTAATTCGCTCTCTATTATAAGAGTTTGAACATCTTCCCAAGTTTCGGGAAGCTTAGGAGCAATTTTAAACTGAGGCTCATACTTTTTTCCTGGAAGACCATGCCATGGGCATAACTCTCCGTCATAACTAGTGTAATCACAAGGTTTATCTTTTTTATAAACCCCGTCAGAGATAAGTGGGGCAATGGAAGTAGGGGTGTACTCCTCCCATTTAGTGTTTTTGGTAGAACCCATAGTAGCAAGCAAGCAAGATAACTATTTTTGTGATTTTCGATAAAAGGAACTAAAGCAAAAAATGAAAGGTAAACTAACAAGACTAAAAAGCAAAGGTAAAAGATAGCATGCAACTCCCCTATCCTGAAGAGTGGAGTCCCCGGCAACGGCGCCAGAAACTACTCCTTGATGGGCCTCGAACCCCTCGTTGGTTACCCCAAGTGGAAGGTGTAAGATGTAGTAAGTAGAAGTGTTTTCCCCTAGCAAAGATGCCAAGGATCGAATCCCAAGAGACTCCTAGGTTCAACAGGTAGGTGTCAACTGCTAACGGCGCAATTAGCAATCAACGTGGACCTGCACATAGATACAAATAACTTTGCTCCCAACGAGTATAGAGAGGTTGTCAATCTCTCCGGCCTTGTCGTTCACAAAGGGTTAAAAGCAATATGATAGTAGTGATAGACAGTGTTTTGCAATAGTAAATAAAATAGCGGAAAGTAAATAGTGTATGTGATCAATGATGGTAATATGGACCGGAATCTCATGATGTTCACTAGTGATGTCTCTCTCCCAAAAGACGATAAAACAGCTATGTGAGGTAAACAAATTACAGCTGGGCAATTGACAGGACCACGAACGCAAACCAATGCTGACTACATTGCAAGAAAGATTGAGGTTCAAAGCATGGGCGGTACGCCAAAGTAAGTAGACTGAAATCCATCTGCATCTACTACTAATCATCCACCTTGAGATATCTATCCAGAACATCTCGCTGGTATTAAGTTGCGAGTCCCACCCATAGTGTAAACTCAATGCAACAGACAACTGCATTAAAAGAACTTTGCGTAAAGTAAACAATCCTTGCACCCGCGGGCACAAGCACCGTTGTTTTCCCCCTTGTGGCAACAGCACATCCCCTAGACTCATGTTTCTGTCACTCAAGCTAGTCATCGAGGGGCATGAACCCACAATCGAGCATAACGTTCCCTCTTGGAGTCACTACTTACTACTCGGCCAAAGCAATAATTAACAACAGAGAACATGCAAGAATTACTTATGAACTAAAATATAAAAGAGGTGAATCAAATATATTACTCAAGATCAATCTGAACATAATCTCATCATCCATCGGATCCCAGCAAACTCAACATAGCAACAGCATAAGGATTACATAGGTGCCTCGATCATGTAGGGCAGCTCACGAGGACTAATTAGTGAAGCACAAGAACGGGAGGAGAACATCACATAGCTACTGGTCATGGACTCATGGTCCAAGGGAGACTACTCACGAGTCATCCGGGAGGCGTCCATGGTGGTGGAGAAGCTCCCGGTGGTGATCCTCCCCTCCGGCAGGGTGCCGGGAAGAGTTCTCCTGGTGCTCCCGATCTTGGAAGCGGCGGCGGCGGCGGAACAGAGATGGGATCGCGAAATGAAGTCCTGTTTCGAGGGTTTCGGGGAACCCTTTA
The DNA here is from genome assembly GCA_902687465.1 of Secale cereale. Classification (NCBI taxonomy): domain Eukaryota; kingdom Viridiplantae; phylum Streptophyta; class Magnoliopsida; order Poales; family Poaceae; genus Secale; species Secale cereale. Next base: position 725,672,963 of record LR738712.1, on the reverse strand, counting down.
AATATATGCCAAAGTAGGGCACCAGGGGGCTCTCGGGGGGCCGAGGCGCCCCCCCGGCGCGGCCCAGGGGGGGCGCGCCCACAGGGCGCCTGGAGCCCCTGTGCCCCCCCCCCCAGGCTGCCTTTCGGACGCAGTGTTGTTTCCGGTACGCTGATTTTTTTTATATATTTTTTCTGGATTTTTCTGGGCAGTTCTCGAAACGTGAAAACCTGAAATACAAAAACAGCCGAAAACAGAAACTGGCACTGGGGTGCACTGGATTAGTAAGTTAGTCCAAATATGATCAAAAGTGTATGGAAGTGTATGAATATCATAGCAATATCACCCAAAAGTGGCATGGAGCAAGCAGAAATTATAGATACGTTTTGGATGTATCAACAAGTAACAAGTAGTAAAAGTAAATAAGGTGCAGCAATATGGCCCAATCCTTTTTGTAGCAAAGGACAAGCCTGGACAAACTCTTATATAAGGAAAAGCGCTCCCGAGGACACATGGGAATTATCATCAAGCTAGTTTTCATCACGCTCATATGATTCACATTCGTTACTTTGATAATTTGGTATGTGGGTGGACCAGTGCTTGGGTACTACCCTTACTTGGACAAGCATCCCACTTATGATTAACCTCTATTTCAAGCATCCGCAACTAGAAAATAAGTATTAAGGTAAACCTAAGCATAGCATGAAACATATGGATCCAAATCAGCCCCTTACGAAGCAATGCATAAACTAGGGTTTAAGCTTCTGTCACTCTAGCAACCCATCATCTACTTATTACTTCCCAATGCCTTCCTCTAGGCCCAACAATGGTGAATTGTCATGTAGTCTATGTTCACATGACACCACTAGAGGAAAGACAACATACATCTCATCAAAATATCGAACGAATACCAAATTCACATGACTACTTATAGCAAGACTTCTCCCATGTCCTCAGGAACAAACATAACTACTCACAAATCATATTCATGTTCATAATCAGAGGGGTATTGATATGCATAATGGATCTAAACATATGATCTTCCACCGGATAAACCAACTAGCATCAACTACAAGAAGTAATCAACACTACTAGTGCTACTTCTCGAGCTTGCGCTGTATTCCCTCGAAGAGGAAAGGGTGATGCAGCACAGTAGCGTAAGTATTTCCCTTAGTTTTTTAGAACAAAGGTATCAATCCAGTAGAAGACCACGCGCGAGTCCCTCGCACCTGCACAAACAAATAAGAACTTCGCAGCCAACGCGATAAGGGGTTGTCAATCCCTTTACGATCACTTACGAAAGTGAGATCTGATAGAGATGATAGTTTGATATTTTTGGTATTTTTGGATATAAGAACAGAAAGTAAAAGCGGAAAAGTAAAGTAGATTGTAGATTGATATGGAGAATAGACCCGGGGGCCATAGTGTTCTCTAGTGGCTTCTCTCATGATAGCGATATTCTACGGTGGGTAAACAAATTACTATCGAGCAATTGATAGAAAAGCGAATAATTATGAGACTATCTAAGCATGATCATTATATATAGGCATCACGTCCGTGACAAGTAGACCGAAACGATTCTGCATCTACTACTATTACTCCACACATCGACCACTATCCAGCATGCATCTAGAGTATTAAGTTCATAAGAACAGAGTAATGCTTTAAAGCAATATGACATGATGTAGAGGGATAAACTCAAGCAATATGATATAAACCCCATCTTTTTATCCTCGATGGCAACAATACAATACGTGCCTTGCTGCCCCTTCTGTCACTGGGAAAGGACACCGCAAGATTGAACCCAAAGCCAAGCACTTCTCCCATTGCAAGAACTATAGATCTAGTAGGCCAAACCAAACCAATAATTCGAAGAGACTTGCAAGGATATTATAATCATACATAAAAGATTTCAGAAAAGAATCAAATATTGTTCATAGATAATCTTGATCATAAACCCACAATTCATCGGATCTCGACAAACACACCGCAAAAAGATTACATCGAATAGATCTCCTCGAAGATCGAGGAGAACTTTGTATTGAGATCCAAAAAGAGAGAAGAAGCCATCTAGCTAATAACTATGGACCCGAAGGTCTGTGGTAAACTACTCACAACTCATTGGTGAGGCTATGGTGTTGATGTAGAAGCACTCCATGATGGATCCCCCCTCCGGCAGAGCTCCGGAACAGGCCCCAAGATGGGATGTCACGGGAACAGAAGGTTGCGGCAGTCGAATTAGGGTTTTCTCTGTTGCCTCGATATATTCAGGGTCTATGGATATATATAGGAGGAAGGAGGGCATCAGGGGAGCCATAAGGGGCCCACGAGGATGGGGGCGCGCCCAGGGGGAGGGGGTGCGCCCTGGACCCTCGTGGCCACCTCTATTGTTCCCTCGCGTGTACTCCAAGTCTTATGGGTAGATACGGTTCCAAAAATAACTCTCTCGAAGGTTTCATTCCGTTTGGACTCCGATTGATATCCCTTTTCTGCGAAACACTGAAATAGGCAAAAAAAACAGCAATTTGCACTGGGCCTTGGGTTAGTAGGTTAGTCCCAAAAATAATATAAAAGTGTATAATAAAGCCCATTAAACATCCAAAATAAAATATATATAATAGCATGGAACAGTAAAAAATTATAGATACGTTGGAGACGTATCAACTAGCAACCCACGGGTACCAATTTGAGGTTTTGATACAAAGATTGGATACAAGAGATGAACTAGGGTTTGAGAGGAGATGTTGCTGGTGAAGATGTTGATGAAGATAACCCTCCCCAAGATGGGAGAGTTGTTGGTGATGACGGTGGTGACGATTTCCCCCTCCCGGAGGGAAGTTTCCTCGGCAGAACAGCTTCGCCGGAGCTCTAGATTGGTTCCGCCAAGGTTCTGCCTCGAGATGGCGGCGCTTCATCCCGAAATCCTCCTTATGATTTTTTCCAGATCAAAACACTTCATATAGCAGAAGATGAGCATCAGGGGGCTGCCAGGTGGCCCACGAGGCAGGGGGCGCGCCCCCACCCTCGTGGACGGTGGGTGGCCCCCCTCCTGTACTTCTTTCGTCGGATATTTTTTATATTTTCCAAAACTGACTTTCGTGGAGTTTCGGGTCTTTTTTAGTTGTGCAGAATAGGTCTCCAATGTTTGCTCCTTTTCCAGCCCAGAATTCCAGTTGTCGGCATTCTCCCTCTTCATGTAAACCTTGTAAAATAAGATAGAAAAGGCATAAGTAATGTGACATAATGTGTAATAACATCCCATAATGCAATAAAAATCAATATAAAATCATGATGCAAAATGGACGTATCAACTCCCCCAAGCTTAGACCTCGCTTGTCCTCAAGCAGAAGCCGATATCAAAAAATATGTCCACATGTTTAGAGATAGAGGTGTCGATAAAAATAAAATACGGACATGAGGGCATCATGATCATTCTTATAACAATAACATATATATATTGTCATATGATTTCTTATGCTAAAGTAACAATATATTCACAATGTCAAGTATGAATTAGAAACTTCATTGAAAACTAACAAACTATGATCTCGGTCATTGAAGCAATTGCAAGTTATCATAACATCGGAAAGAGTCAATATAAGAGCTTTTTAGCAAGTCCACATACTCAACTATCATTTAGTCTTTCACAATTTCTAACACTCATGCAATACTTATGGGTAGGGAGTTTTAATCGGACACAAAGAAAGATAGGGGCTTATAGTGTTGCCTCCCAACCTTTTACCTCAAGGGTAATGTCAACAGTAATAGATCATGATAGCTTACATCCAAGTGGATATATATGTCAGGATCTTTCCAACACAATGTGCTTGCCAAAGGATAAAATGTAAAAAGGAAAGGTGAAGATCACTGCTACTTCTTGAGCTTGCGGTGTATTCCCTCAAAGAGGAAAGGGAGATGCAGCACAGTAGCGTAAGTATTTCCCTCAGTTTTTGAGAACCAAGGTATAAATCCAGTAGGAGACCACGCGCAAGTCGCTCGCACCTGCACAAACAAATAAGAACTTCGTAGCCAACGCGATAAGGGGTTGTCGACCCCTTTACGGTCACTTACGACAGTGAGATCTGACAGAGATGATAGCTTGGTATTTTTGGCATTTTTGGATATAAGAACAAAAGGTAAAAGCGGAAAAGTAAAGTAGATTGTAGATTGATATGTTGAGAATAGACCCGGGGGCCATAGTGTTCTCTAGTGGCTTCTCTCATGATAGCGATATTCTACGGTGGGTAAACAAATTACCGTCGAGCAATTGATAGAAAAGCGAATAATTATGAGACTATCTAGGCATGATCATTATATGTAGGCATCACGTCCGAGACAAGTAGACCGAAACAATTCTGCATCCACTACTATTACTCCACACATCGACCGCTATCCAGCATGCATCTAGTGTATTAAGCTCATAAGAACGGAGTAACGCCTTAAGCAAGATGACATGATGTAGAGGGATAAACTCAAACATAGTGATATAAACCCCATCTTTTTATCCTCGATGGCAACAATACAATACGTGCCTTGCTGCCCCTACTGTCACTGGGAAAGGACACCGCAAGATTGAACCCAAAGCCAAGCACTTTCCCATTGCAAGAACTATAGATCTAGTAGGCCATACCAAACCAATAATTCGAAGAGACTTGCAAGGATATTATGAGCACACATAAAGATTTCATAAAAGAACCAAATATTTCTCATAGATAATCTTGATCATAAACCCACATTCATCGGATCTCGACAAACACACCACAAAAAGAGATTACATCGAATAGATCTCCTCGAAGACCAAGGAGAACTTGGTATTGAGATCCAAAGAGAGAGAAGAAGCCATCTAGATACTAGCTATGGACCCGAAGGTCTATGGTAAACTACTCACAACTCATGGTGAGGCGATGATGATGATGTAGAAGCACTTTGTGGTAGATCCTCCCTCCGGCGGAGCTCCGGAACAGGCCCCAAGATGGGATCTCACGGGAACAGAAGGTTGTGGCGGTGGAACTAGGGTTTTCTCTGTTCGTCTAATAGTTTCGGGGTACGTAGGTATATATAGGAGGAAGGAGGGCACCGGGGGCCAGACTGGGTGCCCACAAGGCAGGGGGCGTGCCCCCACCCTCGTGGACGCCACGTCAGCCCTACTCCGTGGTTCTCAAGTCTCCCGTGCGTATTTTCCTCCAAAAATATCTCTCCCGAAGGTTTCATTCCGTTTGGACTCCGTTTGATATTCCTTTTCCGTAAAACCCTAAAACAGGCAAAAAACTGCAATCTGGACTAGGCCTTTGGGTTAGTAGGTTACTCCCAAAAATAATATAAAAGTGTATAACAAAGCCCATTAAACATCCAAAACATCATAAATAATAGCATGGAACAATCAAAAATTATAGATACGTTGGAGACGTATCAATCACCATGTCTCTTATAAGGTAAGAACAATAGATAGGCCCTTCGCAGAGGGAAGCAGAGGTTGTCATGTGCTTTTATGGTTGGATGTACAAAATCTTAGCGCAGAAGAACGTCACTTTATATTGCCACTTGTGATATGGACCTTTATTATGCAGTCCGTCGCTTTTATTTTTTCCATATCACAAGATCGTATGAAGATTATTTTCTCCACACTGATAGATCATACATATTTAGAGCGTTGCAACAATGACAACTTACTTGAAGGATCACTAGTAGAAAAAGGGTCTAATGTGAAGCACATTAGTCCTGGTTTGTACCAGAACCGGCACTAATGTGACCATTAGTGCCGGGCACTAATGTGACCATTAGTGCCGGTTCGAACGGCTAGGCGGGCGGAGATAATTAGTACCGGTTTGTGGGCAACCTCTAGTACCGGTTCATGCCACGAACCGGTACTAATAAGGCTTTGTCAGGTTGTGGTCAGGCTGCGGGCCCATGAGAACCTTTAGTACCGGTTCATGGCATGAACCGATACTAGAGTTTCGTAGTAAGCTGAATTTTTAGTCCCACCTCGCGAAGAGAGAGGCACTAGGAGCTGTTTATAAGCCGTGAGCGCAGAGACAATGTGGGAGAGGTGTAATTCTCACCTGCACGTTTCTTAGCTTTAAGCCTTGAGGGATAGTGTAGATTGCACGGAGCAATGTGCAATGCTTTCTACACTATTCCAAAAGGCTTGAAGCTAATTAACGAGCATTGCGCCTTTTTTTATTTTTAATAACTTATTACAGCTCCGGAGTTCTTGTGTTACGGCATTTTTTTGAACTTATTTGAACTCCAGACTTGTGTGTTCAAAATGCACCATTCAAATCCACATCATCAATTATCAACCCTTTCTGAATTCATTTGGTATTTTCATTCATTTACTGATTTGTTTTTAGAGAGCTAAATGACCGTGAAATTGAAAAGCACTACAAAATGAACTCTGAAAAGGTTGAAACTTGGCACGGTATCATCATTTGACCCACATGGCATGTGCAAAAAACTAGAGAGGGTCACGGCAAAAATTCGATGCACTTCGTGTACAAAATGGACAATCTCTTTCGAGGTATCAGGGTTTAGGACGAAAACTCATATGTTACAAAGGCATTGCATTTTTTGAACTTATTTGAACTCCAGACTTGTTGTGTGTTCAAAATGCACCATTCAAATCCACATCATCAATTATCAACCCTTTCTGAATTCATTTGGTATCTTTCATTCATTTACTGATTTGTTTTTAGAGAGCTAAATGACCATGAAATTGAAAAGCACTACAAATTGAACTCTGAAAAGGTTGAAACTTGGCATGGTATCATCATTTGACCCACATGACATGTGCAAAAAACTAGAGAGGGTCACGGCAAAAATTCGATGCACTTCGTGTACAAAATGGGCAATCTCTTTCGCGGTATCAGGGTTTAGGACGAAACCTCATATGTTACAAAGGCATTGCATTTTTTTGAACTTATTTGAACTCCAGACTCGTTGTGTGTTCAAAATGCACCATTCAAATCCACATCATCAATTATCAACCCTTTCTGAATTCATTTGGTATTTTTCATTCATTTACTGATTTGTTTTAAGAGAGCTAAATGACCATGAAATTGAAGCACTACAAAATGAACTCTGAAAAGTTTGAAACTTGGCATGGTATCATCATTTGACCCACATGGCATGTGCAAAAAACTAGAGAGGGTCACGGCAAAAATTCGATGCACTTCGTGTACAAAATGGACAATCTCTTTCGAGGTATCAGGGTTTAGGACGAAAACTCATATGTTACAAAGGCATTGCATTTATTTGAACTTATTTGAACTCCAGACTTGTTGTGTGCTCAAAATGCACCATTCAAATCGGCATCATCAATTATCAACCCTTTCTGGATTCATTCTGTATTTTTCATTCATTTACTGATTTGTTTTTAGAGAGCTAAATGACCGTGAAATTGAAAAGCACTACAAAATAAAATATGAAAAGGTTGAAACTTGGCATGGTATCATCATTTTACCCACATGGCATGTGCAAAACACTAGATAGGGTCACGGCAAAAATTCGATGCACTTCGTGTACAAAATGGACAATCTCTTTCGAGGTATCAGGGTTTAGGATGAAAACTCATATGTTACAAAGGCATTGCATTTTTTTTGAACTTATTTGAACTCCATACTTGATGTGTGTTGAAAATGCACCATTCAAATCCACATCATCAATTATCAACCCTTTCTGAATTCATTTGGTATTTTTCATTCATTTACTGATTTGTTTTTGGAGAGCTAAATGACCATGAAATTGAAAAGCACTACAAAATGAACTTTGAAAAGGTTGAAACTTGGCATGGTATTATCATTTGACCCACATGGCATGTGCAAAAAACTAGAGAGGGTCATGGCAAAAATTCGATGCACTTCGCGTACAAAATGGATAATCTCTTTCAAGGTATCAGGGTTTAGGATGAAAACTCATATGTTACAAAGGCATTGCATTTTTTTGAACTTATTTGAACTCCAGACTTAATGTGTGTTCAAAATGCACCATTCAAATCCACATCATCAATTATCAACCCTTTCTGAATTCATTTGGTATTTTTCATTCATTTACTGATTTGTTTTTAGAGAGCTAAATGAGATATATAATGTTAGTTAGATAATTTTAGATATAGAAATGTTAGTTAGATATAAAATTTAGATATAGAAATGTTAGATAGAAATTTTAGATATATTTGCGGCAATGTTAGATAGATAAATTTTAGATATAGAAATGTTAGTTAGATATAAAATGAAATACCATATAAAAAATTGTTTGCGCGCTACCCAGTGGGCCAGCAAGGCCCTGGGCCTGTATTTGCAGGCCCATAAAGACCCAGCAGACTCACAGGGCAGCGCGGCAAAGTTAGGCCCACAAGCCTGCAGTAGACAGGAGCTCGAAGGAGCATCCGCGGTGGGGTTTATAAACCAGTGCGGCTGCCCTTCGCTCGGCGAGGTGAGACTAAACACTGCCGCAAAGCAGCTATGCAAGCGGCCTTTAGTACCGGCTGGTGGCTCCAACCGGTATTAAAGGCCTACCGTTTAGTACCGGTTGGAGCCACCAACCGGTACTAAAGGCCGCTTTTCCCGCCGCTTTCGTTGCCAAAATTGGCCTTCAGTACCGGTCGGTGGCTCCAACCGGTACTAAAAACCTCCCCTATATAAACTGCACTGTCCAGAAATTCAGTTTCTTCTCCCAGTCGCTCGTTCCTCACGCGTTGCCGCCGCCCCTGCTCGTCCCGCGCCGTCCACGTCGCCGTCGCCGTCGCCGCCCCCGTCGTCGTCGCCGCCCCTGTCACCGTCGCCCCGGCCCCGTCGCCGCCCCGTCGATCGTCGCCGCCAATCGTCGCCGCGCTGTGAGGCCCATGCCGCCCCCCTACACACAAACATATTATATTTAGATTTTTGTTTTTTTATATATTTTTAGTTATACAAATGTTAGAAGAATTTTAAAAATGTTACTTAGTTATATAAATGTTAGATGAATTTTTTGTTTTTATAGTTTTTTGTAGTTTTAGTGATAGAATGTACTTATTTAGTAAGAACTAGTTATTTAGTAAGAACTAGTTTATTTTTAGTATGAACTAGTTTATTTTTAGTAAGAACTAGCTAGTTCATTATTATTTATATTAAGTGCTTATTAGTTGAACTAGTTAGTTGAATTAATAGAGAACTAGTTGAATTAATAGACATAGTTTATTCTTTTATATAGTTCAAGCAATATTCCTGCATCGACGTCGACGATGCCTATCCCGCATCCTCGTCGTCGAGTCAGCGGAGGCCTGCTTGATCAGAGGGGTCATGTTTGGGACTGGGCTCCGCCGGGCTGGTACTGGTAGGTGCTTCCTTCCGGGGGGCGCAGCTTGGTGAGGAGCCAGCCCGTTGTTGACCCAAACCTTCTCTAGTGCCGGGCGCGTGGGCCAGTTACGGTGCGGAAGCTTGAGGACCCCACGGAGGTTGTACGTCACCGTGTCAGCGAGGAGGACGAGCACGTCCGTCGCTACATGATTGCGTTGGAGGGCAGGTTCGACAATACCTAGCAGGTTCTTCATGGATCTCACTGGAGCTATGATCCTGTGATGGTTCCTTCTCTTTGGGTGTCCATCGCCCGCGACGATACCCGTCGTTCGCTAGGGTTTTAGCTTTATTAATTAGTGATGTTATATGTATGATACTATATTCGAGATGTATTAGTGATAATATTTCGATGATGTACGGACGCAATAGATGATTTAATTAGTTTTGCCTATAAATGGTTTTAGCGTTGTATTAATTAATTGAACTAGTAAGTGTTTACCAACCTATGTTTCACCTATGAACATAGGAAATGTCCTCTGACGACGAAAACGATTTCGTTATGTGTGAACACTGCGAAGACCAGCGCGGTCTGTGCGACAGAAATTTCCTAGTTGATGATAGGCGCTTCAGCATCAAGCTGGATGAGACCTTCGACGTGGATACAGTAAGTCACAAGGACAAGTCTTTTTTTGTAATTTTAAATTTTCACTATTTGCTTGAACTTATAATTTTAAATTTTCACTATTCTCTACTAGTGTATCCCCTGCCATGCAAGAATTTTTGTCTTGGATAAGATAGGTTTCAGTCCTAACGAAACTACGTATAAGATAGGTAAAGAGAGTTTATTTGAAGACCGAGCATGGTTATACCTTCGACGTCAAATTATACAATGCAGACACGTACACCTATTTTGAATGCAAAACTTGGCAAGCACTATGCAAGGCTTATGCATTTGAGCCTGATATGCTTATCACCTTTGATATTCGTCCGGAAGATGATATTGAAGGTAATAGAGACATTTGGGTCGATGTGCAGACGTCTCCAGTTCTACCATTATGTGAGTTTCTCAACCATATTTATGTCTTCGATATTCTATTCATGAATAGCTGACAACTAATTTATATTGATAGCTTATTTCCATTCAAGCAAACATGTCCAGCGCTTGGTAGACAGGACCGTCCACTGTCCCGGGGCTGAACTAAACTGCGAGGAGATAAGTCATTATGTTTCATGGCTTAAAGATCTTGATGCTGTCAAGAGAAATTATTTTACTGAATTTGAAAATCTTAGTACTCAAAATGTACGACCAATAGTGCTCGTATTGAACTACGGTCACATCTATTTACGCAAGATGGTAATATTTTTACTATTTTTCCTCAGTGCATCTTTTGCATACATTATTTTTCAAGATAAACTTCTTTGCTAAGTATGTTACTGATACGTCCAAAACGTATCTATAATTTCTGCTTGCTCCATGCCACTTTTGGGTGATATTGCTATGATATTTATACACTTCCATACACTTTTGATCATATTTGGACTAACCTACTAATCCAGTGCACCCCAGTGCCAGTTTCTGTTTTCGGCTGTTTTTGTATTTCAGGTTTTCACATTACGAGAACTGTCAGGAAAAATCCAGAAAAATTATATAAAAAATCAGCGTTCCAGAACCTACCTTGCGCCCGAAGTACAGCCGGGGGGGCACCAGGGCCCCAGGCGCCCTGGCGGCGCCCCCCCCCCCCTGGGCCGCGCCGGGGGGGCGCCTGGGCCCCCCGAGCCCCGTCTGGTGCCCCCCTTTGGCATATATTTAGAGTGTCCTTCGAAACACTCGGGACGGGAACTCTTTTTCGCGATCTCATCTCTGTTCCGCCGCTGCCGCCGCTTCCAAGATCGGGAGCACCAGGAGAACTCTTCCCGGCACCCTGCCGGAGGGGAGGATCACCATCGGGAGCCTCTCCACCACCATGGACGCCTCCCGGATGAGTTGTGAGTAGTCTCCCTTGGACCATGAGTCCATGACCAGTAGCTATGTGATGTTCTCCTCCCGTTATTGTGCTTCACTAATTAGTCCTCGTGAGCTGCCCTACATGATCGAGGCACATATGTTATCCTTATGCTGTTGCTATGATGAGTTTGCTGGGATCCGATGGATTATGAGATTATGTTCAGATTGTGATTGAGTAATATATTTGATCTACCTCTTTTATATTTATGTTCATAAGTAATTCTTGCATGGTCTCCGTTGTTATTTATTGCTTTGGCCAAGTAATACGTAGTGACTCCAAGAGGGAACGTTATGCTTGATTGTGGGTTCATGCCCCTCGATGACTAGCTTGAGTGACAGAAACATGAGTCTAGGGGATGTGCTGTTGCCACAAGGGGGAAAACAACGGTGCTTGTGCCCGCGGGTGCAAGGATTGTTTACTTTACGCAAAGTTCTTTTAATGCAGTTGTCTGTTGCATTGAGTTTACACTATGGGTGGGGCTCGCAACTTAATACCAGCGAGATGTTCTGGATAGATATCTCAAGGTGGATGATTAGTAGTAGATATTGATGGATTTCGGTCTACTTACTTTGGCGTACCGCCCATGCTTTGAACCTCAACCTCTCTTGCAATGTAGTCAGCATTGGTTTGCGTTCGTGGTCCTGTCAATTACCCAGCTGTAATTCGTTTACCTCACATAGCTGTTTTATCGTCTTTTGGGAGAGAGACATCACTAGTGAACATCATGAGACTCCGGTCCATATTACCATCATTGATCACATCCGCTATTTACTTTTCGCTTTTACTTACTATTGCAAACATTATCTATCACTACTATCATTTGCGTTTAATCCTTTGTGAACTACAAGGCCGGAGGGATTGACAACCTCTCTGTACTCGTTGGGAGCAAAGTTATTTGTATCTGTGTGCAGGTCCACGTTGATTGCTAATATCTGGCGCCGTTAGCAGTTGACACCTACTTGTTGAACTTAGGAGTCTCTGGGGATTCGATCCTTGGCATCTTTGCTAAGGGAAAAACTTCCACAGCACTGCATCTCACACCTTCCACTTGGGGTAACCAACGAGGGGTTAGAGGCCCATCAAGGAGTTTTTCTGGCGCCGTTGCCGGGGACTCCACTCTTCAGGATAGGGGAGTTGCATGCTATCTTTTACCTTTGCTTTTTAGTCTTGTTAGTTTACCTTTCAGTTTTGCTTTAGTACATTTTTATCGAAAATCACAAAAATAGTTATCTTGTTTGCTTGCTACTATGGGTTCTACCAAAAACACTAAATGGGAGGAGTACACCCCTTCTTCCATTACCCCAATTACCACTGTCGGGATCTACAAAAGTAATAAACCTTGTGATTATATTAGTCTTGACGGAGGGTTATGCCCATGGCATGGTCTTCCAGGAAAAGAGTATGAGCCTCAGTTTAAAATTGCTCCTAAGCTTCCCCAAACTTGGGAATATGTTCAAACTCTTATAATAGAGAGCGATTCAAGCAAAGAGGATGACACTACAATTCTGCCCAATAATGATAAATTGATTTTGATAATTGTAGTATTTCAGAAGTTGTCACCTTTCTACAAGGAATGGCCAAAGATCCCCACACTAGCACGCTTAATCTTGCCTTCACAGAGCATATCACTAATGCTCTCATCAAAGCTAGAGAGGAGAAACTTAGAGTAGAAGCCTCCATACCTAGGAAGCTAGAGGATGGTTGGGATCCTGTGATTAAAATTAAGATAAACAACTTCTCATGCTATGCTTTATGTGATGTTGTAGCTAGTACCTCTGTTATGCCCACAAGACTATATGATATGCTTAAATTGAAACCTTATGATTCTTGTTCTTTTGGTGTTCGTCTCGTTGATTCTTCCATAAAGAAACCTTTGGGGAGGATCGACGATGTTCTTATCGTTGTTAATGATAATGATGTTCCCGTTGATTTCACTACTATGGATATTGAATGTGATCCTTCATGTCCAATTATTTTGGGACGTCCCTTTTTACGCACCGTTGGTGCTATCATTGACATGAAAGAGGGTAATATAAAATTTCAGTTTCCTCTCAAGAAAGGGATGGAACACTTCCCTCGAAAGAAGATCAAGTTACCTTTTGAGTCCGTTGTACGGGCTAGCTATTCTTTTACTCTTGATAAAACTTGATCTATATGCATTATGCCTAGCTTAAAGGCATAAAAGAAAGCGCTTTTGGGAGGCAGCCCACATGAATAAATTTTTATATTTTGCTTTTGTTGTGTCATGATGTTGTTTACTACAGTAGCATCATCATTGTATCTTTGCTTTTCATATTTGTGCCAAGTATAGCCTCTGATTGCTAGAAAGTTCAAAAGTTGTGAGGTGCTGTCCAGGAAACAGATTCTGTCCTTGGATAGAAAAATTCGTATAAAATCACCAGATCATCTTTTTGGTCTGAATTGTTTCGACAGCGTTCTCTATATAATTGTCTTTCGTGTGTCTGTTCTGAGTTTTTTGATTTGAGTTGCAGAAGTACCCCGAACAAATCATTTATATCTGTTGTTCTGTTTTTCACAGATTCTGTCCTGTTTTGCCTTTCCTTCATTTTGCAAACCAAGAGCTTGCTTTTTCTTTGCCAAAACCTTTTGGCAATCTTGAGAAACAGTAGAACTTCAAGAATATCTTTATTTCCAGCAAGGAACAATTATTTTATTAAGGGTACTAACCTCGCTAATCAGATTATAATGAGTTATGTATGAAGGGAGTTTTCAAGTGTGCGAGGGAAGATGATAAAAAGATTCAGGAGTGTCAAGCGCTCAAGCTTGGGGATGCCCCCGTGCAACCCCAAGAAATATTCAAGGAGACTCAAGCGTCTAAGCTTGGGGATGCCCCCGTGCATCCCCTTCTCCATCAACATTATCAGTTCGTCTTTCGTTCCACTATATTTTTATCACTTCATGTGTTATGTGCTATGCTTGGAGCGTCTTGCTTTTAGTTTTCTTTTTAATTTTTCATAACGAGTCGGAACTCAGCGTTCTTTATGTGGGAGAGAAACACGCTCCACTTCTACCTAGAACATAACATAGAATTTTCATGTCTATCTTTGCTGTGTGTGTTCTTTGTCTTTTAATAGCTACTATCATGTTCAGCTCTTGGTATTCATGCTTATCTTTTCAAAGAGCTTTTGTTTAGTTGGTTGCTTGAACTCTCTTTAATTATCATGCTTATCTTATTAAGAGAGTTTGCTTCCGTTGCATTGGTTAATATGTCTATGATAAAGATGCTACGTGCATAATGGCGCTTAGTAGTTCAGGTTTTCTTATGGTTAATCTCAAATAGCTGGGGGATTCCCAATGTGTTATTGGAGTACCAACTTGATTTGTTTGCCTATGATGTGGTATGGTTTAGTAATATCTTCCTTCAAGAATTTATTTTGATTGACTTGGCATATGCTCACGCATATTTAAGACTGTAAAGAAAGTCTGTCAAGCCTTGATGATCTTTTATTTCTGAGTAGCGATATAACTACCATGCCTGATTCAATGTTGCTTTGTCGCTCTGCATGATTATGACCGTCATTGCTCTCTTAGTTGGTCGCTCCCAGTCTTTTGCTAACCTCCACCTGTACTAAGCAGACTAACTTTGCAATACATAGCTCATGGGAAAGTAGCTTAAAAACTATTGTGGTAAAGAATATGTTGCCTATGTATCTTATTTCTTATAAGTTGCTTGCTGAGTAGTAACCATGTTTCTGGGGACGCCATCAACTGTTACACTTTTGTTGAATATCATGTGAGTTGCTATGCATGTTCGTCTTGTCTGAAGTAAGGGTGATTTGCCATGGGTTGAATGGTTGAGTATGCATATTGTTAGAGAAGAACATTGGGCCGCCAACCAAAGCCATGTATCATGGTGGAAGTTTTAGCTTGGACATTAATCCTCAATCTCTTATGAGAATATGCTTATGCATTAAAGAGGAGTCCATTATCTATTTTCTATGTTGTCCCGGTATGGATGTCCTCAAGTTGAGATCTATCAAAAACGAGAAATCAAATGCGATTTATCTCCTTGGACCTTTGTACAGGTGGCATAGAGGTACCCCTTTGTGACACTTGGTTGAAACATATGTAATGCAATGATAACCCATGGAAATCCGAGCTAATTAGGACAAGGTGCGAGCACTATTGGTATTCGATGCATGAGGCTTGCAACTTATATGATGTCTTATGCATGACACATATGAAGTACTACTACCGTTGACAAAATTGCTTCTATGTTTTCAAAATAAAAAGCTCTAGCACATAACCATTCTTTTACTTTTTGAGTCTCCACCTTCTTTCTTCAAGCACCAACTACTGAGAGCATGATTGTCATTCTAAGTGTAATGTGCATTGTTCCAAAGTAGCATTGTCTTTTGCATGATTGTGATATCGTTTATTTTGAAATCATTGTATCTAGTCATCACTTAAACCTTGAAGGTGCCCCTGCATTTATGTTTTGCTTCACTAAAGGGGGCAAGCTAGATATCACTTTATCATATTTGCACACCATGTTCATTGCAAATCTTTTTGATGCTTCAATGTCATGTTGTAAAACTTTCAGTCCTTTGTGATTTTCTCATGAGGCAACTTAATTACTACAGATTCATTGTCTCAGTAAGCTTTTGTCATATGACTATGAAAAAGTCCTATATGGTTAATAGCATGTCACCACCGAAATTATTCTTGTTATCATTTACCTACTCGAGGACGAGCAGGAATTAAGCTTGGGGATGTTGATACGTCCAAAACGTATCTATAATTTCTGCTTGCTCCATGCCACTTTTGGATGATATTGCTATGATATTTATACACTTCCATACACTTTTGATCATATTTGGACTAACCTACTAATCCAGTGCACCCCAGTGCCAGTTTCTGTTTTCGGCTGTTTTTGTATTTCAGGTTTTCACATTACGAGAACTGTCAGGAAAAATCCAGAAAAATTATATAAAAAATCAGCGTTCCAGAACCTACCTTGCGCCCGAAGGACAGCCGGGGGGGCCACCAGGGCCCCAGGTGCCCTGGCGGCGCCCCCCCCCCCTTGGGCCGCGCCGGGGGGGCGCGTGGGCCCCCCGAGCCCCGTATGGTGCCCCCCTTTGGCATATATTTAGACCGTCCTTCGAAACCCTCGGGACGGGAACTCTTTTTCGCGATCTCATCTCTGTTCCGCCGCCGCCGCCGCTTCCAAGATCGGGAGCACCAGGAGAACTCTTCCCGGCACCCTGCCGGAGGGGAGGATCACCATCGGGAGCCTCTCCACCACCATGGACGCCTCACGGATGAGTTGTGAGTAGTATCCCTTGGACCATGAGTCCATGACCAGTAGCTATGTGATGTTCGCCTCCCGTTCTTGTGCTTCACTAATTAGTCCTCGTGAGCTGCCCTACATGATCGAGGCACATATGTAATCCTTATGCTGTTGCTATGATGATTTTGCTGGGATCCGATGGATTATGAGATTATGTTCAGATTGTGATTGAGTAATATATTTGATCTACCTCTTCTATATTTATGTTCATAAGTAATTCTTGCATGTTCTCTGTTGTTATTTTTGCTTTGGCCAAGTAATACGTAGTGACTCCAAGAGGGAACGTTATGCTTGATTGTGGGTTCATGCCCCTCGATGGCTAGCTTGAGTGACAGAAACATGAGTCTAGGGGATGTGCTGTTGCCACAAGGGGGAAAACAACGGTGCTTGTGCCCGCGAGTGCAAGGATTGTTTACTTTACGCAAAGTTCATTTAATGCAGTTGTCTGTTGCATTGAGTTTACACTATGGGTGGGGCTCGCAACTTAAAACCAGCGAGATGTTCTGGATAGATATCTCAAGGTGGATGATTAGTAGTAGATATTGATGGATTTCGGTCTACTTACTTTGGCGTACCGCCCATGCTTTGAACCTCAAACTCTCTTGCAATGTAGTCAGCATTGGTTTGCGTTCGTGGTCCTGTCAATTGCCCAGCTGTAATTCGTTTACCTCACATAGCTGTTTTATCGTCTTTTGGGAGAGAGACATCACTAGTGAACATCATGAGACTCCGGTCCATATTACCATCATTGATCACATCCGCTATTTACTTTTCGCTTTTACTTACTATTGCAAACATTATCTATCACTACTATCATTTGCGTTTAATCCTTTGTGAACTACAAGGTCGGAGGGATTGACAACCTCTCTGTACTCGTTGGGAGCAAAGTTATTTGTATCTATGTGCAGGTCCACGTTGATTGCTAATATTTGGCGCCGTTAGCAGTTGACACCTACTTGTTGAACCTAGGAGTCTCTGGGGATTCGATCCTTGGCATCTTTGCTAAGGGAAAAACTTCCACGACACTGCATCTCACACCTTCCACTTGGGGTAACCAACGAGGGGTTAGAGGCCCATCAGTTACTATATGATGTTGTTTAACAGGGACTCCCAATGACAGTTGTGCCTCAGTGGATCGGTAATAAAGGTCGCTTGTCAATTGTTAGCTTACGGCCAAGATATCCTACATTGCAGATGAGTGCATTCAGGATTTCTGGCACCGAACAATGCTTAATAGTGAAAGACTGGAGCAAAATTCTGAACGATCGCAGAGAAGTACTAGGGGCAGCAATCAAAAGCGCAACCCACGATTAGGAGACAGGTTCATCTGCATGCTCCAATATGATGAATCAGGAGAGCTACACATGTTCTATGCTATTTTACCCCAGAGAGATCAGCTGGAGTGATTATATAGCTAGCTAGTTCATGCTCTTAGTACATGCATCTCATGTCGTGTTCTTCGTCTTGAACTTATAATCTCAAAATGATTTCCTTTGGGGTCTTATATATGAACGCTTAATTATAATCTCATGACCATGTTGAACTCGATGATATCTTTGCTTCTGGTACAAGTGAATGTTTTTTTCTTTAAGCTAGAGTTGGCGGTGATTAGATAGCGGTAATGATCGACTATGATGATTAGACAGTAGTATAATGACTACTATGATTATCATTACCTAGCTATATATATAGTACTGTTGTTGGTGATGATATGATGCAGGAGTTTTTATATTAATATTATGATGATGATGATGATGATGATGATGATGATGATGAGTTCGTATATCACTTATGAAAGAAACCACATATTATAATGAGTTGTTAAATCACTAGGAGTATCGCGGATTAGCTACTTAATTTGAAGTGGACGATATGAATCGTCCTAGTGATCAAGTATATTACTTGATCACTTAGGACGATCCATATCCACTTCGAACTAGCTAATCCCCGGTACTTTCACATAGTGATTTAACAACTCATTATAATGTAAGAACAATCTCTAAATTAAATTGATAACACAAAATTAAAGGGAAAAAAACAAAACCACCTACAGCATTTAGTACCGGTTGGTGATACCAACCGGTACTAAAGGTATCCTCTACCCCGACGCTCGCTCGTGCCACGTGGTGGTCTTTTAGTTGCGGTTCGTGCTGAACCAGTACTAAAGGGGGGCCTTTAGTCCCCACCCTTTAGTGCTGGTTACATAACCGGCACTAAAGGCCCCTACGAACCGGTGCTAAAGCCCGGTTCTGCACTAGTGGATCTTACTCAATCCATAGGTAGATATGGTGGACTCTCATGGCAAAACTGGGATTAAGGATATTTGGAAGCACAAGTAGTATCTCTACTTGGTGCAAGGACTTTGGCTAGCATGAGGGGGAAAGGCAAGCTCAACATGTTGGATGATCCATGGCAATATACTTTATTTCGGATATAAGAAGACATAACCCATTACGTTGTCTTCCTTGTCCAACATCAACTCTTTAGCATGTCATATTTTAGTGAGTGCTCACAATCATAAAAGATGTCCAAGATAGTATATTTATATGTGAAAACCCCTCTTTCTTTATTACTTCCTATTAATTGCAACGATGACCAAAACTATGTTTGTCAACTCTCAACAATTTTTATTAATCATACTCTTTATATGTGAAGTCATTACTTTCCATAAGATCAATACGATCTCTTTGAATTTTTTTTCTTTTATTCTCTCATGATCATAGTGAGATAATCAAGCCCTTGACTCAAAACTAATCTTTATTATATATAGCTCACGGACTCAATTACATAGATAAAGATCATAAGGCAAAGCTCACAACTAGATCATACTAAACTTTATTCTACTAGATCAAGATATAACCAAAAGGATCGAACTAAGAAAAACGGTAAAGATAGGAGTGTGATGGTGATACGATACCGGGGCACCTCCCCCAAGCTTGGCTGTTGCCAAGGGGAGTGCCCATACCCATGTGATTATGTTTCTTTCTTCGGAGGTGGTGAAGATGGGGTTGGTAGCAGTGATGATGGAGTGTCGTACATCGAGCGTAGGAGATCCTCCAATTTGCGGATAATGCCCTTGGGTGCGCTGATATGCTCCTTCAGCAAAATATTTTCACATGTGAGATACTTGTTTTGTATGTGAGCTAATTCAATCATCTTGAAAACTTCAATATCAGTTGGGGTAAAAAGGTTTGGAAGGGGTTGAAGGATGTCTTCTTCTTCTGTTGCCGGAGCCTGATCATCCATAGCCTTCGTGATCATATCATCCATGATGATCTCCCCAGGTTCTTCTCTCTTCAGCTCTATCTTCATTAGCCAAGCATCATTGGCCTCATTGTTGGAGGAGGAGGACGACATGATGCTTGGCCTTGTCAGCTCTAGCAGAAAATAGCTCGAAACAAAAATAGGGGATTTTGGCGTGATACGGTGGTCAAAACCTTCGGGAGGTTATATAATGAATTTTTACCGACCAAAGGAAGTATCGTGCAAGAAAATGGAGTCCAGGGGGGTAGGGCGCGCCCTCCAGCCTCGTGGACGCCTCGTGTCCCATTCGGACTACTTCTTATTTTCCTTTTTTTAATATTCCAAAACAGAGAAAAATTGCCATTAGAACTGTTTTGGAGTCGGTTTACTTACCGTACCACATACCTCTTCCTTTTCGGAGTCTGAATCATTCTGGAAAGTGTCCCTTATGTATTCCTCCGGGGTTACGGTTTCAATAACATTGATTTCAATATTTATGGGATTACCTGAGATATAATGTTTAATTCTTTGACCGTTCACCACCTTCGGATTTGTGCCTTCGAAGTTATTGATTTTTATGGCACCGAATCGATAGACCTCCTAGACAACGTAAGGACCTTCCCATTTAGAGAGAAGTTTTCCTGCAAAAAATCTTAAACGAGAGTTGTATAGCAAGATATAATCACCTACGTTAAACTCACGCTTTTGTATCCTTTTGTCATGCCATATTTTAACTTTTTCTTTAAACAGTTTGGCATTTTCATAGGCCTGGGTTCTCCATTCATCAAGCTAGCTAATGTAAAATAACCTCTTCTCACCGGCAAGTTTGAAATCATAATTGAGCTCTTTAATAGCCCAATAAGCCTTATGTTCTAGTTCGAGAGGTAAGTGACATGCTTTTCCATAAACCATTTTATACGGAGACATACCCATAGGATTTTTATATGCAGTTCTATAGGCCCATAATGCATCATCAAGTTTCTTGGACCAATTATGTCTAGATCTATTAACAGTCTTTTGCAAAATTAATTTCAGCTCTTTGTTACTTAGTTCTACTTGACCACTGGACTGTGGGTGGTGAGGGGATGCAATTCTATGATTAACATCATACTTAGCAAGAATTTTGCGGAAAGCACCATGAATAAAATGTGAACCACCATCAGTCATTAAGTATCTAGGGACTCCAAACCTCGGAAAAATAACTTCTCTAAGCATCTTAATAGAGGTGTTGTGATCAGCACTACTAGTTGGAATAGCTTCTACCCACTTAATAACGTAATCAACAGCAACCAAAATATGTGTATACCCATTAGAGGAAGGAAACGGTCCCATATAATCAAAGCCCCAAACATCAAATGGTTCAATAACAAGTGAATAATTCATAGGCATTTCTTGACGTCTACTAATATTACCGATTCTTTGGCATTCATCATAGGACAAAACAAACTTACGAGCATCCTTGAAGAGAGTAGGCCAATAAAACCAGATTGCAGTACCTTGTGTGCACTTCTATCTCCAGCATGGTGTCCTCCATAAGCCTCGGAGTGGCACTTGTTGGAAATATGCCCTAGAGGCAATAATAAAAGTATTATTATTATATTTCCTTGTTCATGATAATTGTCTGTTATTCATGCTTGAATTGTATTGTACGGAAACAGCGATACATGTGTGAATATATAGACCACGATGTGTCCCTGGTAAGCCTCTAGTTACCAGCTCGTTGATCATCAGATGGTCACGGTTTCCTGACCATGGACATAGGATGTCAGTGATAACGGGATCACATCATTAGGAGAATGATGTGATGGACAAGACCCAATCCTGAGCATAGCACGAGATCGTATAGTTTGTAATGCATAAGCTTTTCGGTGTCAAGTATTTATTCCTTAGACAATGAGGTTGTGCAACTCCCGGATGCCGTAAGAATACTTTGGGTGTGCCAAACGTCACAACGTAACTGGGTGGCTATAAAGGTACGCATCGGGTATCTCCGAAAGTGTCTGTTGAGTTGGTACGAACCGAGACTGGGATATTGTCACTCCGTGTGATGGAGAGGTACCTCTGGGCCCACTTGGTAAGACATCATCATTATGAGCTCAAAGTGACTAAGGAGTTAGTCACGGGATGATGGATTACGGAACGAGTAAAGAGACTTGCCATGACGAGATTGAACAAGGTATCGGGTATACCGACGATCGAATCTCGGGCAAGTACCATACAGATGGACAAAGGGAATAACGTACGGGATTGAGTGAATCCTTGACACAGTGGTTCATCCGATGAAAATCATCGAGGAACACATGGGAACCAACATGGGTATCCAGATCCCGTTGTTGGTTATTGACCGGAGAGTCGTCTCGGTCATGTCTGCGTGTCTCCCGAACCCGTAGGGTCTACACACTTAAGGTTCGGTGACGCTAGGGTCGTAGAGATACATGCACGTGGAAACCTGAATGTTGTTCGGAGTCCCGGATGAGATCCCGAACGTGACAAGGAGTTCCAGAATGGTCCAGAGGTAAAGAATGATATATAGGAAGTCCAGTTTCGGCCATCGGGTGAACGCCGGGGGTCACCGGGAGTGTCCCGGGATCACCGGAGGGGTCCCGGGGGTCCACCATGTGGGGCCACCCATCCCGGTGGGGCCCCTAGGCCGCAAGGGGAAGGGGGCAGTCCCTGGTGGGCTGGCGCACCCATATGGGCCCCCCTCCATGCGCCTAGGGTTGAAACCCTAGGGGGAGGGGGCGCCCCCTATGCCTTGGGGGGCAAGTTCCCCCCTTAGGCCGCCGCCCCCCTGGAGATTAGATCTCCCAGGGCCGGCGCCCCCCTGGCCCCTATATATAGTGGGGGGGAGAGGGCAGTAGCACCCCAAGCCTCTGGCGCCTCTCCCCCTCCCCGTCACACCTCCTACTCCTCCGCAGGGCGCCGGCGAAGCCCTGCAGGATTTCCTGCTGCATCCACCACCACGCCGCCGTGCTGCTGGATCTCCGACGACCTCTCCTCCCCCCTTGCTAGATCAAGAAGGAGGTGACGTTGCTGTACCGGACGTGTATTGAACGCGGAGGTGCCGTCCGTTCGGCGCTAGGATCATCGGTGACGAAGAACGCGAAGAGTACGACTACTTCATCCACGTTGCTTCGAACGCTTCCGCACGCGATCTACAAAAGGTTATGTAGATGCACTCTAATATGCTCGTTGCTAGATGACTCCTTAGATTGATCTTGGTGAAAGCGTAGAAAAATTTCGAATTCTGCTACGTTCCCCAACAGTGGCATTTGAGCTAGGTCTTTTGCGTAGCATCTTGCACAAGTAGAACACAAAGCAGTTGTGGGCGTTGAGTTTGCTCAATTTTCTTACCGTTACTAGTCTAATCTTGATTCGGCGGCATCGTGGGATGAAGCGGCCCGGACCGACCTTACACGTACGCTTACGTGAGACTGGTTCCACCGACAGACATGCACTAGATGCATAAGGTGGCTGGCGGGTGTCTGTCTCTCCCACTTTAGTCGGATCAGATTCGATGAACAGGGTCCTTATGAAGGGTAAATATAAATTGACAAATCACGTTGTGGTTTTGGCGTAGGTAAGAAACGTTCTTGCTAGAAAACCTATAGAAGCCACGTAAAACTTGCAACAACAATTAGAGGTCGTCTAACTTGTTCTTGCAGCATGTGCTATGTGATATGGTATGGCCAAGAAGATGTGATGAATGATATATGTGATGTATGAGATTGATCATGTTCTTGTAATAGGGAATCACGACTTGCATGTCGATGAATTTGACAACCGACAGGAGCCATAGGAGTTGTCTTAATTATTGTATGACCTGCGTGTCACTGAATAACGCCATGTAATTACTTTACTTTATTGCTAAACGTTAGCCATAGTAGTAGAAGTAATAGTTGGCGTGACGACTTCATGAAGACACGATGATGGAGATCATGGTGTCAAGCCGGTGACAAAGATGATCATGGTGCCTCGGAGATGGAGATCGAAGGAGCAAGATGATATTGGCCATATCATGTCACTTTATATGATTGCATGTGATGTTTATCATGTTTATGCATCTTGTTTACTTAGAACGACGGTAGTAAATAAGATGATCTCTCACTAAAATTTCAAGAATTGTGTTTCCCCTAACTGTGCACCGTTGCTAAGGATCGTTGTTCCGAAGCACCACGTGATGATCGGGTGTGATAGGTTCTAACGTTCGCATACAACGGGTGTAAGCCAGATTTACACAAGCAATACACTTAGGGTTCACTTGACGAGCCTAGCATGTACAGACATGGCCTCGGAACACGGAAGACCGAAAGGTCGAACATGAGTCGTATAGAAGATACGATCAACATGAAGATGTTCACCGTTGATGACTAGTCCGTCTCACGTGATGATCGGACACGGGCTAGTCGATTCGGATCATGTATCACTTAGATGACTAGAGAGATGTCAATCTGAGTGGGAGTTCATTAAAATTTGATTAAGATGAACTTAATTATCATGAACTTAGTCTAAATTCTTTACAATATATCTTGTAGATCAAATGGCCCACGCTCATGTCACCCTCAACTTCAACGCGTTCCTAGAGAAATCCAAGCTGAAAGACGATGGTAGCAACTATACGAACTGGGTCCGTAACCTGAGGATCATCCTCATAGCTGCCAAGAAAACTTATGTCCTAGATGCACCGCTAGGTGACGCTCCCGCCCCGGCAAACCAAGATGTTATGAACGCTTGGCAGTCGCGTTGTGATGATTACTCCCTGGTTCAGTGCGGCATGCTTTACAGCTTAGAATCGGGGCTCCAAAAGCGTTTTGAGCACCACGGGGCATATGAGATGTTCCAAGAGCTGAAAATGGTTTTCCAAGCTCATGCCCGAGTCGAGAGATATGATGTCTCCGACGCATTCTACAGCTGTAAGATGGAGGAAAACAGTTATGTTAGTGAGCACGTCCTCAAGATTTCTGGATTGCACAACCGCTTGTCTCAGTTGGGAATGAATATCCCAGATGAAGCGGTCGTTGACAGAATCCTCCAGTCGCTCCCACCAAGCTACAAGAGCTTCGTGTTGAACTTCAATATGCAGGGGATGGAGAAGTCCATTACCGAGGTGTATTCAATGCTGAAATCAGCGGAGGTGGATATCAAGAAAGAACATCAAGTGTTGATGGTCAATAAAACCACTAAGTTCAAGAAGGGTAAGGGTAAGAAGAACTTCAAGAAGGACAGCAAGGGAGTTGCCGCGCCCGGTAAGTCTGTTGCCGGGAAGAAGCCAAAGTATGGACCCAAGCCTGAGACAGAGTGCTTTTATTGCAAGGGAACTGGTCACTGGAAGCGGAACTGCCCCAAATACTTAGCAGACAAGAAGGCCGGCAACGTCAAAGGTATATGTGATATACATGTTATTGATGTGTACCTTACCAGCGCTCGTAGTAGCTCCTGGGTATTCGATACCGGTGCAGTTGCTCATATTTGTAACTCTAAGCAAGAGTTGCGGAATAAGCGAAGACTGGCGAAGGACGAGGTGACGATGCGCGTCGGGAATGGTTCCAAGGTCGATGTGATCGCCGTTGGCACCCTGCCTCTACATCTACCCTCGGGATTAGTTTTAAACGTTAATAATTGTTATTTAGTACCAGCTATGAGCATGAACATTGTATCTGGATCTCGTCTTATGCGAGATGGCTACTCATTTAAATCTGAGAATAATGGTTGTTCTATTTATTTGAGAGATATGTTTTATGGTCATGCCCCGCTGGTCAATGGTTTATTTTTGATGAATCTCGATCGTGATGATACACATATTCATAGTGTGAATGCCAAAAGATGTAAAGTTGATAATGATAGTCCCACATACGTGTGGCATTGCCGCCTTGGTGATATTGGTGTCAAACGTATGAAGAAGCTTCATGCTAATGGACTTCTGGAGTCTCTTGATTATGAATCATTTGACACGTGCGAACCATGCCTCTTGGGCAAGATGACCAAGACTCCGTTCTCCGGAACAATGGAGCGAGCAACCAACTTATTGGAAATCATACATACCGATGTGTGCGGTCCAATGAGTGTTGAGGCTCGCGGAGGCTATCGTTATGTTCTCACCCTCACAGATGACTTGAGTAGATATGGGTATATCTATTTGATGAAGCACAAGTCTGAGACCTTTGAAAAGTTCAAGGAATTTCAGAATGAGGTTGAGAATCAACGTGACAGAAAAATAAAGTTCTTGCGATCGGATCGTGGGGGTGAATATTTAAGTCATGAATTTGGCACGCACCTTAGGAACTGTGGAATTGTTTCACAATTGACACCGCCCGGAACACCTCAGCGTAACGGTGTGTCCGAATGTCGAAATCGTACTCTGTTAGACATGGTGCGATCTATGATGTCCCTCACCGATTTACCGCTATCTTTTTGGGGTTATGCTTTAGAGACTGTCGCATTCACTTTAAATAGGGCTCCGTCGAAATCCGTTGAGACGACACCGTATGAACTTTGGTTTGGCAAGAAACCGAAGCTGTCATTTCTGAAAGTTTGGGGTAGCGATGCTTATGTCAAGAAACTTCAACCTGAAAAGCTCGAACCCAAATCGGAAAAATGTGTCTTCATAGGATACCCAAAGGAAACGATTGGGTACACCTTCTACCACAGATCCGAAGGCAAGGTCTTTGTTGCCAAGAATGAATCCTTTCTGGAGAAAGAGTTCCTCTCGAAAGAAGTGAGTGGGAGGAAAGTAGAACTTGATGAGGTGACTGTCACCCCTCCCAAACCGGAAAGTAGCACAGTACAGGAAACTGTTCCTGAGGTGCCTGCACCGACAAGGGAGGAAGTCGATGATGATGATCATGAAGAAACAGATCGAGTTACTACTGAACTTCGAAGGCCCACAAGGGCACGTTCCGCACCAGAGTGGTACGGCAACCCAGTCATGGAAATCATGTTGTTAGACAACGGTGAACCTTCGAACTATGAAGAAGCGATGGCGGGCCCGGATTCCAATAAATGGCTTGGAGCCATGAAATCCGAGATAGAATCCATGTATGAAAACAAAGTATGGACTTTGGTGGACTTGCCTGATGATAGGCATGCCATAGAAAATAAATGGATATTTAAGAAGAAGACAGACGCGGATGGTAATGTGACCATCTATAAGGCTCGGCTTGTCGCTAAGGGTTATCGACAAGTTCAAGGGATTGACTATGACGAGACTTTCTCTCCCGTAGCGATGCTAAAGTCAGTCAGAATCATGTTAGCTATTGCCGCATTCTATGATTATGAGATATGGCAAATGGACGTCAAAACGGCATTCCTTAATGGCTTCCTCAAGGAAGAGTTTTATATGATACAACCGGAAGGTTTTGTCGATCCAAAGAATGCTAAGAAGGTATGCAAGCTCCAGCGCTCGATCTACGGGCTGGTGCAAGCATCTCGGAGTTGGAATATTCGCTTTAATGATGTGATCAAAGCGTTTGGCTTTATACAGACTTATGGAGAAGCCTGTATCTACAAGAAAGCGAGTGGGAGCTCTGTAGCATTTCTCATATTATATGTGGATGACATATTGCTGATGGGAAATGATATAGAATTCTTGGAAAGTGTAAAGGCCTACTTGAATAAGAGTTTTTCAATGAAGGACCTTGGAGAAGCAGCTTACATATTAGGCATCAAAATCTATAGAGATAGATCAAGACGCCTCATCGGTCTTTCACAAAGTACATACCTTGACAAGATATTGAAGAAGTTCAATATGGATCAGTCCAAGAAGGGGTTCTTCCTGTTTTGCAAGGTATGAGATTGAGCAAGGCTCAGTCCCCGACCACGGCAAAAGATAGAGAAAAGATGAGTGTCATACCCTATGCCTCGACCATAGGTTATATCATGTATGCCATGCTGTGTACCAGACCTGATGTGAACCTTGCCATAAGTTTGGTAGGGAGGTACCAAAGTGATCCCGGTATGGAACACTGGACAGCGATCAAGAACATCCTAAAGTACCTGAAAAGGACTAAGGATATGTTTCTCGTTTATGGAGGTGACGAAGAGCTCGTCATAAAGGGTTACGTCGATGCTAGCTTCGACACAGATCTGGATGACTCGAAGTCACAAACCGGATACGTGTATATTTTGAATGGTGGAGCAGTCACCTGGTGCAGTTGCAAGCAGAGCGTCGTGGCGCATTCTACATGTGAATCGGAGTACATAGTTGCTTGTGAAGCAGTGCAAGAAGGAGTCTGGATGAAGGAGTTCATCACCGACCTAGGAGTGATTCCAAGCGCGTCAAGCCCGATGACTCTCTTCTGTGACAACACTGGTGCTATTGCCATTACCAAGGAGACCAGGTTTCACAAGAAGACCAAACACATCAAACGCCGTTTCAACTCCATCCAGAATTATGTTCAAGATGGAGACATAGATATTTGTAAAGTGCATACGGATCTGAATGTTGCAGACCCGTTGACTAAACCTCTTCCACGGGCAAAACATGATCAACACCAGAACTCTATGGGTGTTCGATTCATCACAATGTAACTAGATTATTGACTCTAGTGCAAGTGGGAGACTGTTGGAAATATGCCCTAGAGGCAATAATAAAAGTATTATTATTATATTTCCTTATTCATGATAATTGTCTGTTATTCATGCTTGAATTGTATTGTACGGAAACAGCGATACATGTGTGAATATATAGACCATGATGTGTCCCTGGTAAGCCTCTAGTTACCAGCTCGTTGATCATCAGATGGTCACGGTTTCCTGACCATGGACATAGGATGTTAGTGATAACGGGATCACATCATTAGGAGAATGATGTGATGGACAAGACCCAATCCTGAGCATAGCACGAGATCGTATAGTTCGTAATGCATAAGCTTTTCGGTGTCAAGTATTTATTCCTTAGACCATGAGGTTGTGCAACTCCCGGATGCCGTAAGAATACTTTGGGTGTGCCAAACGTCACAACGTAACTGGGTGGCTATAAAGGTACACATCGGGTATCTCCGAAAGTGTCTGTTGAGTTGGTACGAACCGAGACTGGGATATTGTCACTCCGTGTGACGGAGAGGTACCTATGGTCCCACTCGGTAAGACATCATCATTATGAGCTCAAAGTGACTAAGGAGTTAGTCACGGGATGATGGATTACGGAACGAGTAAATAGACTTGCCATGACGAGATTAAACAAGGTATCGGGTATACCGACGATCGAATCTCGGGCAAGTACCGTACCGATGGACAAAGGGAATAACGTACGGGATTGAGTGAATCCTTGACACAGTGGTTCATCCGATGAAGATCATCGAGGAACACGTGGGAACCAACATGGGTATCCATATCCCGCTGTTGGTTATTGACCGGAGAGTCGTCTCAGTCATGTTTGCGTGTCTCCCGAACCCGTAGGGTCTACACACTTAAGGTTCGGTGACGCTAGGGTCGTAGAGATACATGCACGTGGAAACCCGAATGTTGTTCGGAGTCCCGGATGATATCCCGGACGTGACGAGGAGTTCCGGAATGGTCCGGAGGTAAAGAATGATATATAGGAAGTCCAGTTTCGGCCATCGGGTGAACTCCGGGGGTCACCGGGAGTGTCCCGGGACCACCGGAGGGGTCCCGGGGGTCCACCGGGTGGGGCCACCCATCCCGATGGGGCCCCTAGGACGCAAGGGGAAGCGGGGCAGCCCCTGGTGGGCTGGCGCACCCATATGGGCTCCCCTCCATGCGCCTAGGGTTGAAACCCTAGGGGGAGGGGGCGCCCCCTATGCCTTGGGGGGCAAGTTCCCCCCTTAGGCCGCTGCCCCCTGGAGATTAGATCTCCCAGGGCCGGCGCCCCCCCTGGCCCCTATATATAGTGGGGGGGAGAGGGCAGCAGCACCCCAAGCCTCTGGCGCCTCTCCCCCTCCCCGTCACACCTCCTACTCCTCCGCAGGGCGCCGGCGAAGCCCTGCAGGATTTCCTGCTGCATCCACCACCACGTCGTCGTGCTGCTGGGCTCCGACGACCTCTCCTCCCCCTTTGCTGGATCAAGAAGGAGGTGACGTTGCTGTACCGGACGTGTGTTGAACGTGGAGGTGACGTCCATTCGGCGCTAGGATCATCGGTGACGAAGAACGCGAAGAGTACGACTACTTCATCCACGTTGCTTCGAACGCTTCCGCACGCGATCTACAAAAGGGTATGTAGATGCACTCTAATATGCTCGTTGCTAGATGACTCCTTAGATTGATCTTGGTGAAAGCGTAGAATTTTTTTGAATTCTGCTACGTTCCCCAACAGCACTTGCGTAGGATCTGTTCCTGTTCATGCCCAGGTACACAACGTCTAATAATACCATCTACTCCTTCTTTATAAGTGTGTGGGTCATCCCAGAAGTAATGTCTTAAATCATAGAAAAACCTTTTCTTTTGCTGGTATGTGAAACTAGGTGGTATAAATTTAGCAACAATGTAATTAGCATAATCAGCATACCATGGAGCAGTACGAGAAGCATTTATGACAGCTAATTGTTCATCAGGAAAGCTATCATCAATAGGTAGTGGGTCATCAAGAATATTCTCTAACCTAGATAGATTGTCTGCAACGGGGTTCTCAGCTCCCTTTCTATCAGTAATATGCAAATCAAATTCTTGTAGCAAGAGAACCCATCTAATAAGTCTAGGCTTAGCATCTTTATTTTCCATAAGATATTTAATAGCAGCATGATCTGTGTGAACAGTTACTTTAGAATCAACTATATAAGGTCTAAACTTATCACAAGCAAATACAACTGCTAAAAATTCTATTTCGGTAGTAGCATAATTTCTCTGGGCGTTGTCTAGGGTTTTACTAGCATACTGGATAACATTTAATTTCTTATCAACTCTTTGTCCTAAAATAGCACCTACAACATAATCACTAGCATCGCACATAATTTCAAAGGGTAAATTCCAGTCAGGTGGCTGGACAATAGGTGCAGAAATCAATGCTTTCTTAAGTATTTCAAATGCTTCTACACAGTCATCATCAAGACAAAAGGAACATCTTTTTGTAAGAGGTTAGTCAGAGGCCTAGATATTTTTGAGAAGTCCTTAATGAACCTCCTATAAAAACCGGCATGACCAAGGAAACTTCTTATACCTTTGATGTCCTTGGGACACGGCATCTTCTCAATAGCATCAACTTTAGCTTTATCAACTTCAATACCTATTTCAGAAATTTTATGCCCCAAGACAATATCTTCATTAACCATAAAGTGGCACTTTTCCCAATTCAAGACAAGATTAGTTTCTTCACATCTCTGTAAAACTCGATCAAGGTTGCTCAAGCAATCATCAAAAGAAGTTCCATAAACGGAAAAATCATCCATAAAAACCTCAACAATCTTTTCACAGAAATCAGAGAATATAGCCATCATGCATCTTTGAAAGGTAGCAGGTGCATTACATAAACCAAAAGGCATACGTCTATAAGCAAAAGTACCAAAACTGCAAGTAAAAGTGGTCTTTTCTTGATCCTCTTTTGACACAGGTATTTGAGAGAAATCAGAATGGCCATCTAGAAAGCAAAAATGAGTATGTTTGGATAAACTTTCTAGCATTTGATCAATAAAAGGTAGAGGGTAATGATCCTTCTTAGTAGCTTTATTTAATTTGCGGAAATCAATTACCATTCTATAGCATGTAACAATTCTTTGTGGGATCAATTCATCTTTATCATTAGGAACAACAGTAATGCCTCCCTTCTTAGGGGCACAATGGACAGGACTTACCCTCTGACGATCAGCAACTGGATAAATTATACCTGCCTCTAGAAGCTTTAGTATTTCTTTCCTTACCACTTCTTTCATCTTAGGATTTAACCGTCGTTGGTGATCAACAACTGGTTTAGCGTCTTTCTCCAATTTTATCTTTTGTTGGCATAGGGTGGGGCTAATGCCCTTAAGATCATCAAGAGTATATCCAATAGCAGCACGGTGCTTCTTCAGAGTTTTCAATAATTTCTCTTCTTCTTGCTCTAAAAGGTTAGCACTAATAATAACAGGATATATCTTCTTTTCATCAAGATAGGCATACTTAAGAGTATCAGGTAATGGTTTGAGCTCAAACACGGGATCACCCTTGGGTGGAGGAGGATCCCCTAGAATTTCAACAGGCAAGTTGTGTTTCAATAAGGGTCCATGTTTAAAGAATATTTCATCTATTTCCCTTCTCTCATTCATATACATATCATTTTCATGGTCTAGCAGATATTGTTCTAAAGGATCGTTAGGAGGCACATCAATAGAGGCAAGACCAATAAGTTCATCCTTACTAGGCAATTCTTTATCATGGGGTTGTCTACGAAATTTAGCAAAGTTAAAATCATGAGACATATCCCCTCAACCAATAGTAATAACATCCTTTTCGTAGTCTATCTTAGCGTTAACAGTATTCAAGAAGGGTCTACCAAATATAATGGGAAAAAATCATCTTGTGGGGAACCAAGAATAAGAAAATCAATAGGGTATTTAACTTTCCCACACAAGACTTCAACATCTCTAACAATCCCAACTGGTGAAATAGTGTCTCTATTGGCAAGCTAATAGTAACATCAATACCTTCTAGCTCAGCAGGTGCAATATCGTGCATAATTTCTTCATATAAGGAATGAGGTATTGCACTAGCACTAGCACCCATGTGACATAAGCCATGATAGCAATGATCTCCTATTTTAATAGAAATAACGGGCATGTCTACAACATGTCTATGTTTATTCTTAGTATCGGGTCTAGCAATTCTAGCAGCTTCATCATAGAGATAAATAACATGCCCATCAATATCATCGACCAAGAGATCCTTAACCATAGCAACACTAGGTTCAACTTTAATTTGCTCAGAGGGTGTAGGTGTTCTAGTATTACTCTTATGAACCACAGTTGAAGCTTTAGCATGATCCTTTATTCTAGCGGGAAAGGGTGGTTTCTCAATATAAGTAGTAGGAACAATAGGATCAACATTATAAGTGATAGTCTTTTCTTCAACTTTAACGGGATCAACTATTTTTACTTCAATGGGAGGATGAAATTTAAACCACTTTTCCTTAGGGAGATCAACATGAGTAGCAAATGATTCACAGAAAGAAGCCACTATCTCAGAGTCAAGTCCATGTTTAGTGCTAAATTCACGGAAAACATCGGTATCCATAAAAGATTTAACATAATCAAACTTAGGTGTTATACCTGACTCCTTACCTTCGTCGAGATCCCAATCTTCAGAGTTGCGTTTAATTCTTTGCAATAGATCCCATTTGAATTCAATAGTCTTCATCATAAAAGAACCAGTGCAAGAAGTATCAAGCATGGAGCGATTATTGAGAGAAAGTCAAGCATAATTTTTTTTGAATAATCATTTCTCTTGAGAGCTCATGATTGGGGCATGAATATAACATTGACTTAAGCCTCCCCCAAGCTTGAGCGATACTTCCTCCTTCGTGAGGCCAAAAATTATATATATAATTACGATCACGATGAACCTGGTTCATTGGATAGAACTACTGATGAAATTCCAATTTCAATTGGTTGTAGTTCCATGATCCAATATCATGCATAACCTAAACCATGCCAATACCTCTCCCTTCAAAGATAAAGGGAAGACCTTCTTCTTGATCACATCCTCGGGCATACCTGCAAGCTTAAATAATCCACAAACTTCATCCACATAGATTAGGTGCAAATCGAGATGCAATGTTCCATCTCCTGTAAAGGGATTAGCTAGCAGTTTCTCTATCATACCCGAAGGAATTTCAAAGTAAACATTTTCAGTAGGTTGAGGAGCAACTCTTTGCTCTACTGGTCGGGGTGAAGATACCCCGAACAAGCCCATCAAAGGATTATGTTCTATAGTAACAAGTGACAGTAAATTTCAGCATACTATATAAATTTTTCCTTACCAAATTTCACTTACCAAAAGCGCTTCACTCCACGGCAACGGCGCCAGAAAAGAGTCTTGATTACCCACAAGTGTAGGGGATCTATCGTAGTCCTTTCGATAAGTAAGAGTGTCGAACCCAACGAGGAGTAGAAGGAAATGATAGGCAGTTTTCAGTAAGGTATTCTCTGCAAGCACTAAAATTATGGGTAACAGATAGTTTTGTGATAAGGTAATTGGTAACAAGTAACAAGTAGTAAAAGTATATAAGGTGCAGCAATATGGCCCAATCCTTTTTGTAGCAAAGGACAAGCCTGGACAAACTCTTATGTAAGGAAAAGCGCTCCCGAGGACACATGGGAATTATCGTCAAGCTAGCTTTCATCACGCTCATATGATTCGCGTTTGTTACTTTGATAATTTGGTATGTGGGTGGACCAGTGCTTGGGTACTGCCCTTACTTGGACAAGCATCCCACTTATGATTAACCTCTATTTCAAGCATCCGCAACTACAAAAGAAGTATTAAGGTAAACCTAACCATAGAATGAACATATGGATCCAAATCAGCCCCTTACGAAGCAGCGCATAAACTAGGGTTTAAGCTTCTATCACTCTAGTAACCCATCATCTACTTATTACTTCCCAATGCCTTCCTCTAGGCCCAACAATGGTGAAGTGTCATGTAGTCGACGTTCACATGACACCACTAGAGGAAAGACAACATACATATCATCAAAATATCGAACGAATACCAAATTCACATGACTACTTATAGCAAGACTTCTCCCATGTCCTCAGGAACAAATGTAACTACTCACAAATCATATTCATGTTCATAATCAGAGGGGTATTAATATGCATAATGGATCTGAACATATGATCTTCCACCGGATAAACCAACTAGCATCAACTACAAGGAGTAATCAACACTACTAGCAACCAACAGGTACCAATCTGAGATTTTGATACAAAGATTGGATACAAAGAGATGAACTAGGGTTTGAGTGGAGATGGTGCTGGTGAAGATGTTGATGAAGATAACCCTTCCCAAGATGGGAGAGTTGTTGGTGATGACGATGGTGACGATTTCCCCCTCCCGGAGGGAAGTTTCCCCGGCAGAACAACTCCGCCGGAGTCCTAGATTGGTTTCGTCAAGGTTCCGCCTCGAGACGGCGGTGCTTCGTCCCGAAAGCCCCCTTATGATTTTTTCCAGGTCAAAACACTTCATATAGCAGAAGATGGGCATCGGGGGGCTGCCAGGTGGCCCACAAGGCAGGGGGCGCGCCAACGGGGGTAGGGCGCGCCCCCCACCCTCGTGGACGGTGGGTGGCCCCCCTCCTGTATTTCTTTCGCCAGATATTTTTTATATTTTCCAAAACTGACTTTCGTGGAGTTTCGGGGCTTTTTGAGTTGTGCAGAATAGGTCTCCAATGTTTGCTCATTTTCTAGCCCAGAATTCCAGCTGCCGGCATTCTCCCTCTTCATGTAAACCTTGTAAAATAAGAGAGAAAAGGCATAAGTATTGTGACATAATGTGTAATAACAAGTCATAATGCAATAAACATCAATATAAAAGCATGATGCAAAATAGATGTATCACGCGCGGCTGGCTAGTCTCTTTTGGGTAGTTTCTTGTCCGGCCTGCGTGTCGTGTGCTGGCTAGGGAGCCATGTACTTATGGTTTAACTCTTTCGTTTGACCCATGGTTGGGGTCTGGTTGGTTGTCTGATGCGAACTTATGTGTGGTTGCTACCTGCCTCATGGCTTTATCTATAAAGTCGGGCGTATGCCTTTTCTTTAAAAAAAACTTCATTTTCATAGACAGACTAGGCTGGCTACAGATCTTGAGGACCTCCCTCGGCAGGGCGTGCCTGGGTCTTCGGCCCCTCTAATTGGCGGGTGTATGGCTAGAGTTGCTCTGAAATAAATACCTTCACTCCAAAAGTTTGTCTTAACTGACAGACTAACCCTTTTGGAAGGGTTTGATGAGAGTAAAGCCGGCGTTCTTTACTAAAAGCATTTTGAAGGACGGGAATGGTCGTACCACGAGCTTATTGGAGGATACCTGACTAGGAGACACGTCCTTGACCTTATAGTACCAGAACCTTTGTGATATTGTGCAACAAAAGGAGATTTTCGCTACAAAGATTATAGCATCAACTGAGACATAACGAAGTCTCAATCGATTGAGATTTAGTAAAATTGTTGCTTGTCTTAAGCACCTTCATTATACATGCTCTGGGATTGCGACCCCGTACCTGTCGCAAAGCTTGAAACTGTGGACAGAAAACCCCTCGTTCTCCAGTGAACAGTACACTGGATAGGGTTG
Source organism: Secale cereale (assembly GCA_902687465.1). NCBI lineage: Eukaryota > Viridiplantae > Streptophyta > Magnoliopsida > Poales > Poaceae > Secale > Secale cereale. The sequence goes on along the minus strand of LR738712.1, from coordinate 725,636,941 downwards.
GGCTGGTACGCGGATGCAAGGGGGTGCCAAATGGCGGCAAAAAAGGACACATTCTTGATCCTTAAATTAACAGCCATGGGGTCGGAGCTGACCGGAGACTGGGGTGCGCAGCTACCAAAGCACCAAAAACAAATACTCTACTCCCCTCTCTCCTCCTTGATCCTCGACTACAAATTTGGCGATTTGCAGGAGCGGTTCATCAGTCGTCGAGGCGCTAGCTAGCTGCCCTGTCTGTCTCTTCCTCCCCTGAGAAGCCAAGAAACAGGGGAGCGCCGGCCGTCGGGCAGCAGCCGCAGCAGCAGCTTCATCCATGGCGACGGGGGAGGGGGCGGACGGGACTGGCAGGAGAGGGCTCCCTTCCCTGCTCGCCGACGGCGGGACCGGGCAGGAGGAGCACATCGCCTCCGACGTCACCCAGGTAAAGCTCGACCTCTTCCCCTGCATACTGACTCTGCGGAGATTGAGGTGAGCTGATGTGGAGCTGTTGGTTTGCTTCAGCTGATAGGGTGGACGCCGCTGATCGAGCTGAAGCGGATCGCCGGGAAGGAGGGGGTGGGTGCCCGCATCGTCGGCAAGATCGAGGCCTACCAGCCCCTCTGCTCCGTCAAGGACCGCAGCGCTCTCAGGTACTGTGTGCTCCTTCTGATCAGGCTCGTTTCGTTTCACAAATCTTGGGCTGAGATTAGATTGGAGAGCAAGTTTTGTTGGTGGTGGTTGAGAAAATGAGGTGGATGGCACCGTTGACTTCACCTACAAACCCCAACCTTCAGTAAACCACCATTTTTTCTTAAGGTCAACGGGAACTAAATTTCCACTTAGGCTTTCTGTAAATCACCATTTCTATTGTTTGGCTGTAGGGATTAGTGGTGCTAAATTTTAATAAGGCAGTACTCCAATTTCAATTGTATCTTCTTGCACTTCCCAGGACTGATTTTGCAAGTGCTGGGAAATTATGAGCATATTCTTCATGTTTTTTCTTCAGGATGATCGAAGATGCTGAAGAGAAGGGGCTGATTTCACCCGGTGTCACGACTCTAGTCGAGCCGACCAGCGGTAATTTGGGCCTAGGATTGGTTCTGATTGCTCTTAGCAAAGGCTACAGGTTCGTCGCGGTGATGCCGGGCCAATACTCCCTTGATAAGCAGATCTTGTTGAGATACATGGGTGCTGAGTTGTTCATAACTGGTGAGATAGATAGATAGCATCAGCATAGTTGCTTCCTGACTCAAGGAAACACAATTGTTCATTTATTTGCTTAGGTCTGATTTTCCTTGCAATCAGCGCGATTTGCATTTGTAATTAACCTTGTTCCCTTTGTGTGACCACATGACAGATCCAGCACTCGGGTTTCCGGGACTAGTCGACAAGGTCGAACAGCTCAAGAAAGAATTACCGAACGTACATGTTCTTGATCAGTTCTCGAATCCTGCAAATCCTGATGCACACATCAGATGGACTGGTACTACTGTCCAAGATGACTTATACCGATGATATTCAGAAGAAAGGAGTACTTTCTTTTGATCTGTTTTGGCAAGTTAGTTCTTAAAGAAGATGTCTGCTGTTTTCAGGACCTGAGATTTGGAAGGATACTGCTGGCAAGGTGGACATATTTGTTGCCGGTTCAGGTTCAGGAGGCACGGTATCTGGTGTCGGAAAGTATCTGAAGATGCAAAACCCAAATGTGAAGATCATTTGTGTGGAACCTGCAGAGAGTCCAGTTATTTCAGGTAAAAAAATCTGATGTTGAAATTCAGAAATCAAAATTGATGGAGTGCTTACCACATATCCTTTAAAAATCATCAGTTAATGGCCAATTAAGGTCAGATAAATATTTTGTAGCTCTTCTATGCTTCATAGAGAATGTGCAAAATGATTTGGCATCTAAATATTTGTTACAGAATGGAGTACTTTTCTTAATGCAGCTGTAACTCTGCTTGTTGTTTAGTTGTTAGTCCATCAGTTTCACCTGTCGTCGTCTTCTTTTTTTTTTTAGAAAATGTTTCAGTTGACATCTCGAAATGATGCTTTCATTTGCTAGGCAGTAGATAAGTATGAATATATCATGCTTTCATCGTATCTTAATGGGTGATTGAAACATGTGGTCCAGATAATTCTATGGATACATGGTTGCTTCAGATTGTGTGGTACCAGTCCCCTAAAACCCCCAAGGACGACAACAAACCTACTACAAAGTACTCCCTCGGTTCCACAATCTCGTAGTGCCTATAGAATTTTGAAAGTCAAACTTTGACCAAGTTTATAGAAAAAATTATTTATATCTACAGTAACAAATATAGTATAAAATATGAAACTACGTCTTGCAATAAATCTAATGACATATGTTTGGCATTTTAGATGTAAATGTTTTTCTCCATAATCTTGGTCAAAGGTTGTGACGTTTGACTTTTCAAAAAATCTATATACACTGCATTATGGAATGGAGGGACTAGTACATTAGTGACACACTGTTACCTCACGTGTTGGTATTGTTCAGGTGGAGAGCCAGGAAAACATAAAATCCAGGGAATAGGACCAGGGTTCTTACCTGAGATCTTGGACACCTTGGTCATCGATGAGACGGTCACCGTGACCACCGCGGATGCAATGACGAATGCGAGGAGGTTGGCAATGGAAGAAGGCCTGCTTGTTGGCATATCTTCTGGGGCAAACTTGGCAGCTTGCTTAAAGGTTTGCATCTCATATTATTTTTTCTGTATTAATGGAAAATGGGGATACCTGGTTTGAGTTTTTGTTTGCATTTAAAGAACAATGAAATGGGTATTAACTTTGTTTTCAGTTTTGTTATACTTTCCTTCTTTGATATTTACTAACTCTTTCGAGTCAAATGTATCTTCAGGTCGCAGCAAGAGAAGAGAACAAGGGGAAGATGATTGTGACCATTTTCCCGAGCGGGGGCGAGAGATACATGAACTCTGACCTCTTTGCAGCTGTAAGAGACGAGTGTATTGCCATGACCTTTTGATCTCACACTTTATGAATACGAAAGAGTTGTATGTGAAGGGTATATATATGCCGTCGGTTACCTTAATGCCATTCCTATGGAGTTTAATTACAAGGACGACATTCCTATGGAGTTTAACTACAAGGGATCATGAATTGTTATCAGTCATTGAACGAACGCCTGTTAATGTGTTACCAGATAATCTCATGCCACAAGAACGTCTATTTTTCAATAAAGGGCACTTTTATTAAGTCGTAATGTAGCACAAAGGGGATACAAAGAATGATGAGCATACACCCGCTTCTGGCATGACTAGGATATATAAAGCCAACACAAACTCACACACAAGAAAGAAACAAAAAAAGGGTCAGCAACAACAAAGTCATATGGGACTGAAAGCATGCCTAAGGCGAGAGGGTGAAGGGCCTATCCATAGACTACGCCACTACCCATGTGGGGTAGAACATTTACAACGTGATTTGTTAGCATGATTGGGTGCTGCAATATTATTAATGTTTCTTCGTGAAACACCATCTTTGAGCTTGGAAACTAGCGGTCATCCTTTCATGATGGACCTACACAAAGGATATTATGGTACCTCATACTCGTGTGTTGGGAAACATAGTAGAAAACAAAAAAAACTCCGTCCTACGAATCAAACACAGGAGCACTATGAAGATGCAGATGTGATTAGATTGGGTCTTTACCAACTTAGAGTGCAGCGGAAGAAGAGTTGGTGAAGATTGTTGATGCAAATTCCCGTAGCTAACAACCTCCCAACCGCGAGAATCTCTCCCTCGAACAATTTTCGAAAGCACAATCTCTCGGCATCCACATGTGCAAAGTCAGCGATCCGACAACGCTTCGGCGTCTAGAACTTAGCGGCGTCACATAATTAGAAGGAGTGGAGCAGCCTTGCAACATGCAGAACTATTTTCGGTGGAGAGAGAGAGAGAGAGAGAGAGAGAGAGAGACCCTTGCGCTTGGAGTTGTGCACGTTGGACAAAGATGCATGGCTTACTTCTAAAATGGCTAGATCTAGTTGGAGGGAGATGCTATACCTAACTAGTGGAGAGGGAGTGAGACAAAGGTAGGAGTGGTGAATTGGAAGCGGGAGGGAGAGGCAAAAAGTGAAGAAAGAGAGGTCATTAATGGAGGAGATGGTGGATGGGGCATTAATGGGGAGAGAAGAGGTAGGAGAAGGAAGAACTAAGCGAGGGAGGTAGAGGAGGGAGAGGGAAAATAGGGAGGGGGAGAGGGAGGGTGGGGAAAAAGGTGGCAGCTATGCATAGTAGTAGCGCGGGTTTGATAAAGGTGCTACCCCTAATATCCATAGGAGTAGCGCTGGCCGTTTGCACCCGCTGCTGCTAAGTGGGGCCCACCCGCTGGCACTGGAAACACAT
>LR738712.1:725605999-725632506 GCA_902687465.1 Secale cereale | reverse complement strand
AATGAACTCGCTACTGCTACTGCCATATTAGTAGCGCTGTTTTCCTGACCATCGCTACTACTATGGGCAGCCTCCGTCGATGGCGATGGGACCACTTAGCAGTAGCGCGGTTTTGCAGGCCCGCGCTATAGCTACTTTGATATCTATAGCGCCTGTAGTTTGCCCTCGCTACTACTAATTAGCAGTAGCGCCCTGTGAACCAGCGCTACTAATAAGCATCTACCTATAAAGTTTTTCCTAGTAGTGCATGCGAGCGGTCACGTTCGCATTGAACGTCGTCTTTTGCTCTGGAAGCGTTGCGACGACTCCTTCTTTGGCCTCCTTGCTTGATTCTTTTATGGTAGGTGATTATCACATTAAAGACGTGATTCCACTATCATTTTTGGGTGTTTCTTCTATATTATGCTAAATGGTCCAAGAAGCGTTACCCGAGGGAAATCAACAAAAAGAGGTGCACGAGGGCGGTAAAATTCCACAAAACCTACCATGCTGACACAAAATGGCTAGCAAAATTATCACATAAACTGGACTCATCAAGGCGATATAATTCTGGAACCTTGAACCTCATCTCAAAAACTTTGGTGGTCATCATTAGTGTTGGCCCATCGGTGAGCGCACATTGCTTAAGACTGGTGTTGTGAAGAAAGGGAATCGAAAATTGTGTATCGGACTTCACAAAAACAACATCTTTTAGATAATGATCTGGCACCTTGAAGTTCCAATGATTTATAATGTCATTGATAACATATGCAACAAAGAAGGTAGGTTATAAATCAGTGGTGTTATGGTGTTGGCAACGCCTCTGTCATGTGAATGGTGAGGCGCGTTGTGGCGGGTGGTCTTGGTGGCGACCAGATCTCAATACATATATGGAGTCCTGAATTTCGTGTGACATATATGGTGGGCCCGGTGGCTTGAGTCCTAGTGCTTGTTATCAGGATTGACAAACGCCGCTTCCTTATGCCGTGTGACTTTATACATAAAACGGGATGAAAACAGGTTTTGAGAAAATTATCTACTATCTCCTCCCTCTTCGTCAGAACATGAAACATATGGTTTGTGATTACCACATATATGACGCGACACGACTATCTTCTCCTGATTTTTCAACACTTGTCAACAACTAACAAAGAATATAGAATGACGTGTGCTATCCTCGAACAGGGCATGTCATTCCTATACATACATTTGTTTTTCCATGACGAAGCACGATACACTTAGCTCGTACCTCGTATAAATGTTCATTTCTTCTAAGCGGTCATAACAAATTTCACAAACTAGGGAAAGAAATATAATTGCGTCCAAAGAAGAAATGTATCTCCGGACACCTAAGGACGGACACTTTTGGGGTCCCTTTGATTTGCAGAATTTTTAAAATGTAGGAATAAGAAAAATACAAGATCAAAGTGCCATGTCATGTTGAATCCCGCAAGAGTAGTGAGCCCCAAGAACTCCGAATATTCGACGTCACAGAAAAAACAAAGAAATTGTATAAAAAGGTTTCCGTGAATGATTTTTTCCCTCTGGAATAGAAAAATTTATAAAACTTTTATAAGGATTAAAATCCTCAAAACTTCGTATGAGGTTTCTCTGATCAAAATTCATATACGAATTTTCCCAACAGAACTGAATTTTCTACGTACCCGCCAAAAATAATAAAATTAACGCGTCCTCGCGCAATACCTGCCCGAGTGTGCACCTAAACGCGCCAGCCAATGACGGCGCGGGAACCTCGGCCAGCCAATCACGTCACAGGAAACCCCATCCCACGGATCGCCCCCCACGATCCGCGTGCTCACCACAAAACCAAATCTCAGCCGTCCATCTCCCTCCGATCCAACGCCCCAAACTTCATCTCCCTCCTCCAGCCGGCGCCTTCTGCCCCCAAAATTTCGCCGACCCCCGCCCACCCCTCTCTCCCATCTATTTAACCCCCGCGCCTCCCACCGGAGTCCACACCACAGCCCAGATCCCTCACCGGCGAAGCATCCCACTCAAACCCTAGCCCTCCTCACCCCCTCCATCTCCGATGGCCCGCACGAAGCAGACGGCGCGCAAGTCCACCGGCGGCAAGGCGCCGAGGAAGCAGCTGGCGACGAAGGCGGCGCGTAAGTCGGCCCCGGCCACCGGCGGCGTGAAGAAGCCCCACCGCTTCCGCCCGGGAACCGTCGCGCTCCGTGAGATCCGCAAGTACCAGAAGAGCACGGAGCTGCTCATCCGCAAGCTCCCCTTCCAGCGCCTCGTGAGGGAGATCGCCCAGGACTTCAAAACCGACCTCAGGTTCCAGTCCTCCGCCGTCTCCGCCCTGCAGGAGGCCGCCGAGGCGTACCTGGTCGGGCTGTTCGAGGACACCAACCTGTGCGCCATCCACGCCAAGCGCGTCACCATCATGCCCAAGGACATCCAGCTCGCCCGCCGCATCCGCGGGGAGCGCGCCTAGGTTTGGCCGTAGCAGTTCGTGCCCCGCGATCTGGTTGTAAGGGTGTGTGCTGGGTTTCACCGTGGTGTTGATACGATGCTTACTGTCTCGTGAGCTTTCCTGATGTTGTGATGCTGAAATGAAATGGCAATGAAAAGTTCAGTTTTCTTCGGATGCAATTTTGTCCCATGGTTGGTGCTTGCTATCTTCTGGTAATTAGATGATTGAAAAGAATCACTGATGGGATTGAAGAATGGATGCTGTAATTAATTTTGTACCTTGGAGGATTTGGTGATTTGGTTCTGCTCTGTTTATTTTGTTTGTGTTGCCCTGAGATTCAGTTATCTTCTAATGGCAAAGTAAAGTTCAGTTATCTTCTGATCCAATTTTGTCCCCTGCTGCCATTTGTTTTTCTTGATCCCTGGTAATTAGATGATTCATAAACTCACATGACTTAGATGGTTGGAAATTGAAAAACAAGATACGGTGATTCTGCTCTGCTCTGTTATTGTGTTTGTGTTGCTGTAAGATTCAGTGGTCTTTTTCCTGTCAGGTGAATTTTGTGCTGTGTACAAGGCCGATTGTCAGCCCATTTTCTACCTGCGACTCTGAGAAGCCAATAGCAGCAGAGCGTGGGGGCAGGGTGAGATGGAGATGGTGTGGATTCCTGTTCTGTTCAAACCATTGCCGGGTGCATACGGCAATGAGACGAGCACATTGCCTCTGATATCACCAATGTGAACTTATATCCATTTTTGTTGGGCTCTGCTGTGCAACAAGTGTTTCTCTGCACTAGCAGCTCTATTTCAGTTCAGGCATCTATGGGAATGTTCAGAAACTATTTATTGTTCATTACTTTACCAGCAGTTCATGGATTTGGGTCGCACGTATGAATTTTGTCTAGTCAAAGGAACAGAAGTTGAAATTATTTCTCTTAATATAATTCATCTTTCCCTTGCTATATTTTGCAATGTTAGCTTACATGTTGCTACAACTTGTTACCGATAGCGTATTCTGCTAGTGCTGTTTCTATACAAGAGCCAGGGCAAATAAAAATTAAGCCAGTGCATGAGTTAGGAACTGAAAAATTATTTTGGGGATTCAACACTGAATATAAACTTTATATTCTATATGCTGCTGCCATGTTTGCCTACATCTTTAGAATTAGATGCATGAAACTTTTCATGTGACCTGGACATGAGTAATGTCTTGCCGCAAGGGCGCATGGTAAAGACTAACCACTCTTTAGTAAAGACTAAAGAGTGATCCAAGCTGTTGTATTTTGTGACGCTTGCTAAAAGAGTAAAAGTTCCATTTATGTTCGTCAGTTTGTTTTACAACTATAACGCTTGCCAGGTTACACTGCAGGATCAAACAATTCTCAAACTCTGTTGGCATTTTTTTTTGGACAGGGCATTTTTTATTGTTAGCATGTATAACTGACTTTGTTTGGCCCAACTTCAGACAAGCTACATGATTCATACTGTCCCCATTTCCTAGGATTTTTTTTTTGTGTGCACTCAACCTCTTGTCTTGTTGCTTTCGGTTTGTTCTATATCTTATCAATTATACATGGGGATTTGGGGAATCAAAGTCTATGCATATTTGTTAGATCAGCAGATTGATATTGCAAATAAAAGTCCCACTTTATTCTGTGATTTTTTGGCTGCCTCAGAGAACCATCAACCAAAATTCACCCGTGTAATAATTCAGAGCCAACATGATGAGATTGACAATTTTTTGAAGAACGGACTGCCTTTGAAGCTAAGTACCAGAAGCTGTATGAACCATTGTAAACAGAGGTATGCTTACTCTTCATGATTTATAACGTTTCAGGTGAATATGTGCGAAGATACATCGGTCCATTTCCTGATGTGCAAATTGTTCTGTTGTTTTGCCTGCTTTCAGAGGTATGATACTGTAAGTGGAGTTGAACCCTGCCCTTGAAAGGATACCGAGGGGGGAGATTCAGATGGTATAAATTCATAGTTTACAATTGCTCTTAGAGGTCACCATTCCGATGTGTCGTTGTACCCTTTTTCAGCTAAAGGAATCCCACATTTTTTGGCTCACTGCTATGAAAACAAATGAACCTTTGGCTTTCAAATGCAAGTATTGATCTTCAAATTAAAACAAGCACATTTCGGAAGAAGCTCAACAACAATTGTTCATTTCTCTGACTCCACCACAAACATTTGGAAAGCTGCCCCCGCACTTTAGCAGAAGAACATGCCACTGTTTTTCACACTGTCCTTGATCTCAGGGAATGACAGCTCGCCGTGTCCCCTGGTTTGATATAAAGCCGAGCGCGGGATGCCAAACGATGGGCGTAGTAGACCAGAGGCACTACAGAAACAGAAGAGGTGCAGCTCGCGTACCTGCAACATCAGGTACGGCAGTGAGTTCAATGCTTGAAACTTGATATGCACATATATGATATTGATAGGACATATTACGTGTAGCATAGATGGTTTGTGAGGGTTTGGATAGCATTAGCCGTAAAGCTATTCTCGTCCCACAGAACATGATAACGTACAGGCCGGCTAACTCCCTGGGATATTCAAAGAAATATCAATCAATAATACATCATAGGTAAAAATGTTCACTATGAATTTTATTTTTGTATATAATGAGAATAACCAACCGTAGTGCCAGCATGGCTACACAAGTAAAAATCAAAGTCGGTGGGATGACATATTTCTCTATCAACCACAGTACCTGAGAAGAGATGAACAGTCAACACTTATTTTAAGATTCTGTATTTATGATTAGGGTTAACTTGGTATGCAAGAACGAACCAGGCAATACATTTCCACTTCGGAAAAGTGTGCTCCCAATGCCATAGTTACCAGAAAACAAACGTGTGTGATGACGTCTCTGAACCATAATAATGGTAACTTGTGGATTATAAATTGGATCCAGTGAAGCACATGCCTGAATTTATTTTACAAAAATGTCAACTCAGCAAAACAAAAGGAAATTGAATTGCACAAACTAATGTAGGCATAAATTTCACCTTTTTAATGGCAGAAAGTTCATCCTCAAGAACCTGATTGAGCTTTTCTTTGCTTACAACATCCCTAAAAAAGTACAGAAATATAAAAGACAGAATCAAAAGAGCAAAGAAAACATAGCCAAATCGAGACCAACTCCTGTAAAATATGATCCTCCCAGGTATATGTCCAGTCGCCCTCATGAAAGAAATGAGATGTTCTCTGCATAGTTTATAGTAGTTACATTCATGCACATAGATGTATCATCTAATAATGCAATATTCATATACTCCCTCCGTCCCAAAATAAGTGACTCAAAAGTGACTCAATTTTGTACTAAAGTTAGTACAAAGTTGAGTCATTTATTTTGGGACGGAGGGAGTATTTAAGAAGGATAAGATCATACTTGACCATTCCGCCAGGTATACATCCACTTTTACAGTCATTTTTGTTAAAGAGACACTGTATAATTTTTTCACGATGGGCTTGTGGTCGGACTGATCCAGCATACTTGGTGACCTCCGGCCAGTCTTGAGAAGCTACAACCTTCACAAAGTATGAAGCACCCTGACCGGCCAGATCACCGAGAAGCTCACGCGCACAAACTACGTGCTCTGGCGTACCCAGATCACGCCGCAACTCCGAGGCGCGGGTTCTTCGGCTCCGTCGATGGATCCATGAAGGAGCCTGCCTCGACCGTCATCACCAAGCTGGCGGATGGGAAGGAGGAGTCGTCACCAAATCCCCTGCATTCAATTTGGATCAGGGAAGATCAGCAGGTATTAGGGTATCTGCTGAATAACTTGTCGAAGGAAGCACTTGTGCAGGTTACGGCCATCACCCATGCGCACGATCTCTGGACCACATGTTCTCCTCGACCTCGATCTCCCGCATCAACAACATACGCATAGCACTTGCTAATGCGCAGAAGGGGCAGCAGTCCGTGGCGACGTACTTTGCCCAGATGTGCTCGCTGGCGGACGAACTGGCAGCGGCGGGAAAGCCCCTGGAGGATGATCAACTGATCTCTCACATCCTTGCGGGGCTCGACATGGAGTACCAGCCGCTGGTCTCGGCACTGGATGCTCGCACCATCCCGGTCACGCTCGATGAGCTCTTTGCTCAGATGAGCAACTTTGACCAGAGGGTGGCGCTCTACCGCGGCAACAACAACGGCTTCAAGTCTTCCGCCAACGGTGCTTCACGTGGTCGTGGAGGTGGTGGCTCATCCCGCTACCGTGGCCCTCCGCGCAAGGGGCAAAACAGCAGCAACAACCCTCGCGCCAACAACAACAGCAGCGGCAATGGCAGCGGCAGGCCCTCCTACAACAACACCAAGGGTCGCGGCACCAACTCCTCTGCTAAGTCCCGTCCTGATGCTGTCAAGTGTCAAATCTGCGGCAAGCTGGGGCACTCTGCGAAGGACTGCTGGTACCGTTTTGAGGATGACAACGACTCATCCCAAGACAAGAAAGTAGCCGGCGGTGCTGAAGGATCGTACGGCGTCGATACAAATTGGTACGTGGACAGTGATGCTACCAACCACATCACGGGCGAACTGGAGAAAGTGACAATGAGGGAGAAGTACCGCGGCCCCGACCAAATCCATGCTGCAAATGGAGAAGGTATGAAAATCCGTCATATTGGCCACTCAACTATTAAAACCCCTCACCGAAAACTTCATCTTAGAAAAATCTTGCATGTCCCTAAAGCCTCCATGAATCTTCTGTCTGTTCATTGAATCACCCTTGATAATCATGTGTTTCTTGAGTTTCACCCCTTCTTCTTTTTCATCAAGGACCATGTCACGAAGAAAATCCTATATCGAGGTAGATGCGTTCGAGGGTTGTATTCGTTGATTCCTGAACTTAGGAGGCTCAATAAGCAAGCATGTGGTGTCACCAAGCTCTCATCCTCTCGGTGGCACGATCGTTTAGGGCATGCATCATTTTCTTTAGTTGAAAGATTGCTTAGGAAAAGTAAGCTCCCATATGTTGGGAAGGACAATTGTGAAACAATTTGTGATTCTTGTCAAAAGGCTAAAAGCCATCAACTACCATATCCAATTTCTATGAGTATTTCTACCAAGCCTTTGCAACTTATTTTTTCTGATGTTTGGGGTCCTGCCCCCTCCTCTGTTGGTAGACATAGTTATTATGTGAGTTTCATTGATGACTACAGTAAATATTCCTGGATCTATCTTCTCAAGAAAAGATCCGATGTGTTTCAAGTATTTCAAAATTTCCAAGCTTTAGTAGAGAGGAAATTTGATAGCAAAATAATTGCTGTCCAATCTGATTGGGGAGGGGAATACGAAAAATTGAATTCCTTCTTCCAACAACTTGGTGTATCTCACCATGTCTCTTGCCCACATGCCCATCAGCAAAATGGGTCAGCTGAGCGCAAGCATCGACACATTGTAGAGGTAGGGCTTTCCCTACTTGCACGTGCATCCATGGCACTTAAGTTCTGGGATGAAGCTTTTCTCACCGCCGTGCATCTCATCAATATATTACCTAGCCGGGTCATCAATTATGAAACTCCCACTGAGCGACTTCTCCACACCAAACCTGAGTACAAGTCACTTCGTGTCTTTGGATGTGCCTGTTGGCCAAACCTCAGACCTTACAACAATAGAAAACTCATGTTCCGCTCGACACAATGCGTATTTAATGGCTATAGTGCTCAACACAAAGGCGTGAAATACCTTGATGTTTCCACCGGTCGTGTCTACATCTCCAGTGATGTTGTCTTTGATGAAACTAATTCCCTTTCGCTGATCTTCATCCCAACGCCGGAGCACTCCTTCGTCAAGAATCCTCCTATTGCCCTCACATCTCACTGGTGATGCCATAGGGGAAAACAGTTGTGGTGCACCAATATTGACTGATTATCATAACAGCATGCATGAGCTTTGTGGTACTACAGGTGAAAATACAGAAGAAATCGCTGAAGCAAATGAAGAAAATAATGCAGCGTCTGGGTCACATTTTATGTGTCCGCCGCTAGGAAGCAGATCTTCCTCGGGATTGCTGCGGCAGCAGTCTGGCGGCGCATCTTCTGCGGGATCTGCACCGCAGGAGCGGGCCAGCGCGCCGGCCTTTGTTTCCGCGCCACCCACCCGCGACATCGCCATCGCCGGCCACCCAGGCGTCGACGCGCAGGCGTCTCCCACTCGTCCTGCGCCCGACTCCGTCCCGGGCGAGTCCGCAACTGCCACGCGGCCCGTGGCTCGGTGGCCCACTGACGCAACGCGGTGCTATTCCCGGCGCTCTGCACCAACCGCGTCTGACGCGCCTCCACCAGTTCGACAGGCCCAATCATCGCGCCATGATGGCGTGTCAGCCGGGCCTGGCACGGGATCCTCTGCGCCGCCTTCGTCATCTCCGCCTCTGCGTTCAGCCACAGAAGATCCTCCAGCGCGCCGATCCGAGCCAGCTGTATCAGCCTCGGAACCTGCCGCTGCAGGGGGTGCTCCTGGATCTTCTGTGGAGCCAGCCGTATCAGCCTCGGGATCCGCCGCTGCCGGGGGTGCTGCTGGATCCTCTGTGGAGCCTTCCACACCACGGACAAGGCTACAAAAAGGGGTACTTAAACCTGTAAATTACAAACATATTACCAAATTCGGTTTGGCTTGTTCCACAGGTGAACCTGCTACACTACAAGAGGCACTGGGTGATGTGACATGGAGAAAGGCTATGGAGGAAGAACACATAGCACTGCAAAGAAACAAGACCTGGCATCTAGTTCCCCCACGGCAAGGTAAAAACTTGATTGACTGCAAGTGGGTTTTCAGAATCAAAAGAAAATCTGATGGAACTATTGATCGCTATAAAGCTAGGTTGGTCGCAAAAGGTTTTAAGCAAAGGTATGGTTTGGACTATGAAGATACCTTCAGTCCAGTAGTAAAAGCTGCCACTATTCACCTCGTTTTGTCTATTGTTGTTTCCAGGGGATGGAGCCTTAGACAACTGGATGTACAGAACGCGTTTCTTCATGGTGTTCTGGAAGAGGACGTCTATATGAAACAACCTCCTGGGTTTGAAAATAAAAAGTTCCCTTCACATGTCTGCAAACTTGATAAAGCCATATATGGTCTGAAGCAGGCCCCTAGAGCATGGTACTCACGTCTTAGTCACAAACTGCAAGCACTTGGGTTTACTCCCTCCAAGGCTGACACCTCACTGTTCATTTACAACAAGTCAAATACTTCCATATTTGTGCTTATCTATGTTGATGATATTATTGTCACTAGTTCATCTAATGAGGCAGTGGCAGGACTGTTGAGGGATCTGAGTGCTGAGTTTGCTCTAAAAGATCTAGGAGACTTGCATTTCTTCCTAGGGATTGAAGTAAAGAAACATGGAGATGAACTTCATCTGTCTCAGGAAAAATATGCAACGGATCTGGTAAAGAGGGTTGGTTTGCAAGGATGTAAACCCTCACCAACTCCCTTATCAAGCTCTGAAAAATTGTCTCTCACAGAAGGAAACCTCTTGAATCAAGAGGACAAAACCAACTACAGAAGTTTGGTAGGTGCACTTCAGTACTTGACTCTTACAAGGCCAGATATATCCTTTGCTGTTAACAAAGTATGCCAGTTTCTTCATGCACCCACTACTGTTCATTGAACTGCAGCCAAGCGCATTGTCAGATATGTTAAACATACTTTGGGTACTGGTCTTACTTTCAGCAAATCATCATCTATGCTTGTCAGTGCTTTTTCAGACTCTGATTGGGCAGGCTGTGTAGATGACAGACGATCAACAGGTGGCTTTGCCGTGTTCTTTGGGCCTAACCTCATATCATGGTGTGCAAAGAAACAAGCTACTACATCAAGGTCAAGCACAGAGGCAGAATACAAGGCTCTTGCAAATGACATAGCAAAAAATATTTGGGTTCAGTCTTTGCTAAGAGAACTTGGCATTAAACGAATTCCAGCTTCATGCTTATGGTGTGACAACCTTGGTGCTACATACTTATCAGCTAACCCAGTTTTTCATGCCAGAACTAAGCACATTGAAATAGACTTCCATTTTGTCAGAGAAAGAGTTGCTAGCAAGCAATTGGACATTCGGTTTATCCATTCTAGAGATCAAGTTGCTGATGGATTTACAAAGGCGTTGCCTACAAAGAGCTTTGAAGAATTCAGGCGTAATCTCAACTTATGTAAGTTGTGATTAAGGGGGAGTATTAAACAGGCTATATGCGTTAGGTTTATAGGTTGCCTTGTAGAGATATACATTGGTTGTTTAACTTAGTCCTATCTCATGTAACCGAATATATCTCTTCTCTATCCCTTGTATCCCAAGTTTGTAATCTCAACAACCTGTACGCATGTACCAGAGATAAGTGTCGTGGTACTAGATCTGACAGTGAGGGTAGGGGGTAGGAATGGAGAGGCAAGGTCCTAGCTATGGCGCAGTTGTACACAGAGTGTTTTGCGAGTTCAGGCGCTTCTCGGAGGAAGTAAAAGCCCTACGTCTCGTGCCCGGAGGCTTGGTCGAGTGATGTATGTATGTATGTGTTACAGAGGTGCGAACCCTTGTACTGGAGGAGGGGGGTGGCTTATATAGTATGCCAAGACCCCAGCCATGCTCCACGTTACCAATGGTTTAAAGGTACATTAAGGCGGGTGTTACTGATAACGCCTGCAATAAAGGGTAGTTATGGGGTTCATTACAGCGAGTAAATATATGACCATTGCCGTCTTAGAGGCATTTAGTCTTCGGGAGTCGAGTGCCTGATCCGGTCGAGTGGAGTTGAGTCGTCCTGGATATGTGAGCCAGTCGAGTGAAGTGTCGCCTCGGACCATCTCAGTCGACTGTCTCCACGGCCGTAGGTCTTGTCTTTTGATCTCTTAGGATAGTGACCTTGGGAGGGGCCTTTAGGTCAGGCCTATGACCCTACCCTAGGTCTGTAACCTCGTCAGTAGCCCCCGAATGGATCGGGGCTTGAGCAAGGGGATGCTGAGGGAAGCTCAGGTACTGACTCGTCGTCCTCGAGGCAGATCGCTTTGGAGCTTGTGACTCGAGCCCTCAACTGTGTCTTGGTCGCCCCGATCGATTCTGAAGCCATTGGTGAATTAGTTGTCTTCGCGTCGACTGGATGTCTTGCGTCGACTGGGTTTTGCGCCGAGCGTCGGGCGCCATGAGTGCGCGCCGTTTTCGACGGAATCGGTTGCCCCCTGTCCGCCGGATTCGGCGGGGCTTCCGAAATTTGGGGAAGCGCGCGAGACGGGGCGTGCCGCATCAATCGGAGGGTGCGGTTTGAACGCCTCGATTCTCGCGCCTCCTTTTTCGCCACGTATCGCTCCAGCGCTTGTTACAGGATCGGATAAGATCGTCTGGGGCCACCGGTCAGCCACTCGACCGGTTCGTTATAAAAGCGCGCCGAGTCTGCGGCGGGGGGTACTGTGCGCCCAGCTTTCCCCTGTTCGCCTGTCTTCTCCGCAGCGCCTTTGCTTCTCCGCCGCGTCCCCAATCCCCCCTGCTTCTCTCCGTCGTAACCGCCGTCTCGCGAGAAATGGTTAAGGACAAGACCACTACCATGGAGCGCTCCAAGAAGGCGGCGTCGGGGAAGGGGCGGCGAGCCGGCCGGGTCGGCTCGTCGTCGAGGTCCGGGCTCCCCGCTGGATGGATCCAGGGGGATTGGATCCGTTCCACCGTCGTGGTGGAGGATCTGCAGGAGCTGGAGGAGGAGGGGCTGATCGCCGGCGGCTTCTGGCGGATACCGGGAGGAGAGCTCAAGCCTCAGCCGCGGGAAGGCGAGTGCGTGCTCCACGCCACACACGTCGACCGAGGTTTTTCAACTCCTCCGCATCCTTTCTTCCGCGCTTTTCTGATCTTCTTCGGTGCCCAGCTGCACTATTTCACGCCCAACTCCATTGCCTTTCTCTCCGCTTTCGTCTCCATGTGCGAGAACTTCCTCGGTTGCCGACCGCACTGGGGACTGTTCAAGCATATCTTCACCTGCCGCTCCCAGACCGTTAAGAGAGCGAACCCGAGTGACGGCAAGACGCACGTCCTTCAGGCGTGCGGCGGGCTCGGGATTCAGCTTAGGAACAGGAGTGCCTTCCCTCCCATGAACCTTCCAGATTCGATCCGGGGCTGGCAGTCGACCTAGTTCTACTACAAGGATAGTCCGACTCCGGGTCAGTCGACTGGTCTTCCTCCGTTTACCCTAGGTCGAGCCAGTCCGCCTCCTTCGATGGTAGTGAGCAAGGCCGAGAGGGCCGAGGTTGACATGCTGATGGAGAGGGTCGTCCAGTTAGTCCGCGAGGGGGTCACGGGGATGGATTTGCTCGAGGTGTATATCTCGCGAAGGATCCAGCCGCTCCAGGCCCGGGACCATCCGATGTGGCTGTACTCCGGCCCTGACGACTCGTCGCGGATCCACCCGGAGGCGGCCGACCCGAAGTACGTAGTGCAGTGCCTGAAGAGTGTCACCGGAAACAAGGACAACCCCAGGGGGTCGGGGAGGATCATCCCGTTCGACGCTGACCACCTGCCGGACAAGGTTAGCCTTCCGCTTCCGAGTGATGTATCTGTCGACTGATTCGTGATCTTTGTTGATGATTCTGACTGGTATTTGGTGAACTTCCTTTCGTTGCAGATATATACGGAGATGTATTCGCTGCCCAACGGAGACTCGGGCCAAGGAGTCGAGGAGGGTATGGGCGACGCCGCCGAGTGGAAATCGGAGGAGGAGACCGAGGAGAGCGAGGAGTACAGCAGCGGGGAGGAGGTCGAGTCACCTCCCCGTGTCGAGCGCCGCTCCAAGGAGAAGAACGACCCAGGGGCCGCTCGACCTCGCGTGGGTCCCTCGGGGTCTCGGACACCCAAGCGCACCCGTACGATCACCCCCGAGCCAGCTGAGAGGATGCCCAAGCAGCCCAAAGTTGACCCCGCCAAGCCCCGGAAGGCTCTGCCGAGGATCAAGGTGGATGTACCCATCGCCTCCATGTAAGTGTCGCTCGGGCTTATCTTTGCTTGCTTCTTGGGGGTCGACTACAGTTTTGGTCGACTCATTTCTTGATAGAATTTTCCAGAGCCGCCGCTTCCACGACCTCGATGGACATCGACCGGGGTCGAGATGACGAGGAGATCGCGGACGCCGCGACATCTCGAGCAGGTATGAGCCCCATGAGACTCGATTTTGTTCTTCTTTTCTTTCGCGGGCGATAGTCGATTGACTTGGTTCCCTGTTTGATCTGAAGCGCCGCGCCTTGTCATAGAGCTGCCGGACGACGACGAGGACGAGGGGCGGCTTTGCGAGGACTACCGGCACGCAAGGAGGAAGGAGCGGAAAGCGCCTTCTGGCTCGGGGGCCCAGCGACCCGAGGACGCGGCCCGAACCGCGGTCTCGTTCGCTGTCCCTATGCCAACCGTGCCCGTCGTCGAACCACCGCCTGCACCGAGCGTCGACCCAGCGCCCGCCTTGGTTGTCAACCCAGTGCCCCCTCCAGTTGTCGACTCAGTGCCGATTCGCGCCGTCGATCCAGCGCCTGCGCCTGCGGCCGGTTCGACGCCTGCTGCTTCGTCTATCCTTTTCTCCACCTATCGCCTCCCGGAGGACCCTGTGGGGGCGGCACAAGAGGCCGTTCACCAGGCGGAGGAGATGATGGGGCGGACGAAGGTGGCGTATGAGGCCAGCATGGCGGCTTACGACGCCAGCTCTGCTCTTCGGGCTAACGTCCAGGTATGTTGTCGGAGTACTTTCTGTTGTTTTGCTTTGTGAGGTATCACACCACCCACTGGGAGTTCTTCTTGTCTTCCTTGAGCTCGCGCCGGACTGACTTCGGCCGAGTGAGACCAGTGGGGGCACGCTCAGTGCACCCACTGGGTGTAGCCCCCGAGACCATGGTCGACTGATTGCAGTCGGCCATGGTCTTACTTCCATGTGTTGTTGTTTTTTTTTGGGCTCGCGCCAGACTGATCTTGGCCGAGTGAAACCAGTGGGGGCATGCCTAGTGCACCCACTGGGTGTAGTCCCCGAGGCTGCGGTTGAGTGATCTGACTCGACTGTAGTCTTATAACCTTTGCTTTGTCTTCTTGATGCAGAAATCTTGCGAGTTCGGGGCCAAGTTTGCGGATCTTGAGCAGAAGCAGATCCAGCTCAATCTTGACTTGCAACTGGCCCGGGAGCATCTTAAGAAGACGCAGGACGATGCGGCTGGTAACTTACTTCTGACCCCCGTCGACTGATTTTTCACTTAGAGTGTTCCTTCATGTTCATCTGTCCAGTAGCGGCCTTGGTAGGACAACTGCGAGCAGCTTTAGAGCAGAAGGAACTTGACTTGGCGGCGGCGCAGCAGGCGGCCCAGGAGAAGTCGGAGCTGGCGGAGCAGAAACTGGCTTCTGTGGGCGCACTCGAGGCGGAGATCACCCGACTGAAAGGTTCACTCGACACGGCCAACAAGGAGGTGGCTCAGCTGAAGAAGTCCAGGGCCGACTTGAACGACAAGTATGAGGCTCTGTTTCGGAAGAGGCTTGATCTTGAGGCATACTTGGGTGACCTCACCAAAAAATGGTACCTCGTGCTGATACGTCCAAAATGCATCACTATTTTGTATCATAATTTATCCTTATTCATTGATATATTTCACGTTACGGTGATGTTCTTATGTTGTTTTGGTCTATTTTACACAATTTGCAAACTTTCCGATGCCGAAGCAGCAGACGCAGGATTCAGCAGTAAAAAGTGGACGCTGAGTTGCTGAAGAAGAATACCTCCAAATTACCTGAAAATTGACGGGAGATATTTTTCATACGGATCACGAAGGCACGCGAAAGGGCAACCAGAGGGGGGCCACAGGGTGCCCAGGCGCCCTGGGGGCGCGCCCCCCTGGCCGCGCCGGGGGGGCGCCTGGAGCCCCTGGCCCACCTCTGGCCGCCCCCTTTTGCATATATGCTCTCCGTTATCCAAAAACCCTAAGGACGGGAATTTTTACGGAGTTCCGCCGCCGCTCCATGGCGGAAACCTACAGAGAAGAAAAAGCTATCTCCGGCGGGCAGATTCCGCCGGGGAGATCACCTCCCGGAAGGGGAGACCGTCGCCATCGTCATCACCATCGTCACGGGCATCATCGAGATCATCATCAACATCATCCCCAACACCAGCACCATCTCCATCTTCATCCAAATCTCATCTTGCAATCGCAACTTGTGTTGTAACTCGTACTACCTATCCTCTCTACTCCATCGGTGTTGATTACTACTTTGTGGTGAATGCTATTGAGTCTTGTTGGAGAAATACTATTATGTCCAGATTGTTTATCACATATTTATCCCCACTGATCATGATCTCTTTTATGTCTCGTGAGTAGTTACCTTAGTTCTTGAGGACATGGGGAAAGTCTTGTTGTTAGTAGTCATATGCTGTTGAAGTAATATGTGTTGTTTGATACTTAAGTTGTGTTGTCATTCTACTAGTGGTGTTGTGTGAGTCGAACACTCAACACTTCGCCTTATTAAGGACCTAGGAGAATACATTGTGTATAAAGAATGCTTATGGTGGGTTGCCGGAGTGACAGAAACCTGAACCCCAGTTCGCACGCTTTTGCATAAGGGAATAATGGATCCTCGATCGTATTGCTATGGTTAGGCTTTTGCCTTAAATTCTATCTTGTATTTGCGGATGCTTGCAAGGTGTTTAATCATAAGAGTGCATTCATCTTAGTCTAGAGAGTGCACTAGCATAGATCCACCCACTCAACACTTATCAACACATAACATAGTATCGATACGGAATATGGCGAAAGCACATGACTACCTCTCCCGTGTGTCCTCAGGAACACTTTAGTCTTTATAAGTTCAGTTGCTAGGCCTCTCCTTTGCTAAGAAAGGATTGGGCCGCTTGTTACTCTCAGTACCTTTTACATTACTTGCTTTTACTTTCCTGTTGCTTATACCGAGAAAACCCCTAAAAGTTATCTTTCAGTGCTTGCAATAATTTCTTGCTCAGAATCGTTTATCAATACCTTCTGCTCCTCGTTGGGTTCGACACTCTTACTTATCGAAAACGCTGCAATAGATCCCTTATGGTTGTGGGTCATCAAGTACCGTTTTCTGGCGCCGTTGCCGGGGAGCGCAGCGCTATTGGTAAAGTGAAACTGGTAAGGAATTTTTTATAATTCTGTTTTTATTTTTGCTATTGCTGCTCTTTGTCCTTATGGACAACCCTGTTATTGGATCGTTGCTTGCGGGAAGACGCCCCACGCCTGTGGTGGTTGATCTTCCCCCTACTGAAATTGTGCCTTATAAAATACCAGCTGGTATTATCGATTATGTTTTGGCTAATCGTTATGCAGGAGACAGACATCCCGGTGAACACTTGCTATATCTGTCACAACTAAGTTCATTATTTAAGCTTGCAGGTGTATCGAGGGAGTTTGTCATGAGGAAATTGTTTGCCGTATCACTTATAGATAAAGCTTCGGATTGGTATAGGCTTCTCGATAACTCACACTTGCTTGACTGGCAGGAGCTTATGTCTCTCTTTTATACTAAGTTTTATCCTCTTCATGAAATTCATCGAGACAGGAACTATATCTATAATTTTAGGTCTCGAGACGGAGAAAGCATTGCTCAAGCTTGGGGGAGATTGAAGTCCCTAATGCTCAAATGCCCTATTCATAAGCTTCCCAAGGAAATTATACTTACAAATTTTTATGCCAGGCTTTCTCGTCAGGATAAGGAGATGATGGATGCCTCCTCTAGTGGGGTATTTCAGAAGAAGAGTGTTGAAGAAAGGTGGGATCTCATTGAAAGGATCCAGAGGAATACCGAAGATTGGGAAATTGATAAAGGTATTGAACCCGCTATAAATTATGAACATGATTATATTGAGAGCTATGTGAAAACTGATTACTTCAATACTTTTTGCTCTAAGATTGGTCTTGATTCCCATCTAGTGATTGATTTGTGTAAGAATTTTGCCTCTCACGTTGATTCTTTTAAAAAGAAGAGAGACCAGCACCATGAACCTTTTAAAGAGTCACCTATTGATATTTATGTTGCTGACCCTATTTTGCCTGCAGTTATATATGAAAAGCCTCCTTTTCCCGCAAGGATAAAGGAGCACTCTCTTGTGACAGGCATAATAAATAAAAGTGAGAGAAGAGTTGATGAGCCTGAGGACCAGATCAGAGTCGATCCTCAAGTTGCATTGATTAAAGACCTTGCTACTAATGATGTTTTGGATTCCAATATAAATTTTTGTGTTGTTTCCACTAACCTTGTCACAGCCAAGAATAAAGGCCCAATTTCAGGTACTCCAGTGGTATCTGTTAAAATAGGAGATCACAATTATTATGGGCTATGCGATTTGGGATCGAGTGCAAGTGCTATCCCCTATTCACTTTATGAAGAGATCATCGGTGAGATTTCCCCTTGTGAACTTGAAGAAGTTGATGTTACCATTCATCTTGCAAACAAAACAACTATCTCTCCTATCGGAATTGTGAGGGACGTTGAAGTCCTATGTGGAAAGGTAAAATACCCTACCGACTTTCTAGTACTTGGTTCAGAGAGGGACAATTTTTGTCCAATTATTTTTGGTAGACCTTTTCTTAGAACTTGTGGAGCTATAATAGATTGCAAGAAAGGTAAAGTTTCTGTTGAATTCGATGGTGAGCCATATGAATTTAATTTTTCTAAGTTCTCTAAGCAGCCTCGTGGTACTGATTTACCTAGTGATGATAAAATTATTGAAAGTATTGCCTCTATTGCTATTCCCCTAATGATCCTTTGCAGCAATACATGGAGGACCACGAGAATGATTTGCATATGCAGGAAAGAAATGAACTAGATGAAATATTCTTGAGGCAGCCTGCTATCCTGAAGCACAACCTTCCGGTTGAACCTTTGGGAATTTTATCAAAACCGAAAGAAGACCCGGTGTTCGATCTTAAACCTCTTCCCGATATGCTCAAGTATGCTTATTTAGATGAAAAGAAAGTATATCCTGTTATTATCAATTCTAACCTTTCAGGATATGAAGAAGAGCGATTATTGGAAGTACTTCGTAAACACCGAGGCGCAATTGGCTATACCCTTGATGACCTTAAGGGGATTAGTCCATCTATCTGTCAACATACTATCAACCTTGAGCCTGATGCTAAACCAGTTGTTGATCATCAACGATGGTTGAACCCGAAGATGATGGATGTTGTGAGAACTGAGATTCTCAAGCTTCTGGCCGCAGGTATTATCTACCCTATAGCTGATAGTAAGTGGGTAAGTCCGGTACATTGTGTTCCTAAGAAAGGAGGTACAACTGTGGTTCCTAATGATAAAAATGAATTAATACCTCAGAGAATTATTATTGGATATAGAATGTGTATTGATTACAGGAAGTTGAACAAGGCAACCAGGAAGGATCACTACCCGTTGCCGTTCATCGACCAAATGCTTGAAAGTTTATCCAAAAATACCCACTTTTGTTATCTCGATGGTTATTCTGGCTTCTCTCAAATTCATGTTAACACTGCCGATCAAGAGAAGACCACTTTTACTTGTCCCTTTGGTACTTATGCTTACAGGCGTATGCCTTTTGGTTTATGTAATGCCCCTGCTACTTTTCAAAGGTGTATGTCTGCTATCTTTCATGGTTTCTGCGGGGATATTATGGAAGTCTTCATGGACGATTTCTCCGTCTATGGAACTTCTTTTGACCATTGTCTTCACAACCTTAATAAAGTTTTGCAGAGATGCGAGGAGACAAATTTGGTACTCAACTGGGAGAAGTGCCACTTCATGGTTAATGAAGGAATTGTTCTTGGTCACAAGATTTCTGAAAGGGGAATTGAAGTGGACAAGGCCAAGATCGAAGCTATTGAGAGGATGCCCTATCCAAGGGACATCAAAGGTATTCGCAGTTTTCTCGGTCATGCAGGTTTTTATAGAAGATTTATTAAAGACTTTTCTAAAACCTCGAGACCCCTCACTAATCTTCTCCAGAAGGACGTTCCTTTTGTATTTGATGAAAATTGTAAGGAAGCTTTTGAAGTCCTTAAGAAAGCTTTAATAACCGCTCCTATAGTACAACCACCTGACTGGAATTTACCTTTTGAGATTATGTGTGATGCAAGTGATTTTGCTGTTGGAGCTGTTTTAGGACAAAGAGTTGATAAGAAATTGAATGTTATACATTATGCTAGTAAAACCCTTGATAGTGCTCAAAGAAATTATGCTACTACTGAGAAGGAATTCTTAGCTGTAGTATTTGCTTGTGATAAGTTTGGCAGTATATTGTTGATTCCAAAGTTATTATTCATACTGATCATGCTGCCATTAAGTACCTTATGACAAAGAAGGATGCCAAGCCAAGGCTTATCAGATGGGT
The DNA here is from genome assembly GCA_902687465.1 of Secale cereale. Classification (NCBI taxonomy): domain Eukaryota; kingdom Viridiplantae; phylum Streptophyta; class Magnoliopsida; order Poales; family Poaceae; genus Secale; species Secale cereale. The sequence continues at coordinate 725,612,748 of LR738712.1, read as the reverse complement.
ACTCCTTCTTCAAGAATTTGATTTGCAGATTGTTGATAGGAAAGGAGAAGACAATCCGGTAGCGGACAATCTTTCAAGGATGGAAGATATACCGCATGATCCCATCCCAGTCAACGATAGTTTTCCAGACGAACAACTTGCCGTTGTAAAAGTACAATCTCTTTCCGACCCTTGGTATGCAGATTATGCTAATTTTATTGTTGCAAAGTATTTGCCTCCAGGTTTAACACTTCAGCAAAGGAAGAAGTTCTTTCATGATTTGAGGCACTACTTTTGGGATGACCCACATCTTTTCAAAGAAGGTCCTGACGGGATCGTGAGAAGATGTATACCGGAACATGAGCAGAAGGACATTCTCAGACGATGTCATGATAGTCCCTATGGAGGACATCATGCCGGTGAGAGGACTGAACATAAGGTTCTTCAATCAGGTTTTTATTGGCCCACTCTCTTTAAAGATGCTAGAAATTATGTTTTAGCCTGTGATAAATGTCAGAGAGTTGGTAACATTAGTAGAAGGAATGAGATGCCTATGAATTACTCACTAGTGATTGAACCTTTTGATTGTTGGGGTTTGATTTTATGGGTCCTTTTCCTTCTTCACACAAGTACACTCACATTTTAGTAGCTGTTGATTATGCGACCAAGTGGGTTGAAGCAATCCCCACTGAAAGTGCTGATCACAAAACATCTTTGAAAATGCTTAAAGATGTAATTTTTCCTAGGTTTGGTGTACCAAGGTATCTCATGACTGATGGGGGGTCACACTTCACGCACGGAGCTTTTAGAAAAGCTTTGGCTAAATACGATGTTAATCATAGAATTGCTTCACCATATCATCCTCAAACTAGTGGGCAAGTTGAGCTCACCAATAGAGAGATTAAGTTGATCTTGCAGAAAACAGTAAACAGAAATAGAAAGGACTGGTCAAATAAGTTAGGAGATGCTTTGTGGGCATATAGAACTGCTTACAAAAACCCCATGGGCATGTCCCCCTATAAGATGGTGTATGGCAAGGCTTGCCATTTGCCATTAGAGTTAGAGCACAAAGCTTTCTGGGCTGTTAGAGAGCTTAACGCTGACCAAAAACTGGCTGGTGAGAAGCATCTCATGAACTTGACTTCTCTAGATGAATGGAGAAGTGAAGCTTACGAGAGCGCTAAAATGTTCAAGGAAAAGGTAAAAAAGTGGCATGATAGGAAGATTCTGAAACGTGAATTTAATGTTGGTGATAAAGTTTTGTTGTTCAGATCCCGTTTCAGGTTTTCTCCAGGTAAACTACTTTCCAGGTGGGAAGGACCATTTCATATTGAAGAAGTTTATCGGTCTGGTGCAATTAAGATTAATAATTTTGAAGGCACCAAACCTCAAGTTGTGAATGGGCAAAGACTTAAACATTACATAGCAGGAGACCCTGTCAATGTTGATGTGAATATAATATACACAACAACCCACGAAGAACATGTTGCAGCCCTGTTTCAGACGCCAGCAGAAGCAGAATAAAGAAAAGGTATGTAGTACGGTAAGGAAACATCGCGAACCGCCATAAAAGTTCCGTATTACGAGTTTCTGCAAAATTAGTAAAATTCCGAGCCTAAGTGGAGCCGGAGACGACCTCCAGGGAGTCCAGGCGCCCCCCTGGCGCGCCCCCCTGGGCCGCGCCGGGAGGCCGCCTGGACACCCGGGAGTCCGTCTCCGACCCCGCTTTGGTCCGTTACCTTCCTTTCTGTGCATAAATTTTTCCTATATATTTGCCCGGATTGTTCCGGCAACGTATCTTGCGATTTCGCGTGTTTTCTCTTTGATCTGTTTCTGCCAGGGAATCTTTCAGCTGAATTTAGGTGCCATGGTTTCTCCAAGTTCCCCCAAGGATAAGTTCGTCATCAACGTCATCAACCCTTACCTCGCTGAGGTAAAGAAGCACCCTCAAGTTGTTCAGATGAAGGACGGCGTCCTTCATCAAGAAGATCTGAAGGGACCTATCAAGGAGGGGAGCATCCAGGCCAGGCTGGAAGAAGTGGAGCAAGAAGTCTTCGAGTACAAGAAGATGATCGAGCGTGGTGTTGAAGCTAACTTTAACATCATCGACGAGCTGAAGACCTACTTCCTGAAGGAGATGAAGGAGATGTGGAAAAGCATCACCTCGTCTGAAGAAAGAATTATAGAGCTCCAAGGGCAAATTAATGATCTACATAACCAGAACTGTGAGTATGAACTAAGGTTTATGCGCATGAGTTTGGGTGCTGAATGCAGGATTCAGGAGACGAGCTTCTCATATGAGACTGGAGAACCCCTTCCATGGAAGCGTTTCGCCAAGGACTACGTGATCAACGCCAACAAGGATGATGAGTGAAATCTCCTGGGGTAATGGCATTCCCTTGGCTTGTTCCAAGCTTGGGGGAGTGCCCGGTATTATTATCTTTACCTTTTGTCTTTTAGAGTCAAGTAGAGTCGTATCATGTCTAGGGAGGTTGTTATATGAGATAGGTGTGTGCATTGAGGTCTATCACTCCTTCGGTGAAGAATTGTATCCGTGAGTGTGGAGTCGTCCATGATGGAATATTAATGAGAAGTTTATCGGTTCCTTTTGCTGCACTCGGTATTCTCTTCACGCAATCGACCTTATATGATGGTTCTTATGGGGAGTATTGACCTTATGTCAGGTATGGCTGTGAAAACTTTATTTAATCTTGGCAAACATAGCTTTGGTCATAACAACAAGCATGATTTTCTTAAAGTATCAACATAGCCAAAACCTTTATGTTATTATGCTTGAAGTGTTATGCTGACAAGGAAGACAACTTGATGTGTTATGCTTATTTCAATGTTCATGCTTTATATTGCTTTGCATCTTAGTCATCATCAGTTGTCTGCTCTCTCAAAACCTTTGCTAGCCTAACTCTGTACTAAGCGGTATTCTGCTTGTGCATCCATACCCTTAAAACCAATACCTTCCATATGAGTCCACCATACCTACCTACTCGTGGTATTCCACTACCACCTCCTAAAAGTATATAATTTATGTGTTATCCTTAAATGTTCAAAATCTTTTATTTTGTGCCTCTGTTTTAGCTCATGAGGAAGTAATAGCTAATTCATAGTCTTCTTGAATTGGACAAGCTTCACCCCGGGATTGCATGTCTAATGTGCAAACCCATAATACAAGAAGGAACTGGCAAAGAGTGCGCCCGGCTCGAAAATAATATAACAAACAAACCCTCCTTCGCGCTTTGTTCATGAGAAATCAGAAAACTTTGGCAGCGATAAATAAAGGAGAATAAGAGGATGTGATCGTCCTCGTGCGGGAGCCGTTCCTCTAAACTTGTCCAGGTCAAGAAGCAATTGAGTTATCTATTAGCATTCGTTGACAAATCATGCACCTCTCAAACCTTGTTTTCATTCTGTTTGATTTGAGGATAGCACATGAGTTTTCCCTACTACCCTAGAACAGGGCCTATCTTTTAATTTTAAGTTGAGTCAGTTATTTCTACTACCTTCTATTTCTCAAAGAGAGCAGACGTTTGATGTTGATAAGGATTCATTCATATAAAGTTGCATTAAGATTTGTCATATCATATCCTTGTTGACATTATCATTCGATAAGTAAGTTGTTTGTCATGCCCAGCTAAGGCAAATATCTTCCTTTGTGTTAACACTTTCACTTCTTGCCTATTAACATGTTATTTCAAAAAGCTTCAATTGATCTCATCAAAATATAAGAGCAAAAGTTAAATCTATTTGTTGTTCTTTGACCAAAGGACATGTTTGCCATGATATAATGAGTTTCCTTAGCCCTACTTTCGAATATAAGTGTTTTCACTCTTTTATAAGGGCTTTATGAATTGAAGATTGCTGTTGAGGATATTTGAGTTGGTAAAGAAACTATGATGCTTCTTGTCTGTATTCTATTTATCGACACTTCACTCTCTAAACTTGTGGACAGGTTTACCGAGTTCATATTCGCTTGGGGACAAGCGAGGTCTAAGCTTGGGGGTGTTGATACGTCCAAAATGCATCACTATTTTGTATCATAATTTATCCTTATTCATTGATATATTTCACGTTACGGTGATGTTCTTATGTTGTTTTGGTCTATTTTACATAGTTTGCAAACTTTCCGATGCCGAAGCAGCAGACGCAGGATTCAGCAGTAAAAAGTGGACGCTGAGTTGCTAAAGAAGAATACCTCCAAATTACCTGAAAATTGACGGGAGATATTTTTCAGACGGATCACGAAGGCACGCGAAAGGGCAACCAGAGGGGGGCCACAGGGTGCCCAGGCGCCCTGGGGGCGCGCCCCCCTGGCCGCGCCGGGGGGGCGCCTGGATCCCCTGGCCCACCTCTGGCCGCCCCCTTTTGCATATATGCTCTCCGTTATCCAAAAACCCTAAGGACGGGAATTTTTACGGAGTTCCGCCGCCGCTCCATGGCGGAAACCTACAGAGAAGAAAAAGCCATCTCCGGCGGGCAGATTCCGCCGGGGAGATCACCTCCCGGAAGGGGAGACCGTCGCCATCGTCATCACCATCGTCACGGGCATCATCGAGATCATCATCAACATCATCCCCAACACCAGCACCATCTCCATCTTCATCCAAATCTCATCTTGCAATCGCAACTTGTGTTGTAACTCGTACTACCTATCCTCTCTACTCCATCGGTGTTGATTACTACTTTGTGGTGAATGCTATTGAGTCTTGTTGGAGAAATACTATTATGTCCAGATTGTTTATCACATATTTATCCCCACTGATCATGATCTCTTTTATGTCTCGTGAGTAGTTACCTTAGTTCTTGAGGACATGGGGAAAGTCTTGTTGTTAGTAGTCATATGCTGTTGAAGTAATATGTGTTGTTTGATACTTAAGTTGTGTTGTCATTCTACTAGTGGTGTTGTGTGAGTCGAACACTCAACACTTCGCCTTATTAAGGACCTAGGAGAATACATTGTGTATAAAGAATGCTTATGGTGGGTTGCCGGAGTGACAGAAACCTGAACCCCAGTTCGCACGCTTTTGCATAAGGGAATAATGGATCCTCGATCATATTGCTATGGTTAGGCTTTTGCCTTAAATTCTATCTTGTATTTGCGGATGCTTGCAAGGTGTTTAATCATAAGAGTGCATTCATCTTAGTCTAGAGAGTGCACTAGCATACATCCACCCACTCAACACTTATCAACACATAACATAGTATCGATACGGAATATGGCGAAAGCACATGACTACCTCTCCCGTGTGTCCTCAGGAACACTTTAGTCTTTATAAGTTCAGTTGCTAGGCCTCTCCTTTGCTAAGAAAGGATTGGGCCGCTTGTTACTCTCAGTACCTTTTACATTACTTGCTTTTACTTTCCTGTTGCTTATACCGAGAAAACCCCTAAAAGTTATCTTTCAGTGCTTGCAGTAATTTCTTGCTCAGAATCGCTTATCAATACCTTCTGCTCCTCGTTGGGTTCGACACTCTTACTTATCGAAAACGCTGCAATAGACCCCTTACGGTTGTGGGTCATCACGTGCTCGAAGGTATGTCCTCTTTAAATTGGTTGACATTGGGTTGGTCGACCCGTGTTGCATCCGCTGACTCGACTGCTGTTTTCTGTGTAGAGTTCTGCCGTAACTTTGGAGAGGAGACTAGCCGGGTCGAGCCTGGCTTGGACCCCGCCAACTCCATTGTGAAGGACGAGGTTTCCATGAACATACTGAGGCTGGAGTCTCGCCTCACTGCGGCCACTGACTATCTGGGACGACTGAAGGCGGTGATGGCCCGAATCGACGCTGCGCTCTGGAGGGGAGTCGTGCAGGAGAACGACCTCGAGTCTTTGATGACTCGACTCAATGAGGTCCCCGACCGAGTGCAGGAATGGAAGAAGTCGGCTGCCCGGGGCGGAGCAGATGTGGCGCTGGCTTTGGTCTGAGTGCACTGCAAGGAGGTGAAGGAGAGGAAGCTCGCTGCGCTGAAGGTCGCAAACACGAAGGAGCTCCAATTCCAGACCTTCATGGAGACTTTCTTGGAAGTCGCCACTCGCAACGCCAACGGGATTGATCTGGACGAATTCGTCGCGCCTACTAGCCCGCCTCCTCCCGAGCCATAACTTTGATACATCGACTTTATTTGCCGCGGAATGCCGCGTGGATCTGTATTCGTTAAACTCTGGTGGGTCTATGGCCCAAGTACTCTTGCCCGAACCTTGCGGGGCTTTTCATTTGATTTTGTCCTTTGGTTTGACGCTCCTCTTTTGATTGCTTGGAATCTTTGAGTCGACGCCTGTAGCCGGGTCTCCGAGTGAGAAGGTCGCCCTTCACTCAGAGCAGGTAGTTGTAACTTAGACGAGCCACGGGGTCGCGGCTAAGCCTCCGAGTGAGAGGGTCGCTCTTCACTCGGAGTAGAATGTTTATAACTTAGGCAATTCCAAGCTACATTGTACTTGTGGCGGAGTTCGGAGGACCGAACTGCCTTGTATTTGTGGCGTAGCTCGGAGGATCGCAGCTAAGCCCCCGAGTGAGAAGGCTGCTCTTCACTCGGAGTAGATAGTTGTAACTTAGGCGAGTCACGGGATCGCAGCTAAGCCCCCGAGTGAGAGGGTCGCTCTTCACTCGGAGTAGAATGTTTATAACTTAGGCGAGTCACGGGATCGCAGCTAAGCCCCCGAGTGAGAGGGTCACTCTTCACTCGGAGTAGAATGTTTATAACTTAGGCGATTCCAAGCTACGTTGTACTTGTGGCGGAGTTTGGAGGACCGAACTGCCT
>LR738712.1:725528409-725605738 GCA_902687465.1 Secale cereale | reverse complement strand
ATTCCAAGCTACGTTGTACTTGTGGCGGAGTTCGGAGGACCGAACTGCCTTGTATTTGTGGCGTAGCTCGGAGGATCGCAGCTAAGCCCCCGAGTGAGAGGGCTGCTCTTCACTCGGAGTAGATAGTTGTAACTTAGGCGAGTCACGGGGTCGCAGCTAAGCCCCCGAGTGAGAGGGTCGCTCTTCACTCGGAGTAGAATGTTTATAACTTAGGCGATTCCAAGCTACGTTGTACTTGTGGCGGAGTTCGGAGGACCGAACCGCCTTGTATTTGTGACGTAGCTCGGAGGATCGCAGCTAAGCACCCACTGGGGGATTTAGAGGACACCAATTGTTAGGGAACCATTGCTATCTTGCTTTTGAAACAAACTGAGGAATCTTTATTACAACTCGACCGTCGAGTGCTTCAGGTGAAAAAACGGCGGAGTAGGTCTGCATTCCATGAATGAGGTTCGTCTTTCTTCTGTTCTACATTGTAGAGGTGGTAAGCTCCATTGCGCAGCACCTTCGTGATGATGAACGGGCCTTCCCATGCTGGGGCGAGCTTGTGCGGGCGTTTCTGATGCACTCGAAGGACCAGGTCTCCTTCCTGGAATGCTCGACTTCTCACGTTGCGAGCGTGGAACCGACGCAGGTCCTGTTGATAGATGGTCGACCGGATCAGAGCCATCTCTCTTTCCTCTTCTAAAAGGTCGACTGCATCCTGACGAGCTTGCTCTGCTTCATCTTCGGAGAAGAGTTCTACTCTGGGGGCATTGTGTAACAAGTCACTCGGCAATACAGCTTCGGCCCCATAGACCAGGAAGAAAGGGGTACGGCCAGTCGACCGATTCGGAGTTGTCCTCAGACCCCACAGGACGGAGGGCAGTTCGGATACCCAAGCCCCGATGGCATGCTTGAGGTCACACATAAGCCGTGGCTTTAAGCCTTGGAGAATCAGCCCATTAGCTCTTTCCGCTTGTCCATGCGACTGAGGATGTGCTACGGAGGCGTAGTCGACTCGCGTCCCTTGGGAAGCGCAGAAAGCTCTGAATTCGTCCGAGTCAAAGTTGGAGCCGTTGTCTGTGATGATGCTGTGAGGGACCCCATATCTGAATATTAGTTCCTTAATGAAGCTGATGGCGGTGCTCGACTCGAGGTTCTTGATGGGTTTGGCCTCAATCCACTTGGTGAACTTGTCGACTGCCACCAGAAGATGAGTGAATCCACTCCTGCCTGTCCTGAAGGGACCGACCATATCCAAGCCCCAAACAGCGAAGGGCCAGACTAGTGGGATGGTTTTGAGAGCGGATGCTGGCTTGTGTGACATGTTGGAGTAGAACTGGCATCCTGCGCACTTGTCCACAATATCCTTGGCCATATCATTGGCGCGGGGCCAGTAGAATCCTGCTCGGTACGCTTTGGCCACGATAGTCCGAGAGGAAGCATGGTGGCCGCAAGCCCCCGAGTGAATCTCATCCAAGATCAGTCGACCTTCTTCTGGATCGATGCAGCGCTGGGCGACTCCAGTGACGCTTTCTCTGTAGAGCTGACCTTGAATGACTATGAATGCTTTAGATCGGCGGACGATCTGGCGTGCTTCTTCTTCATCTTCTGGGAGTTCTTGCCTGAGTAGATATGCTATATATGGCACAGTCCAGTCGGGTGTGATTACTAGGACCTCCATGATCAAGTCGACCACGGCAGGCACTTCGACCTCGGTCGGATCGGTTGCACTGACTGGCTGTGGGGGCTCTTCCGTGAAGGGGTCTTCCTTGACAGAGGGAGTGTGCAGATGCTCTAGGAACACATTCTTGGGTATGGACCTCCGAGTCGACCCAATTTTTGCGAGATCGTCGGCTAGCCGATTCTTTGCTCTGGGCACATGATGGAGCTCTAAGCCTTCGAACTTCTTTTCAAGCTTTCGCACTGCACTGCAATAACTGGTCATTGCCGGGCTCCTGACGTCCCATTCTTTCATTACTTGGTTCACCACTAGGTCGGAATCGCCATAGACCATCAGGCGACGGACGCCGAGTGAGATGGCCATACGCAACCCGTACAAAAGTGCTTCGTATTCAGCCTCGTTGTTTGATGAATCAAAATGGATCTGAAGGACGTAACTGAGCTTGTCGCCCCTAGGAGAGATCAGGACCACGCCTGCACCGGATCCGTTCAGCATTTTGGACCCGTCGAAGAACATAGTCCAATGGTCCGACTGAACTTGAGTCGGAAGCTCTTGTTCTATCCATTCTGCCACGAAATCCGCAATGGCCTGAGACTTGATGGCTTTCTTCGCTTCAAACTTGATATCTAACGGAAGAAGTTCAATCGCCCATTTTGCCACTCGACCAGTTGCATCTCGGTTGTTTAGTATCTCTGATAATGGGGCGTCGCTGACGACTGAGATTGAGTGATCCGAGAAATAATGGGCAACCTTTTTTGCAGTCAAGTAGATCCCGTACACAAGCTTTTGGTAATGTGGATACCTTTGCTTGGAGGGAGTCAAAACTTCGGATATGTAATAGACCGGGCGTTGGATCTTGTATGCCTTGCCCTCTTCTTCCCGCTCGACCGTGAGTACAGTACTGACGACTTGTCCGGTGGGAGCAATGTACAGCAGAAGAGGCTCTCTGCTGACTGGGGCAGCGAGCACCGGCTGGGTGGAAAGCAGGGCTTTGAGCTCCTCAAATGCTGCTTCGGCTTCGGGATTCCACTCGAACTTGTCGGATTTCTTCATGAGTCGGTAGAGAGGCAGTGCCTTCTCCCCGAGCAGAGAAATGAATCGACTCAATGCGGCCAAGTAACCAGTAAGCTTCTGGACATCGTGTATACGCTCGGGGCATTTCATTCGGGGGATGGCACCGACTTTCTCTGGGTTGGCGTCGATTCCCCGTTCGGAAACGAGAAAACCGAGCAACTTGCCATCGGGAACTCCAAATGTACACTTCGACGGGTTGAGCTTGATATCGTAGCTTCTGAGGTTCGCGAATGTCTCAGCGAGGTCAGTCAGCAGGTCGGAACCTTTTCGTGACTTGACCACTATGTCATCCTTGTATGCCTCGACGTTCCGACTGATTTGCTTTATCAGGCATTTCTGGATCATGCGCATGAAGGTACCACCGGCATTTTTGAGGCCGAAAGGCATGGTGACATAGCAAAAACACCCGAAAGGGGTGATGAAGGCTGTTTTTATTTCATCGGGCCCATACAGACGGATCTGATGGTATCCGGAATATGCGTCCAGGAAGGACAAACGCTCACATCCCGCAGTCGAGTCGACTATTCGATCGATGCGGGGAAGAGGAAAATGATCTTTCGGGCAGGCCCGATTGATGTGCTTGAAATCTATTCACATGCGGAGAGACTTGTCCTTCTTGGGGACCATGACGACGTTGGCGAGCCACTCGGAGTGGTATATCTCGCGGATGAACTCTGCTGCTAGGAGTCGAGCCACCTCTTTGCCAATCACCTTTCGCTTCTCCGCAACGGATCGACGGAGATGTTCCTTCACTGGTTTCACCTTCGGGTCGACTCGCAAATGGTGCTCAGCCAGCCCCCTGGGCACACCTGGCATGTCTGATGGTTTCCATGCAAAGATGTCCCAGTTCTCACGGAGGAACTGGATGAGCGCTTCTTCCTATTTGCTGTCGAGGGTGGTGGAGATGTGGGTCGGCGCTGCGTTGGGGTCGGTGGGGTGGATGTGCACGGGTTTTGTGTCCCCGGCCGACTGAAAGGCTGACTCGGAAGCCGGCTTCTTTGTCCTTAGCAGGTCGCCTGGATCCACTCGCTTCTGGTACTCCTCCATCTCTACTGCTGCCATCTGCTCGTCGGCGATCTTCGAGCCTTTCTGGAAGGATTCTTCCGCTTTCTGCCGGTTCCCAGTGATGGTTATGACACCGTTGGGTCCCGGCATCTTCAGCTTGAGGTAGACACAACACGGTCGAGCCATGAACCTGACGTAGACTGGCCTACCCAGGATGGCGTGGTAGGCGCTGTTGAAGTCCACCTCTTCGAACGCCAGCCTCTCCTTTCGGAAGTTCTTGGATTCCCCAAAGACGACGTCGAGTGAGATCTGACCAAGTGAGTCGGCCTTCTTCCCAGGGATTACCCCATGGAACCTCATGTTACTTTCCCTTAGCTTGGACATCGGAATGCCCATATCCCGGAGGGTTGCTGCATACAGGATATTCAAGCCACTGCCTCCATCCATAAGGACTTTGGTCAGTCGAGTGCCTTCGATCACTGGGTCAACCACCAACGCCTGCCTCCCAGGGGTGGCGATGTGCGCCGGATGATCGGACTGGTCAAATGTGATGGGGGTCTTCGACCATTTCAGGAACGTGGGAGTCGCCGGAGCAACCATGTTCACTTCTCTGTTGATGATCTTCAGTCGACTCTTGCTTTCGACGTCTGCGAAAATCACCAAAGTGGAGTTGATGCGGGGGTATCCTCCGTCCCCTTCCTTGTCCTCGGACTCTTCTGACTCCTTCTCTTTCTCAGTGGACTGGTCCTTCTGGAAACTCTGGATCAAGAGTCGACACTGTCGAGTGGTGTGCTTGGGGTATACCAAGTTCCCCTCATCATCCTTCTTAGTGTGTATGGGACACGGCTGGTCGAGCATATCATCTCCAGCCTGACCCTTTCCTTTCTTGGGGGCCCAGGAGCCTTTGGGCTTCCCTTTGCCCTTTCCTTGGTTGACCACCGCGGCCTCTCCCTGAGCAGCTGGGTCGGCCTTACGCTTGTTCTTCCGATTGTGATTCTGGTCGTCCTGCCCGACTGGTTTCTTGCCGCTACGGAGCCGGTCGGCCTCTTCGCCGTTGGCGTACCGACTGGCAATTTCCATCATTCGCGACAGGGACATGTCGCCTGTTCGTCAAAACTTCAGATTCAACTCCCGATTGCGCACGCCTTCCTTGAAAGCGCACGCCGCCTGGTGCTCGGACACGTTTTCCACTATGTGATGCAAAGTGGTCCACCGCTGAATGTAGTCCCTCAAAGTTTCACTCGGCTTCTGGGTGCAATGCTGAAGCTCGGCGAGCCCGGCAGGTCGTTTGCAGGTGCCTTCGAAGGTCCGAACGAACACCCGAGCGAGCTCTTCCCAACTGTATATGCTCCTAGGGGCTAACTGGTTGAGCCACGCCCGAGCGGAGCCTCCCAGCATCAAGGGGAGGTGCTTCATGGCCACGTCGTCATTGCCTCCTCCAATCTGCACGGCCACTCGGTAGTCCTCCAGCCACGTGTCTGGCTTCGACTCTGATGTCTACACACGCTTCTATTCTTGTAGACTATGTTGGGCCTCCAAGCGCAGAGGTTTGTAGGACAGCAGCAATTTCCCTCAAGTGGATGACCTAAGGTTTATCGAACTCAGGGAAGTAGAGGTTGAAGATGGTCTCTCTCAAGCAACCCTGCAACTAAGATACAAGAAGTCTCTTGTGTCCCCAACACACCTAATACAACTAGGAGTTGTATGGGTGCACTAGTTCGGCGAAGAGATGGTAAAATATGGATGATAGGAGTGGCAAAGCAAAGTAATATAAATCTGTAATAAAAAGTGCAGCAAGCAAACAAGTGGTAAACGTGAGCACAAATGGTATTGCAATGGTGGAAACAAGGCCTAGGGATCATACTTTCACTAGTGGCAACTCCCAACAACATTAACATAATCGAATCACATGATATTTCCCATAAAACATGCAAGGGGACGCACTCGGAGGTCATTCCTTTGTGGTCAAGAGAGGACGAGAATTATGTAGGGCTACAAAAGCACACCTCAAAGTTCGTAGTTCTCAATCTATGGATTTCCCAATGTCACCGCGGCCATCCAAAGCGAGTACCACAATCACCACAACATATCTAAAGGATAGTCAAAGACAAGCACCAAGAGACTCTCAATCTTCAATCAACACACAAAAGAGGAAATCACTCATGAAAATATTCTTCTAATCCATGTCCAATAGACCGCTGTCACCTTGGTCTCGGGAATTATACTAGATAAAGACAAGTGAGTACATCAATCCAATACATAGAGGAAGGGGAAGTATCATGGGATCACCCTAGATTAACATAGCCTATGATCACAACGAAGATCACATCATGGGAGAGAGAGATAACCACATAGCTACACGTACAAGCCCTCAGCCCCGGAGGAGACTACTCACACATGGATATGGTGAGGAGGAGCTTGATGGTGGTGTTGATGGATAGGTGCAGCCCCGCGAGGAGGAGACGGCCGGCGGCCCTAGGGGGCAGCGGCGGCGAGGAGGAGACGGCGGCGGCCCTAGGGGGCAGCGGCTCCTTGGCCCCCCTTCTTCCTTGTGGATGGTGCTGCAATGGTGCTGGTCCTCCCCTCCAAGACGGCGGCTTGGGAGGAGGAAAATTCGTGGCCCTTGGTGACCTAGGTTTCCTCTCTTTATATAGACTCTCGGATTCCCGTCATCAGATTTTGGGCTTCAGTAAAACGGGCTTTTCTCGGCCGTCCGGACTCCAATTTGGACGAATTTTATATCCAGAAGCATCCTCTCGAAATTCCCCACAAATTTCGCAACTAGACTTTTTCCGTTTGACGTCGTCTTCGGGCCGGAACGTGACCATCTTCTAAAAACGTTCTCAGACAGATTTCAGGAAAGTCAGAGTCCTACTCCAATACGACTCCTTTTGCGTTTTTGTCAATTTCCAAGTAATTCCTACACAATAAAGTGTAAAACAAGAACATTGTGCACTTTTGCAACCATTAGTAGGTTAGTCCAATAAATGCCTAAAAAGATAGAAAATTTGATATAAACATGAGACAATGATGCAAAACAAGCATGTCACAAGCAAAAATTATGGATACGTTTGGGACGTATCAACATCCCCAAGCTTAATTACTGCTCGTCCTCGAGTAGGTAAATGATAACAAGCATAATTTCTGTGGTGACATGCTACCAAAGAGTCTTTCACAATCACATGACAAATGCTTATTGAGATAATGAATCTTTAGTAATTAAGTTACCTCATGAGAATATCACAAAGAACTGAAAGTTTACAATATGATACTGAAACACCCAATAGATTTGTAGTGAGCATGGTGTGCAAACATGACAAAGTGATACCTCGCTTCCCCCCTTTAGTGAAGCAAAACATAAATGCAGGAGCACCTCCGAAGTTTAAGTGACGACTAGATACAATGATTTCAGAATAAGTGATATCACAATTATGCAGAAGACAATGGTACTTTGGGACAATGCACATTACACTCAGAATGACAATCATGCTCTCAATAGTTGGTGCTTTGAAGAAAGAAGGTGGAGACTCAACATAAAAGTAAAAGAATGGCCCTTCGCAGAGGGAAGCAGGGATTACTCATGTGCTAGAGCTTTTTATTTTGAAAACATAGAAACAATTTTGTCAACGGTAGTAATACTTCATATGTGTTATGCATAAGACATCCTATAAGTTGCAAGCCTCATGCATCGAATACCAATAGTGCTCGCACCTTGTCCTAATTAGCTCGGATTTCCATGGATTATCATTGCATTACATATGTTTCAACCAAGTGTCACAAAGGGGTACCTCTATGTCACCTGTACAAAGGTCCAAGGAGATAGATCGCATTTGATTTCTCGTTTTTGATAGATCTCAACTTGAGGACATCCATACCGGGACAACATAGAAAATAGATAATGGAATCCTCTTTAATGCTTAAGCATTCAACAACAGATAATATTCTCATAAGAGATTGAGGATTAATGTCCAAGCTAAAACTTCCACCATGATACATGGCTTTGGTTGGCGGCCCAATGTTCTTCTCTAACAATATGCATACTCAAACCATTCAACTCATGGCAAATCACGCTTACTTCAGACAAGACGAACATGCATAGCAACTCACATGATATTCAACAAAAGTGTAACAGTTGATGGCGTCCCCAGAAACATGGATACCGCTCAACAAGCAACTTATAAGAAATAAGATACATAAGCGACATATTCTTTACCACAATAGTTTTTAAGCTACTTTCCCATGAGCTATGTATTGCAAAAACAAGGAATTATTTTGAAGGTTTTAAAGGTAGCACATGTAAATTTACTTGGAGTGGCGGTGAAATACCACATATAGGTATGTATGGTGGACTCATATGGCATAACTGGTTTCAAGGATTTGGATGCACAAGCAGTCAGTCCGCTTAGTACAGGTGAAGGCTAGCAAAAGACTGGGAGCGACCAACTAAGAGAGCAATGACGGCCATAATCATGCAGAGCGACAAAGCAACATTGAATCGGGCATGGAAGTTATATCACTACTCAGAAATTAAAGATCATCGAGGCTTGATAGACTTTCTTTACAGTCTTAAATATGCGTGAGCATATGCCAAGTCAATCAAAATAAATTCTTGGAGGAAGATATCACTAAACCATACCACATCATAGGCAAACAAATCATGCTGGTACTTCAATAACACATTAAGAACCCCCAGCTATTTGACACTAACCATAAGAAAACATGAACTACTAAGCACCATTATGCACATAGCATTTTTATCATAGACATATCAACCAGTGCCACAGAAGCCAACTCTCTTAACAAGATAAGCATGATAACTCAAGAGAGTTCCAGAAGCAACAACCTAAACAAAAGCTCTTAAAAAGATAAGCATGAAAACTAAGAGCTAAGCATGACAGCAGCTATGAAAAGATAAAGAACACACACAAGAAGATACGCATGCAAGCCTACGTTGTGTTCTACAGTGGAGTGGAGCGTGTTTCTCTCCCAAACAATGAAGGCTAGGATCCAACTTGTTATGAACAGCAAGCAAAGCTAAAGAAAACTAAAAACGAAACTAAGAGCAAGACGCTCCAAGCATAGCACATAACACATGAAGTGATTAAAATATAGTGGAACGAAAGACGAACTGATAATCGTTGATGGAGAAGGGGATGCACGGGGGCATCCCCAAGCTTAGACGCTTGAGTCTTCTTGAATATTTCTTGGGGGTGCACGGGGGCATCCCCAAGCTTGAGCGTTTGACCCTCCTGAATCTTCTTTTATCATCTTCCCACGCACACTTCAAAACTCCCTTCATACATAACTCATCATAATCTGATTAGCGAGGTTAGTACCCATAATAAAATAATTTTTCCCTACTGGAAATAAGGATAATCTTGAAGAGCTACTGTTTCTCAAGATTGCCAAAAGGTTTTTGCAAAGAAAAAGCAAGCTTAAGGTCTGCAAAACGAAGAAAAGGCAAAACATGACAGAATCTGTGAAAAACAGACCAACAGGTAGTAAATAATTTTTTCGGGGCACTTCTGCCACTCAAATCAAAAAACTCAGAACAGATGCCCGAAAGCCAATTGTATAGAGCACGCTGTCAAAAAAAAATCAGACCAAAAAGATGATCTGGTGATTTTATACGAATTTTTCTGTCCAAGGACAGAATCTGTTTCCTGGACAGCACGTCACAACTTTTGAACTTTCTTGCAATCGGAGGCTAAACTTGGCACAAAGCTGAAAAATAAAGATACAATGATGTTGCTACAGTAGTAACAAACATCAAGACCACTAAAAACTGAAAGAACAAACTGAAAGCAAGGATAACAAGGGTTGTCTCCCTAGAGCTCTTTCTTTATAGCCATAAAGATAGGCTTAAGACTTTAATGATGCTCTCGTAGGAATAAGAGTTGAAGAACAAAAAAGAGCATCAAGAAGCAAATACCAAACACATTTAAGCCTAACATGCTTCCTATGCATAGGAATATTGCAATAGAATAATTCATTGAAGCACAAAGCAATAAGCATAGGAAGACAAAACAAGTGCAGCTTCAAAACCTTCAACATAAAGAGAGGGAACTTGATATTATTGAAATATCTATAAGCATATGTTCCCTTCTCATAATAATTTTCAGTGGGATCACGAATAAACTCAACAATATAAGCATCACATAAAGCATTGTTACCATGATCCATATGCAAAAAGGTACTCTTACTCTCCACATAAGCATAATCTTTCTCATTGGTAATAGTGGGAGTAGGACTATCATAAACAACTTGAACACTATAGATTAATTGTGTATTAGGAAGATGGTGTTCAACAAGGGAGTAATTCCCTCCATGATTATGACAAGTTTCATAAGGATAATTTCTCCTTATGTCATAGGTACCTTTATAATCACTATAGATTGGAGTTATAACATCATCATGGTAGGGAAGAGCATTATCATTGCTAGCAACTATATTTGTAAACATGTTGTCTTTATTCTTACTAGCAAAAGAATTATCAATTATCACATCACTAGTGGGTAAAGGATTTGCAATCCTATCATCCCCAAGCTTAGAGCTTTCCATATCATCACTTTCAGAGTTGGTACCAAAAAGATTTTCAAGATCATAAGTAGCATTATCATCATTTTCCCAATCACAATAAGTAACATGCATATCATAATCAAAATCATCTTCAATAGTACCTACGGACGTATCATCAAGATGATAATTAAGGCAATAAACTTCACCTTCTTCTTTAAACTTACAACCGTTAGGATAAAAGTTGATGGGAGGAATATGATCAGGCCAGGTTGATACCCATTCTTCTTCCTTCTTGCTCCTCTTCCTCCTTTTTTTCTTCTTCTTCACCTTAGGAGGGAGTGGTTGGAGATGAAGCTTCTCCACATATCCTGGTTTATCATTAGGAACAATAGGGGAAACTTGGGAGAAACTCTCCTTTTTATTAGCAGAAATATAAGAGACATTTTTATACTTTGGTAAAGTTCCCTCCTTTCTAATCTTACTTATGTAATCATTTTCATGGCAATTAACAACACAATAGAGATGGCAATTTTGCAAAGTGTTTTTTATTCCTATGGCATTAACATCTAGCCAAGAAGTCTTTTCTGATAACTCTTCACACATCAAAAATAACATAAGCTCATCATAAAGATCAGAGGTGATCATGTTATCACACAACTGGTTAACAGTTATGTTTTGAAAGTGCATGCATTGAAAATTAAAGTGACCCTCTATACAGCAAAGTTCACAAGTAAAAGGATAAAGGTCACACAATTCTCTAGCAATTTCATTTAAATCTCTGACCCAAGTGATTGTTCTTTCATGCTTATGTTGCTTACAATACTTCTCTTCTTCAATCATAGGCCTTTCACAAGGTCTATCCACTCCACAAAAATTAACATGCTTATATAAAACTTCATTTTTAGGAATTGGATCATGCATGTTGCAATCATCATGAACAATTTAATTTTCTTTGCAAATCTCTTTAAAAGGTTCATGATGCTTGATCCAATCCTCCTTAGGCATATTAAGATGTGAAGCAAAATATTTGAGGAAATCAACAAGGAGTTGAGAATCAAGCCCAAACTTAGCACTAAACTTATTAAAACTTGTAGTTTCAACAAAGGAGTTAATGCAATCATACTCATAAACTATACCTGACTCTTTACCTTTGTCGATCTCCCAATCTTTAGTGTTGCGTTGAATTCTTTCAAGGAGTTCCCATTTAGCATCAATCTTTTCGTTTGTGAAAGAACCCATAGAGGAAGCATCGAGCAAATCTTTATCCTGTCGAGAGAGCCTCGCATAGAAATTAGTAATAATCATATCTTTGGGGAGCCCATGGTTAGGACATTTTAGCATTAACGTTTTCAGTCTCCCCCAAGCTTGAGCTATGCTCTCTCCGTCATGAGGATAGAAATTATAAACATAATTCCTATTCTCATGGACTTCATGAAGAGGATAAAACTTGGAGTAAAAGAGAGACTGGATCTCTTCCCAATCCAGCAGGTGAGAGTCATCTAGTAGCCTATACCATTCCAATGCTTTTCCTTTTAGTGACAAGGCAAATAATTTCCTCATGACTCCATCTCTTGTCAAACCTGAAATCTTAAATAACTCACAAAGTTCTGTAAGTTTCAACAAATGAATACTAGGATTGACTGTCCCATCATAACAATCATTCCTAATTATTTCAATTATCCCAAGTGGTATTTTGAACGGGATACATTTAGTAGGTGGAGGAGACTTCTCTACCATGGGTGTGGTAAAGCGGCCTTCCCCAAGCAGCGAACTAAGATTGCGGTTTTCCATAAACATAACTAGTGAAATAAAAACAAGAAACAAAAAGATTTAAATGCAAGATCTAGAGAAGGTACCTTCACTTACCTCACTTCCCCGGCAACGGCGCCAGAAATAGCTTGATGTCTACACACGCTTCTATTCTTGTAGACTATGTTGGGCCTCCAAGCGCAGAGGTTTGTAGGACAGCAGCAATTTCCCTCAAGTGGATGACCTAAGGTTTATCGAACTCAGGGAAGTAGAGGTTGAAGATGGTCTCCCTCAAGCAACCCTGCAACTAAGATACAAGAAGTCTCTTGTGTCCCCAACACACCTAATACAACTAGGAGTTGTATGGGTGCACTAGTTCGGCGAAGAGATGGTAAAATATGGATGATAGGAGTGGCAAAGCAAAGTAATATAAATCTATAATAAAAAGTGCAGCAAGCAAACAAGTGGTAAACGTGAGCACAAATGGTATTGCAATGGTGGAAACAAGGCCTAGGGATCATACTTTCACTAGTGGCAACTCCCAACAACATTAACATAATCGAATCACATGATATTTCCCATAAAACATGCAAGGGGACGCACTCAGAGGTCATTCCTTTGTGGTCAAGAGAGGACGAGAATTATGTAGGGCTACAAAAGCACACCTCAAAGTTCGTAGTTCTCAATCTATGGATTTCCCAATGTCACCGCGGCCATCCAAAGCGAGTACCACAATCACCACAACATATCTAAAGGATAGTCAAAGACAAGCACCAAGAGACTCTCAATCTTCAATCAACACACAAAAGAGGAAATCACTCATGAAAATATTCTTCTAATCCATGTCCAATAGACCGCTGTCACCTTGGTCTCGGGGATTATACTAGATAAAGACAAGTGAGTA
Source organism: Secale cereale (assembly GCA_902687465.1). NCBI lineage: Eukaryota > Viridiplantae > Streptophyta > Magnoliopsida > Poales > Poaceae > Secale > Secale cereale. Next base: position 725,592,821 of record LR738712.1, on the reverse strand, counting down.
CATCAATCCAATACATAGAGGAAGGGGAAGTATCATGGGATCACCCTAGATTAACATAGCCTATGATCACAACGAAGATCACATCATGGGAGAGAGAGATAACCACATAGCTACACGTACAAGCCCTCAGCCCCGGAGGAGACTACTCACACATGGACATGGTGAGGAGGAGCTTGATGGTGGTGTTGATGGAGAGGTGCAGCCCCGCGAGGAGGAGACGGCCGGCGGCCCTAGGGGGCGGCGGCGGCGAGGAGGAGACGGCGGCGGCGCTGGGGGCGGCGGCGGCCCTAGGGGGCAGCGGCTCCTTGGCCCCCCTTCTTCCTTGTGGATGGTGCTGCAATGGTGCTGGTCCTCCCCTCCAAGACGGCGGCTTGGGAGGAGGAAAATTCGTGGCCCTTGGTGACCTAGGTTTCCTCTTTTTATATAGACTCTCGGATTCCCGTCATCAGATTTTGGGCTTCAGTAAAACGGGCTTTTCTCGGCCGTCCGGACTCCGATTTGGACGAATTTTATATCCAGAAGCATCCTCTTGAAATTCCCCATAACTTTCACAACTAGACTTTTTCCGTTTGACGTCGTCTTCGGGCCGGAACATGACCATCTTCTAAAAACGTTCTCAGACAGATTTCAGGAAAGTCAGAGTCCTACTCCAATACGACTCCTTTTGCGTTTTTGTCAATTTCCAAGTAATTCCTACACAATAAAGTGTAAAACAAGAACATTCTTCACTTTTGCAACCATTAGTAGGTTAGTCCAATAAATGCCTAAAAAGATAGAAAACTTTGATATAAACATGAGACAATGATGCAAAACAAGCATGTCACAAGCAAAAATTATGGATACGTTTGGGACGTATCAGACTCACCGGTGAATTTGCTTACTCCGGCCGCCAGCCTGAAGTTCGGAGGGATCTCTGCGGACTTGATTGCGCTGTAGAAACACTCGGGCCCGGAGGCCGGCGCTCGGCTGCCAGAGGGTTGTTCTCCGACTCGCTCGTCCCTGGATGCCCGGTTACGGTCGACCTGACCCTGCACAAGGATGGACCTCGCGTCGAAGCCCGGCCGCCGGGGATCCGGGGGAATCCTACGCTCGTCGTCGCGCAGGCGCCTGCCCACGTGCCGCGGAGGCGTGTGATCCACTCCTCGGAGGAGGGGTAGGCACTCGACGGCGGTCGTTGCGTCCGTGTCGATGGTCGAGTGGGTCATCGTTCCGACCCAGGTGCCGGTCATGCCGCGGGCCACGTTCCTCACGCCTCAGGGGCGATCTCGGACTGTGGGCCGACCATACGGTGCCTGCAGCCACCGATCTGCTGTGAATCCTGTTGCGCGACTAAGAGACAGCCGCGTTTTGCTCTTCAGCCGTTCGGAGCAAAGCTCGGATCTGCTGAAGGCCTCTTCCAGCCTCCGACTGGGAGGGCTGAATCGACTCCGCGATACGAGCCGCGGCTTCGAGGTTTTGGACTGGTGTGCGGAACACCTGAGTCTCACGCTGACGTGATTGCCGCGGCCGTCGACTGGACTCGGGGGCCAGTCGGCGGGCTTGTTCGTCGAGTGAACGTTGGATGTTTTCCAGGCGCGCGCGCTCGGCCAAGGTGGCCACGCGCGTGGCTTCGAGGGCCAAAGCTTCTGGGGAATCCCCCACGATGGGGGTGAAGAGTGCATCTCCGTTGCGGCGACAGAGCTCAGCCCTCTGCTCGGAGGTGAGGGGCTGAGGGACGTAGCCGTCGTTGTCGTGCGCTCGATCGCCGCCGCTGCCGCCGTTCTCCCCGCGAGGAAAACCTGGCGGGCTACGGCGCGGATCGACCATGAGTATTTCCGCCGTGGGGTCGCTGCTCCCGCACTCGGAAACGGAATCTTCGAGCCCGGTCGACTGATCGGCCGGCCCGTAAAGGTAACCGTCGGGCTCGATGGTCGTGACTTGCGGGGTGGCCGTTTGACGAGCCACCACGTGTTTTACCCATCGCTGGAGCCGCGAGCGACCGGATCGCTTACGGCGGCGTCCAACGGGGATAGGGGACGATGAGTACTGGGTCGACGGCTGGAGAAGGAGGACGCCGCCGGCTCCAGCACGAAAGTGAGTGGCTCCGCGGGTAGGCAGAGCCTCGACGTCAAGCGGGGCTTCCTTAAGCCACACGAAGTCGTCGGCGACGAAGACCAGCGCGCCGAGCTGGATCTCGCGGCCCGACGCTAAAACGGCGCCTGACACCATGATGAAAGCGGTCGGGGAAGGGATTGCAACTTCACCAAATGTCGCTAAGACGCCTTGCCCCACAGTGGGCGCCAACTGTCGTGGTACTAGATCTGACAGTGAGGGTATGGGGGTAGGAATGGAGAGGCAAGGTCCTAGCTATGGCGCAGTTGTACACAGAGTGTTTTGCGAGTTTAGGCCCTTCTCGGAGGAAGTAAAAGCCCTACGTCTCGTGCCCGGAGGCTTGGTCGAGTGATGTATGTATGTATGTGTTACAGAGGTGCGAACCCTTGTACTGGAGGAGGGGGTGGCTTATATAGTATGCCAAGACCCCAGCCATGCTCCACGTTACCAAGGGTTTAAAGGTACATTAAGGCGGGTGTTACTGATAATGCCTGCAATAAAGGGTAGTTATGGGGCTCATTACAGCGAGTAAATATATGACCGTTGCCGTCTTAGAGGCGTTTAGTCTTCGGGAGTCGAGTGCCTGATCCGGTCGAGTGGAGTTGAGTCGTCCTGTATATGTGAGCGAGTCGAGTGAAGTGTCGCCTCAGACCATCTCAGTCGACTGTCTCCACCGCCGTAGGTCTTGTCTTTTGATCTCTTAGGATAGTGACCTTGGGAGGGGCCTTTAGGTCATGCCTATGACCCTACCCTAGGTCTGTAACCTCGTCAATAAGCGCCTGGCTATATAAACACGAACCCGTCGCCCCGTGAAGGGTACGACGTTTCCCTAAACTTTCTACACTCTGCATATATAGTTTATACTAGTTACATCCATGCACATAGATGTATCATGTAATAATGTAATATTCATATATTTAAGAAGGGTAAGATCATACTTGATCATTCTGCCAGGTACACATCCACTTTTACAGTCATTTTTGTTAAAGAGACACTGTATAATTTCTTCACGATGGGCATGTGGCCTGACTGATCCAGCATACTTGGTGACCTCCGGCCAGTCTTGAGAAGCTACAACCTTCACAAAGTATGAAATTGTTAAAGATAGTACTTCCATAGTCTGGCAACTTGGATGATGACATATGCCCTTACCGCTGCAATGGAAGGACTATAAGGTCCTTCTCCAGGATGAGGATGGCTAACATCGACACCAAATATAATAGTTGGTGTGTTACCAACACGTGGGAGATTCCTTTCCACAGCATCAACAAGTACAATATTTCTTCCCCCACCTATAAAATCAAAGGAATTTAAAGTACTGCGCAACCAGCCTGAAAAATGCTAGCAGAACACAACATACTTTAGCATTAATTTTGAGGGCAATATTTGTAAGATACCGTGGTTTCATCGGTAAAACATGCTTTGCAAGATAACAATGAGAGACCAGCCCAATATCTGTCTCACATATTCTTTTGATATCACTTGAGGAGTGAGGAATGATCAACAATATATTAGTTAAACCAGTCAATGTTCAAGCATGTTTTGAAGGAACAAAAAGAGTACCATAAAGAGTGCCATTGTTGTCTGGCAGTATTACAATTGTGCGATGGCGGAAACGTCTTACCCGATCTTGGGCGACGTGTTGCATGTTATATAGGCAGGGTGCGAGCCTGAGATAACGCGTACAGAGGTTTGTTGAGATACAACTTGGAGATAAAGAAAGATAAGAGATAAGCTAGCTAGTAGTTACAACAGAAGATATCCTAGTCGGCTAGCCCAAGATCTTAACCTCCTATACATTGCGTGTTTAACACCCTCCCTTAATCACAGCTTGGTCAAGTTGAGATTACGTTTGAATTCTTCAAAACTCCGTACAGGCAATGCCTTTGTAAATCCATCTGCAACTTGATCTCTGGAGTGCACAAACCGAATGTCAAGTTGCTTCTGAGCAACCCTTTCTCTGACAAAATGAAAATCAATTTCTATATGCTTTGTTCTAGCATGAAAAACTGGATTTGCAGAGAGATAGGTAGCACCAAGATTGTCACACCATAGACATGGAGCTTGTGTGCTTTTCACACCAAGTTCTTTCAACATAGACTGAACCCATATAATCTCTGCTGTAGCATTTGCTAATGCTTTATATTCTGCCTCTGTGCTTGATCTGGAGACAGTGGCTTGTTTCCGTGCACACCATGATATCAAGTTAGGTCCAAAGAACACAGCAAATCCACCAGTTGATCTTCTGTCATCTAAGCATCCTGCCCAATCTGAATCAGAGAATGCACTGACCAGTGTGGAGGGCGATCTGCTGAAAGTTAGACCAATCCTCAAAGTATGTTTGACATATCTAACTATGCATTTTGCAGCAGTTAAATGAACAGTAGTGGGTGCATGAAGGAACTGACAAACTTTGTTTACTGCAAAGGAAATGTCAGGTCCGGTAAGAGTAAGGTATTGTAATGCTCCCACTAAACTTCTGTATCTTGTGATGTCCTCTTGATTCAAGAGTGTCCCTTCTGTAAGAGATAGTTTTTCTGAACTAGATAGTGGAGTAGGAGATGGTTTGCAATCTTTCAAACCAGCCTTTTTTACCAGATCAGTTGCATACTTTTCTTGAGAGAGATGGAGTCCATCTTTGTTTCTCTTTACCTCAATCCCAAGAAAGAAGTGCAAGTCTCCAAGATCCTTTAAGGCAAAATCTGCACCCAAGTCCTTCAAGAGCCCTGTGATTGCTTCATCAGATGAGCTTGTCACAATAATATCATCAACATAAATGAGAACAAATATGCATGTGTTGAACTTGTTGTAAATAAACAATGAGGTGTCAGACTTGGAAGGGACAAAACCAAGTGCCTGCATCTTGTGACAGAGACGTGAATACCATGCCCTTGGAGCTTGCTTTAATCCATATAGTGCTTTGTCAAGTTTGTACACATAAGATGGAGTACTTTTACTCACAAACCCAGGAGGTTGCTTCATGTACACTTCCTCTTCCAGAACACCATGGAGGAACGCGTTCTGCACATCTAGATGTCTAAGACTCCAGCCTCTAGAAATAGCAATAGACAGGACAAGACGAATGGTAGCAGCTTTTACAACTGGACTAAACGTGTCCTCATAGTCTATGCCATATCTCTGTTTAAAACCCTTTGCAACGAGTCTAGCTTTATAACGATCAATGGTTCCATCAGATTTTCTTTTAATCCTGAATACCCACTTGCAATCAATCAAGTTTTTACCTTGCTGTGGAGGAACCAAATGCCATGTTTTGTTTTTCTTCAATGCCATGTACTCTTCATCCATAGCTTTCTTCCACTGTTCATTACCAAGTGCTTCTTCAACAGTGTTTGGTTCACCTAGTTCTCCTGTAGAACAGATCATGCCGTATTTAACTATATTTTTGTAGTTCACAGGTTTCATTACCCCTTTTTGTAGTCGTGTGCGCCGTGGTGGTGACGCAGCCTCGTCCACGGCCACAGAGGATCCAGCCTCCTGTACAGGAGATCCAGCCGGAGTCGATCCCGAGGGGGATCCCCTGGGTGCAGCAGCTTGGGCTGTCTCAGGGGGATCTTCTGTGGCTTGTGGCTGAAACGCGTCGAGTGAAGAAGCCGCAGAAGATCCTGGCCTGTGGTCCATCTCGTCATTGCTTAATGATGGCGAATTAGCGCTGGGATCCGCGCCGGGGCTCGCGCCAGGGTCCATGTTGGTGGGGCGAACCAAACCCCGCCGCTTGTAGCACACCGGCTGGCCGCGGTAGCGCGCGTCATCCGAGCCATCCACGCGTCGCCAGGTGGCAACAGAGGATTGGGGCGCTTCTGGGCCCGTATCGCGACCACTGAGAGGCGGCCGCGTGTCGTCTGTGGAGTCGGGCGCTGCGGCGCATGCGCCTGCAGCCGCAGCCGCGCCTGCTGCGCCGGATCCCGAGGGAGATCCTTCGTCAGCCGCAACAGATCCCGAGGGGGATCGGATTTCCTGACGCCGCGCTGATCCCGAGGAGATTTTGTCTCCTATTTCTGGACACATGAAATAAGGGCCAGAATTTGCTCTTTCTGCTTCATTTTTTTCTGGTTCTGTTCCTGTTTCATCAACACAAGGCTCATGCAACATATCAGCAGGATTAGTCAACAAGTGATCATTATCAATATTGGTCCCCCCTTGATCACGACCGGTGAGATGTGAGGGCAAAAGAATAATTTCTTTGCAAAGAAGCGCACCGGCGTTAGGATGAAGATCGGCAAAGGGGAACTGTGTTTCATCGAATACAACATCCCTAGAGATGTAGACTCGACCCGTGGAGACCTCAAGACACTTGACACCTTTGTGTTGGGAGCTATAGCCAAGGAACACACATTTGGTGGAACGAAACATGAGTTTACGTTTGTTGTAAGGACGTAGATTTGGCCAGCATGCGCACCCAAAAACATGGAGAGATTGATAGTTTGGTTTTTCCTGGAGAAGTCTTTCTAGGGGTGTTTCATTATTTATGACACGGCTAGGAAGAATGTTGATGAGGTGAACGGATGTGAGAAAAGCCTCATCCCAGAATTTGAGAGGCATGGATGCTCCTGCAAGAAGAGCAAGGCCTACTTCGACTATGTGACGATGTTTTCGTTCAGCTGAGCCGTTTTGTTGGTGCGCATGAGGGCATGATAAGTGGTGTGATATGCCAAGAGTTTGGAAGAAGGAGTTTAGCTTCTCGTACTCCCCTCCCCAGTCTGATTGGACATCAATTATTTTGCTGTTGAACTTGCGTTCAACGAGAGCTTGGAAGTTTTGAAAAACTTCGGATCTATTCTTAAGAAGATAAATCCACGAGAATTTGCTATAGTCATCAATGAAACTGACGTAATAAGAGTGTCTACCAACAGAGGTGGGGGCTGGACCCCACACATCAGAGAATATAAGTTGCAATGGTTTGGTAGAAACACTAGTAGATATGGGATATGGTAATTGATGACTTTTCGCTCTTTGGCACGAATCACAAATAGTTTCATTATGTCGCTCAACCACAAACGGGAGCTTATTTTTCCTAAGCAAGTTTTCAACTAGAGAGAAAGAAGCATGTCCTAGTCTATCATGCCACCGTGTTGATGAGAGCTTGGTAACACCATAGACTTGTTTATTGAATCTTCTACGCACCGGGATCAACAGATAAAGCCCTCGAACACATCTACCTCGATAGAGGATTTTCTTTGTTTCCTGATCCTTGATCAAAAAGAAGTGAGGGTGAAATTCGAGGAAGACATGATTATCTAAGGCAATTCGGTGAACAGAAAGAAGACTTTTGGCAGCACTAGGAACATGCAAAATTTTCTTGAGATGAATATTGCGACTAGGGGTACTGAATATTGAATGACCAATGTGACTAATCGGCATACCTTCTCCACTGGCCGTGTGGATTTGATCCTTTCCACGGTACCTTTCCTTCATGGTCACCTTCTCAAGTTCGTTGGTGATATGGTTGGTGGCGCCGCTATCGACATACCAGTTGGTGTCGATGCCGTAGGAGCCGTCGGCCGCCGCAACGACCTTGTCATCTTCTTGAGAGTCGTCCTCGTCCTCATCATAGCGGTACCAGCAGTCTTTGGCGGTGTGACCAGGCTTGCCACATATCTAACAGCGAGGTGAGTCCGGACGAGAGCGACCAGAGCCACCGCGGCCGCCGCGGCGAGCCTTGTTGTTGTTGTTGTTGAAGCGCCCGCCGTTGGTGCTGCCGGATCGGCCCCTGCCGCGGAAAGAGCCGCGGGAACGTGCCCCGCCACGTCCGCGGGTTGCAGCGTTGGCAGTCGACTTGTAGGAGTGGCCGCTCGCACCATGGAACTGTGACATGCGTTGGTCGAAGTTGCTGAGCATGGCGAAGATTTCGTCGAGGGAGGCGGGTGAGACGCGGGCGTCGAGGGCCGAGACCAGGGGCTGATACTCCAGATCCAGCCCATGGAGGATATAGGAGATCAGTTCGTCATCTTGGATCGGCTTGCCCGCCGCGGCCAGCTCGTCGGCAAGACCACGCATGTGGGCGAAGTAGGTAGCGGCGGATTGGGTACCTTTTTATGCGTTGATGAGAGAGGTTCGGATGTTGTTGACGCGGCTCAACGACTGCGACGAGTACATGCCCGCCAGCGTCGTCCAGAGCGCGTTTGCCGTGGTGACCGTGGTCACCGTGACAAGCACCTCCTTGGAGAGGTTGCTGAGGAGGAAGCCGAGTACCTGCTGGTCCTCCCTGACCCAGAGAGGGTGGAGAGGGTTGGGCTCGAACGTGTCCTTGCCGTCCTTGTCCTTGGCGGCGCGGAGCTTGGCCGGCTCCGGTGATGTGCCGTCGATGTAGCCGAAGACACCGGCGCCACGCAGTTGGGGTGTGATCTGCGTGCGCCACAACACGTAGTTCGTGCGGGAGAGCTTCTCGATGACCTGCCCATTGAGATTGGGCTGGGCGGCACCGGAGGAGGAAGACATGGTTTCGGCACAGGTGAAGATGTTTGAAGCTAGATGGGAAGTAGGAAGGCTCTGATTACCATGTGCGATGGCGGAAACGTCTTACCCGATCTAGGGCGACGTGTTGCATGTTATATAGGCAGGGTGCGAGCCTGAGATAACGCGTACAGAGGTTTGTTGAGATACAACTTGGAGATAAAGAAAGATAAGAGATAAGCTAGCTAGTAGTTACAACAGAAGATATCCTAGTCGGCTAGCCCAAGATCTTAACCTCCTATACATTGCGTGTTTAACAACAATCAGCAGGCCAAGTTCTTTTCCCTGTGGTCTGAGTATTTTCATGACACGTCGATGATGTTTTTTGAGATCCGATTCTACGTACTTAGGCCTACCATTCACTACGGGGAGCACGGGGTCACCACTAAAGTTCTACAAACAGACACAAAAAAGTGTATGAGTGCCGCGCAACAAAAAAGGCACTTTCAAAAGGAGTAATCTGACAACACTATTTGGATCACAAAGACACCTACCATTCCAGAGACTAGGCACATCACACCCAGTTCATCACAAAAAGCCACAGCAGCAGCATGTGTGATGTCTGAAGCGAAGTTAATGCATGTCCAGGTGTTAACAACTCCTCCATCGACCATTTTCTACAACAAAAGCATCACCCGTTGCACTGTACCATAATGCTGACGATATTTTTTTTCCAGAAATAAAAGTGCCATTGAACTAAGAAAATATATGGAGGGATCAAGAGGAATGACAGCTATTTTAGTTTTGAAATGACTTCCATACCTTGAGCCGCATATTCCACTTGCCAACTTTTGGCCAGAATACCTTCTCCTTGCCTTGGTCACCAAATTTCAGCTAATACAACAGAAAGCTTGTGAAATACAGAGAAACATATGCAGTCCGTAGATATTGACCGGAGCACACTTACCATAGGAGGAGGTAGCACACGACCCTTAATTATTGTGAGTTTGTTCTCAAAAGTTACACCAAATTCCTTTGCATATGGATCCCCATTGTACGGGTTCACAATCTGTTAAAGAAGGTAAAATAAGATGAAAATTAATGAATGTAAATGATTACATATGCAACAGTTGACATCCACAATAATCAGAAACATAAACCTGATCCGAATTGAATGTTAAGACAGGAGAACACTAAAAGTATAATGCAGCACTTGGACTAAAACTACTTCCCAGGCGCAACAACCCCGGGACATCACTAAGGTTCAAAAAGAAGGCACGATGCTAGGATATCGGGTCTTTCAGTTCAAGAAGTAAGGTGCTGTTACACCAAACTTCAGAGACTACACTGGATCTACTCCATCAATCAAGGCAACAAACCCAAAGACATGAATAACTAATTTGTGAAACCAGTACAGCTTGTACATAAATATCTAAAAACATTGGTCTCTAGGGAAAATAATGGGGTGTCCATAGTACAAGCAACTTCTGGCAACAAATAGTCATAATTCTGTTTCTGCTCAATATTTTCCACTCCCCCCAATCTTTTTTGTAGGAGAAGCATTTCTCCGCCAATTACATCGTTGGATGAGTATTTGCTGGTGGCATAGGGCATGTATAGTGCATAGAAGTGAAAGACAAAGACACTGACTTACATAAGTCATTTGATGGAAGAAAAATGAAGACATAAAAATAGCCATGTAAATGTAAAGCTGCACATCGCTGAAACAATTCTGGATAATTCAGAGTGCAACCGTGTGTAGGATTACCTGTAAAATTGTCTTTTCGCGGTCAAACGGGTGTTGGAAAGTGACATTAAGAAGATTCGATATCTGTTGTCCGTCCGCAATCTCACAGACCTAAATTTGCAAAGAATTGCAAAGTGGAGTGTGATAAGTTAAAGTGTAGAAAACTTTTATAATATTGTTGAATATGCACATATAGTACAAATATTTTTAGGATACTGACCTCTATTGGCAGGTAAGTTGGACTCTGCCGATCACGGGCTTTGAAGCATGGTAAATCAAGCTGAATATCATATCCATATTTTTCCTTGAAGTATTGCACTACTGTCTTCGCAATACCATCATCATCAACTGGGAAACTGTCACAAGACAAACCAGCCAATTAACGTTAGCACAAGCATAGGAGAAGCTTCATAAATGAGTGCTCGAACTACATACAATATCTTGCTTGCCACTTGTGATGTAAGGCCGGTTATACAATACTTGTGCATATTGCCTTCAAGTGTGACATTAACTTTTATATCACTCACAGCTTTATGAATCTGCCCATGAGTGAGGGGCAAGTTTATTAACAGGGAAGTTAGCACAAAGTTGAAGCACCAAAATATCATAATGTAAGATATAATCAATGATGACACAAGGACACACCGTCAGCTGTTCTGAGAAGTTGAAGGGACCATCTGTGAAGTCCCTGCTCAGAAGCTGTGCAACAAAACTGATCACAGGTAGAGGATTGACGAATGGTTTATAGGATATATCTGCAAGATAGAAATGTCAAACTACCTCCAGAGGCAAGGTATGAACAGAGGCATTTCATGGGCTATGCCGCACTGGTATGATTCCCGACTGACGGAGAAATATAACAATCACACGTTAATTATTTCCAATTTAACATGCATATGAAGTGGAAGAAGTGTTAAAGCCAATAGATAGTATTCGAACTACCAATCATGATGATGCCCTCTAAGTACCATGACCTAAACTATTCCTTATCTTTCAGCTGCATGGATCCCTAGAACCAGAGTCCAAAATCATGTCTGGTTGGTGTCATCTGTGTATCATTTTGTCACTGAAAATTATCTTTCCTTATCTTCAAGCTGCATGCTCTCCCTGCATAGATCCTCTACGCAACATGACCATAAACTACCATCCCTTCTCTTACATCTGCATGGATCGGTACCCAGTACTATGATCCGAATGGCATGATCTCACATGTATTCTTAATAGTAGAAAATGGAAATAGTATTAATCAGTAGCCAACTACATCTCTACTCAAATGAAGCAAGGTGTGAAAATTATATGGCCAAACACTAGATCCACTACAACCCATTCTGCAAACAAGCATTACAAAGCGGCCATAATTATTACGAAGGGAAAATTTCCCTTCACATAGCTCGAATATATGAAATGCCAAGGTCATGATTGGGATCTAACCAATATTTAGTGAAACTCCCATCTGAGTGCATTGTATGCTCTGATAAAAGCCACAACAGTTTTTCAAGTCCTCACCAAGTCGAGGTGAATAATATGATCCACCAACTGGGTGATACCTACACATGAAGACAGGAAGGATTTTGGTAATCGATAAAAATAATGATACTGAAAGAGCTTGGTGAGAACAAATATAACCTTCCAGTGGACAATTCACGTATAACAGTTTCAAATGCTTGACGAAATTCTTCAGTATTGACTCCTCCGGACAAAATTGCATCCAATTTTATCGTGACAATAAATAATCTGTCGTGTCTTTGAGAGAGCAGCAACGTCAGTAAACAACGCTAATTAGATCAGGTTAATGATATGCCCAGAATATCATACCCCTGTGACTGTGAGGCTTGCCCACCACCAAGACTATCTTCCTGATCATGCAGTGTTATTTCAAATGTATCCGAAGTAAATGGAAACAGACTAGATGTATATAATCTTGTCTTTCCGTCATATGCAGGAAGACGACCACCCAAACGTGACTGCCCATACATAGTCACAAGTTGTCTCATGACAACACGACTGACGCCCAATGAGGTAGCCTTGGGATTTATGCATACCTATAAACAAAATAGTACAAATGAAATGAAAGATCATTGCGATGATATCATGATAAACACTTCTTACATCATATCGGTAAAGATTTTCATTATAACTTGATGGTTTAAAATAGTTGGCCTTCACATCATAGCTTTCACCACAGGAAACAAATCCAGGGCGCTTAAGGCTTTCGCCGGGGACAAATTCTCGGAGTCGAGGAGCATGGAGCGAGACTGTACTTGATGGACCGGGACCTATCCCGCCTTCGCCACCTCCACCTGGGCGACGGTTTTTCTTCTTTCTCGCCATCACTGGCGTACAAAGCAAGACATACATCATAATATAAGTATCTGTAAGTAGGTCAACAAAGTAAGGAACAAGGCCAGGAACAAAGTGTGCCAGGTAAAGCTTGAAAGAAGGCAGCACAGAATGACTGAGAACAGGCTAAAATTGAATGAACAGGGAAAACTAACTACCATTGACTGCCATGGAAACACCACTACAGATGCTTAACTGCCCGGCATGGATGGGGAAAACAGAATTCTCATTCTACTAAGAGAACAGCGTATCATAGCCTTCACTTAAGTCGACTGTATTTTATTTATCTGGAAGTTTATGTCATGTTTTTTTTTTGTAGAAAAATAGGTGGTTTCCTCAGCTCTATTTAGTTGAATGAAACCACACGGAAAACAACAGTTTTCAGTCAGTTCATGTCCGAGCAGTTGTTATAGACCAGCCAATGCGGTTCTATGATAGAAAGAACTACACTATTACGGACACGAAGGACAAAAGGTTTATGTCCATGCCATTAATGAGTTCACAATTCCCTATTTCCCTCTGTTTGTACACGAAGGACAAAAGGTTTATAATAAGTGTCGTGGTTTTAGTTATTACATGGAACGGAGGGAGTAATTTTTGTCTATTTGTACAAATGTCGCTACTCTGTTAGCTCAGTTTCCCACTTGATTAGCAGGGGTAAAAAGCTCAAAACGCCTTCTAGCCGGCATGAAGAACACAAAGTTTCTTTGTAGCTCAGGCTACGTGGTACCCCTTATCTTCACCATCCAATTCTGCATCGCGATCCGTGTGGATGCATTTGTCTTTTTTGTTTTTCTCAAACGAGACAACATATGAACTTCAAATTTTGCAAACCGAACCAACATTAGAACATCAATGTGGGAAAAATACTTTCAGATTTTTTCATGCATTTTAAATACTTAAAATAATATTTTTAGTCAAAGAAAATGCCATTTTCTATATTTATATCGGACCAAAAAACCTGAAAGTTTTTTCACACATTGATGTTCTAATGTTTGTTCGATCTGCAAAGTTTGAAGTTCATACGATGTGTCGTTTGAGAGAACCAAAAAAGAGAAATCTTCATGTTGTAAGTTAGTTGAATAGTACGGATCTCAAAGCAAAGCTGAAGGGTTGAGGATAAGAGGTTCCATGAAGAAACGCTGTGCTGTGCTAGCTTGTACCCAAACTGCTGTTCTGCCGTGAGAAAATTACTCTGCCTTTGATGCATGGATTTGTAGCTTACCAAACGGCGAATTGCTCGATTAATGCGTTGAGGTTCAGGCTGTGGTGTCAGGCCACCATCGAAGAGCTTGGTGCCATCTCGCTCGGTGATGCACCGGCGTCCGGCGCAGCCAAGGAATACGACTGGAGCTTCCGGTGGCAGCCTCTGCCTAGGGTTTCGTCGGTGGACGGCTCCGAGCTTTGCAGGGAGAGTAGATAGATTCAAACAGAAGATAGAAGAAGATGGCCCGGTGGGATGGACCCACGTAGATTATAAGGAGCTACAGGAGGTATTTTTTTTCTTTATATACTACTCCCTCCGTCCCGAAAAACATGTCGCGAGGGCAATTTTGCAAAAAAAACCTCCGGTTTCTCCCGACCAAACCCGCGCTCCCTCGTCGTCCTCCTCCGCTCCCCGCCGCAGAAGCCCCAGCTGCGCTGGCCCCCGTCGCCGCAGCTGCGTCGCTCCCCGCCGCTGCAGCTGCCCCTCTCCCCGCCAACGCAGCTCCCTACTCCCCCGCTCCCCCGCCGCCGCAGCTTTCTGCTCCGCCACCGCAGCAGCCGCTCGCCTGCCTCCCCAGGCTCCCCCCTTCCTAAAAAACGTCGATTTCCCCAGCTACCACCGTGCTCTGCTCCGGCTGCGTCGGAACCGACTTCGGCGAGCCCGGAGGCGCTGGATCCGGAGCAGCACCAACAACCTAAAGGGCGACGAGGCCGACGAGCCCGACGACGACATGAGATGCAGCAAGCTAAACGCCGATGAGCCCGACGACGAGAGCAAGCTAAATGTCGTTGATTTGCGAGCGTGGAAGACAACGACGACGAGAGCAAGCTAAAGATCGCGGCCCCGTCTTCTTCGTTGTTTCTCTGGTGGAAGACCCACTCCTGCGACACCGCGGCTGGGCTGTCGCAGGCTCACTTGGCAGCAACAGCGGCGACAGATCATCTCCACTACTGCACATCATCTCCAAGTCCTACAGCAGATCATCTCCAGGTCTGAACATCTCTTCTCTACTCTATGTTTACTGAATTTACTAAATTTACTGAATCTGAGATGGTTCAGACCTAGTTCTACTCCAAGAAGACTATGCCTAGCTAGAATTTACTGAATTTACATCTTCTTGGAGTATTAGTCCTGTACTAGTTCCACTGCACAGTTAACTGAACAATTTTGCAAGCACTAGTTCAGTTATCCTATGAAAAGTTCAGTCTGAAGGTTATTTGTTTCTCTTGGCCCCATGAGTAGATGATTGAAAAACATCACTGATTGGATTGAAGAATGGATGCTGTAATTAAAATTGTCCCTTGGATTTGGTGATTTGGTTCTGCTCTGTTTGTGTTGCCCTGAGCACTAATAGAACAAGATATGGTGATTCTGTTCTGCTCTTTTATTGTGTTTGTGCTGTTGAAAAACCAGCTATGTTGTTGTAAGATTTGGAGTATAGATTTTGTCCAGTCAAAGGAACATAAGTTGAAGTTACTCCAGCTTTCCCTTGCTATATTTGCTCCTCTCTATAGAAGGCTAAATATTGCTGGTAAACACAAATCTTCAAGCCGAATTTTGAAGATTGCAAATGACCATGACCATGATCAGCATCAATTTTAAAAGCAAAATTCAGTAAAAAAATTATGTCAAAAGATGTCCTTTTGCACTGAACCTGAACTAAAACTGATGGTAAAAAGAAAAAAAATGCAGCTTAGTCATGCTATCAAAACCTGAACTAAAACAAATTTTGACACAAGTTAACTGAAACAAATTTAGAAATGATAGTTCTCCTGTTATTTAGATTCAGTAAACATGACAGTACTCCACAATGATCCACCTTGCATGTTGGGCTCCTCTCATTCTTTCCCCCAATTCAATATTGTTGTGTAGAAATTGATTCAAAAATTCAGTACTCCTAGGCCAAGAGAGAGATTATGTTAAAAATTCAGTGAACTAGTCTCGGCTTGAGTATTGTAGATGAATATTGTGACATTAGCAAAGGCCTTGCTTGCCACTAACCTTAAATGTACTGTAGATGAAAATTCAGTGAGGGACTGAAGAAAATGTGTTCTCAAATTTATTTACTGTAGATCCAGTAGAACAAATTGTGTTGGCAAATTTGCCAAATCCGTTTCAATTCATGATCCACTTACTAGGCCATCTTGATGGATGTGCCTGTGACGACCCCGGCCCGACCGTGCACTAATCATACACGCAATTGCACACGATCAAGCCTAAGGACTCACGTGAAGGAATCACAGCACAACTCTAAAACATAAATAAATACATACAAGTTATATATTACAAGCCAGGGGCCTCGAGGGCTCGAATACATAACAAGTGTCATACACAAGGTTAGCGGAAGCGTTAGGTATCTGGGTACAGATACAACACAGCACTGAAATAGGCCTGTTACACAGGCGGGGCAAAAGAAAAGCTACGATCGAAAAGGCGCAGGCCTCCTGCCTGGGACCTCCGATCCTACTCCTGGTCGTCGTCCGCCGGCTCCTCGTAGAAGTACTCGCCGGCTGGGTAGTAGTAGTAGCCAGCCTCGGGCTGGTAGTAGTATTAGTCAACGGGGGCTGCAGGCACCATGGCTCCGTCGTCTGGTTTATCATGCGGGTAGGACAAAAGAGGAAGCAAAGCAACCGTGAGTACTCATCCAAAGTACTCAGCAAGACTTACATCAGATCTATACTAAGCAATGCATCATTTTCAAAGGAGGCTTTATGTGGGTGGACTAGACTGCAGAAAGCCAGAGTAGAGAGGGGAAAAGCCTAGTCCTGACGAAGACTAGCATCTTCAGGGTCTTGCAGCAATTAGAAGGGCACAGATTAGTACATCATAATGTAAAGTGTTCATAGTAATATCAACCTCGGCCGGGGATCCTTCCTCGACTCCCTACGAGAAAGCAATCCCAGAGCCCTACCTCATATCTCAAGTCACCAGTTCTAGTTGTACCGAAGTGGATACAACTCCGAGTGTCCGTTACCGTAGGACAGGCTATCGATAGATGTTTTCTTCCCTGCAGGGGTGCACCAACTTACCCACCACGCTCGCTTAACTCCGGCCGGACACACTGGCTGGGTCCTGCCCGGCCTCGGCTAAACAACATGACGCAACCCGACCGGAAACCGCCAGAGAGGATCGAGCACGCCGGACTAAGCCTATGCCCCCGGGGGTCTTGGCCATCACCCCAGACGCTCCTGCACGTTGCGAGGCCGTTCGGTAGCAGACCTAGCAACCCCTTATACAAGCACGCAGTTGCATTCTGGGTCCAATCCGAACGGGCCGCTCAATCGCTGACGTCGTGACGACTCCGGCTGAAGTATACGACGCAGAGCACCCACTCACACCCACGTGGTGGTTAGTGCTATCGGACCCGAAGGCCCCTCGGATCAAATATCCAAATCGCTTAGTGGATTGGGAGCGCGCGGTAACGAGCGTTGCCACCACACCGGTGGCCCCGACGTCCCGTCTCGAAGACTTGTGACAAGGACCTTACAGGACCGGCCACGCTTCGTAGTTATCTCGCGGGTACCCTCACTGGTCACCCGACTCCACAGCTCACGCCTCAAAGGCACTCGCGGGTACCCCTCAGGGTCAACCCGTCTCTATCCAACATGTGTAGTAACAATGAAATGTCATCAGACGCACGATACCTCTGGCCGCACGCCTTTGTTCCTGGCGACATCCGGCCTCGGGGATCGACACGTCTTTAAACACGGTACGGTAAACCAGGGCATCCGTGTGGTTTCCATGCCGATGAGGAATCCGAGGAATCACCCTCGTTGGATTCCTAAACGACAAGTCCCGTTAAGGTGATACCGGAGGAATCACCCTCGGCGGTAATCACCATAGCGGATGCACGACAAAAGCTAAGTCGGAAGTGGGAAGAGGAATCACCCTCGGTAACCCACAACGAGCTAGCTATACTACAGGGACAACATCGGAAGTGAGTTCGGAGGTATCACCCTCGTCACCCGATGTTAACTCTGCGGAGTCGAGCATATTAGGGGGTGTGCGGTGATGTGAAGAAGGTCAGGGGAAGGGGCTCGATCGCTTGATCGAGGCAAGGGTACTAAGCGAGGCAACTACGAGAATGCGGGACCACAGCAGTTCTACCCAACCTGTACTAAGCAGTTTAGGAATAAAGACAGGTATCAACAGTATTGCAAAAACAGGCTATGCAGCAGTAATAGGAGCAGCAGCAGTAGCGGCAATTCTAATGCAAGAATAAGAGAGAATAGACATAGGCGATATCGGAATGATCAAAGGGGGGGTTGCTTGCCTGGTTGCTCGGTGGCAAAAGCAGGGTCGTCGGAGGGGAAACCAATCACCGGGACGGCGTCGGTCTCTGGAGCGGCGTCAGCGTCGGACTCTACCGAGAGAGAAGAGGGGGGGGGAAGAAACAGATAAATACACAGAATACAAGCATCACAAAGCGTGCTAGGCTAATGTGCAGTGCAGGGTTGCCTAAAAACATGTCTAAGTCATATTAGTTATTTTTAGGAATTAACTGGGATTATTAACCGGGTGTATGTGCACTATTCATCTACCGGAAACAGGCTAAAAGTTGCGGGTTCACCTCCGTAGAGGGTCCCGACACGGAAACAGATAGTACGGTTGGCTTCGTCTCGTCGTTCTGAGCAACTTTCATGTAGAAAGTTTTTCCATCCGAGCTACGGTTAAAAAGATATGATTTTCCTAAGTTTTAAACCATTTTCTGGAATTATTTAAAAAACAGAAAAGGTTTACTGCGTCATGTTGGCGTCAGCACTGCGTCAGCAGTCGTCTGACTGGTCAAAGGGGGGCCCATGGGTCCCACAAGTCAGGGACCCAGGGGTGCACAGTCAGCTGGGTTGACTGGGTCAAACCAGTCAACGGACCCACTGGGCCCACGGGTCAGTGGCACAGGGCGGGCCCCACGCGGTGCCACGTGGGCGCCCAGTCAGCGCCGGCCGCCGGAGTGCTCCGGCGAGCCCCGAACGCGGCGGCGAGCTCGCCGGAGTTGGCCGGAAAATCGCTACGGCCAACCATTTTGCGTGCCGCGACCTACGTTCGAAAGCTAGAGGTGCCGCGCGCCGCGTGGTGCTGCTGGTTGGACTCGGGGGTGACCGGAACGCTGCCGGCGATGAGTGGAGGCGGCGGTGGCATTCGGGCATGATTGGAACTGTGGCTCCGCGGCGCTTTCGCGCGAGCTAAGCGGCTGGGAGGCACTACGCGGCACGGGGAACGCGACGCGCACGAGCACGGGGCCCAAGGGTCGCCGGGAGCGCGGTAATGGCGGCGACGGCGGCGTACAGAGCGCGGTGCCGATTGCGGCTGGCTACGGCAGACGAGACGGCGAGAATAGCAGCAGGGGAGGAAGAGGAAGGGCTCACGGTGGGTGTCGCCGTTAAGTGGGCTCGGGGGAGGCGCGGTGCAGGCCGTGGCAGCGGAGATCGACGGCGACTAGTCCGAGAAGGGGGCGACGTGTTGTGGGCGCTACGGAGCTCCCCGGCTTCGTCTGCGAGCTCCGGTCGACGTAGTCGAGTACCACGCGTCTCCCAGACACGGTGGCACGGCGAGTAGACGACGTCGGCCACGAGAACGACGGTGGTTGGCTGCGATGGCGCTCTGGTGACGGATCTGCGGTGGGGAAGAAGCTCGGCAGAGCGATGGGAAGATGGGGAGAGTGGAAGAGGAGGACAGGGGGAGTGGTTGGGCTCTGCTTATCCACCCCTCGTCGCCTGTAGCCGCACGCGTCGGCAAAACGGTCGGCGAGGGCGCGGTGGCGAGCGCGTGCGGCCGCGGTGCTGGCGACATGACGGCGGGAGCAGGTAGAGGAGAGGTGGGCTGGGCCGGCTGGGCTTCGCCCGGGGCGCCAGGTAAGGTTTCTTCTCTGTTTTCCTTTTGTTTAATTCACAGAGAAGGAAAAGAAATGATAGGGCATCCAAATGACTTTTGCAAAAAGTGTAAGTTGGTCCAAAAATTATCTTGCAATATCCTTTACCACCAAAAATTGGTTTGGGCAAATTTGGAACACTTTTGAAATATTCAAAAATGAAAAGGCATTATAAGTGCTAATTTTGGCACTGTTTAAATGCTCTAGCCCATTTTTGGAGTTGATGGTGATGTTGTTTTCCTCAACAACAATTGTTTTGGAATATTTGCTAGATGATGAACATTTTTCCATAATTTTTGGAGCAACTTCATTTTGCATTTGAATTTGAATTTGAATTTTCAGGGGCAAATTGGAATTGTCTTGATTAACCACTGTGATTATCATTGCAAATGAACATGACATGGCATGATTATCATAATGCCAAGTACAAGGGGGTGTTACAGTGCCAAGCAGCAGCAGTGCCAATAGGAGTTAGTACTCCTCTTCACTATAAACACCAGGTAATTAATCAGTAGACTACAGTTGCTGAGAAATTAAACTAGCCAAGGCTGTAGATCATGAAGGAGAGATGTATAAGGCTGTACTTATATACTGATAGCTATTGTAATTAAGAAGCTGGGAAATATATACTGATAGCTAATTAGCCAGGACCTTGAGATGGAGTATATCCATGATATGGCTGCATTTTATTTACTGTACCAAACATGTCCACTGCATATTTGGTTTTGTTATGCAAATAATTTCAGTAAATTAGAATATACAGTAGTATTTCTTGCAAATTGTTTTGTGACTATTCTTGAGATGGCTTTTCTTATTTTAGCTGATCCATCCCATGTGATATGCTAGATTTGTTCCATGCTAATAGCTTTGCTGATTTAACATTAACAAGAAAACCAAATTCAGTACTGCTCCAACTTACTCAACACTTTAGAACATGTTCAGTCTTCAGTTCACTCCATACAAGGGACTCTTGCTTTTCTACTAAAGCTAGATTGCAATTGCAGTAGAAGATAATCTCATACTCCTGTTAATCTAAATAACTCAGATAATAATTCAATTAATCTAAATAACCCAGATAATTCCAATAAATTCCAACAAGGAGTTGATATACAAGGATTAGGCAAGGCATACACAAGGACATGACATAAGGGCATCTTTATCCCCTCTTGACACAAGATTACACAAGACATACACAAGGAGCACTTGGTATCAACAACTACCTGACTACTTCTTCACTGGCCACTTCTTCACTTACCTTCTCTTTCTTTTTCTTTCCATTGCTAATTCTTCCCTTCCCTTTACTTTTCTTTCTTTTCTCTTTTATAGCTAATTCTTTCCTTTCATTTTCTTTTCCTATTGCAATTTCCATTTCTTCTATAATGGCCCTGGTATCAACAACTACCTGACTGTCGCAAAATACTCTTATTATTTCCCTGCCAGCATTCTGAATACGATCCTTGTGCAAGTGTGGCAACTTAAACTGATTTCCCCCTTTGTCTTTCATAACTTCAAACATAACTGCTTCTAATGTAATAAAGCTTCTGTGCAACTTGTGGGGGTCATAGTTCTCGAATTCCTCTTCTACACCCTGCACCAGTTCCTGGATGTTTGTAGGAGATCTGCAGTCAGTTAGAGACTGGAGAGAGCAATGGAAGCAGAGGTCTAAACAATTGAACTCGGGGCTATTTGGGGGCTGTTGTAGCAATCGGATGTCAAGATCAGTTTGACCCACAGCTTCTCGAAAAGCTACATCATTGGGAAGAACATGAGGCCTTGCGTTATCTTGTTGGATGAATATTGTTGCTCCCTCATCATCGTCAGGCCACTTATCCTGAATTGCCGGGATAACCTTATTGATGAGATAATCTCTGCACACAGGCCTTGTTACTTTCACTGATGTCAACACTTTTGCTCCCTTTGCTCTGTTCTGACTTGTCCGCACCGCCTCAGCCTCTTCGATGAATGCCCAAGTGCCGATCTTCCCATCAAAGGTTAGCTCCCCCTCATTGTTATATCGGGGCTTGGCCACGGCTGTTAGGAACATCACCTTCCCAATGCTGTGAGTGTTTGAGAGGGTGCGCTGGGGTTCAGGCTCTCCTGGAAGTACGTAGTAACTATTCTTCACTCTCGTCATGTCAAACCACTTTTCATCAATGTGAACCATGTTGGTCATTGGTTTGAACATAGCCCGAGAAGTTGAGATCGAATTGTCATCAAGCATGGACATACAGAATTTCAGTCTCGCAAGCTTGTTCTCTGGCTTGAGATGAGGCTTCACAGTGCTTGTGATGCGGTTGAGCTCATTTAACTGGAACCTCTTATGTAGGGTCGATCGAGCCACACCTAGAGACCGTGCCAGAGATCGAATTGTCCTTCTTTTATTCAATGGGATTGCTGAGGTCCTCGCTAGATCCAGCTCCTTTCTCTTTCGGCCAGATCTTCCTGGCTTCCTGCTTGAGACATCTACTTCTTTTCCCTCGGCAATTTGCTTTTTGGCGTCTTCCCAGATTCTTTCAACAGATCGTACACTTATGTCCAACAGGTTTGAGACTAGCAGCTTGTCGTCTGGTTGAACAGACCCATCTCTAAGCTCGATTACCAGCAAGGCGAAGTAGACACCATGCCTCTCCTTATCTGACAATTCTCTTCTCTTCTCTTGAAGTATCCAATTCATAGCTTCATCGTCTTCCTCTTGAGCTTCATCCTCTTTCCCTTCATCTTCTTCAGGCATCCAATTCATAGCTTCATCGTCTTCCTCTTGAGGCATCAAGTTCAAATCCATAGCTCCATTATCTGCCACTTGAGGTTCCTCCTCTTCAGGGATCCAATTCAAATTAATACCATCATCGTCTTCCTCTTGAGGCATCATGTTCAAATCAATGGTTCCATGTTCTTCCTTTTGAGGCATCAAGTTCAAATCCATAGCTATGTTTCCTGCCATCAATGACAAAAGATGAGTACACCATGGTACCATAACAAGAATATACACACACAAAATGAGTATGCAAGTCAAACAAGAAATGCATTTGCACTAGTCAAACAAGAATACACACACACAAAGTTATTACTGGAGCCACCATACAAACCATACACATGTCCAGATTAAACAAAAAGTATCATGTTCAAGCCAAATTTTGAAGATTGCAAATGACCATGACCATCATCAGCAGCAACTTTGAAAGCAAAATTCAGTAAACAAAATTATGTCAGTCCTGTCATTTAAATTCCAATAATTTTAATAAATCCAAATAAATCAAATAATTTTGAGTTGAATATACAGTGCATCTAATGTACTGTATGTGTGTGTGCTGTCAAGATGCCAGCCAAAATGACAAGATGTTAAAAAGTCCTCATGACATTAACAAAATATAGGTAGCATTCAGCAAAAATCTGTGTGTGTGTGTGTGCTGTCTAGGTGAGCTTTATCTCTTGCACACTGCCTGGTGCTTCTTTTTTCCTGCATTTCGATAGCTCAAAAATCTCTCTGCAACGGAGGTGAATATTGCTAAAAAATCTCAATATGCAGTCCCACATTTTCCTCTTCCTTTATTTAGGTGAGCATCATCACAAAACATGCATCGTCAGACAGGTGTAGGTTGACTGAATATTGGGCAGGTGATCTGAGCAGGATTTGTTTTTATCTCTGAACTTGTATGATATGTGAACCCCAAAAGGCCAAAACATGCATCGTCAGACAGGTGTAGGTTGATGCCCCTCCATTTTTCACATCACAGACTAGACTAGGTGATCATTTTCTTTTTAAATGCTAGGAAAAGGGGAGTTGTTCACCATACAGACAAAGTTCTTCGATTAACATTGACTGACTGAATATCTACTGATTTTTTCAGTTAACGCATGGAGCAAATCCTTACAATACCTTCTTCCTGATGAATGTAGCTCTGGCGGCAGCACGGGAAGACGAGCAGCAGCAGTACGGGTAGACGAGCAGCAGCAGTACGGGTAGCAGCAGCAGTACAGGTAGGAGCTCCACCGGCGGCAGGGGACAAGCAGCCGCAAGGGCGCACGGGCAGGGGAGAAGGAGCAGCACGGGCTTGCGCGGGAGATTGAGGAAGACGCGCGGGAGATCGAGGATCACACGCGTGAGCTCCCGGTCCACCGGATCATGGAGGCAGGCTCCGGCGACGCCGGTAAAGGATCGCGGCGGCGCATGCGTGGGAGCTCCAGCAGGATGCGCGGGGGCACGATGGATACGCACGCGAGCTTGAGGAGGATGCACGGGGGTTCCAGGAGGGACGCGCGCGGCAGGAGATTCCGGGGGAAGCCCACAGGCAGCGGGAGGGGACCGAGGCGGCGCAGGTCTGGGCTGCGGCGGCGGAGGAGGTAATTGGCGACGACGGTGAGAGCAGGTACTTGGCGAAGGTGAGAGCAGGTACTTGGCTACGGCGGAGGAGCTCAGCTGGGCTCGCCGGCCCCTGGCGAATCACGCAGCTGGGCGGCGCCGGCCCCTGGCGACGCGCAGGCGACGGGCGAAGGAAGAAGACGGGGCGGAGGGATCTGTTTGAAACGCTTTTGAAACCATGAGGTTTTTTTTTGCAAAAGTAGCAGTAAACTACGCCCGCGACATGTTTTTCGGGACGGAGGGAGTAGTATAAAAAACTATCGGTGTTCAGCTCAAAAAAATAAATAAACTATCAGTGTACGTGGTGTATCCCTTTTCTGCCAGCCAAAACTGATTAAAAAAAAAAGGTACTCTGAACACCCTTTTGCCACCGAAACGATCGCAGAAAACCAAATTGACTAAGCCATTTTGGTTAATTCAGTGTGGGTCTTTTCGGGTGTTTTATTTTTGGGCACTGCACTGCGCCAGTTGACCACCCCAACCGGTCGCCTGCTATCTGTCTGATATGCTGTGTTGAATATGTTGGATCGAATCGTCACAAAAAAATAAATTCCCCTGCGCCTACGACTCTCCCATCCCCATCTCCCACTCCCGCATAGCTCCGCTGGCCCCATCCCCTACCGAGCGCAGCGCCGGCCGGCTATCGCAGCACCGCATCTTCCCACAACCGCTCGTAGCCATGGCCGCGCCGAGCACTGCCGTCCTCCCACCGCCTCTCGCTTGCATCACCGTGTCGCTGCTAAGAATGTGACTTATGAGTCATGATTGACATGCATAGGTATTGATGTGTCATGATTGCATGCCTATGAAAAAGATGGCGGGTTATTATAGCTATTTTGGAATAGCAGATATGAAGTAATTGTAAGATTGGATTGGCAATGTAATTTACTTTTATATTTTGTACAATTATTTGTCTCTTGTCTCCTCGATCCCAGAATTCGTCGGTACCCGAGGCATCAAAGATTGGTACAAGGAGAGGGCATGGGCCCCGAAGACCCGCGATAGTAAAGCTAGTATGGTAGCCGGAACCAATTTCCTGGAGAAGACAACAATGCAGTCATGGAACGCTGGAGCGTTGGTCTGGTTTATCCTAATAGCCGAGACAACCCCGCGAAATGGATTAGAGCCAAGGTTGGTCAATCCAAGCCTCTATGTGGAAGCAGTCAGTCGTCATGGCACAAGGACACATCACCCACTTACTTGTTTACAAATTATATAAAAACAGATCACCCACTTGTTTACAAACTATATATCTTATTGCTTACCAATGCACTATTGATCTATCTTATTATCCAAAACGCATGTATACAGCTATATGGAAAACCTTTGCTCTGGTCTTTTCTTTATTGTTACAACCGCTAATATTATTTGGTGGTCCATGTAATGAGAACAATTTGCGATAAAAAAACTAGCAGAAAGTTCCTTGTCAAGTTTAATCATTTTGTGGATTTGATAATGGCTGTATAAGAAGGTCATTACTATATCTGAAAACCGAATCAAAGATAATCGGTCTGCGGACCATTGGGGATGGATCAGAGAAACCCATTGCATTGTCCTTATTCACTCTTCTGATTTGGGGGCCCTATCACTGGCTCACCAAATATATCCGAAACTGGATCAAAGATTAGAGCTGCACTGTAGCTGCACTATAGTTATATTATAGAAATGGCTAGACATGGTCTTAAACCCGCTCCACGTGTCACATGATGAGTGGAGCCGGTGGGGGTTAGAATCAAGGCAAAGAAAAGACCCTATGATTTTCTATATAGTATAATTATTTGGAAGGCATAAACATTATTTGAATTAGCAAACATTTTTTGAATTGATGATATTTTTTTTGCAATTTATGAAGAAATGTTGAAGTTTGATAAAAAAATCATGAACAATTTTTGAATTTGCGAACACTTGTTAAATTTTATAATTTTTTTGAATACATGAACATTTTTCAAATTTGTAAACTTTAATTGAATATGTTTTCTTTTGTAAAACCGCGATCATTTTTTCAAAATCATGAACATTATTTAAATATGAGAACATTTTTCTAAAAATCTCAATTTTTCTAATCCGTGATAAATTAAGTTTTTTGATTTTTAAATGTTTTTCTTTTAAATTTTAGAACGTTTTGAAATCCCAAATTATATATATAAAAAAACCTCACCCAGCCAATCACATCGCACCAACTTCCATCTCACGGATCGCTGCCCCCACGATCCGCGTGCTCACCCCTAAAACATATCCCATCCGTCCATCGTCAACCAATCGAACGTTCCAGACTTCATCTCCCTCCTCCAGTCCACCCCACCCCGCGCCGTCTCCCCCAATTCCCCTTTATTTACCCCCCGCCGCCCCCTCCATTCCCTCACCGGCGACGCACCCACTCCCTCCCCCCTCCAGCTCCGATGGCCCGCACGAAGCAGACGGCGCGCAAGTCCACCGGCGGCAAGGCGCCGCGGAAGCAGCTGGCGACCAAGGCGGCGCGCAAGTCGGCCCCGGCGACCGGCGGCGTGAAGAAGCCCCACCGCTTCCGCCCCGGCACCGTGGCGCTCCGGGAGATCCGCAAGTACCAGAAGAGCACGGAGCTGCTCATCCGCAAGCTCCCCTTCCAGCGCCTGGTGAGGGAGATCGCGCAGGACTTCAAGACCGACCTCAGGTTCCAGTCCTCCGCCGTGTCCGCCCTGCAGGAGGCTGCCGAGTCCTATTTGGTGGGGCTGTTCGAGGACACCAACCTGTGCGCCATCCACGCCAAGCGCGTCACCATCATGCCCAAGGACATCCAGCTCGCCCGCCGCATCCGCGGGGAGCGCGCCTAGGTTTTCGGTCGCCGTCGGTGACAATACTGGGTAGTAGCCGTTCCTGTCTGGTGTCTTCTGTCTGTTGGTGTTGATATGCTGTGTCCTCTTGTCATATGTAGCCTGGAATGAAATGGCAATGAAAAGTTCAGTTATCATCTGCTGCTAATTCTGTCCTCTGTTTTACTGCTTGATTACTCTGTGATTTTGCTGTGGTGTTTTGTCGGATGTAGCACGCTGCTCCAGTGATGGGGTTGGATAATTCCCATGGATTTTACTATTTTGCTTGTGTTCTCTGTTGTTTTTGATTGGTGGTCATGTGATTCAGTGTTTTCGCTTGTTGTTGTAACAGGGATCTGATGAACTTCTCAATTGGGCTTTCAGCTCTGCTTGAAGTGATTCTGAATTTTGTTTATGTTGGTGGATGTTGATAATCTGACCGTCAAGATGTGACAGAGGTTAGTTCTCTGTAAATGTGGTTGTTACTTCATTTAAATCTAGTGTCAACGGGTCATGTCCTGTTATTTTGCCAGTGTCCTGTTATTTTTGACCGGTGGCCATGCGATTCAGAGTTTTGCATGTTGTTTGTAACAGGGATCTGATGAACTCATCAATTGGGCCTTCGGTTCTGCTCGAAGTGATTCTGAATATTGTTTGGGTTGGTCGATGTTGATAAGCTGACCATGAAGAGGTGACAGAGGTTAGTTCAGTGTACATCTGCTTGCCACTTCATCCAAATTTATGATAAGCATCACATACGACTCAATATTTGCGAACAAATGCTGAACAACTTATATGTAAGCTTGCAACCTGTCTACACTGTCTAATCACTGGTGCTTGTAGTGCAATTGACATGCCAATTGTGCTGTGTTGGTATCTCCCATAGCCGCATTTACAGAGTTGGGTTTCCTTGCGGCGATTTCTTGCAGGTTTAACATGCAACACTTCAAGCTCAGGTGGTCTGGGTATCTGGTCTGTGTGCGGCTGCAGAGGGTGCTATTCTATCAGCTAAATTGAAGACACCTTGCAAACAGCACTTACTGGGCAATTTGCAAGACCAATCGACAGTATCCATCTTCTACCTGTGAGAGTGAGAGGCCAATAATATGGGTTCCTGCTGTGATGAAACTATCGCCGTGGCACCGGGCAGGAGTATATTTCCTCAGATTTCACCAAGGTGGAGGCCTCTTCTCTGATACTGTACATATGAGCTGTCTTTTATGCTGTCTGCTTTGCGAAGGGCTTTTTTGTGCTAGCAGTAGATATATAAAGGACGCTTTCCCTAATTTTTTTTAGAGATATTATGTGGGCAATCATCTCCTTTTCAGCCCAGGAAACCGTTGATTGCTCATAACTTCACTAAAAGTGCATGGATTTGGATCCCGGGTATAGGCATTGGTTAGTCTAATCAACAGAAGTTGAAAATATTTATTGTCATTACTACCCATCTTTCCATGCTATATTTGCAATGATGGCTTACAAGTTGCTAGATTTGTTAGTGAGCTGTTACAGCTTATTGTGCTGATCCTATAAGAGAGCAATAGTAAACCGATTAGCTTCGACCAACTTACTTTGTTGAAGTTGCAATGGAGAAGAGTTTATGTACTCCCTCCGATCCATTGTACTAAATCAGCGACAATTAATATGGATCGGAGGGAATACATCTTTTGTGCACACTAGTTCATTTCAAATGTGTGAAAATTAAAGACCGATGCTCGATGCCTCCGTAGCACAACCACCTATCCAGGGCTGTCCAGGTCAACGTATCCCCCATCCATATATGCACCTAAAAGAGCATCCGAGTGGATGGCAGGACGTGTCTGATCCTCAGGGAGGGGTCGTCTAGGGAATACGGACAACAGCACAATCAAACTGAGCTCATAATGAAATTCTAAACGGATTTTCATCATTGATTCTCAAATGTTCTCCCACAGAACAATACTCTTAATGAAGTTTCTAACTGAAAAATCAAGCTACTGTCAAAGCTGTGGGCACCAGATTAGAGACTCACTAGTCATTCTAGACATCAGGGGCCACATTGGGGTTATCCGAGCCAGTTTCATGTATATATACCAGGGAAGCAAGACAAGCAAGAAAAAGAAAACAGAAAAACAACAACAACAATACAACTGAAAACAGAGCATTCAACTCTGCACGGACCAGTCAATTCCACGGGGACGATTGCATCAGATTCCATGTAAACAAGCGTAATTCCTGTCTGTCTTCACACACATAGATTGGCAAATCTTTTCTTGAGGGGGGTATTATGGGCAAATCTACTTCCTTCAAGTTTGATGAACTCTGGTGAATAGTCCGGCCCGCGCACACTGCAATGAGCAGTGTAGTACAAGAACTGGAATGGTAACACTGACCTGCACAACAAAACTTTTGTAAACCGGATTTCACCATGCGGGGTGGCAGCACTAGCACCAGGACTTGCCTGATACAGATCCTCGAACCTAGCCAGTTCTTTCTGAGAGGGATATGGACTCTTAGAAATGGTCACCATAGACATTTCTGTGTGGATTGGTAGCAAATTCTCTGCCAAATCTGCAATGTACCCAATTCCATCGCCCAACAGAGACAAACCCCCTATATTGCTTCTCAGCACCTTGCGCCAAAACCGGGTATTCGGATGAGCCCTCAGCACTCTGCCGACGATTTTCGCTCCGAAGAAAGATCCATTTAGCTTCCTCGCAATGGCTTTGCCTTCTGCTAGCATCCTTGGGTCCTCCTCGACATCTCTGCCGGCAAAAGCGTGCGCTTTGAAGAAGAACCAGTACTCCTGGTGTGGCATAACCTTCAGACTGATCGGCTGCACCGTTCCCATGCTCACCGCAACGGCCCTGCTGTTTGTGGTGATTATGATCCTGCTTCCATGTTTGCCATGTCTTAAGATCAGCAGTAACTCTTCTAGCATCTGCTTCTTGCCCGCATCAATGTCTTCAAATACCATCAAGAACCTCTTGGTGAGGTATTTCTCCTTGAATACATGCAGTGATTCGATGAATTCTTTAGCATCTCTAGCTGCATGTTTGGATCCTATAACAAATGCTGCCTCACCCTGTGCCATTGCTCTGGTGTATGAGAGATTGGAATACACAATTATTGGAAAGTGGTTGCACACCCTCTCATCATCGCAGACATGCTGCACAAGGGTGGTCCTCCCAAATCCCATGTCGCCGACAATGGGAACCACACCCACTTTTCCCCCAGTTGAAGGACCACCATCGTGCAGCAGGAAATTGATGATCCTCTCTTTCTCGACATGTCGGCCGAACATCTGCCCCTCGACAAAGATATTTGTAGGCAAAGGACGATGGATGGGCTGGCAGTTGTGTAGGAGCATCATGAACTCTTTGAGATCACTAGATACGGTTTCCAAGATCTCCACCACTCTATCTATGTCCTCACCAACACCAACATCATGGCGAGACAACAGGCTCTTCACGGCAGACGCCGCTACGCGCACGCGCTTTGCAGGATTAAGCAAGGATAAAGAGAAAGGGTGTCCAACTACCTTGTCAGCATGCTCATCTTCAAGCTCCTGCTCTCTGCATCTGACCGTGTCGAGCAAGTAGCGGCCCTGGTACACACTGTCGTTGAGCTCCGAAAGCCACTCGAGGGTGCTGTAGTTTGTGATCTGCCTCCCTTTGGCCTCCTCTACTGCACTATGAACCTTGACGAGCATATGGCAAATCCTTCGTAGCCTGGCTTCGGTGCACCCTTGGCCTTTGAACCGGCCAGCCAGAAGAGATATCACCCTGCCGACTATGTCCCCGACAACCGCCGAGAAGATGAGCTCCGCCATGATAAAATCCTCTTCCTTTTTTTTTTGGATCTGATAGCAATTCTATGGTTCTGAATGAAATCAGAAGTCCAGGTGAGCACCAATGGTCTGTGTGGTGGAGATATACAAGTAGTAGCATGAGAGCGACATGAAAGACTTGAGTGCTGTGAGTCCATATTACACTGGAAGTCTACAATGCGTGTTTTGCCTCTATGAAAGGGACTGCTGATTGAGATTCCACGACCAGTTAATGTGGTTATATTTTAACTTTTAAGTATCACACAGCAGAACAAAAAATCAACAGGAACAAATTTTCCTTTTGCCATCACTCCTTAGTTCTACAGTACTATATAGAAAAGTGTTTTTTTGAATGGCCAGAAAAGTATATTCTGAGTTTGTCTGATGACTAGTGCAGTAAATGGTCGATTATTATCCTTACAGGTACCAAAAATGAAGGGATTGATCATAAAAAAAAAATGAAGGGATTTTGTTATGAGAGCTAGTCCTTCCCTTGGAGCATCCACATCTAGGAGCC
Source organism: Secale cereale (assembly GCA_902687465.1). Lineage (NCBI taxonomy): Eukaryota > Viridiplantae > Streptophyta > Magnoliopsida > Poales > Poaceae > Secale > Secale cereale. Next base: position 725,561,682 of record LR738712.1, on the reverse strand, counting down.
AAGGAGGCGCTACGCCGAAGCTTACATATCAATGGCCTAATCACTAGTGCTTGCAGTACAATTGACATGTCCATAGTGGTGTGTCATGTACTCGTCTTCCATAGCCACTTATGCCAAATTGTTTTTTTCTCTTGCAGTTACTTACCGAATTAACACGTGCAGTACATACAATTCAAGCTGAGGTGGTGTGGCATCTGGTGTTGTGACATATCTGAAATTGAAAATCCATCGGTGAAGATCATCCGTGTGCGGCTGCAGAGCGCGCTATTCTATCAGGTAAATTTAGGACACATGAACCTTAAAATTTCTCAAGACGAATTGACAGTCCATCTTCTAACAGGGAGAAGCCCAAAACAGAAGAGGGGGAGAGGAAAAGGACTTCTGCTCCACTGAAACCATCGCCAGGTAAAATGCGTCACCGAGCAGGACAGGAGTGTACTTCCTCAGATGTCACCAAGGTGAACGCCTTTTCTCTGATTCATATGACCTTTGTCTTGTATGCTGTGCAACAAGTGCTTCCTTACACTAGCAGTTCTTGTCTGCAAGAGTTCTATAGAGTAATAGAGATATATGGTGGACAACCAGCTCTCTTTTATTTCAGGCATCTATGAGTATGAGATTTTCGGAAACCACCGCCTGTTCATACTTTACTAGTACTAGTGCATGGATTTTTGGTACCGGGAATGGTATTGGCTAATCTACTCAACAGAGCTTGAAAATATTTTTTCTAAATATTATCACATCAAGGACCATGTTACAGTTATTGGAGCCAGTTTCATGTATATACTACCAGAGAAGCAAGTCAAGAAAAACAACAATAATACAACTCAAAACAGAGCATTCAGCTCTACACGAAGCAGTCAATTCCACGGGAACGAGTAAACCAGACTCCATGTAAACAGGCGTAGTTCCTGTCTGATATTCACGTCCCTATATCGGCAAACCTTTTATTGATGGGAGTATATGGGCGAAGTCTACTTCCTTAAATTTTTATTGACTCTGCTGAATAGTCCGGCCCACACACATTGCAATCAGCAGCGTAGTTCAAGAGTTCGAATGGCAACATTGACCTGCACAACAGAGCTTTTGCAAACCGGTTATCACCAAGTGGACTTGCCTGATACAGATCCTCCAGCCTAGCCAGTTCTGTCTGAAAGATAAATGGATTCTTACAAATGGTCGCCTTACACACGTCTGCGTAGATTGGTAGCAAATTCTCTGCCAAATCCATAATGTACCCAATCCCATCACCCAACAGAAATAATCCCCCTATATTGCCCCTCAGCACCTTGCTCCAGAACCGGGGATTCGGATGAGCTTTCAGCACCCCGCCGATGATTTTCGCTCCGAAGAAGGACCCATTTAGCTTCCTCGCAATCACCTTGCCTGCTGCTAGCATCCTTGGGTCCTCCTCGACATCTCTGCCAGCAAACGCGTGCGCCTTGAAGAAGAACCAGTACTCCTGGTGCGGCATAACCTTCAGACTGATCGGCTGCACCGTTCCCATGCTCGCCGCGACGGCCCTGCTGTTTGTGGTGATTATGATCCTGCTTCCATGTTTGCCATGTCTTAAGATCGGCATTAACTCTTCTAGCATCTGCTTTTTGCCCGCGTCAACATCTTCAAATACCATCAAGAACCTCTTGGTGAGGCATTTCTCCTTAAGTACATGTAGCGACTCGATGAATTTTTGCGCATCTCTAAGTGCGTGTTTGGATCCTAGAACAAACGGTGCCTCACCCCGAGCCATTGCTCTGGTGTATGAGAAATTGGAATACAAAATTACTGGAAAGTGGTTGCGCACCCTCTCATCATCGCAGGCATGCTGCGCAAGGGTGGTCTTCCCGACTCCCATGCCGCCAACAATCGGGAGCACACCTAGTTTTCCTCCGGTTGATGGACCACCATCATGCAGTAGGAAGTTGATGATCCTCTCTTTCTCGACATGTCGGCCGAACATCTGCCCCTCGACGAAGATATTAGTAGCCAAAGGACGTTGGATCGGCTGACAGTTCTGTAGGAGCATCAGGAACTCCTTGAGATCACCGGATACGGTTTCCAAGATCTCTACCACTCTATCTATCTCAGGAACACCAACATCATGGCCAGACAATAGGCTCTTCATGGCACAGGCTGCTACGCGCACGCGCTTTGCAGGATTAAACAAGGAGAAAGAGAAAGGTTGTGCAACTACCTTGTCAGCATGCTCATCTTCAAGCTCCTGCTCTCTGCATCCGACCGTGTCGAGCAAGTAGCGGCCCTGGTACACACCGTCGTTGAGCTCCGAAAGCCACTCGAGGGTGCCGTAGTTTGTGATCTGCTTCCCTTTGGCCTCCTCTACTGCACTATAAACTTTGACGAGCATATGGCAAATCTTGCGTAGTTTTGTTTCGGTGCACTGTTGGCCCTTGAACTGGCCGGCAAGAAGAGATATCATCCTGCCAACCATGTCTCCAACAACCGCCGAGAAGATGACCTCTGCCATGATAAATTCCTCTAGCAACTTTGTGATGTTCGCAAGTGACCTGGTACCCCAGCCTTTCTATCAATTCCAAGTTTCTGAATGGAACCATAAGTCAAGGTGAGCACCAATGATTTGTGTGGTGGAGACATATAAATATTAGCATGAGAGCGACATGGAAGACTTCAATGCTTTGACTCCATATTGCACTGCAAGTCTACAGCACGTGTTTTCCTTCTATGAAAGAAACTGTCGTTTTAGATTGCACAACTTGTGTTATTGTGGTTATATTTTAAGTGCCGCACTGACACGGCAGAGCAAAAAGCAACGGAATAATTTTCTGTTGGCCATTACTTATTGGTTGTACAGAAATATGAAAATATATTCTGAGTTTGTCCGATGACTAATGCTGTGAATGCGTAGTCACTGGTGCTACTATACCTGTCTATTGTTAGACCATCAACATCTCGACCTGTCTATTGTTACCATAGCATAATCACTGGTGCTTGCAGCCCAGTTGACCTGTCAATTGTGCGGTCATCTTCCATAGCCACATTTCCAGAATTGGGTGCTATGATTTTCTTACATGTTTAACACGTAGTAGAACACAGTTCAAGCTCAGGTGGTGTGGCATCTTTATTATTATTATTATTATTATTATTATTATTATTATTATTTTGCGAAAGGAGGTGGTGTGACATCTTGTCATGTGAAGTATCTGAAACTGAAAATCCATCAGTGAAGACCGTCTGTGGGCTGCTGCAGCAAGTGTTCTTATTTCAGGTAAATCTAGGACACCCTCATCCTTGACAATCTGCAAGACCAATTGACAGCCCATCTTCTGCCTGTGGGAAGTCAGAACCGGAAGAGCTTCCAGGCAGGAAGAGGAGGAGATGAGAGGGGTTCCCGCTCTGCTGAAACCATCGCCGGGCGAATGCGGCACCGAACAGGGGCATATTTCCTCAGATATCACCAAGGTGAATGCCTCTTCTCCGGTACATATGAGCTTTGCCTTGTCTGATGTGCAATGGGTGTTTCTATTTTTTCCGATAAAGGCAACACGTGTTTCTATGTGCTAGCAGTTATATTATAGGGATATACGGTGGACAATCAGCTCTGTTTCAGTTCAGGCATCTATGGGAGTTTGCAGAAACCCTTTACCATTCATAACTTTACTACCAGTGCATGGATTTGGGTCCCGGGTATAGGTATCGCTAGTCTAATCAACAGAAAGTTGAAAACTGTTTTGTTTTTCTTAGCATTATACAACTTACTATGTTGATTTTGCAATGTCTGTACACCTCTTCAAATGTGTGAAAAATTAAAGACAAATGCCCAAACACTTTTGCTGTCAATGTAACACCAAATGCATGGCCACATCTCCAGGGCAAACCATATGTGATAGATGAATAAAACTGATTCTTATTGATTGATTTGGTGCGGCATACAAGTGTATATAAGAGGGTACAAACCGACTTGGGGTAAGGTTACAAAGATGACTTGGATTAGGAGTCGTATACAATAAAGACTACTCTAACATCCCCCCGCAGTATCAACGGCAGGCTCGACGACGTTGAGACTGAAACAGATATCTTGAAACGGCTTAGTAGGCAGTGCCTTGGTGAAAATGTCAGCAAATTGAGCCGTAGAGGGAACATGAAGCACCCGAACCTGACCAAGAGCGACCTTCTCACGAACAAAATGAATATCAATCTCAATATGCTTTGTGCGTCGGTGTTGAAATATATTGCCCACCTCCCTCCATCAGTTCGGACTTTTGGATGAGTTGGCTGGAGCATGAATTCAATATGGTATCAGATACCGGTCCTAGGGTTTAGGTTATGGCTCTGCCAAGACCGCCGCCGCTGCCGCCGCCCGGCTACTTCGAGCGCCGGGCCGCGCTCATCGCCAAGGCTGCCAACGCCGCAGCCGCCTCTCTCTCGGCCCTCTCCCTAGCTCCACAAAACTCCCCTACACCCATCCTCGCCGCACCAATGTCTCTTGCTGACACAATCTTCGACGTCAGCCCATACATCCCCATAGTTCTTGATCTCGCCGCCCATAACTACTACCATTGGAGACATCTCTTCGATCTCCACCTCGGCCGCTGCAACCTGCGCTCGCATGTCGCCGCCAACTGTCTTCCCCGCCCCGACGATCCGCAATGGTTGAAAGACGATCTCGCAATCGTCGAGTGGTTCTACACCCGCATCACCACCGAGATCTTCAACATGCTCGATCACGACGGCGCCACCGCTGCCAACATCTGGCACTCCCTCCGTCAGCTCTTCCAAAGCAACACCGACGCTCGGAAAAACGCTCTCCACACCGAGCTTCGCAATATGGTGCAAGGAGACGCCCCGGTGAACCTGTTCTGCCAGCGCGTCAAGACCATTGGTGATGAGCTCCGCGAACTCGGCGATACCGTCAGCGACTCACAGCTCATCAACATCGTCGTCGTCGGCCTCAGCGAGGATTTTGACAAGCAAGCCTCGTTCATACCAATGATACGGCCTCCTCCCACCTTCGCTGAAGTTCGTTCTCTGCTCCAACTCGCGGCGGAAACACAAGCTCGCAAGGACTCTCGCCCCAAGGTCTTTCATGCTGCGGCTCGCCCTCCTCCGCCGCCTACAGCAGCACCGCCTCCCATGCCGGCTCCTGTCGCCGAACTGATGGAGGGAGGTGGGCAATATATTTCAACACTCCCCCTCACGTCTAGGTTGTTTTAGTCCTTAGACGTGGGATCGATGTAGGCCGCATAATCGTTTTGTTTAATACTGCGTTGGCAGGGTCTTGAACTCAAGACCTCTTGGCTCTGATACCATGATAGATGAATAAAACTGATTCTTATTGATTGATTTGGTGCGGCATACAAGTGTATATAAGAGGGTACAAACCGACTTGGGGTAAGGTTACAAAGATGACTTGGACTAGGAGTCGTATACAATAAAGACTACTCTAACAATATGCATCTAGAGTTGGCGAGTGGATGGCAGGGCCCGGCCAATCATGAGGGAATGTTGTCTAGGAAGCACCGGAAACAACATAATCAATCTACGGGCAAAGCTCATAATGGAACTTCTAACCTGATTTTCACGATTAGTTCCCAAATGTTCTCCCGCAGAACACTACTCTGGATAATCAAGTTACTGTCACAGCACTGGGAACCAAATAAGAGAGTTACTACTTTTCATTCCACACATCAAGGGCCACGTTACAGTCATCCAGGCTAGCTAGCTTCATATATATACCAGGGAAGCAACACAAGCAAGCTAAGAAAACAGAAATAAACAAGAACTAGTACAATGCAACTCAAAACAGAGTATTCAACTGTTTTCTAATATTATTCCATGTAAATAGGCATAATTCCTGTCTGATCTTCACACACATATATTTCTAATATTAGGAAATCTTCTCTTGAGGGGAGTAAGATGGGCAAATCTACCCCCTTCAAGTTTGGTGAACTCCGGCGAGTAATCTGGCCCACGCAGACTGCAATGAGCAGTGTAGTACAGTGATTGGAGCGGCAACACTGACGTGCACAACAAGACTTTTGCAAACCCGATATCACCACGCGGGGCAACAACACTAGCACTAGGACTTGCCTGATATACCAACCTAGCCACTTCTGTCTGAGAGGGATATGGAGTCTTAGAAATGGTCACCTCGCATATGTTTGCGTAGATTGGTAGCAAATTCTCTGCCAAATCTGCAATGTACCCAATTCCATCGCCCAACAGAGACAACCCCCCTATATTGCTTCCCAGCACCTTGCACCAGAACCGGGGATTCGGATGAGCTTTCAGCACCCTGCCGACGATTTTCGCTCCGAAGAATGACCCATTTAGCTTCCTTGCAATCGCGTTACCTGCTGCTAACATCCTTGGGTCCTCCTCGACATCTCTGCCAGCAAACGCGTGTGCCTTGAAGAAGAACCAGTACTCCTGATGCGGCATAACCTTCAGATTGATTGGCTGCACCGTTCCCAAGCTGGCGACATCCCTGTTATTTGTGGTGATTATGATCCTGCTCCCCAATTTGCCATGTCTGAAGATTGGCAGTAACTCTTCTAGCATCTGTTTCTTACCCATGTCAACATCTTCAAATACCATCAAGAACCTCTTGCTGAGGTATTTCTCCTTGAGTACATGCACTATTTCGATGAATTTTGTAGCATCTCTAACTGCATTTTTGGATCCTAGAACAAACACCGCCTCACCCCGAGCCATTGCTCTGGTGTATGAGAAATTGGAATACAAGATTATTGGAAAGTGGTTGCGCACCCTCTCATCATCGCAGACGTGTTGCGCAAGGGTGGTCTTCCCGACTCCCGTGCCGCCAAGAATCGGAAGCACGCCTAGTTTTCCAGTAGACACACCACCATCATGCAGCAGGAAGTTGATGATCCTCTGTTTCTCGACATGTCGGCCGAACATCTGCCCCTCGATGAAGATATTAGTAGCCAAAGGACGACGGATGGGCTGGCAGTTCTGTAGGAGCATCATGAAGTCCTTGAGATCACCGGATATGGTTTCCAAGATCTCCACCACTCTGTCAATCTCCTCAGGACCACCGACATCATGGCGAGACAGTAGGCTCTTCACGGCACATGCCGCTACGCGCACGCGCTTTGCAGGATTAAGCAAGGATAAAGAGAAAGGCTGTCCAACTACCTTGTCAGCATGCTCATCTTCAAGCTCCTGCTCTCTGCATCGGACCGTGTCGAGCAAGTAGCGGCCCTGGTACACCCCGTCGTTGAGCTCCGAGAGCCACTCGAGGGTGCCGCAGTTTGTGATCTGCCTCCCTTTGGCCTCCTCTACCGCACTGTGAACCTTGACAAGCATATGGCAAATCCTCCGTAGCTTGGCGTCTGTGCACCCTTGGCCTTTGAACCGGCCAGCGAGAAGAGATATCACCCTACCGACCATGTCCCCGACAACCGCCGAGATGATGAGCTCCGCCATGATAAAATCCTCTTGTTTTTTTTTGGATCTGATGGCAATTCTATGGTTCTGAATGAAATCAGAAGTCCAGGTGAGCACCAATGGTCTTTGGTGGAGATATACAAGTAGCAGCATGAGAGCGACACCAAAGACTTCACTGCTGTGAGTCCATATTGCACTGCGAGTATACAACCCGTGTTTTGCCTCTATGACAGGGACTGTGTTGAGATTGCACGACCAGTTAATGTGGTTATTATACTTTTAACTTTGAAGTATAACACAGCAGAACAAAAAATTAACAGGAACAAAATTTCCTTTTGTCATCACTCATTGGTTGTACAGTACTATATAGAAAAGTATTTTTCTTGAAATGGTCAGAAAAGTATATCCCGAGCTTGTCTGATAACTGGTGCAGTAAATGGTCTAATATTATCCTTACAGGGACCAAAAATGAAGGGATTTTGTTTTGAGAGCTGGTCCTTCCCTTGGAGCCATAGTTTTGAATTTCGACGAAATTTCCGAAATTTCGCGAAATTTCGTTTATTTCGAGGGTGACCGAAATATTTGCATTTCGTTTGAAATATTTCGTTATTTTTCAACGCATGTGTATAAAATGATGGAATCCCTCCTGTAGTCATCAAAGTTTCTATAGCCCAATGGCAACTTGTTAAGTTCTCAGGTCGTAAGTCTTGGGTTCGAATCACACTACCTCTTTTTCTTAGCCTTATTCAAATTTTTGCCTATTGTGGGAAAAAATAAAATAAAATTGACAATGCCAGAAGTCGAACTTGGGTCTGCTAAAACTAAAGTTAGAACTGTACCACTGGGATACATGTGTTCTTACGTACATGGTAGGCAACGAAAAGGATATATTCCTTTGCTTAAATTTAATTTTTTTCAAATTTAATTAAAAATTTCGTTGATTTGTTCGAAACAGATTTCGAAATTTACGAAATTTCCGAAATTTCGTAGGTTTCGAGGGTCATCGAAATTTTATTGCTATCGAAATTCGAAACTATGCTTGGAGCATCCACATCTACTGTAGAAGCCAAGGAGGCGCTACCTGTCTATATTGGAGCTTCCGCATCCATGGCCTTATCACTAGTGCTTGCACTGCAGGTTGACATGTCCATAGTGTTTTGTCATGTACTTCCTCCGTCCGAAAATACTTGTCATCAAAATGGACAAAAAAGGATGTATCTTGAACTAAAATACATCTAGATACATCCCTTTTTATTCATTTTGATGACAACTATTTCCGGACGGAGGGAGTACTTGTCTTCCATAGCCACTTATGCGAAATTGGGTTTTCTTGCAGTTACTTCCGACAGGTTTAACACGTGGAGTACATACAATTCAAGCTCAGGTGGTGTGGCATATGGTCTTGTGAAGCAGTATTCTGAAACTGAAAATCCATCAGTGAAGATCACCCGTGTGCGACCGTAGAGAGTGCTATTCTATCAGGTAAATTTAGGACACCCTGATGGCCTCATCCTTGACAATTTGCGAGACCAATTGACAGTGTCCATATTCTACCTGTGAGAAGCCAGAACGGAAGATCTTCCAGGCAGGAAGAGAAGCAGAGGAAGGGATTCCTGCTCTGCTTTGCTAAAACTACTGCCGGGCCAATGCGGCAACGGACAGGTGCACACTGCCTCTGTCCTCTGATATCACCAAGGTGAACTTCCTGTATCCATTTTTGTTGGTCCTTGCGCAGTGCAACAAGTGCTTCTCTCTCGGTTCAGACATCTAGGCGAATTTTCAGAAACGATTTCCCGTTCACAACTTTACTACGTAGCAGATCATGGGTTTGATTCGGTCCCTGGTATAGTGGTATTTGTCTAATCATCTTTCTTAAAATATCCATCTTGGCGATGGTAGCTTACAGGTCGCTATGATGGCTTTTTAGTGACCAGAGCACATTCTGCTAGTGCTGTCACAGCCTCTATTGTGCTGATCCGATATGAGAGGTAGCACGTTCTTCTAGTGCTTATTGTGCTAATCCTGCATGAGAGCAACTGACCAATTTTGTTTACGTTGCATTGGAAAAGAGTTTATGTACATCTTTTGTGCACACAAATTTTCTTCAAATATGTGAAAATTAATGTCTACTGTAGCTTATGTTGTTTATGCATGATAATACAACACATCATAAATAAAAACCAAACCATCTATCCATTCCCTCCCCGGTTTGTTTGCAACATGGTTCTTTCTCCTTTGGAGATTTGTCAGAGGATGGAGGATTTGAACCCTGGAATAAATCTCGTGTTTGTGTCAACTTCTTTAGTTCACCGCAAGTTTAAATTCCCACACATTTCTTGTGGTGTACTTGCATTCCAGGGTATTTTAGGTTAGTAGCTCTCTTGGAACTAGCTAAAAATCGACAACGAAATTTGAACTGTCTATTTGAAAATCCGCCAGTGATGATCATCCTTCATCCGTGTGCGGCTGGGCTGCAGAGAGTGCTAGAGTCAATTGCAAGAAACCACCACATTTGCGGCTAGGTTTGCAGAAAACCACCAACTCGTTAATCCGTTGCAGAAAACACCAAAAAATCTGCTAAGTCATTGCAAAAAGCGCTGATCGGATGATTTGGCCCGTTTAATCACTTTCTTACAGGTGGAGCCGGATTGTAAGGATTTGACTTAGCAAAAAAATAACACATACACCCCTAGATAAAAAAACAAAAGCAATCAGACCCTCACCCCATGGAACACCGACGCCTTGTCCACTCCGTGCCGCCACCGCGCTGCTGCCACCCGTCCGGCGTGGTGGCGCCCAGGCCGGAATGCATGCGGCCGCCCTCGTCGGCGAGGAAGAGGGCTACGCCGTGGGGAGGTCGAGGAGGCGGCCGACGCCCACGGCTGCACTGCGAACCGCCTCCATAGCGCGCGGGTCGTGATGGCGACGCCGTCCGGCAGCCCGTCGTAGTTGGGGTAGAGCTGGGACCACGTGCAGTTCGCCCGCGCCCGCCGGGCCATCTCCAGGCTCTTCCCGGACGCTCGGGCCGCGCCGTCGATTCCGTGCAGCTCGCGCGCCGCCCGCGCACTCTCCTTCAGTGTGTCGTCCAAGGGGCACCACGTGCACGCCATGGCGGCGCACCTCGCGCCGCCGCCGCAGGCGGCCATCGCCCCTGGCGCCGGGGGCGGGCTCGGTCTGGCAGTCTACACCATGAGCTTTATGTCCTCGTGTTCGCCATGTGGGCGCTCGTCGCCGCCGTGCCGTGCCAGGACCCGGCCTCCGCGTCCGCCCCCGTCGCACCGGCCAAGCACGCGCAGTGGGCGGCGCCGATGACGGCCATCCAGGAGTGGATCGTCAAGGAGTCGAGGCGGAGGGACAAGAAGGGGTTCTCGAGCGAGGAGCGGGCGGTGATGTTCTCGAGCGCGCTGGCCGGGGCGTCCGTGTGGTGGCAGGGTGGGGGTCTGATTGCTTTTGTTTTTTTGATCTAGGGGTGTATGTGTTATTTTTTTGCTAAGTCAAATCCTTACAATCCGGCCCCACCTGTAAGAAAGTGATTAAACGGGCCAAATCATTCGATCAGTGCTTTTTGCAACGACTTAGCAGTTTTTTCGGTGTTTTCTGCAACGGATTAACGAGTTGGTGGTTTCCTGCAAACCTCGCCGCAAATGTGGTGGTTTCTTGTAATTGACTCAGAGTGCTATCCTACATGTTCTGCTAGTGCTGTCACAGCTCATTGTTATGCTGATCTTACATTAGCTTCAACTGGATGCTGACACGAACAGGGCACCCACTTGTGCTGCATCCCCGTGCGGGAATTCTGAAAGCGAGCGAGTATGGCCCGTGGAAGCGACAGGAATAGCGGCCAAACGGCGCGTGTGAACCACCGCCGCCAGCCGTCTCTGTCGGGCACTCGCAGCGCCCGTGACCGGCCGCGGCCAGGACAGGGGTGGGGAGTACACGCTTGCCCATGCCCAGCAAGGAAGGCATCCATGCCAAGATCAGCATAAATCTACTAGTAAGAGCATCTCCAACCACCGCGCTATACTAGCGCCATGCCGCAAAAAAGGCAATTATAGCGTGCGCGCAACGCGGCGGACAGCTCTAGCGGGCGCGCAAAAAACCGCGCGCGCTAAAACGAGTTGGGCGTGCTGGCGAAAGCCCCATCCCGCGCGGTTAATTTGGGGCGTCCACTTCCGCGCGCGACAGACTCGAGCGCGCGCGCGAACTCGCCCATTCTTCCTCCTTCGCACCCGCGCGCGCCGGCGCCCGCGCCCTGCCACCATGGACACGCACACCGGCACCCTGCTGACCCCGCTGTACAGCCGCGACCCCCCGCCACCGCCGTCGCAGCCGAAAACCCTAGCGCGTCGAGCGTTGGCGCTGGCGCCGCCGTCGCCACCGGAGCTCCGCTGAGCGTCGGCCTCGCGCGCAGCCTCTTCTTGCCGCCGCGGATGACCACGCCGACGGGTGGCGTTGCGCCGGCGCCGTCCCGTGCTGCCGCCGAACAGTCAAAGCTCCCCAATGCGTCGGAGCCGAAGAAAAGAAAAACATCCGCGAAGAAGAAGGCGGCGGACGGCTCCGGCAGCTCGAAGAAGAAGAAACTTGCAGGGCGGCGGACGGATCCGGCGTCTACCGAAGCGCCGGCGAGCTCAATAGTTGAGCCGGCGGCCGACGCGCACCACGTGCTCGACGAAATGCCCCCAAGGTGAAAAAAAATCCAACTTTTATTTTCTTGTTATTTGTTCAATGCATCATCATATAGATTTCTTTATATTTGCATTTGTAGTCTCAACGATGATGCATACATGTCAACTATGGGTGTTGGGTCCAACAATTCGCATTGGTCTCAAACCAATGAAATCCATTTGGACGACCATGAGTTTGAGGTGGACGAGGAGGGTGAGGGCATTGTCGAGGCGCCGAAAGGAAGAGCGGGCAATTACACCACCAATGATGATAAATTACTATGCAATACTTGGTTGCAAGTGTCGAGGGATCCATCCGTTGGAGGTGATCAAAGTAGAGATGCTTATTGGGGGCGAATGAAAGAACACTTTGATGCTCAGAACGTGAGTGGAATTGACCGCTCCGAGAGATCACTTCGGTCCCGATGGTCGACAATCAACTCGGATTGTCAAAAGTGGGCGGCCGCACAAAAGGCAGTTGACAAGCTTAACCCAAGTGGCATAAATGAGGATGATAGAGTAAGTGGCATCTCATACATGTTCATCATACTTGTTTTTGGTGTCCGAAGTGCTAACTTGTTTTCTTTTTCTTGTAGTACAACATTGCACAAAACTTGTTCAAAGAAGAGACGAGGACAACCAAGAAGGGGAAGATCAAGAAAGGAAAGATCTTTACCTTGCCTCATTGCTATGAAGTGTTGAAGGATGATGAGAAATGGAAGAAGCGTGAAGATTTGGATGATTTGCATTTGAGCAACAAACGCAAGCGCACAATTGAGTTGAATGATGATGATGAGGAGGATGATGCATCAAGTGAGGACGGCAAGAGAAGCCCCACACCCAACTCGATTTCATACTCGAAACCAAAACGATCGGATGGGTGCAAGAAGGACAAAACCGAAAAGAAGAAGAGGAAAGGAGATGATGAGCTCACAAATGCTATGGAAGCTATTGTGAAGGCAAGAAAAGAAGCGATCGAGGTGAGGAAAATGGCAAGGAACCAAGATGCCGCGGCCGAGGAGAGGAGGGTAGCTGCCGAGGAGAGGAAAGTGGCATTGGAGGAGAGGAAGGTGGGCATGGAGGAGCGAGCTAAGTTGTTGGAATGGGAAAATCACTTATTCTTCTTGGACACATCTTTGTTCAATGAAGCGCAAATGGAATATGTCAACCTTGCCCGTGAAGAAGTCTTGATTCAAAAAAGAGCCATGATCCGCACAATGGGTGGCGGTGGCCTCGACGGCATGGGTGGCGGTGGCCTCGGCGGCATGGGAGGCATGGGCCTCGGCACCATGGGAGGCTTGGGTGGCTTCGGAGCCATGGGAGGCATGGGTGCACCTCCGGCCGCCATGGGAGGCATGGGTGGCTTTCGAGCACCCTCCAACGCTATGGGAGGCATGGGTGGCTTGGAGCACCCTCCAACGCTATGGGAGGCATGGGTGGCATGAGTTTTGCTTCTCTCATGGGAGGCATGGGTGCACCTCCGACCGCCATGGGAGGCATGGGTGCACCTCCGGTCATGAGGAGTGGAATGTCTTTCGATGTGCCTCACACACATACCCATGAAAATGCCGTTGAAGAACTTGCCAAGACCGTCGGAGCTACACGTGACGCGGTGCGTGATGAAGTTAGGGAGGAAGATTCATCGGCGGAAGAAGAGGAAGAATCGTCGGCGGAAGAAGAGGAAGAAGACGAGGAAGATGGTTGATGTGTTTATATGTCTTGAACTTTGTTGGACGAACTTGTATTTTGAACTTGGTTTGCATTTTGAACTTGGTTGGATGAACTTGTGGGCATGACTTTTATTCATCAACTTGTTTGTGTTAAATTTCACATGTTCATTGCATTTTGATTGAATGTTTCAAACTATTTTGTGTCCAAATGTCATTTTTGACGCTGCTGGAGCGGAGCGCGGGCGCTGCATTTAAAGGCTGCTGCTGGAGCCAGCGCTGCGCGGCGCGGCAAACCAGCCGAAGCGCGCGCGGCAAATGCATTTTCTGGGCACGGCGCGTAGCGCGGCTATTGAAGATGCTCTAAGATAAGATGACGACGGCCCCACGCATCAGCAGTCACCACGGTCACCGTCCGACACCGCAAGCTAGTGGGGACGTGCCCCACACATCAGCACAACGTCCGCCCTGCTCTGCCGCTGACCATGCCCAAACCCAAAGCAGTATAAAACCATCCGTGCCCGTCTCACTTTCACTTCACTAGCCAGCGCGCGCCTCCTCGTCTCCACGCACCAAGAAGCAGAGCATCCCCAATGGCGCGTCGGGCTGCCGTGTCCCCCGTCGCCGTGGCCCTGGCGCTGCTTGCGGCGGCCGCGTGGCTGCACGAGGAGTTCGACACGGAGGGCAACGTGCGCGCGGGGGCATCAGGTGGCGTCGATCGTCCTCGACCAGCAGTCCGGCGGCGCCTTCCACCACCGGCGCAGCTACGGAGAGCTACCTCTACGGCCAGTTCAGCGTCCAGATCAAGCTCGTCCCCGGCAACTCCGCCGGCACCGTCGCCTCCTTCTACGTACGTAGCATTCCATTCCCGTCCGAGCACATAACATATATTTGAAGTAAATTGCAAAAAACCATCACAATTGGGAACCCTATATCAAAAAACCACCATCATTCGTTTTTTTTTTCAAAAAACCACTAACATTGTGCTGATAGTTTTTAGAAAACACTAAATGCATGGTAAGCAACGTTTGATGCGAAAACTGACTGGTGGGTCCCGCTGTAAGTGATGACATGGCATGTGAAAGCTGACATCGTTTGTCTCCGCTGTCAAGGGCCCACCCGTCATACTCTTGTCCACACTCTCACCCCTTCTTCCTCTTCGGGCTAAATGAAAGGGCCGTGCTCCCGTCGACGCGCTCCGGGGAGGAGGCGGCGGCCGCCGCCGCCGCTGTCTAGGACAACAGCCTCCTCCGCCACCTGCGGCCTCCAGTGCGTCTTCCATACGAACCAGTCGAAGGTGTCGAGTCCAGCAGCAGCCGCGGGTCGCGTTGGAGGTTCGTGCATCGCCGCCCTCGCTCTGTGCCTCTCCGGCATCGTCCTGCCAAGCTCCAAGGGCCGCACATGTCGGATTCATCCTGCCGCAGACGGTTGCGGCTCACCTGAATCACATGGCCGGAGATCGGGTGCGGCGGCTGACGGCCGTGGTCGGGGAAGAGAGGACCTAGGCATCATCTTGAGGGCTTCCCGGCGCAATTCCTTTGACCGCGAGGTCGAGCGTGGCATGGCGGAGCTTCTGAACAACGTGGCTTGCCCGGGGATGTCAGTTGGCCGCGGCGGTGAGCGCGAGCCTGGAGCTTCGGCCGTACGCGCGAGGAGCACGCTCCGGTGGATTTGGTGCACGTCTCTGCCGTCACCGGGCATTAGAGAGACCGAGGATTTGGTGCGCGCGTCTGCCGTCGCATTCCCGGAGCCGTCCGAGCTTGTCGTTCTCTGGTGGGTTACAACGCCGTCCAAGTTCGTCGTTCGCCAGTGCGCGGGTGTTCCTGGAGGCGGTCAGGTCGCCGAGCGCGAGCCCCGCAGCCCCAGGCATAGATGTGTGTGCCTGACTGCCTGCCACCGTTCGCCGGCGACTGCAACAGCAATGGAGTAGAACTTGCGGCGTGTGCCTGCTAGGTGTTTGGCGAAATGCCAACACCACTCAGGGAGGAAGAGGAGAGGTTGACTGGGTGGCTTAACGTCGTCTTCTTCTTCCGTTTTCCTATTGCCATGTTATCACATACAGCGGGACCCAGGCGCCAGGTTTCCACTCAAACCGCTTTAATTAGTCAATCAGTGTGTTCTGAAAACTGCCAGCACAATGTTGGTGGTTTTTTGAAAAAAAAACCGAATGGTGGTGGTTTTTTTTTTGATTTAGGGTCCCCAATTGTGATGTTTTTTTTTGCAATTTACTCCATATATTTGAGACTTTAGATTTCTGAACGCCATTGCTATGCAGCTGTCGTCGGGCGACGGGCCGGGGCACGACGAGGTCGACATGGAGTTCATGGGCAACAACACGGGCCAGCCGGTGGCGCTCAACACCAACATGTGGGCTCAACCTCCATCGCTGTGGGAGCAGGTTCAAGTATGCTATTCTGGTTCCATAGGTGGGCAGGCGATTCCCCTTCGCGGCCGCTTCCGGACTTGTTCGCCATCGCCATGGGCCCTTAGGTCTCCGTCGAGACGGTCCTTATTGACTTAGGGCGTCTCGTGTTCAGGCGGCCCTTTGGGCCACTGGAATTGAGCGCGTGGCACGAGCTACCGGACACCGTTGCTCTTCACAAGCCGGACCTCGCGCGACCTCAGGACCTCGTGTCTTGGCGCTTAAAGCCTTCGGGCTACTTTTCCACCAAATCTGTGTACCCGGCCATCATCCCCACTCCCGCCCCGGAGTCACTTATAGTGATCTGGGAGATCAAACTCCCCCTAAAGATCAGGATCTCCCTTTGGCAATGGATCCGTGGTCGCGTCCCGTCAGGTGTTGAAGTGCTGAAGCGTAATGGCCTCGGAGATGGGATGTGCCCCCTTTGTGCGATGCTCGAGGACTCCAATCATATCTTCTTCTCCTGTGTCTCTGCCCAGTTCCTGTGGAGTTGCCTCCGCGAGTCGGTCAGTGCTCGTTGGTTCAACACCAACCTCCCAGATCTTTTTGCCAAGGTTTAGGCCTCACCCCAGTCTAGCCGCCACATTAGGTGGCCGGCGGTTGGGGTCCTTGCGTGGACGCTGTGGACGGTCTGCAATAAGCTTGTGATTCAACGTGTTCCCCTTCGGCGCTCGACTCACGCAAATTTTAAAATGTGTGGTTACTTGCAGCTTTGGCGGCCGCTTAGCCGCCCCCAAGATCATGACGCCATCAACTGAAGGAAATATGCCCTAGAGGCAATAATAAAGATGTTATTTGTATTTCCTTATATCATGATAAATGTCTTTTATTCATGCTAGAATTGTATTAACCGGAAACTTAGTACATGTGTGGATACATAGACAAAACAGTATGTCCCTAGTATGCCTCTACTAGACTAGCTCATTGATCAAAGATGGTTATGTTTCCTAGCCATAGACATGAGTTGTCATTTGATCAACGGGATCACATCATTAGGAGAATGATGTGATGGATAAGACCCATCCGTTAGCATAGCACTATGATCGTTTAGTTTAACTGCTATTGCTTTCTTCATGACTTATGCATGTTCCTATGACTATGAGATTATGCAACTCCCGAATACCGTAGGAACACCTTGTGTGCTATCAAACGTCACAACGTAACTGGGTGATCATAAAGATGCTCTACAGGTGTCTCCGAAAGTATTCGTGGTGTTGGCATAGATCAAGATTAGGATTTATCACTCCGAGTGTCGGAGAGGTATCTCTGGGCCCTCTCGGTAACACACATCATAATAAGCCTTGCAAGCAAAAGACTAATGAGTTAGTCACGAGATGATGTGTTACGGAACGAGTAAAGAGACTTGCCGGCAACGAGATTGAACTAGGTATAAAGATACCGACGATCGAATCTCGGGCAAGTAACATACCGTTTGACAAAAGGAACAACGTATGTTGTTATGCGTTTCTGACCGATAAAAGATCTTCATAGAATATGTAGGAGCCAATATGAACATCCAGGTTCCGCTATTGGTTATTGACCAGAGATGAGTCTCGGTCATGTCTACATAGTTCTCGAACCCGTAGGGTCCGCACGCTTAACGTTTGATGACGATCGGTATTATGAGTTTTTGAGTATTGATGTACCGAAGGTAGTTCGGAGTCCCGGATGAGATCACGGACATGACGAGGAGTCTCGGAATGTCCGAGACATAAAGATTGATATATTGGACGGCTATATTCGGACACCGGAAGTATACCGGAAAAGTTTCGGATTTATCGGGAATGCCGGAGGGGGTTACCGGAACCCCCTACGAGAGGGGATGGTCCATAGTGGGCCTAAAGGATGAGAGAGAGGCAGCCCATAGGGCTGGCCGGCGCCCCCACCTAGGAATCCTAGTTGGACTAGGATCGGGGGGGCGCCACCTCTCCTATTCCTTTCCCCCTTCTTCCTTTCGGTGAATCCTACTAGGAATAGATCCTATTCCTAGTAGGAGTCCCCTCCCTAGCCGCACCATAGAGGTTGGCCGGCCCCTCCTCCCTTGCTCCTTTATATACGGGGGCAGGGGGGCACCCAAAGACACAGAAGTTGAATTGTTTTAGCCATGTGCGGTGCCCCCCTCCACAGAATCACACCTCGATCGTACCGTCGCGGAGCTTAGGCGAAGCCCTGCGCCGGTGAACACATCATATCCGTCACCACGCCGTCATGCTGACGAAACTCTCCCGTGAAGCTCAACTGGATCAAGAGCTCGTGGGACGTCATCAAGCTGAACGTGTGCTGAACGCGGAGGTGCCGTGCGTTCGGTGCTTGATCGGTTGGATCGCGAAGAAGTTCGACAACATCAACCGCGTCACTTGACGCTTCCGCTCCCGGTCTACGAGGGTACGTAGACACACTCTCCCCTCTCGTTGCTATGCATCTGGTAGATAGATCTTGCGTGATCGTAGGAAAATTTTAAAATACTACGTTCCCCAACATCAACATCATCATTGCTGACCTGCGTGTGTTGGCTATTCGCTTGGCGCCGCCGCTTCCTCCGCCACCTCCAGAGCCGGATCAGATCCCATCGTCTACGGCATGCATGCGGATTGCCTGCGGCCTGCCCGCGTTGTTGTGATTTTGTTTTTGTTTTTCTGGGCTTGTTGAGTTGTGCCCTCAACAGAACCCCGCACTACTTGTCCGGTTTCGTTTTCTGTGTGTGTGGGTGTGAACCTTATTGTATTCGTTGGCTGTGGTGGTGGTTTACTTTATTTATAAAGCGGGGCGAAAGCCTTTTTCGATAAGAAGGAGCAGTAGTTCTACCTCTGGTTCGACCCGGCCGCCGACTACCACACCTACACCATCATCTCGAACGACCGAAACATCATCTTCAAGGTGGACGACCTCTTCGTCCGCTCCTTCGAGCGCCACGCCGACATGTCGTACCTGGGCGAGCAGCCCATGTCGGTGCACACCACGCTCTGGGACGACAACTACTGGGCGACAGAGCAGGGCATGGTCAAGGTGGTCTGGTCCGCCGCGCCCTTCGTCGTCTCGTACCGTGGCTACTCCGCCGATGCATGCGTGCCTGCCGGCGACGGCCGCCCGCTCTCTTGCCTTGTGGGCATCGACCGCTGGATGAAGCGGCAGCCCAGCGTCGCCGAGCAGGGCACCGTCGCCTGGGCCAAGAGGAACTACATGCACTATGATTACTGCCAGGACGGCTGGCGGTTCCCGCAGGGATTGCCCGCCGAATGCTCCCGCAACTGATGACATATTGATTCGTCGTCGTCGTCCCTACGTGCCGATTGTTCTAATTGACCTGTGGTTTCTTGGCTCACCACTGATTGCCTCTAATATGATCTGCCATACACTACAAAAAATACACTTCCGTGATGATACATGTTTGTCATAGTAGGTCACGTTTTCTGTCATGCATGTACATTCATGACGATTTTATGACAGAATCAAGATAGTCATACCTGTGCTGCAGTAGAAGTGTTTCATGACATTACCAAAATTATCATCACGGAAGTGTCCACTTCCATGACGATAAATCGCGCGTCACAGAAGTGCTTTCGTCAAGGGTGACCGACACGTGGCATCCACCGTAACGGAACACCATTAAGCTATCGGGTCCGGTTTTGGATCCGATAACCCGTTAATAGCCCCGACCAATGGGGATTTTCCACGTGTAAAATCATCATTGGCTGGGGGAAACACGTGTCGGCTCACCATTGGGACAGATGTCATCCACTCATTGGACACAAAGCGCCTATGATACGTCGACACGTGGCACGACCCAACAGAGGCCCATTCCTGTGAAAAGGCCGGGCCGTTTGACTTGGTCAAAAGATGGCGGGCCGGCCCACGACAAGCCTGTTAACGGCCTGTTCTCATATAGCCCATTTATAACCCGCTAACCCAGGGCCCATTTGCGGCCTATCTGAATTAGGCCCAGTAGCATCATCTGGGCCGTCCAGTATAATTCCAGCCCGTTTTAACTTCCGGCCCATGTATGGCCCATGACGTCTTTCGGCCTATGATATGTCGACACGTGGCACGGCCCAACAAAGGCCCATATAGGTTAAAAAGGCCGGCCCAGTCAAAGGCACGTAGTACTTACTCAGGTACTTGTGGGCCAGCCCAATAACGACCTGCTTAATAAAGGCCCATTTACGACCCGAAGCCAGATCTGGCCCGTTAATTGTTCGCCGAATATTTGGGCCCATTTATGGCCCGAAGCCACATCTGGCCCATTAATTGTTCGTCGAATATTTGGGCCCAAATACAACCCAGTGACTTTCAGTCTGTTAGAGGCCCGATGTAGACATGGGCCCATTTCAGCCCGGTGTGACTTTCGTCCTGGGAATGGCCCGTGCTGCCCATGGGCCATATATGGTCCGACAGGACATCGGGCCCACTAATGGCCCGTGATAAAGGTGGCAACAGTTAAGCCCAACGTGACTTTGGGCCTCTTAAAGGCCCAAGTTATCAGTGGGCCAACTAGGGCCCGAGATATGTTTCGGCCTGTTAACTGCCCGTGATATAACTGGGCCCAAAAAGGCCCCGTCTATATTTCAGCCTGCTGAAGGTCCGTCGACGACTAGTGAAAATTGAGGCCCAATATGCATTTCGGCCGGCTAAAGGCCCATGGTTTCATCTGGGCCGTAACATGTCAGTACAATATTCAACCTGTTAATGGCCAAACGCTACCTGGGCGAAACTAAGCGCTGGGTCCACAAAAGGCCCAACTAAAATATAGGTCGGTGTAAGTTGCGGGCCTCGCGCAAAGTGTGAAGACCCCAATGATTCGGGCCCAAGAAAGATGCAAGCCGACTCAATTGTGGCCCGCTAAACACCAGGCCCGTTAGAGGCGAATGTTTCGGCCCGATCGACTACATCTGATTTTTTTTCAGATAGCGAATGATGGCAGTAACTAGTAAGAATTAAGAACAAACCTACACTATACAATAAAGGATTTATGGTATATTACATCCACTGGGCATCGAAGTTCGCCACCAGTGATCATAACGCGCAACGAAGAGGCATATTACAAAAACTGGGCACCATTGCAGGGTAACAAAATAATACTGAACTGAGACCACTTCCAAGACAGTTCAAGAAAGGTTAGCCTTACGCGGGAACTGCTGCGCAAGCTGCTGAGCAAGGCTGTGAGACCGGCCTAGCATGTCGGTCATAGCTTCCAGGTGTAGCTGATTAGCGATGAGGTTCTCATTGGTGTTCTCCACAATCTTTATTAGAGATAGGACTTCAAGTAGAAGTTGAGTTGCAGAATGCCTTTCTGCTAGAACTTGGGACTAAAGAAGTCGAACTGATTCAGACAACGAATTTTGTGAGCTTGTCTGACTGCTAGTCTCAAGTAACTTGAACACTGCATCAAGACAAGACTTTGGGGTTGTCTCGCTATCTTCAAGATGTTTTGCCTTCTTTGCTGCAATATATGTTGGGTTTGTCTCACAGCCTTTAGCAGACTTGTGCAGGCCATCAGGCATATCACCCTAAAACAAAGCAGAGAGATGACATGTTTTGTACGTGTATAAACAAAGATGATAACTGTGCTGTAAATTCCATCCAATTTCAAATTAGAAAATAAAGAGTAAGTTCAAAATATCAATAGCATAATTTGGCATTGTTCATAATGCGGGGAGCTTCACCACACTACTGGATTACCATGTTAACATAACAAGCATAGATGAAGGGCAAAGAAAATCATTGTATCTATTTTGGTTAATGTGCATGGCATGTTGTTCATATCATCAGCCACATCAGTAAGATAAAACAGGAGATGACAAGGTGCAAACGTGGGCTGCTTCACCACACACTGGATTATAGATCCACAAAAACAAGCATACATATAGGGAGGATTGAGTAATGTGCATGGTATGAATAAGTAATTTGGTTTTACAAGTAAAACGTGAAGGAAATATGCCCTAGAGGCAATAATAAAGTTGTTATTTTATATTTCCTTATATCATGATAAATGTTTATTATTCATGCTAGAATTGTATTAACCGGAAACTTAGTACATGTGTGAATACATAGACAAAACATAGTGTCCCTAGTATGCCTCTACTAGACTAGCTCATTGATCAAAGACATGAGTTGTCATTTGATCAGCGGGATCACATCATTAGGAGAATGATGTGACGGACAAGACCCATCCGTTAGCTTAGCAGTATGATCGTTTAGTTTTACTGCTATTGCTTTCTTCATGACTTATACATGTTCCTATGACTATGAGATTAAGCAACTCCCGTTTACCGAAGGAACACTTTGTGTGCTACCAAACGTCACAACGTAATTGGGTGATTATAAAGGTGCTCTACAGGTGTCTCCGAAGGTACTTGTTGGGTTGGCGTATTTCGAGATTAGGATTTGTCACTCCGATTGTCGGAGAGGTATCTCTGGGCCCTCTCGGTAATGCACATCATAATAAGCCTTGCAAGCAAATGACTAATGAGTTAGTCACGAGATGATGTATTACAGAACGAGTAAAGAGACTTGCCGGTAACGAGATTGAACTAGGTATGATGATACCGACGATCGAGTCTCGGGCAAGTAACATACCGATGACAAAGGGAATAACGTATGTTGTTATGCGGTTCGACCGATAAAGATCTTCGTAGAATATGTAGGAGCCAATATGGGCATCCAGGTTCCGCTATTGGTTATTGACCAGAGAAGTGTCTCGGTCATGTCTACATAGTTCTCGAACCCGTAGGGTCCGCACGCTTAACGTTTCGTTGACGATATAGTATTGAATGAGTTATGTATGTTGGTGACCGAATGTTGTTCGGAGTCCTGGATGAGATCACGGACATGACGAGGAACTCCGGAATGGTCCGGAGATAAAGATTAATATATGGGATAATAGTGTTTGACCTCCGGAAGGGTTCCGGAATTCACCGGAAGGGGTTCCGGATGTTTCCCGAAGTGTTTGGGTACGAGAACACTTTATTTGGGCCAAAAGGGAAAAGCACACAAGGTTTTTGGAAAGCGCAAAAGGAAGTTTTGCGGAGTCCAGGGGCCAGACGCCAGGGTCCCTGGCGTCTGGGTCCAGACGCCGGGAACCCTGGCGTCTGGCCCTGGAGTCCGAGAAGGACTCTTGCCTTTCGGATGAAACCGACTTTGTGAAGGCTTTTACTCCAAGTTTCGACCCCAAGGCTCAACATATAAATAGAGGGGTAGGGCTAACACCCAAGACACATCAAGATACACCAAGCCGTGTGCCGGCTACCCCGACCCTCTAGTTTATCCTCCTTCTAGTTTCTGCAGTGCTTGGCGAAGCCTTGTAGAGATTGTTCTTCATCAACAACCGTCACCACGCCGTCGTGCTGCCGGAACTCATCTACTACTTCGCTCGTCTTGCTGGATCAAGAAGGCGAGGACGTCATCGAGCTGAACGTGTGCTGAACGCGGAGGTGCCGTACGTTCGGTACTAGATCGGGACGGATCGTGAAGGTGTACGACTACATCAACCGCGTTGATAAACGCTTCCGCTTTCGGTCTACGAGGGTACGTAGACACACTCTCCCCTCTCGTTGATATGCATCTAGTAGATAGATCTTGCGTGATCGTAGGAATTTTTTGAAAATACTACGTTCCCCAACAAAACGTATAACTTACGGTTCTTGCGAACATGCATTTTGGTAGAACCATCAAACTAAACAACAGTAAACGATAGGGAGTATGAGCAAATTAAACAACAGTTGAGGATAAAGTCCTTAGAAGAACTGACTTACATTAACAGTTAACACCGGCTTTATAATGCCCTTCTCCATGTTAAGGGAAGGATAACTCAAGAATTTCAGCACATAATCTTCTTCATAAGCATTGCATGTACTCTACATTTTGTAGAGAGTAATTATAGATATGATAATACTGGAAGGGATAGAGGATAATGCAGATAAGATGCAGATTGATGCTACATAATCAACTACCAATCCCTGGAAGTACAAGCATTACAAGACAAAATGTACTGACAAGAGCAATGGGCTACACTTCTGCACTGGCATTGTCGGTGTATTCTACTTTTTGGTAAGATTAAATATAGATCTGATCTTTTTTAGTAAATGGTGCGCGAGAGAGATAAGATGCAGAATGCTACACATTGTTTTGAACACTGGTTTACTGTACGAAACATTCTTATGTTATGGGACGGAGGGAGTAGCTGTTAATGACTTAATGTAAGTACAATGATAGACGACGTTCAGTCCTTACAAGAGGACCGCAGAGCTAAACCTCTTCAAAAGCATTGGGTTGATTCTAAATTTATGTAAGAGTCCATACAGATCTTATAATGTCCACCAAATGGATGATAACGAGGCTAACATGTGCAGTGATGCTACATAATCAAACAACTATGAAAGTAAGTATGGTCATACATGGCAAGAGGTACTCACAAGAGCAATGCAGTGTGCAGTATAGTTGCGAGATTCCGTGGTCCCTTGAGAATGAATGTTCTTCTGCTAACAGTTTTCGTACAAGTGAGACGTTAAGGCAAATGCAGAAATGTAGTTCAAATTGTGATGTGATATCATAGATAGTACCTTACGCTGCAGCCGAGACCAATGTGTAACAAGATTATTCCAGTCACCGTCGGATAAATGTAGCACCGGAGACTTTACAGAAATTTTGTTTAGAGGCTTGCCATCGAAGTGCGCTTGCCTCAGGTAGGAACGATACTTCATCAACGAGTGCTTGAAAAGCGCAACCAACCCTTGCTCGTCTTCACAATCCAGTTTGGTCCTCGCCTATTTAAAAGAATGAATCTTGTGTCTTCTGTCAGCAGAAACATATGCAGCAATGACCATGAATAACATTAGTACATTACTTACGCGTAAGTTGCGGAGGAAGAGTGGAAATTGTTTTGTGTCTGCGGTATAATCTTTCCATGAAGAAAAGACGCGCACAAAGTTCCTGACAACAATATAAGCTTTGTCTTCTAAACTGGGAAGAAATGAAACATGGGTCCTATTTGCTGCAATTGGGGCTCTCTCTGGTTCAAAAAGGGATTTGGCAACTGGATTTGGTGTACTCTTTGCTGGAATGGGGGTTTTGCGTCGTAGATCTGGTGCTATGTCAACTGGCATAATCATAATGTTTGCTGCAGTCGGGGTCTGCTGAGTTGGGGCATCAGAAATGACCAGTGTAGTAGGGCTAGAGTCTGCTAGAGTTGGGGTGTTTTGTGGGTCAGGTGATATTGCAACTACACATAATGGGCTATTTGATTTATCAGGTGCCACTACCTTTTCCAAATACTTTGCTTGTGCTCCTCCATGATCAGCAATCACCCTCTTCCTTTTGAACGTCTAATACACAAGAACAACATTTGAATGGATAAATATGGTATGATGACAGATGGAATATGTACTGAAAATGGATAGGCAGGGCGTATTCACATACATGATGTGCAAACTAAGCTAATGGCAGGTCAACAAAGTAGAAGCAATGCAAAGCATCAGTTGCAAGTTATGTGCGAAAAATATAACCTTGGAAAGTTAAAGCAAGCACCTTGATGGGTGACTAAGATAGGGCATCTTCCTCCGACTCCTCCACTAGGGAGCTACATTGACTTAGGTCTCCCTCTAGCTTAATTAAAATCACTGTTAGGATCATATTCTGAGCATGAATCTGTAGGTGGAGAGCGTTTGCATTGCATTGCATCCAGACTTGATTTCAGTCCCTTAATGCCAAGTTTGACAGCCATGGCATTGTTCTGCTTTATTCTTTTCATGCGCGCAAGCTCATAATCATTATGATGTTGTTCAAATATGAGATTCACGAAAACATAAAAAGTAGTCAGATTATCTATGGAATGCATTGCGGATTCAACTCGAAGAGTGTCTTCCTATAAACCCGTGTATATGCAAAGTTCACCCCCAACCGTGCTGACCAGACCACACACAGAAATACAAACCCCTTATGTCTCTATAACAGGCAGACACACATTTCAAAACTGAAGTAGGAACATTAGAATCATATGAAATTCATATTTGAACAAATAAACTAAGGAATTATGAGTGGCATAATGTTTAGCTTCAAGGGTGGAGTGTTGGTAGTGCGACACAAAGCAAGTAGGCAGATTGTATTCCATGTAAAAGATCGAAGCCTATGTAAAAGCTGGAAATGACATGTTCTTTCTATAGAATGCAGTGTTCGTTGCCCACACATGATGGAAGAGATCACATAGAGAAATACTATTCACTCATGTCTACGGTTGCAGTATTTAGAAACAGGGTGGTCCACCCTAAAAGAATATTGACAACAAATATGACAAGGCAAGCACAGATGTAGTGAATCAATCATTTACTTGTGAGCTTACTAGGACAAGTATGGAGAATTGTAACTGCAGTAAGAGACCGTCCAAAATCTGAATCAAGAAGTTTGTCTAGCACTTATTGTTTGCAACTAATCGACGTGAATAATTGGATATTATATCGAATGACAAGTAAAATTGCCAACAAACCTGGCTTGCAGTAGTAATCTGGGTCAATGTCACTACGACCAACAATCCAAAATGACTAGTGTCTGTTCCTAGGGCCGGAATTTTGAAAACCCTATGAACTTTACAGGTACTAAAGATTACCGAAATACATCTGAACCATTAAGTGTAGGTAGCACTGAGCACACAACAAACCCTAATGACAGTCCTGCCTAATGAGTAATGAATCAATTAGAAAATGGGTGATGAGGAGTGGCTGTTGAGTGTTGAGGACTTATCTCAGGATAAATCGGGTTGGCTTAGTGGGTGCTGCACGCCTGAGGCCTGAACGGACTGGGAATGTAGGCACGGCGGCGCGCCCGGGCAGCGGTGACGCTGTTGGGCGAGCGGCTCCTGACCTCCTGTTAGTCCGACGTCTCCTCCTAGAGTCATGCCGTCCGGGGATGGCAAGTCACCGGCGAGGAAGGCGGCTGGTAGCGAGTAGAGATCGGAAGCGCGCAGCAGAACAAAGGGGAATCGGGGCTTGGGACGACCCAAAATCCCAGGGTGGGCCGGCCCACCGTGGGCACCCTGTAGAGATACACACCCGAGCGGCGAACATGCATTTTTGAAACTAATTTAGGAAGATTTAGCTGACCAATTAAATGAATCTGTTTTAATAATATCAGATTCGTATTTGAACAACTAAGCTTGTTTAGCTTGATGGGTCGAGCAGTGCTATTATGACACGAATCACTTATTCTGATCGTATAGTGATCATAAAAGGGGGAAACCGGAGAAATGGTATTTAGCAACCATTGTTTGCTTCGAACTAAGAACTAAATTCTAAGAGCTGAAAAGAAAGTAGAGTAACCAAGTAAAGATCTATTTTCTGGTTGAGATCAAAAAGTTGAGGAGATATGAAGTACCACCTCTCTTGCGGCGCCGTGTAGGCATCGGGGGTGCGATGGCTGTCGGTGGTGTTGAAGCAGATCTGCGACGGTAGACGGGTGCATCGGGGGATAAGTCCCGTTGCGGCGGAAGAGAAGGTCGTGTGAGCGGCCCCGGCAAAGAAGACGACGGCGGCGATGAAGCGAGAGGACGTGATGCAAGGCTCTTGGTCCGTCGCCGTGGATGAGAAACGTCCATCTCTAGCAGTGGACGGCACGGTCTTGGTAGGCGCTCCGGCATGGTGGAGGACGGTGGCGATGGATGTGGTGGAGGACGGCGGTGATGGATGTGGTGGAGGACGGCGACGATGGATGGGGTGGCGGACGGAGGCTGGTGTGGGGATGGTGTTCTAGCGTGGACGGTGTATGAATGGGAAAATGGAGGGAGAGGTACGGGGAACCATGTTTTTGGGACGCGCGTGTCTGAAATATGGGAAAGTTACGAACTTAGCCCCCGTTTAAAATCTGGACGTCTCGTCGGTTGGGGATACGACGGTAATCTCACATCTCGCCAATATTTGCCCAGAGCGATTTCGGGCGAGGAGAGGGTGGTTGGCACCCATGGTTGGCGCCCACGGTGTATGAACGGGGCTGACAGGTAGGGCGGTTGTGTCACATCTGTGTGAAATTACAAACCTACCCCTATTGAAAATATTTGCCTACATCGATTTCGGCCGAGTCGAGTTTGTTTTGCCGCCCATCGTGTATGAATGGGGAAATGGAGGGAGAAACAGAGGTCTTTCGGACGAGCTTGAATCAAATGTGTTTTGCCGCACATGTTTGGCGCCCACCGTGTCGGAATGGGCTCAGAGGCGGTCGTGTCACGTCAAATTGAAGTTACTATCATATCCCTATTTAGAGCACTGGAAATCGGGCCGATGGATTGTCCGTGTAATGGGTAGATAGTAATTTCCATCTCCCAAACACTTGGCTTCGGGAAGCCGACGTGGGAGTCGACATTTTGCCGCTTCTTTCGAATTTCGGAACAATAAGCATCCACGTTTAACCTGGCAACTAAATTCGAATCCATTTTGTATTCCTATACGAATCTTTATAAATCATCCTATGTGTTTTTTTATATCTTCAAAAGGACGACAAAGATGTATTCCACTGTCATATATGAATATGGTTTACAAATGCTGATACTCATATTCAGAAGTTAGAATCCAGTTTAAGGTGAATTCGAATATTTGGAACACTTCATGTCCAACTCAAATGTCACACGAAGCATAATGTGTACTCCTGTTTAGATATGTACACAAGCGATGTATCAAGATTCAAATACCGAGTCAATCAACCAAGAATGTACAGACATATTAACAGTTATAGAGTATATGGATCAATAATATCAACTAACATACATAAGCCATGCCGCTGTACGTTTCTTTGCTACAACAACATCCTTTTTTAGCCAAGCTACTACAACATCTTGGCCCTTTCCGATGCGTGCCACTTATGGACCATCTATACTACTATTATTGTTGAATGCACATTCAGCCCGCATATTTGTAGGTCTGGCACATCAATCAAAATGAAATGTCTCCAAGTCATATCAATTAATACATACTTGTGCTCAAATAAAATTACAAAAAAAAACAATTATTGCATGATCTCTAAAACAAATGGTTTGATTGATTACATGAAAAAACAACACAAAGGTTATTCAACGATGGAAAGAACATTTCACCTATTATTTACCAAGTGGGAATTTAATTTCCTTTTTTTCGTTCAGGACGTTAACAATGTGGTCAGTCTCAGCTTGCTTCGGTTGGAAATCCACCAAATATTTAATGGTTGTCTTGAGTACTTCTACTGATTGTACTGTTTGCTTCCTCAACATGTCAACTTCATATCTAAGTGCAGAAGCAGAATCTCTTTCTACGTACCACTAGTTTAGCCTCTAGAGCATCAGTAGTTGGCAATTCATAATGCACGATTGGGCCGGTGCCACTGCTGTGGGATGATACAATGTCCATGGGGACCTCGCTCTTTGATCTTGGGCTAACCTGTTTTGCCATTAAAGTTCCGATTGGATTTAGAAAAGTTGAAGTTAGCAAAACATCTCAACTGGGAATTATAATAGCAAACCGGTTAAACAAACAAGGAATTAAAGAGTTTCAGTTCGATGCTGAAAAATAGTTATTAACATCATTGCAACCCGTTGTTGCAGTAGCAAAGCAGTTAAACAAACAAGTAGCTATTTAAGTTCAGGCAAACAGGTAATTCTTAACAGTAAGTATCAAACACATAGATAGACGCAGTCTATAATAGGATTAACAGGCTGTGGCATTATGTAATCAATAGCAAACTAAATTAAGTCAAGCAACGTAATTGAACAATTTTGCAATAAGTGGCTAACTAAAATTCCGAGAAGCAGGTAACTGAACTTACGCTAGTTCTTTGTACAGGCACACTGCAACTTCTTTTTCGCTTACAAGGTTGTATGAAGGAGTCCATGACATCAATTGCTTGGATACGCAGTCCCAATACTTCTTTCTTCCCACACTGCATTAGTAAGTCGGATGGTTAATCTGGTAAGATGGTGCGTCCTTGA
This sequence comes from Secale cereale, assembly GCA_902687465.1. Taxonomy (NCBI): domain Eukaryota; kingdom Viridiplantae; phylum Streptophyta; class Magnoliopsida; order Poales; family Poaceae; genus Secale; species Secale cereale. Next base: position 725,531,610 of record LR738712.1, on the reverse strand, counting down.
TATATTATATGAGGATGTGTAGTCAGACTAGTTGTAGCTACACACATCACACTGGCTTTTACTGTATATTTCATGCGATTACTTTTGGCATATCGAGATCTAAGCAATCTACAATAGGATGAAAAGACTGGCATCCTTCACATTATTGGCGAACTCAGTTCATAGAAACAAGCAATTCAACCATTCTATGGGTAAATCAAAAGCGTCACTGCAATATTTTTCACTACCCCTATCATACACGCAAAAAGGGGCGACGCCACCATAGGGGCTGGTATGGGCGGCCGCCTCGGGTGGCTTGAAAGTGTGCACCTAGTTTGAGTCGTCCAGGTTGGCCCAGGCTAGTTTTGTTCGTCCCAACGCACGAGCAGGCAATGTAAAAAAATGAAGAAAAATGTTTGAATTTGGATAGGCCAATAACATAAGTGCAAGGCAGGCCCGATAGGAGGCTCGCGGCCCAAACGAGCGCCTCCCATATCGATCGACAGTAGGAAAAATCCCAATTCATCCGCTCCAGCCTCCAGTATGGTTCGCTCCTAACCTAGCCACCGATGGACAGACCGAGACAACACTTCCTCGCGCCCTCGTTGGAGGGCGGTCGCCGGGCTTCAAGCGAACGGAAGGATAAGAAGATGAAGATCCAACCCTGTGTGTAGCCTGCGTGGGAGGCAGCGGCGGCAGCACGGTCATGGGATCGAGCTTGCGCAAACGGACAGTCGCAGCTTGCAAGAGTAGCATGCGCAACGAGCAGGTACATCACGTCGCTGATTATATCTAATTCAACTCTTCAATTTCTGGCCAATGGTTAAACCTGACGGTGTTGTAAAACTGCTTGTATGTAGGGAATCTATAAGAAAATGAAACCAATTTCTACTTATTTTATAACTCCCCCAATCAATACTGAACTGACTGAATCTGATGAATCTAATCAAGTTTCCGGTGCAAACATCCAAGCTCATGTTGTTCTTGAGCCTGAAGTGTCTAATGAACAGACTGGTAATGAAGGTTTTGATGCAAACATTTTACATGCTCCTGATGATGAACATATAGTGTCTAATGAGGCATCTAATGCAAGCATTTTGCAAGCTCCCATTGAAGGATTTAGTCTCTAATGATGATCTGCTATGTTGAGAGAGACATAGAGATTTGCAGGCATTGATGACAAGCAAATTATAATCCATTTTCATGGCTTGAGGAAACGTCGAGGCCATCTACCAGAAAGTCCCCGTATCATGGCAACGTAGCATAAATACTTTTCTAATCTGTTGTTTGAAACTATTGACATACTTGTGCAGGATAGATATATTGATATGCAGTTTGCGCACTGGTTATAGGTGCAATTACACTTCGATATTTTCAGCCAGAGAACGAATAATTCAAGCAGGTACACACCATGTTTGTAGTCCTTGTACACCATGTTACATTTTGTGTTTTTTGGTGCTTGCATCATTTAGTGTTTATAATCTGAACTACTTTGGATCATTAGCTGGTTTTCAAACTGCATGTAGCTTCACATTTCTCAAGTTATGTTGATTTCCGGAGTGCAAGTGCCTTCGTATTTTTAAGTTAAATGTTCGCCCCTGGTAACTTGAATTCGTGGATCCGCCACTGCACACAAATCATACACGAATGCCAGTACAAATTAAATGAAATGCAGGGACTTACACTAGCTCGTTGTACAGGCTCACTGCAGCTCTGCTTGCGCTTGGGATGTTCCATGTACAAGTCCATGTTACCACTTGCTTGGATGTGCAGGCCTTGTGCTCCTTGCATCCCCCTATGCATTTTTGACACGGCGAATGGCTGATCAGATAAGAGGAATCGACCTTGCTGTTGTACCGGAGGACAGATACTTACAAGGTTATACGGGTGTGCAGGATGTGTACCAGATCCCGTAGCACCATCATGCTTCGCTAAATAATGGTTTGCTTGTTTCAGATGATATCTCCAGAAGAAATAAGAGTTAAAGTCAGAGTTGGATAGACGTGTAAGCTAAGAGAGCAGTGAAAGGATATCCAAACATCGTCGGAACAGTGCACAAGGGAGTGATGTATGGATACCTAGTTAGGGCCGACGTTTGGGCATGCTCACCTAGCTAGAGTGCAGGTCAGTTCAGAGCCGTTGAGGGTGATGCGCTGGCATTGGCTGGCCGCGCACGGATGCAGATCTTGAGTGGCAGCGGAGCGCTACGATGCGGTGGACGAGACCGTTGGTGAAGCCCTAGCGGCCTCGGGGGGTGGAGGCGCGACGATGTGCTTGGTGAAGTAGCCCCGGTGAGCTGGGAGACGGCGTCGGTGAAGTGCACCTGATGCAGTGGAAGTCGGTGGCTATGAGGCACGTTGGTTGCGGTGGCCTATGTTATCGGTGGACCACCCGGTGCGGTGGACGAGGGCGTAGATGAGGTAGCTCCGGTGCGGTGGTGAAGCGCGACCGTCGTCTTCGTCGTCGTCGTCCGGCACAGAGGTGGGGAAAGAGACAAGACGAGGGGTGATTCGAACTTTGCTTGGGTTGGCGGCGAATTAGGGATTTGAGCAATCTGGGCGCGGAAGGGGATGGTGGAGAAGGGAGATTTTGCAGGGCTGGAATTGGGGTCGCTAGATATTTCAATCCAAAACGTGGAAGCGCGAACTTATTTTGCCGCCCGACACACGTGACCACCACGACATGACCCTGGTCTGCCTGGTGCGCCTACATTTGAGAATGCAAACGGATCTTCTTTCATTTGCAAACGAATCTGTATGTATTAACATGCCCGTGTTTTCCTTGCAATAATTAGTCATTCGAAACGAGATACTATAAATTAATTTATGAGGAGTTATTTGAAAAAAAATCGAAATGGTATCCACGCTAACATGGATTAGAGTGTGTGTCACATAATTAGTTTTTTGAATTATAGTGTGTGTCACATAGCGATCTCCAATTCTAACGTGGATTTCGCATTTCAGTGTATCTATGCTACTTTTTTAATACAAATTCATATGTATATGATGAACACCATGGCAGTGAGAAAACTTTTGGTTGGATTCAAACATATGACCTACAAAATAGCACAACAAATCGAGTCAATGTCAGCTTTTCGAAACCTAGTATGGCACGAATTCGAAATAATTACCCATATGCATGGTCCTCAGTTCAAATCTTACAATGTACATAGAATTGAAACATCGATATTAAGTCTCATACTAACTACATTCAAATTTTGTT
>LR738712.1:725479424-725528363 GCA_902687465.1 Secale cereale | reverse complement strand
TTTTTTTCCCCCCCCCCCCCCCCCCCGCACACACGCTACATACTTCTTGTATCGGTCAATCTTCCTCTTCTAACCACCTTAGGAAGCTATCGGTTTCCAACACACATCCATTCTTTCTCTCCATGTTTCGATCTCTAACTCTTGTAGCAGCCACGTAAAAACTTGCAACAACAATTAGAGGACGTCTAACTTGTTCTTGTAGCATGTGCCTGATGGCTTCTCACCCCTCGTTGGTTACCCCAAGTGGAAGGTTTGAGATGCAGTGTAGTGATAGTTTTCCCTTGGCAAAGATACTAAGGATCGAATTTCCCCTGAGACTCCAAGGTTCAACAAGAAGGTGTCAACTGCTAGCGGCGCAACTAGCGATCGACCGGACCTGCACACAGATACAAATAACTTTGCTCCCAACGAGTACAGAGAGGTTGTCAATCCCTCCGGCCTTGTCGTTTACAAAGGATCAAACGCAAGAGATAATAGTGATAGGTATTACTGCAACTAGTAAGTAAAAACGGAAAGTAAATAGCGGATGTGATCAGTGATGGTAATATGGACCGGGGTCCCATGATGTTCACTAGTGATGTCTCTCTCCCAAAAGACGATAAAACAGCTAAGCGAGGTAAACAAATTATAGCTGGGCAATTGACAGGATTATGTGCGCAAACCAATGCTAACTATGCTGCGAGAAAGGTAGAGGCTCAAAAGCATGGGCGGTACGCCAAGACAAGTAGACGGAAATCCATCTGCATCTACTACTAATCATCCACCTTGATATATCTATCCAGAACATCACGCTGGTATTAAGTTGCGAGTCCCACCCATAGTGTAAACTCAAAGCAACAGACAACTGCATTAAAAGAACTTTGCGTAAAGTAAACAATCCTTGCACCCGCGAGTACAAGCACCGTTGTTTTCCCCCTTGTGGCAACAACACATCCCCTAGACTCATGTTTCTGTCACTCAAGCTAGTCATCGAGGGGCATGAACCCACAATCAAGCATAACGTTCCCTCTTGGAGTTACTACCTACTACTCGGCCAAAGCAATAAATAGCAACGGAGAACATGCAAGAATTACTCAAGAAAATAAATATAAAAGAGGTGAATCAAATATATTACTCAAACACAATCTGAACATAATCTCATAATCCATCGGATCCCAGCAAACTCATCATAGCAACAACATAAGGATTACATATGTGCCTCGATCATGTAGGGCAGCTCACGAGGTCTAATCGGTGAAGAACAAAGAGGGGAGGAGAACATCACATAGCTACTGGTCATGGACCCATGGTCCAAGGGAGACTACTCACAACTCATCCGGGAGGCGTCCATGGTGGTGGAGAAGCTCCCGGTGGTGATCCTCCCCTCCGGTAGGGTGCCGGGAAGAGTTCTCCTGGCGCTCCCGATCTTGGAAGCGCGGCGGCGACGCAACAGAGATGAGATCGCGAAAAAGGGTTTCGTCCTCGAGGGTTTCGGGACGCGGTGTAAATATATGCCAAAGGGGGGCATCAGCGGAGGCCTGGGGGGCCCAGGCGCCCTGGCGGCGCGGCCAGGAGGGGGGGTGCGCCCTCTGGCCGCCTGGAGCCCTGGTGTCCCCCCTCCGGCCCTACTTTGGCCGCATGGAAGCTTTCGGAATGCTGATTTTTTATATATTTTTCCCGGAATTTTTCTGGCAGTTTACGTAATGGGAAAACCTGAAATACAAAAACAGCAGAAAACAAAAACTGGCACTGGGGTGCACTGAGTTAATAGGTTAGTCCAAATATGATCAAAAGTGTATGGAAGTGCATAAATATCATAGCAATATCACACAAAAGAGGCATGGAGCAAGCAGAAATTATAGATACGTTTTGGACGTATCAACATCCCCAAGCTTAATTCCTGCTCGTCCTCGAGTAGGTAAATGATAACAAGCATAATTTCTATGGTGACATGCTATTAACCATATAAGAACTTTTCACAGTCACATGACAAGTGCTTACTGAAACATTGAGTCTATAGTAATTAAGTTGCCTCATGAGAAAATCACAAAGAACTGAAAGTTTTACAATATGATATTGAAACACTCAATAGATTTGTAGTGAGCATGGTGTGCAAATATGATAAAGTGGTACCTCGCTTGCCCCCTTTAGTGAAGCAAAACATAAATGCAGGGGCACCTCCAAGGTTTAAGTGACGACTAGATACAATAACTTCAGAATAAACGATATCATAATCATGCAAAAGACAATGGTACTTTGGGACAATGCACATTACACTCAGAATGACAATCATGCTCTCAATAGTTGGTGCTTTAAAGAAGGTGGAGACTCTCGAACCGTGGCTTTTGATGGCAAGGTTGAAAACCCGTGGTCGGAAACAAAAACTAAACATATACCAGAGCTCTTGGTTTTTTTAAAACAGAGGTAATAATTATTATTTTAGAATATGCATATTTCGTCAACGAATGCTAGCAGATAACTCAATTACTTCTTGAGCTGGACAAGTTTCGAGGAACGGCTCCCGAATGAGGACGATCACATCCTCTTAATCTCCTTTGTTTATCACTGCCAAAGTTTTCTGATTTCTCATGAACAAAGCGTGAAGGAGGGTTTGTTTGTTGTATTATTTTTTAATGAGCCGGGCACACTCTATGCCAGTTCCTTCTTGTATTAGGGGTTTGCACATTAGACATGCAATCCCGGGGTGAAGCTTGTCCAACTTAAAAAGATCATGAATTAACTACTACTTCCTCATGAGCTAAAACAGAGGCACAAAAGAGAAATGCTTTTTTTTGAATAATTTCGAGATGGTACATGAAAGTCTTCGTTAGGAATGGCAAGTAAATACCATGTATAGGAAGGTATGGTGGACTCAGATGGCATAACTGGTTTAAAGGATTTTGAATGCACAAGCAGTCAGTCCGCTTAGTACAGGCGAAGGTTAGCAAAAGACTGGGAGCGACCAACTAAGAGAGCAATGACGGTCATAATCATGCAGAGCGACAAAGCAACATTGAATCGGGCATGGAAGTTATATCGCTACTCAGAAATTAAAGATCATCAAGGCTTGATAGACTTTCTTTACAGTCTTAAATATGCGTGAGCATACGCCAAGTCAATCAAAATAAATTCTTGGAGGAAGATATCACTAAACAATACCACATCATAGGCAAACAAATCATGTTGGTACTTCAATAACACATTGAGAACCCCCCAGCTATTTGAGACTAACCATAAGAAAACATGAACTACTAAGCACCATTATGCACATAGTATTTTTATCACAGACATATCAACCAGTGCAACAGAAGCCAACTCTCTTAACAAGATAAGCATTATAACTAAAGAGAGTTCCAGCGACCAACTAAACAAAAGCTCTTTAAAAAGCAAAGCATGAAAACTAAGAGCTAAGCATGACAATAGCTATTGAAAGACCAAGAACATACACAGCAAAGATAAACATGAAAATTCTATGTTGTGTTCTAGGTTTAAGTGGATCGTGTTTCTCTCCCACACAAAGAAAGCTGAGTTCCAACTCGTTATGAAAAGCAAGCAAAGCTAAAGAAAACTAAAAAGGAAACTAAAAGCAAGACGCTCCAAGCATAGCACATAACACATGAAGTGATAAAAATATAGTGGAACGAAAGACGAACTGATAATGTTGATGGAGAAGGGGATGCACGGGGGCATCCCCAAGCTTAGACGCTTGAGTCTTCTTGAATATTTCTTGGGGGTGCACGGGGGCATCCCCAAGCTTGAGTGTTTGACACTCCCGAATCTTTTTATCATCTTCTCTCGCACACTTGAAAACTCCCTTCATACATAACTCATCATAATCTGATTAGCGAGGTTAGTACCCTTAATAAAATAATTTTTCCTTGCTGGAAATAAGGATATTCTTGAAGGTATACTGTTTCTCAAGATTGCCAAAAGGTTTTTGCAAAGAAAAAGCAAGCTCAAGGTTTGCAAAATGAAGAAAAGGCAAAACAGGACAGAATCTGTGAAAAACAGACCAGCAGGTAGTAAATAATTTTTTCGGGGCACTTCTGCAACTCAAATCAAAAAACTCAGAACAGATGCCCAAAAGCCAATTGTATAGAGCACGCTGTCGAAAAAATTCAGACCAAAAAGATGATCTGGTGATTTTATACGAATTTTTCTATCCAAGGACAGAATCTGTTTCCTGGACAGCACATCACAACTTTTGAACTTTCTTGCAATCAGAGGCTAAACTTGGCACGAAGCTGAAAAGTAAAGATACAATGATGATTCTACTGTAGTAACAAACATAAAGACACAACAAAATCAAAATAAAATTTTATTCATTGTGGGCTGCCTCCCAAAAGTGCTTTCTTTTATGCCTTTAAGCTAGGCATAATGCAAAGAGATCAAGTTTTATCAAGAGTAAAAGAATAGCTAGCCCGTATAACGGACTCAAAAGGTAACTTAATCTTCTTTCTAGGGAAGTGTTCCATCCCTTTCTTGAGAGGAAATTGGAATTTTATATTCCCCTCTTTCATGTCAATGATGGCACCAACGGTGCGAAGAAAAGGACGTCCCAAAATAATTGGACAAGAAGGTTCACATTCAATATCCATAATAGTAAAATCAACGGGAACGTAATTGTCATTGACAATGATAAGAACATCGTCGATCCTCCCCAAGGGTTTCTTTATGGAAGAATCAACAAGACGAACACCAAAAGAACAAGAATCAAAAGGTTTCAATTTAAGCATATCATATATTCTTTTGGGCATAACGGAGGTACTAGCTCCAACATCACATAAAGCATAGCAAGAGAAGTTATTCAACTTAATTTTAATCATAGGATCCCAACCATCTTCTAGCTTTCTAGGTATGGAGGCTTCTACTCTAAGTTTCTCCTCCCTAGCTTTGATGAGAGCATTAGTGATATGCTCTGTGAAGGCAAGGTTAAGTGTGCTAGTGTGGGGATCTCTAGACATCTTGTGAAGGAAATCAATAACTTCGCTAAGGGTGCAATTATCAAAATCAAGGTCACTACTATCAAGTAAAGTGGTAGTGGTGTCCTTTAGGCTCACTTGTTTGGTAGTTTCTATAGTCATAGCATCACCATTAATAGGTCCAATGGGACCAGGAGTGCATTGGGTGCTAAGAGTTTGGATATCCTCAACAACTTGGATAGTAGCAACAGTGTGGTGGGTAGGAAGGTTCTTAATTCTATCTTCTTCCTCCTTTAGGGGTGCAACCACTTCGGGTTTAGCTGCCATTTGGTTTATCAAAGTGGCTTGTGTGTGGGACATATTGGAAACTTGGGTCTCAGTGATAGTGAGCCTAGTCTGGAGGTTAGAAATCTCAATATTTAGGCTCTCTAGTTGTCTACCAATGTCTTGCAAGATAGCAGTATGCTCATTTAATTGCCTCGAGAAGGTTTTGTTTTGCTCATATTGGGTGTGCATGTAGTTCTTAGTGGCCTTCTCTATTTCTAGAAGTTTCTCATAACTAGGCATGTCTCTATCTCTTTGGGTGGAGTTCTTGGTGCTAGGATAAGCATTGTTGTTCCCATAGGAATTAGAGGGGAACGGTCTAGGATTGCTACCAAAATTACTCCTATAAGCATTATTATTGAAATTGTTTCTAGAGATAAAGTTCACATCTACTTGTTCTTGAGCGATCAAAGAATTTAAAGGAACATCACGAGGATCAACAGAAGATTGCTTGGAAAGTAGAGACATGATCAAGTCAACTTCTTCATTTAGGGAGGAAATCTCCTCGACAGAGTTTACCTTCCTACCTGTTGGAGCGCGTTCGGTGTGCCATTGGGAATAATTGGTCATCATCTCATCGAGAAGCTTCGTGGCAGCACCAAGTGTAGTTGACATAAAGGTTCCTCCCGCGGCCGAATCTAACAAGTTCCGCGAGGTAAAGTTCAAGCCTGCATAAAAAGTTTGGATAACCATCCAAGTAGTCAAACCATGAGTAGGGCAGTTCTTGGCAAGAGATTTCATGCGTTCCCAAGCTTGGGCAACGTGTTCATTATCCAATTGTTTAAAATTCATTATGTTACCCCTTAGTTGGATAATTTTAGCAGGTGGATAGTACTTTCCAATAAAAGCATCCTTGCACTTGTCCCATGAATCTATGCTATTTCTAGGCAAGGATTGAAACCAAATTTTAGCTCCTCCTCTCAAGGAGAAAGGAAAAAGCTTAAGCTTAACAATATTACCATCTATTTCTTGTTACTTTTGCATATCACAGAGTTCAACAAAATTGTTTAAGTGTAAAGCAGCATCATCTCCAGCACCGGAGAATTGATCTTTCATAACTAGGTTCAGTAAAGCAGGTTTAATTTCATAAGAAGGTGCTGAAGTGGCAGGTGTAGTGATAGGCGTGCAAATAAAGTCATCGTTGTTATGACTAGTGAAGTCACACAACTTGGTGTTCTCGGTGGAACCCATAGCAGCAAGCAAGCAAGATAATTATTTTTGTGATTTTCGATAAAGGATACTAGAGAAAAAACTAAAAGGTAAACTAACAAGACTAAAAAGCAAAGGTAAAAGATAGCGTGCAACTCCCCTATCTTGAAGAGTGGAGTCCCCGGCAACGGCGCCAGAAAACTTTGCTTGATGGCTTCTCGCCCCTCGTTGGTTACCCCAAGTGGAAGGTTTGAGATGCAGTGTAGCGGTAGTTTTCCCTTGGCAAAGATACCAAGGATCGAATTTCCCCTGAGACTCCAAGGTTCAACAAGAAGGTGTCAACTGCTAGCGGCGCAACTAGCGATCGACCGGACCTGCACACAGATACAAATAACTTTGCTCCCAACGAGTACAAAGAGGTTGTCAATCCCTCCGGCCTTGTCGTTTACAAAGGATCAAACGCAAGAGATAATAGTGATAGGTATTACTGCAACTAGTAAGTAAAAACGGAAAGTAAATAGCGGATGTGATCAGTGATGGTAATATGGACCGGGGTCCCATGATGTTCACTAGTGATGTCTCTCTCCCAAAATACGATAAAACAGCTAAGCGAGGTAAACAAATTACAGCTGGGCAATTGACAGGATTATGTGCGCAAACCAATGCTAACTATGCTGCGAGAAAGGTAGAGGCTCAAAAGCATGGGCGGTACGCCAAGGCAAGTAGACCGAAATCCATCTGCATCTACTACTAATCATCCACCTTGAGATATCTATCCAGAACATCTCGCTGGTATTAAGTTGCGAGTCCCACCCATAGTGTAAACTCAAGGCAACAGACAACTGCATTAAAAGAACTTTGCGTAAAGTAAACAATCCTTGCACCCGCGAGTACAAGCACCGTTGTTTTCCCCCTTATGGCAACAGCACATCCCCTAGACTCATGTTTCTGTCACTCAAGCTAGTCATCGAGGGGCATGAACCCACAATCAAGCATAACGTTCCCTCTTGGAGTTACTACCTACTACTCGACCAAAGCAATAAATAGCAACGGAGAACATGCAAGAATTACTCAAGAACATAAATATAAAAGAGGTGAATCAAATATATTACTCAAACACAATCTGAACATAATCTCATAATCCATCGGATCCCAGCAAACTCATCATGGCAACAGCATAAGGATTACATATGTGCCTCGATCATGTAGGGCAGCTCACGAGGTCTAATCGGTGAAGAACAAAGAGGGGAGGAGAACATCACATAGCTACTGGTCATGGACCCATGGTCCAAGGGAGACTACTCACAACTCATCCGGGAGGCGTCCATGGTGGTGGAGAAGCTCCCGGTGGTGATCCTCCCCTCCGGCAGGGTGCCGGGAAGAGTTCTCCTGGCGCTCCCGATCTTGGAAGCGCGGCGGCGGCGGAACAGAGATGAGATCGCGAAAAAGGGTTCCGTCTTCGAGGGTTTCGGGACGTGGTGTAAATATATGCCAAAGGGGGGCATCAGTGGAGGCCTGGGGGGCCCAGGCGCCCTGGCGGCGCGGCCAGGAGGGGGGGCGGCCCTCTGGGCGCCTGGAGCCCTGGTGGCCCCCCTCCGGCCCTACTTTGGCCGCATGGAAGCTTCCGGAACGCTGATTTTTTATATATTTTTCCCGGAATTTTTCTGGTAGTTTACGTAATGGGAAAACCTGAAATACAAAAATAGCAGAAAACAGAAACTGGCACTGGGGTGCACTGAGTTAATAGGTTAGTCCAAATATGATCAAAAGTGTATGGAAGTGCATAAATATCATAGCAATATCACACAAAAGAGGCATGGAGCAAGCAGAAATTATAGATACGTTTTGGACGTATCAGTGCCGTGTGATGTGATATGGCCAAAAGGATGTGATGAATGATATATATGTGATGTATGAGATTGATCATGTTCTTGTAATAGGAATCACGACTTGCATGTCGATGAGTATGACAACTGGCAGGAGCCATAGGATTTGTCTTATTTTATTGTATGACCTGCGTGTCACTGAAAAACGCCATGTAATTACTTTACTTTATTGCTAACCATTAGCAATAGTAGTAGAAATAATGTTTGGCGAGACGACTTCATGAAGACACGATGATGGATATCATGATGATGGAGATCATGGTGTCATGCCGGTGACGATGATGATCATGGAGCCCCGAAGATGAAGATCAAAAGGAGCAAAATGATATTGGCCATATCATGTCACTATTTGATTGCATGTGATGTTTATCCTGTTTTTACATCTTATTTGCCTAGAACGACGGTAGTAAATACGATGATCTCTCACTAAAATTTCAAGAATTGTGTTCCCCCTTACTGTGCACCGTTGCTAAGGTTCGTTGTTCCGAAGCACCACGTGATGATTGGGTGTGATAGGCTCTAACGTTCGCATACAAGGGGTGTAAGCCGGATTTACACACGCAATACACTTAGGGTTCACTTGACGAGCCTAGCATGTACAGACATGGCCTCGGAACACGGAAGACCTAAAGGTCAAACATGAGTCGTATATAAGATACGATCAACATAAATATGTTCACCGTTGATGACTAGTCCGTCTCACGTGATGATCGGACACGGCCTAGTCGATCCGGATCATGTATCACTTGGATGACTAGAGAGATGTCTATCTGAGTGGGAGTTCATTAAATTTGTTTAGATGAACTTAATTGTCATGAACATAGTCTAAAATCTTTACAATATGTCTTGTAGATCCAATGGCCCATGCTAATGTTGTTCTCAACTTCAACGCGTTCCTAGAGAAAACCAAGCTGAAAGACGATGGTAGCAACTATACAGATTGGGTCCGTAACTTGAGGATCATCCTCATAGCTACCAAGAAAACATATGTCCTTGAAGCACCGCTAGGTGACGCACCCGCCCAAGCGAACCAAGTCGTTATGAACGCCTGGCAGTCACGTTGTGATGATTACTCCCTGGTTCAGTGCGGCATGCTTTACAGCTTAGAATCGGGGCTCCAAAAGCGTTTTGAGCACCACGGAGCATATGAGATGTTCCAAGAGCTGAAAATGGTTTTCCAAGCTCATGCCCGAGTCGAGAGATATGACATCTCCAACGCATTCTACAGTTGTAAGATGGAGGAGAATAGTTCTGTCAGCGAGCATATACTCAAATTGTCTGGGTTGCACAATCGCTTGTCTCAGTTGGGAATTAATCTCCCGGATGAAGCGGTCGTTGACAGAATCCTTCAGTCGCTCCCACCTAGCTACAAGAGCTTCGTGATGAACTTCAATATGCAAGGGATGGAGAAGTCCATTCCCGAGGTGTATTCAATGCTGAAATCAGCGGAGGTGGAGATCAAGAAAGAACATCAAGTGTTGATGGTGAATAAAACCACTAAGTTCAAGAAAGGCAAGGGTAAGAAGAACTTCAAAAAGGACGGCAAAGGAGTTGCCGCACCCGGTAAGCCAGTTGCCGGGAAGAAGCCAAAGAATGGACCCAAGCCTGAGACTGAGTGCTTTTATTGCAAGGGAACGACTCACTGGAAGCGGAACTGCCCGAAATACTTAGCAGATAAGAAGGCCGGCAACATCAAAGGTATATGTGATATACATGTTATTGATGTGTACCTTACCAGCGCTCGTAGTAGCTCCTGGGTATTTGATAACGGTGCAGTTGCTCACATTTGTAATTCAAAGCAGGAGTTGCGGAATAAGCGGAGACTGGCGAAGGACGAGGTGGCGATGCGCGTCGGGAATGGTTCCAAGGTCGGTGTGATCGCCGTCGGCACGCTACCTCTAAATCTACCTTCGGGATTAGTTTTAAACCCCAATAATTGTTATTTAGTACCAGCTTTGAGCATGAACATTGTATCTGGATCTCGTTTGATGCGAGGTGGCTACTCATTTAAATCCGAGAATAATGGTTGTTCTATTTATATGAGAGAAATGTTTTATGGTAATGCCCCGCTGGTCAATGGTTTATTCTTAATGAATCTTGAACGTGATGTTACACATATTCATAGTGTGAATGCCAAAAGATGTAAGGTTGATAATGATAGTCCCACATACTTGTGGCATTGCCGCCTTGGTCATATTGGTGTCCAACGTATGAAGAAGCTCCATGCAGATGGAATTTTGGAGTCTCTTGATTATGAATCATTTCACACGTGCGAACCATGACTCTTGGGCAAGATGACCAAGACTCCGTTCTCCGGAACAATGGAGCGAGCAACCAACCTATTGGAAATCATACATACCGATGTGTGCGTTCCAATGAGTGTTGAAGCTCGCGGTGGCTATCGTTATGTTCTCACCCTCACAGATGACTTAAGTAGATATGGGTATGTCTACTTGATGAAACACAAGTATGAGACCTTTGAAAAGTTCAAGGAATTTCAGAATGAGGTTGAGAATCAACGTGATAAAAAAATAAAGTTCTTACGATCGGATCGTGGAGGAGAATATTTAAGTCACGAATTTGGCACGCACCTAAGGAACTGTGGAATTGTTTCACAATTGACACCGCCTGGAACACCTCAGCGTAATGGTGTGTCCGAACGTCTTAATCGTACTTTGTTGGACATGGTGCGATCTGTGATGTCTCTTACCAACTTACCGCTATCATTTTGGGGTTATCCTTTAGAGACTGCCGCATTCACTTTAAATAGGGCTCCGTCTAAATCCGTTGAGACGACACCGTATGAACTTTGGTTTGGCAAGAAAACTAAGTTGTCGTTTCTAAAAGTTTGGGGATGCGATGCTTATGCCAAGAAACTTCAACCTGAAAAGCTCGAACCCAAATCGGAAAAACGCGTCTTCATAGGATACCCTAAGGAAACTATTGGGTACACCTTCTACCTCAGATCCGAACGCAAGGTCTTCGTTGCCAAGATTGGATCCTTTCTGGAGAAAGAGTTTCTCTCGAAAGAAGTGAGTGGGAGGAAAGTGGAACTTGATGAGGTGACAATTACCCCTTCCGAACCGGAAAGTAGCGCTGTGCAGGAAGATGTTCCTGTGGTGCCTGCACCGACTAGGGAGGAAGTTAATGATAATGATCATGAAGCTTCAGATCAAGTTACTACTGAACTTCGTAGGTCCACAAGGACACATTCCGCACTAGAGTGGTACGGCAACCCCGTCCTAGAAATCATGTTGTTAGACAACGGTGAACCTTCGAACTATGAAGAAGCGATGGCGGGCCCGGATTCCAACAAATGGCTTGAAGCCATGAAATCCGAGATAGGATGCATGTATGAAAACAAAGTATGGACTTTGGTGGACTTGCCCGATGATCGGCACGCCATAGAAAATAAATGGATATTTAAGAAGAAGACTAACACGGATGGTAATGTGACCATCTATAAGGCTCGACTTGTCGCTAAAGGTTATCGAAAAGTTCAAGGGATTGACTACGACGAGACTTTCTCTCCCGTAGCGATGCTGAAGTCCGTCCAAATCATGTTACCAATTGCCGCATTCTATGATTATGAGATATGGCAAATGGACATCAAAACGGCATTCCTTAATGGCTTCCTCAAGGAAGAACTGTATATGATGCAGCCGGAAGGTTTTGTCGATCCTGAGAATGCTAACAAGGTATGCAAGCTCCAGCGCTCAATCTATGGGCTGGTGCAAGCATCTCGGAGTTGGAACATTCACTTTGATGAGGTGATCAAAGCGTTTGGGTTTATACAAACTTGGGGAGAAGCCTGTATTTATAAGAAAGTGAGTGGGAGCTCTGTAGCATTTCTCATATTATATGTGGATGATATATTGCTGATGGGAAATGATGTAGAATTCTTGGAAAGCATAAAGGCCTACTTGAATACGAGTTTTTCAATGAAGGACCTTCGAGAAGCTGCTTACATATTAGGCATCAAGATCTATAGAGATAGATCGAGACGCCTCATTGGTCTTTCACAAAGCACATACCTTGACAAGATATTGAAGAAGTTCAATATGGATCAGTCCAAGAAAGGGTTCTTGCCAGTATTGCAAGGTATGAGATTGAGCACGGCTCAATGCCCGACCACGACAGAAGATTGAGAAAAGATGAGTGTCATCCCCTATGCCTCGGCCATAGGTTCTATTATGTATGCCATGCTGTGTACCAGACCTGATGTGAACCTTGCCATAAGTTTGGTGGGGAGGTACCAAAGTGAACCCGGTATGGAACACTGGACAGCGGTCAAGAACATCCTGAAGTACCTGAAAAGGACTAAGGATATGTTTCTCGTTTATGGAGGTGACGAAGAGCTCGTCGTAAAGGGTTACGTCGATGCTAGCTTCGACACAGATCTGGATGAATCCAAGTCACAAACCGGATACGTGTATATTTTGAATGGAGGAGCAGTCAGCTGGTGCAGTTGCAAGCACAGCGTCGTGGCGGCATCTACATGTGAAGCGGAGTACATAGCTACTTCTGAAGCAGCACATGAAGGAGTCTGGATGAAGGAGTTCATCACCGACCTAGGAGTTATTCCAAGTGCGTCGGGCCTGATGACTCTCTTCTGTGACAACACTGGAGCTATTGCCATTGCCAAGGAGCCCAGGTTTCACAAGAAGACCAAGCACATCAAGCGCCGTTTCAATCCATCCGGAATTATATTCAAGATGGAGAAATAGATATTTGTAAAGTGCATAAGGATCTGAATGCCGCAGATCCGTTGACTAAACCTCTTCCACGAGCAAAACATGATCAACACCAGAACTCTATGGGTGTTCGATTCATCACAATGTAACTAGATTATTGACTCTAGTGCAAGTGGGAGACTGTTGGAAATATGCCCTAGAGGCAATAATAAAATGGTTATTATTATATTTGCTTGTTCATGATAATTGTCTGTTATTCATGCTTGAATTGTATTATCCGGAAATAGTGATACATGTGTGAATACATAGACCACAACATGTCCCTAGTAAGCCTCTAGTTACTAGCTCATTGACCAACAGATGGTTACGGTTTCCTGACCATGGACATTGGATGTCATTGATAACGGGATCACATCATTAGGAGAATGATGTGATGGATAAGACCCAATCCTAAGCCTAGCACAAGATCGTGTAGTTCGTATGCTAAAGCTTTTCCAATGTCAAGTATCCTTTCCTTAGACCATGAGGTTGTGCAACTCCGGATACCGTAGGAATACTTTGGGTGTGCCAAACGTCACAACATAACTGGGTGGCTATAAAGGTACACTACGGGTATCTCCGAAAGCATCTGTTGGGTTGGCACGAACCGAGACTAGGATTTGTCACTCCGTATGACGGAGAGGTATCTCTGGGCCCACTCGGTAAGACATCATCATAATGAGCTCAAAGTGACTAAGGGGTTGGTCACGGGATGATGTCTTATGGAACGAGTAAAGAGACTTGCCATGACGAGATTGAACAAGGTATCGGTATACCGACGATCGAATCTCGGGCAAGTACTATACCGATAGACAAAGGGAATCATATACGGGATTGATTGAATCCTTGACATCATGGTTCATCCGATGAGATCATCGTGGAGCATGTGGGAGCCAACATGGGTATCCAGATCCCGCTGTTGGTTATTTACCGGAGAGTCATCTCGGTCATGTCTACGTGTCTCCCGAACCCGTAGGGTCTACACACTTAAGTTTCGGTGACGCTAGGGTTGTAGAGATATAAGTATGCGGAAACCCGAAAGTTTTTCAGAGTCTCGGATGAGATCCCGGACGTCACGAGGAGTTCCGGAATGGTCCGG
Organism: Secale cereale; assembly: GCA_902687465.1. Classification (NCBI taxonomy): domain Eukaryota; kingdom Viridiplantae; phylum Streptophyta; class Magnoliopsida; order Poales; family Poaceae; genus Secale; species Secale cereale. Next base: position 725,514,271 of record LR738712.1, on the reverse strand, counting down.
AGGTAAAGATTTCTATGTAGGAAGTCCAGTTTCGGCCACCGGGAAAGTTTCGGGGTCACCAGTATTGTACCGGGACCACCGGAAAGGTCCCGGGGGTCCATCGGGTGGGGCCACCTATCCCGGAGGGCCCCATGGGCTGAAGTGGGAGGGGAACCAGCCCATAGTGGGCTGGTGCGCCCCCTTTTGGCCTCCCCTGCGCCTAGGGTTGGAAACCCTAGCGGTGGGGGGGGGCCCACTTGACTTGGGGGGCAAGTCCCCCTGGCCACCGCCCTCCCTTGGAGATTAGATCTCCTAGGGCCGGCGCCCCCCAGGACCCCTATATATAGTGGGGGGAGGGAGGGCATCCGTACCCGTATGCCCTGGCGCCTCCCTCTCCCTCCCATGACACATCTTCCTCCTCCCGCAGCGCTTGGCGAAGCCCTGCTGGAATCCCGCTACTTCCACCACCACGCCGTCGTGCTGCTAGATCTCCATCAACCTCTCCTCCCCCCTTGCTGGATCAAGAAGGAGGAGACGTCCCTGCTCCGTACGTGTGTTGAACGCGGAGGTGCCGTCCGTTCGGCGCTAGGATCATCGGTGATTTGGATCACGATGAGTACGACTCCATCATCCCCGTTCTCTTGAACGCTTCCGCTTGCGATCTACAAGGGTATGTAGATGCACTCCCCTCTCCCTCGTTGCTAGATGACTCCATATATTGATCTTGGTGAAGTGTAGATTTTTTTTGATTTCTGCTACGTTCCCCAACAGTCGGCACGCCGGGAGGTCTTTCTGGATTAGTTTTACCTATGTCGGAATATCTTGAGCACGGGATTCCGAGAATGCTCGGGTCTTCCTACCTTGGAGTTGCGACTCCGCAGATCGTGAGATTGTGATGGGCTAAGTTGGGACACCCCTGCAGGGTTTGATCTTTCGAAAGTCGTGCCCGCGGTTATGTGGAAGATGGGAATTTGTTAATATCCGGTTGTAGATAACATGACACCATGTTCATAATACACTACTTGCGTGAGTAACCGTGACGGTCTCTTTCCGAAGGGCTTCGGGAAGTGAACACGGTGGGGTTATGTTTGACGTGCTTAGTTAGGATCACTTCGTGATCACTTTGTCGACCGTTGGCACTTTCTCTTCTCGCTCTAAACACGTAGGCTATTGCTAGTGCTGCTGCAACCTTGTTTTAAGCCTTTTTCCACACCTAAGGCTTTGATAGTATTGCTACCCGGGAACGGGATTTCTGAGTCCTCTGTGGCTCACAGATTCTACACAACACCAGATGCAGGTACCGATGAGAACTACACAGGTGGTGGTTCAGAGTTGTATTGGGAGTTCGATGAAGAGCGTGGGCGATACTACGTGTCTTACCCCGAGGATCAGTAGGGCTCTTACTAGGATGATCGGGACCTTGTGTTGCTTTATTTATGGTATCTTTCATTTGGATCTTCATCCATAGTCGGACTCTGATGTTATTTGGATGATGAATGTTAATGTATTACATTGTGTGACGTGGCGAGTGTAAGCCAACTACTCTTTTACATTTTCATCCCCTCTTTTACATGAGTTGTGCAAAGATACCATACTTGAGATCATTCTAGTATGTGCTTATGCCTTTAAGTCGTGCCTCGACATGTGGGAGGCATAGTCACATACTGGGCATTACAGATGGCTTTGCCACAAATACGATGTCAACTACATGATCATGCATGGCACTAAGACAATATGATGCGTGTCATATGAACGGGACGGTGGAAAGTTGCATGGCAATATATCTCGGAATGGCTATGGAAATGCCATGATAGGTAGGTATGGTGGCTGTTTTGAGGAACAATATGGTGGCTGTTTTGAGGAAGGATATATAGTGGGTTTATGGTACCGGCGAAAGTTGTGCGGTACAAGATAGGCTAGCAATGGTGGAAAGGTGAGAGTGCGTATAATCCATGGACTCAACATTAGTCATAAGAACTCATATACTTATTGCAAAAATCTACGAGTCATCAAAAACAAAGCAATCAATGCATGCTCCTAGGGGGGAGGTTGGTAGGAGTTAACCATCGCGCGCCCCCGACCTCCACACAAAGGTTGGCACTCTACAAATACCTCATGCTCTAACTTCGTCACATAGTGGTTCACCATACATGCATGATACGGGAATCACTAACCTTAACACAAGTATTCTTCAATTTCATAATAACTCCACTAGCATGACTCTAATATCACTATCCTCATGTCTCAAAACAATTATCAAGCATCGAACATCTCATTCTATTCAATGCACTTGGTGTGAAAATTTTACTACATTGACATTGGATGTTTATCATGTGAAGACTAGTTTCTTTAGCCTAAACACATTACCATGCTGTTTTAATGGACTCTCAAATAGATGTAAGTGAAGCATGAGAGTTCAACAATTTCTACAAAATATTACTACCACCGTGCTCTAAAAGATATAAGTGAAGCACATAGAGCTAAAACTATTCAACTCAAAAGATATAAGTGAAGTACATAGAGTGTTCTAACAATTTCTAGGCCATGTTTAACTCTCTCAAATAGGTGTGTCCAGCAAGGATGATTGTGGCAAACTAACAAGCAAAGACTCAAATTATACAAGACGCTCCAAGCAAAACACATAGCATGTTGCGAATAAAAATGTAGCTCCAAGTATAGTTACAGATGGATGAAGACGAAAGAGGGGATGCCTTCCCGGGGCATCCCCAAGCTTAGGCTTTTGATTATCTTGATTTTACTTGGGGTGCCATGGGCATCCCCAAGCTTGGGCCTTTGCTACTCCTTGTTCCATAGTCCATCAAAGCAATACTCAAAACTTGAAAACTTCACAACACAAAACTTAGACAAAAATTCTCGTGAGCTCCGTTAGTAAGAGAAAGCAAACCACCACTCAAAGTTACAGCAAGGAATTCGTTCTTTGTTTATATTGGTGTTAAACCTAATGTACTCCAAGTTCTCTATGATTCATATCCTCCAATATTACTCATAGATGCATCGGAATAAGCAAACAACACACGAAAAACAGAATCTGTCAAAAACAGAACAGTCTGTAGTAATCTGCTGGGTTCGCCTACTTCTGGAACTCGAAAAAAATTCAAACTAAATTGGTAAATTTGCGCAATTTGTCTGCAAATCAGCAGCAAAAAGAATCAACTAAAAATCACGCTCCAGTAAAATCTGAAGTCTACTTTAGCAAGCGCTAATGATTCTGTTTTTCACAGCAAGATCAAATAAACTTCACACAAGTCCTACCAAAGGTTCTACTTGGCACAAACACTAAGCAAAACATGAAAACACATCTAATCAGAGGCTAGATGCAATATTTATTCCCTAACAGCAACAAAAGCAAAAAAAAATAAAGTTGGGTTGCCTCCCAACAAGCGCTATCGTATTATGCCCCTAGCTAAGCACGATACAAGATAGATCTAGGTATTGCCATCTTTGGAAGGCAATTCTTTAATTAAGAACTTATGATTCTTGGGCACTTATTTGTCCCTATGAATAATAAAACTCTTGGGCAAGAAATCAAGAAATTCTAAAGTGTCAAAAGGGTCTCTTGTAAAAGTAAGAAAATTAGGGTGAACACTTATGGATTTGAGATCCGCAAGTCTAGATGTTTCACCCTTGTCTTTAGGGACATACATGAACTTAGATAATTTAGTAGAGGTATTTGGAGTAGTTTTTATAGAGGAAAGAGTAGAACCCACATTAGTGATAACATCCTCAAGTTTATTGATTCTAGTAGAATCCTGATCTAGCTTTTCTTTAACTATGGGCTCCTTTTCCTTAAAAAATTCAGAACAACTCCTACCTTGGATCCATATTGGGTGATTTTATTATGAATTTTTCTATCCAAGTTTTCTACCAATTCCACCTTAGCAACTTTGTTTTCAATGATTTCTAACCTTTGCATAACATGCTCCAAAGTTAAAACGGTCCCATTAACCATAAGAGGTGGTGAGCCAAATAATTCAGTCAAAGCTTTATAAGAATCAACGGTGTGGCTACCCAAGAAATTCCCTCCGGTAATGGTATCTAAGATAAATCTATTCCACGGAGTTATGCCAATATAAAAATAGCGAAGAAGCACGGAAGTGGAAAGCTTCCTATTAGATCTATTTTGGGCATTACAAATTCTATACCAGGCATCTTTTAGATTTTCTTCCTCCCTTTGTTTAAAGTTGAGGACCTCACTCTCAGGAGTGGTGATAATGATATGTTTGCTATACATGATGACAAGCAAGCAAGCAACACACGAGCAAACAAGAAGCAAGCGAATGATAAACACACGGCGGAAGAAGGGCGAATAAAACGGCAAGGGTGAAGTGGGGGAGAGGAAAACGAGAGGCAAATAAATGTAATGCGAAGGATAAGGGTTTGTGATAGGTACTTGGTATATGAATTTTTGCGTAAGCCTCCCCGGCAACGGCGCCAGAAATTCTTCTTGATACCTCTTGAGCTTGCGTTGTATTCCCTCGAAGAGGAAAGGGAGATGCAGCACAGTAGCGTAAGTATTTTCCTCAGTTTTTGAGAACCAAGGTATCAATCCAGTAGGAGAGCATGCGCGAGTCCCTCGCACCTGCACAAACAAATAAGAACTTTGCAGCCAACGCGATAAGGGGTTGTCAATCCCTTTACGATCACTTACGAGAGTGAGATCTGATAGAGATGATAATTGTATTTTTGGTATTTTTGGTTTGATAAAACAACAAATAAAAGCAAGAAAAGTAAAGTAGATGTAGATTGATATGTTGAGAATAGACCCCGGGGCCATAGTTTTCTCTAGTGGCTTCTCTCATGATAGCGGTATTCTACGACGGGTAAACAAATTACTGTCGAGCAAATGATAGAAAAGCGAATAATTATGAGACTATCTAGGCATGATCATTGTATATAGGCATCACGTCCGAGACAAGTAGACCGAAACGATTCTGCATCTACTACTATTTCTCCACACATCGACCGCTATCCAGCATGCATCTAGTGTATTGAGTTCATACGAACAGAGTAACGCCTTAAGCAAGATGACATGATGTAGAGGGATAAACTCAAGCAATATGATGAAAACCCCATATTTTTATCCTCGATGGCAACAATACAATACGTGCCTTGCTGCCCCTACTGTCACTGGGAAAGCACACCGCAAGATTGAACCCAAAGCCAAGCACTTCTCCCGTTGCAAGAACTATAGATCTAGTAGGCCAAACCAAACCAATAATTCGAAGAGACTTGCAAGGATATTATAAGCACCCATAAAAAGTTCAGAGAAGAACCAAATATCTTTCATAGATAACCTTGATCATAAACTCACAATTCATCGGATGTCGACAAACACACCACAAAAAGAGATTACATCGAATAGATCTCCTCGTGTATTGAGATCCAGAGAGAGAGAAGAAGCCATCTAGATACTAGCTATGGACCCGAAGGTCTGTGGTAAACTACTCACAACTCATGGTGATGGCGATGATGATGATGATGATGATGAAGGCCTCCGTTATGGATCCCCCTCCCGGAACAGGCTCCAAGATGGGATCTCCACGGGAACAGCAGCTATGGCAGTGGAATTAGGGTTTTCTCTATGCGTATGGAGTTTCTGGGGTACGTAGGTATATATAGGAATAAGGAGGGCACCGGGGGCCGTGTGGGCCAGCCTCGAGGCAGGGGGGCGCGCCCTGGGAAGGGGGGCGCGCCCCCCACCCTGGAGGGCAGGCCCCTTGCCCCCTGACTTGGTCCTATCGTTCCCCGAGTGTGATTTCCTCCAAATATATCTCTCGCGAAGGTTTCATTCCGTTTGGACTCCGTTTGATATTCCTTTTCTGCAAAACCCTGAAATAGGCAAAAACAGCAATCTGGACTGGGCCTTTGGGTTAGTAGGTTAGTCCCAAAAATGATACAAAAGTGAATGATAAAGCCCATTAAACATCTAAGACTTCAGAAATAATAACATGGAACAATAAAAAATTATAGATACGTTGGAGACGTATCAACTATCCAGCTGTTGTGTCCTTGTCGCCACCCGTCCTTAACTAGTGTTTTCCTATAGCATTGTTGTCAGGCGTGTTCTCGAGGATGTACTTGACCACAACAATTTCCTGGCTGTGCCTTCGATTATGAAGGGTGTGGTTCTTGTAAAGCTTCCCAACAAATCCAATGCGGCCTGTCTTCATCATCATGTTTATGAGTGGAAAGACCACTCTATTAGGTTCTCCAAGGTTGTTGAGATAGTGATGGTGCATGTAGACATCTCTCACGAAGGCCATGGCCTAGTCAGTTATGCGGGGTTCATCCCGTAGGTCGGTGGCAAGAAATAGTCTGCAGAGTTTAATTAGTGCAACTTTGCTTGTCTGTAGTAACTACTATTGTTCAGTACTTGATTTGTGTTTGTGAACCCTCTATTATTCATTAGTACTGCCGCTTTTGGTGTGTGGTCAGTCCTGAGAACGGTCTATGTTAATGTCTGTCCACTCAATTCAGTCTGTATATTTTGAAGTATCCAGATCATCTTTTTTGTGAGGATGGTTTATCAATTATGGTTACACTCCAATATCTGTATGCATTGCAGGGTTTATCGCACCCACCAGGATTTCCAATCCCATGGATGTTCGGTCCATACGATTTGTCACGACCTTTGGACTGTCCTGCTTGTGGGAGTAGGCGGGGCCCCTGCATGCCACCCGTAGTTGGACGATCAATCTTCTGTTTAGTACTTCAACATAGTGATTTCCTAGTAAGGATTCACTCGTGTCACATCAAGTAAATCTTATTGATTTACTGTCTAAATCTTATTGATTTAATGTCATGTTTTCTTTCTTTTCCAGCAATTTTATGATGCAGGTTTTGCCATGTGACAGTCATCACAGAATAAACCGTTTGGTTTGCTCTAAGATGGCTATTTTTGCAGGTTTCACTTCTTATGTCGTGTCAGTAACGAAGGCACTGTCCATCACTTATATTACTGGAAAAAATTGGATAAGTATGTTGTCTGAGTACAAGCTGAATCCCTATGATGAACTGCAGTTTGGTTTAACAAAAATGCCACAATTAGTCCTTCTCGCGTTTAAAAGAAATGAAGAAAAAACTGGATCACGGTCACGAAGCCTAGTCAAGTTAGAAAGCTGATCATAGCAGACCAGACACGATCGCCGCTGTCTCACACATCGGTACCACCTTCAGCAATGAATCGAGCACCGGCAATTGCTCTAGCACTGACAGTGGCAACAGCTCAGTCTGATCCAGCTGAGGATTGGGCACCGACCGCGTCAGCGGATCAGGCTGATCTACCAGAGGATCGAGCATCGACACCAGCACCTGCTCCGACACCGGCACCAGCTCTACAAGGAGCACCATCTCCGGCAGCAGCAGCGGCTTCGGCACTTGCACCAACACTTGCACTTGCATCTGCTCCGGCCCGTGCAGCGGCAACAGACTGGGCTGCAGTTCGCACTTCATATACCAAAGTCCTTACGAAAACCGACATGTCCACCTTCTTGGTAAGCATTAGCCGCCCAAGTGTTTCGTTCTTTTTTATTTCCATGTTGTTTCGCATGATTCACTGTGTTGATCTTGTTGGAAATATGCCCTAGAGGCAATAATAAAAGGATTATTATTATATTTCCTTGTTCATGATAATTGTCTGTTATTCATGCTTGAATTGTATTGTACGGAAACATCGATACATGTGTGAATACATAGACCACAACGTGTCCCTGGTAAGCCTCTAGTAACTAGCTCGTTGATCAACAGATGGTCACGGTTTCCTGACCATAGACATAGGATGTCATTGATAACGGGATCACATCATTAGGAGAATGATGTGATGGACAAGACCCAATCCTAAGCCTAGCAAGAGATCGTATAGTTCGTAATGCTTAAGCTTTTCCAGTGTCAAGTATTTATTCCTTAGACCATGAGGTTGTGCAACTCCCGGATACCGTAGGAATAATTTGGGTGTGCCAAACGTCACAACGTAACTGGGTGGCTATAAAGGTATGCAACGGCTATCTCCGAAAGTGTCTGTTGAGTTGGTACGAACCGAGACTGGGATATTGTCACTCCGTATGAAGGAGAGGTATCTCTGGGCCCACTCGGTAAGACATCATCATAAAGAGCTCAAAGTGACTAAGGAGTTAGTCATGGGATGATGGATTACGGAACGAGTAAAGAGACTTGCCATGACGAGATTGAACAAGGTATCGGGCATACCGACGATCGAATCTCGGGCAAGTACCGTACCGATAGACAAAGGGAATAACATACGGGATTGAGTGAATCCTTGACTGATGGCTTCTCGCCCCTCGTTGGTTACCCCAAGTGGAAGGTTTGAGATGCAGTGTAGCAGAAGTTTTCCCTTGGCAAAGATACCAAGGATCGATTCCCCCGAGACTCCCAGTTTCAACAAGAAGGTGTCAACTGCTAACGGCGCCAGATATTAGCAATCAACGTGGACCTGCACACATATACAAATAACTTTACTCCCAACGAGTACAGAGAGGTTGTCAATCCCTCCGGCCTTGTCGTTTACAAAGGATCAAACGCAAGTGATAATAGTGATAGGTAATGCTGCAAATAGTAAGTAAAAGTGTAAAGTAAATAGCGGATGTGATCAGTGATGGTAATATGGACCGGGGTCCCATGATGTTCACTAGTGATGTCTCTCTCCCAAAAGACGATAAAACAGCTATGTGAGGTAAACGAATTACAGCTGGGCAATTGACAAAATTATGTGCGCAAACCAATGCTAACTATGTTGCAAGAAAGGTAGAGGTTCAAAGCATGGGCGGTACGCCAAGGCAAGTAGACCGAAATCCATCTGCATCTACTACTAATCATCCACCTTGAGATATCTATCCAGAACATCTCGCTGGTATTAAGTTGCAAGTCCCACCCATAGTGTAAACTCAAAGCAACAGACAACTGCATTAAAAGAACTTTGCGTAAAGTAAACAATCCTTGCACCTATGGGCACAAGCACCGTTGTTTTCCCCCTTGTGGCAACAACACATCCCCTAGACTCATGTTTCTGTCACTCAAGCTAGTCATCGAGGGGCATGAACCCACAATCAAGCATAACGTTCCCTCTTGGAGTCACTACCTACTACTTGGCCAAAGCAATAAATAACAACGGAGAACATGCAAGAATTACTTACGAACATAAATATAAAAGAGGTAGATCAAATATATTACTCAAACACAATCTGAACATAATCTCACAATCCATCGGATCCCAGCAAACTCAACATAGCAACAACATAAGGATTACATATGTGCCTCGATCATGTAGGGCAGCTCACGAGGACTAATTAGTGAAGCACAAGAACGGGAGGAGAACATCACATAGCTACTGGTCATGGACCCATGGTCCAAGGGAGACTACTCACAACTCGTCCGGGAGGCGTCCATGGTGGTGGAGAGGCTCCCGGTGGTGATCCTCCCCTCCGGCAGGGTGCCGGGAAGAGTTTTCCTGGCGCTCCCGATCATGGAAGCGCGGCGGCGGTGGAACAGAGATGAGATCGCCAAAAAGGGTTCCCGTCTCGAGGGTTTCGGGACACGATATAAATATATGCCAAAGGGGGGCATCAGCGGAGGCCTGGGGGGCCCAGGCACCCCCCCGGCGCGGCCAGGAGGGGGGCCGCGCCACCAGGGCGCCTGGAGCCCTGGTGGCCCCCCTCCGGCTGTACTTTGGCTACCGGGAAGCTTCTGGAACGCTGATTTTTTTATATAATTTTTCCGGGATTTTTCTGGCAGTTTACGTGACGGGAAAACGTGAAATACAAAAACAACAGAAAACAGAAACTGGCACTGGGGTGCACTGAGTTAATAGGTTAGTCCAAATATGATCAAAAGTGTATGGAAGTGTATAAATATCATAGCAATATCACCCAAAAGAGGCATGGAGCAAGCAGAAATTATAGATACGTTTTGGACGTATCAACATCCCCAAGCTTAATTCCTGCTCGTCCTCGAGTAGGTAAATGATAACAAGAATAATTTCTGTGGTGATATGCTATTAACCATATAAGGATTTTTCATAGTCATATGACAAAAGCTTACCGAGACAATGAATCTGTAGTAATTAAGTTGCCTCATGAGAAAATCACACAGAACTGAAAGTTTTACAATATGATAATGAAACATCAAATAGATTTGTAATGAGCATGGTGTGCAAATATGACAAAGTGATATCTCGCTTGCCCCCATTAGTGAAGCAAAACATAAATGCAGGGGCACCTCCAAGGTTTAAGTGATGACTAGATACAATGATTTCAAAATAAATGATATCATAATCATGCAAAAGACAATGCTACTTTGGGACAATGCACATTACACTCAGAATGACAATCATGCTCTCAGTAGTTGGTGCTTTAAAAGAAGGCGGAGACTCTCGAACCGTGGATTTTGTTGGCAAGGTTGAAAACCCGTAGTCAGAAACAAAGACAAAGCATGTACTAGAGCTCTTGGTTTTAAAAACAGAGGTAATAATTTTTTTTTGATTATGCATGTTTCGTCAACGAATGCTAGGAGACAACTCAATCACTTCTTGAGATGGACAAGTTTCGAGGAACGGCTCCCGCATGAGGACGATCACATCCTCTTAATCTCCTTTGTTTATCACTGCCAAAGTTTTCTGATTTCTCATGAACAAAGCGTGAAGGAGGGTTTGTTTGTTATATTAATTTTGAGCCGGGCGCACTCAATGCCAGTTCCTTCTCGTGTTATGGGTTTGCACATTAGACATGCAATCCCGGGGTGATGCTTGTCCAGCTTAAAAAGATCATGAATTAACTACTACTTCCTCATGAACTTAAAACAGAGGCACGAAACAGAAATGCATTTTTTTCGAATAATTTCGAGATGGTACATGAAAGTCTTCGTTAGGAATGGCAGGTAAATACCATGTAGGAAGGTATGGTGGACTCATATGGCATAACTGGTTTAAAGGAATTTGGATGCACAAGCAGTCAGTCCGCTTAGTACAGGCGAAGGTTAGCAAAAGACTGGGAGCGACCAACTAAGAGAGCAATGACGGTCATAATCATGTAGAGCGACAAAGCAACATTGAATCAGGCATGGAAGTTATATCGCTACTCAGAAACAAAAGATCATCAAGGCTTGACAGACTTTCTTTACAGTCTTAAATATGCGTGAGCATACACCAAGTCAATCAAAATAAATTCTTGAAGGAAGATATTACTAAACCATACCACATCATAGGCAAACAAATCTTGTTGGTACTCCAATAACACATTGGGAACCTGTCGGTGTACTAAGGTGGGGGTACCTTAGTACCCCAACTTGTGCACGGACAGTAACAGCTTCCCGCGGCAGGGCTTACCACGCGCTTGCCAAGACCCGCTCTGGTCCCTGTGAAGCCATTCAAGAACAAAGTATCCAAGTCAAGAGACAAGACCCCGGCAAGAGGAGCTTGCCGGGAAGGCCGCACCAGGCTCAAGGATATCTTTTCAGCACAAGACCCTGGCAAGAGGAGCTTGCCAGGATAGCCAATGAATAACACTTCAAGAGATACATCGTGGCGCATTGTGCGTCCCGACAGGACCTGGAGGGCGGCAAGCTCCCGGGCCCGGCAAGATAGCGGCCCCGACAAGGTGCTTGCCGGGGGAAGCTCACGCTGTGTGCTTGCGCTCCAGCTCATTCGGCCACGCGTCGCCCCGGGGCCCTTCCGGGGACGCGTGGCAGATGGCTGTGCAGCCTGAGGGACACGCTGGCGAGCCGCGGTGACGAGACTACCGCCGTGGCGAACGGAGACGCATGGACAGACGCTTTTTGGGTCGACGGCGACGGGCATTCAATGCCCTTGTCCCCCACCGTCAAGGTTAGGTGAAGACCATTGTTCATCCACTGTTCATGCACTATTCACTCACTGTTACAACTACCACCAAAGTTACATTTTTACCCTTCTCTACGTTGACACCTGTCGGTGACCCCTTTGAGCTATAAAAGGAGGCCCATGCACAACGTAGAGGGGGTTCGATCCCAGAAACTTGCTCACCCCCTCGCTCGGTGTAGCTGGTACTGTAGATCTCCAAGCTCCCGAGCCCGAAAACTCAATACAACCAAAGCAGGAGTAGGGTTTTACGCGTCCGCGCGGCCCGAAACTGGGTAAACTGCCCGCGTGTGCCCCTCGATCTGCTCTCCGTGCTCCCTTCGCTCCCTTACCGCAACGTAGAAGGGGCTCCGGTCCCATAGGTGTTTGTGGGAGGACAGTTTCCCCCGACATCTTTGGCACGCCAGGTAGGGGGGCGTCGAGGTTGTGCGAACCTGATCCGGCGCTCACGCGGGCGCAACCTTCAGCAACCTCTCCAGCTTCATCAGCTTCATCAGTTACAACGACATGCCTTCGAAGAAGAAGGCTTCCGAGGTCGGAGGCCCGTCTGCGTCAATCCCACCGCCGCCAGAACCAACGGTTGGTGGAGGAGACGCCGGCGGAAGGGTGGTCGCCGACGAGGAAACTCACGGCGCCACCAAGTCCAAGGACAAGATGGACGACCGGGCGAACTCCAGGGCCTCGGCGTCCGTGCACGCACCACGTCCTTCCCAGGAGGTGCCAGACCAGCAGCGCCGTGGTACAGGAGGTACCATACGCTTGCTGGGACGAGGATAGACCGGTGGGTCGCGGGACGCTCAAGGCCAGCATGCTGGTACGAGCAAAGCGCGGTCGCCGGGGCGGGATCCTGCTCCTTCTAACCCTGTTAGAAGCCCGAGCATATCTCGCTCCTCGCACCGCTCGCCGCCGCTTCCCTCCTCTCCAGCAGAAGCTCTTGCTAGAGCCCAACTGCTCCTCGACTTCCCTCCAGCGGCGGACAAGGCCGAAGACTGGAGGGCTACGATCCAGAGCCTCATCGCCTTCGCCAACAACGACACGCCGCAGCAGCCGGCAACGTCACGGCCGCGGCAAGTCAGCCAAGCGAAGGCCGACGGAGACAAGACCGCGGGGGGTGCAACTACCGTGCACTCCCCGCCACGGAAGCAGAAGTCGCTGCCCCGCAGGATCAACGTCGACGACGACTCCACGGCGTCGTCGGATCCGCGGGCTCGTCGCGACCAGCGCCAAGTCCTCGACGACAGGCGGCAAGAGGACGCTCGAACCCGTATCGAGCGTCAGAGAGAAGCCAGACGACAGTCTGATCAGCGCGCCGGGACCGCTGTCGACATGCACGCGCCCGGTGAACCAGGCGACTTGCCGTACGCGGCAGGCTGCCCTGCGTTCACCCGAGAGCTGCGGCAAGTCCAGTGGCCCAGCATGAAGAACTTCAAGCCCGACGTACCCGAAAAGTACGACGGCAAGACACACCCCTCGGAGTTCCTCAGCATCTACACCATTGCGGTGCAGGCTGCCGGGGGACGCGACGAGAAGATCCTAGCCAACTACTTCCCGCTCGTGCTTAAGCCAAACGTTAGGTCTTGGCTTATGCACTTGCCGGAGAACTCCATCTCTTCATGGGCGGATTTGTGCCACCAGTTTGTTGGCGCCTTCACGGGCAGCCACAAACCCCACGGCCAGGAGAGCGATCTCCATATCCTCGCCCAGAAGGAGGGAGAGTCCCTGCGCAAATACATCCAAAGGTTCAGCCGCGTGCAGCACAACATTCCCGATGTCCACCCTGCCGCGGTTATCAGCGCGTTCCACCAGAACGTGCGTAACCGTCGGATGAGGGAGGAGATGGCCATGACCAAGATCCGGGATGTCAGCGAGCTCTACGCTTTGGCTGACAAATGTGCACGTGCCGAAGAGGGGAGGAGACTCCCCGGAGAGGATACCGGCGCAGGAGGAAGCGACAGCGAGGACGCCGCCCCGGCGAGGAAAGGCCGGCGGCGGAATAACAGGAAGAAGAAGAACAAGGAAGTGCTGGTTGTCGAGCAGTCCGGCAAGGAGGCTCCCGCCAAGAAGGCACAGGCTGGCGGCTCCGGCAAGGAGCCTGCCCCTGTAGCGGCAGCCGACAAGCAGGACGGCTCCGACAAGCAGTACTGCAAGATCCACCGCACCAAGGGCCATGACCTCCAGAACTGCAAGAGGGTAGAGTACCTCGTAGAGCAACAGAAGGATGAATACGAGCGTCGCGACAAGGAGAAGGCCTAAGGAGGCGGAGGAGAGCCAAGCAAGAAGCGGCCGTTCAATGGCCCGGGAGGACGCCGTGGCAAGGCCAAGCAGCGGCAAGGTGACAGACCTCCCTGGGGCCGCGACAAGGATGAGGACGAAGATGACGATGAAGACATGGATGAAGGAGATACCAGCGAGCAGGAGTTCCAGAAGGCCACAGAGGTTCTGTGCGTCGACAGGGGTGCCTCTCTGCACACTTCCCACCGCCAACTCAAGCAGTGGGTGCGGGAAGTGAATGCAGCTGAGCCACCCGTCGAGTCGCGCAGGCTGCTGAAATGGTCCGGCACGCCCATCATCTTTGACCTTGAGGATCACCCTGACCGCACAACAGCGGTCGGGTGCTTGCCGATGTTGGTCTCAACAACTATCCGTAACCTCAAGGTCACCAAGATGTTGGTTGACGGCGGGGCCGGCCTCAACTTGATCTCCGCTGCTGTGATCGAGAAACTACAGATCCCTGACAGCGAGCTCGAGGAAACCGGGACATTCCAAGGGATCAACCCGGGAAGGAGCAAGCCGAAGGGGAAGATCATGCTGCCAGTGACCTTTGGTGGGGAGCTCAACTTCAGGACGGAGAGGATCACGTTCGACGTCGCCGATATCCCATTGCCATATAATGGGATACTTGGCCGTCCTGCCCTCGCCAAGTTCATGGCAGCTTCCCACTACGCATACAACGTACTCAAGATGCCGGGGCCGATAAGCGTCATCTCTGTCCCCGGCGACAAGAAGGACGCGCTTATCTGCGCCGACAAGATCTACCGGGATGCAGCAGCCGCAGCAGACAACAACGCACTTGCCGCTGAAGCTCCCGGGGGGAAGACCAAGACCAAGTCCGGCAAGAGCTCTGGGGCCCACTCCGGCAAACGCACCTCTTCGGAGTGCTGCGCTGCCGTCGAGGACGCACCGTCGAGCTCCACCGACAAGTGCAAGAAAGGAATGGCAGCTCCGCCGGCAACCAAGAAGGTGTCCGCCAAGGAGGACAGCACTGGTGGTACTTTCACCATCAGTGCTACACTCGACCCCAAATAGGAAAGCGCGCTCGTTGCCTTCCTGCGGGCGAATGTCGACGTGTTTGCATGGCAACCGTCTGACATCCCCGGCGTTCCCAGGAAGGTAATTGAGCACAAGCTTGTTGTTTGTCCTCACGCGCGGCCCGTCAAGCAGAAGGTCAGGAAGCAAGCTGTGGAGCGCCAAGAGTTCATTGCCGAGGAGATAAAGAAGTTGGAAGCAGCAGGCCTAGTTAGAGGCGTGATCCATCCTACGTGGTTGGCCAATCCAGTTGTTGTGCGCAAGGCCAATGGGGAGTGGAGACTTTGTATAGACTTCACTGATGTGAATAAAGCATGTCCCAAGGATCCATTCCCCTTGCCGCGCATTGACCAGATTGTTGACTCCACCGCCGGATGTGAGTTGCTTTCGTTCCTCGATGCATACTCAGGTTACCACCAAATATTCATTGCCAAGGAAGATGAAGAGAAGACTGCATTCATTACTCCATGTGGCACATACTACTTTATACGCATGCCCTTTGGATTGAAGAATGCAGGCTCGACATTTGCAAGGGTGGTGCACACTGCTTTTGAGCCACAGATACACAGAAATGTAGAAGCTTACATGGATGATATAGTGGTCAAGAGCAAGAGCAAGGACACCCTGATTCAAGATCTGGAAGAGACTTTTGAGAATCTGCGTAAGATACAGCTCAAGTTGAACCCCGAGAAGTGCGTCTTCGGAGTTCCCTCCAGCAAGCTTCTTGGGTTCTTCGTGTCCCAGAGGGGGATTGAAGCCAATCCCGACAAGATAAAAGCCATCGAGCAGATTGAAGCCCCGAAGCGTGTCAAGGACGTAAGGAGACTTGCTGGTTGTGTGGCTGCCCTCGGCAGGTTCATTTCAAAGTCTGCAGAACGCGCCCTGCCTTTCTTCAAAATCTTGAAAAAGGCAGGTCCTATGAAGTGGACTCCAGAAGCGGAGGCAGCACTGCAAGACTTGAAAGGATACCTATCCTCCACTCCAATACTTGTCGCACCTAGGCCACAAGAAAAGTTGCTGCTGTACTTAGCGGCAACCAATCAAGTGGTTAGTGCTGCGTTAGTAGCGGAGAGGGAGGCAGGGGAAGAGCCCACAGCTCCGGCAAGTACTTCCAGCGACAGGCAGGGGGCTTCCCCGACAAGCTCTGGCCCCGACAAGGACAAGTCTGCGCAGGAACAAGGAGAAATGCGAAAGAAGATGGTGCAACACCCGGTTTATTTTGTAAGTTCCCTCTTGCAGGGGGCTAGATCAAGATACTCTGGGGTGCAGAAGTTGCTTTTCGGCCTCCTCATGGCCTCAAGGAAGCTGCGCCATT
This sequence comes from Secale cereale, assembly GCA_902687465.1. NCBI lineage: Eukaryota > Viridiplantae > Streptophyta > Magnoliopsida > Poales > Poaceae > Secale > Secale cereale. The sequence goes on along the minus strand of LR738712.1, from coordinate 725,497,805 downwards.
ATTTTCAAGCACATGAGATAACAGTGGTCACTCGCTTTCCGTTGAAAAGGATATTGCAAAACCCAGAAGCAACAGGCAAGATCGTCGAGTGGGCACTGGAGCTGTCAAGCTTTGGCCTCAAGTTTGAGAGCACTTCGACTCAGAGCAGAGCTTTGGAAGAATTTATAGCAGAATGGACCCCCACACCAGATGAAGAAGTTCCAGAAACAAGCGTCCCCGTCCAAGAAACAAGCCAAGAGTGGATAATGTACTTTGACGGTGCTTTCGCTGCAAGGCGCCGGTGCTGGCGTGGTACTCATAGCGCCCACCGGAGAGCACCTCAAGTACGTTGTTCAAATGCACTTTCCCAAGGAGCAAGCGACAAACAATACTGCTGAGTATGAAGGTTTGCTTGCCGGCCTCAGAATTGCGGCCGAACTTGGGATCAAGAAGCTAATTGTCCGGGGTGATTCACAATTGGTGGTCCGACAAGTAAACAAGAGTTACCAAAGCCCTTTGATGGAAGCTTATGTTCACGAGGTGAGGAAGCTTGAAGAACACTTTGAAGGCCTGCAAATGGAGCACGTTCCAAGAGCTCAAAATGAAATCGCAGATGGCCTCTCAAAGTGTGCTGCAATGAAGTTACCTGTGGAACCAGGGACCTTCGTGCTCAAGCTAACTCAGCCATCCGTTACACCGTCGATTGGGCAGAGCAAGAAGAGGAAGCTGGACTCCGGTGACTACTTGCCGGCGGATCTTCCCGAAGCCGCCGCCAAGGTCCCCAAGATCAGCAACCAAAATGCTGAGGAACAGTCTGCTCCCGCGGACCCGAGGGTCTGTACAGTTGAAGCAGGCGTTCCCGACAAGCCTTGCCCCGGCAGGCTTGCCGGGGAACCCTCAGCTCCGGCAGAGCCGCAGGTTCTTGCCGTAGAAGCTGAGGTTCCCGCAGCAGCACTGATGCCTTTAGTCCTTGCTGTTGAGCCTCAGGCTCCAGCATGGGCACAACAAATCGTCCGTTTTCTTCAAACTGGAGAACTTCCCGACGAGCCAGAAGAAATAGAGAGGATAACCAGACAGTCAAGTATGTACCAGTTTGTTGACAACAAACTGTACAGAAGAAGACTTAACGGCGTCAGGTTGAATGCATTTCCCGGGAAGATGGACAGAAGCTGTTGGCAGAGATACATGGAGGCATATGCGGCCACCACATTGGCGCAAGGGCACTTGCTGGGAAGGCATTCCGGCAAGGGTTCTTTTGGCCAGAAGCCCTCCAAGATGCAACTGCACAAGTAACCAAGTGTGAAGCGTGCCAATTCCATGCCAAGCAAATTCACCAGCCAGCTCAAGCTCTCCAGACAATCCCTTTGTCCTGGCCCTTCTCGGTCTGGGGGATCGATATCCTCGGCCCCTTTCCCCGCGCAGTCGGAGGCTTTGAGTACTTGTACGTTGCAATCGACAAGTTCACAAAGTGGCCAGAAGTGGAACCGGTGAGAAAGGTGACAGCACAGTCAGCAGTCAGGTTCTTCAGGTCAATTGTTTGCCGTTTCGGAATCCCTAACAGGATCATCACCGACAACGACACACAGTTCACAAGCCGCACCTTTATGCAATACATCCAAAACCTTGGCTCCAAGGTCTGCTTTGCTTCTGTTGCTCACCCGAGGAGTAACGGTCAAGCGGAGAGGGCCAATGCAGAAGTGCTGCGCGGACTAAAGACAAGAGCCTTCGACAGGCTGCACAAGTGCAGAAGAAACTGGATAGAGGAGTTGCCGGCGGCTCTTTGGTCAATCAAGACGACACCAAATCGAGCCACCGGACAAACACCCTTTGCTCTAGTCTATGGAGCAGAGGCAGTTCTCCCCACGGAACTCGTATACGGGTCCCCTCGAGTGCTCGCTTACGATGAGCTCGAGCAAGAGCAATTGCGCCAAGATGATGCATTGCTCCTTGAGGAGGAACGTCTCCAGGCTGCTGTACGAGCTGCTCGATACCAGCAAGCTTTGCGCCGCTATCATAGCCGCAAAGTCAAGGCCAGGAGTCTCGAGGAAGGCGACCTTGTTCTTCGGCGTGTTCAGTCCGCCAAGAATTCCAACAAGTTGACGCCAAAGTGGGAAGGCCCTTATCGGGTGAGACAAGTCACAAGGCCCGGCGCTGTCCGCCTTGAGACCGAAGAAGGCTTACCTATGAGCAACTCCTGGAACTTAGAGCATCTTCGCAAGTTTCACCCATAAGGCGCGGTTGCCGTGATCCGCTCCGGCAACCACCTTTTGTACAAGTCTTGCCGCTGTTGCATGTAAACCTTTGTACAAAGCCGGGCGCAGACCCCGTGCATCAGTAAAACTTTTATGCTTCGCACCACTTTGTCATTTTCATGCTGTTCCCTTTATTTGCATGTATCATCTGACACTTTGTGCAGCACGTGATCCTGGTAAGCAAGAACAAGCCGCAAGGCACAATACTTGTGTTTCTTCCTCTTTCCTTTATCCCTTAAACAGAAGAAGTGTTCCTCGCGCACAAGTTTGCCGGGGGGGAAGGAGAGGGAGGGTCCACAAGTGCTGTTCAAGAAAGAAAAGCTTTGCCGGAGAGCAGAAAATCCATGAAAGCTAAGTTGCTAGAATTTGAGCAGTTCAAATTTTTTAATTTTTATTTGTCTTCCTTGGACGACCACACTTTGTATGGAAAACCTGTGCGCGAAGGAACCTACCCGTGGCTAGCCGCGCCCTTACTTTGTTTCGAGCACGCTCAACGACTTAAGTGAGCTGCGACAAGTGTCGCGCCCTTGCTTCGTTTCCGAGTTCGCTCAGCAACTTAAGTGTGCTGCGACTAGCTACGGCAAGGTTTCTTGCCGGCAAAGCCTTTGCCAGCAGGCTGCTAAGAGTCCAGCACTCAGTGCTCGCGGCAAGGGTCCATTTGCCGGCAAGTTCCCTAAAAAGCGTAGGGTGGAAAGCATACAAAGTAAAAAGGGTTAAGCAAGGGAGATAACATTGCACTGATCATTCAAAATAAAAGTATATATTACAGAGATAACTTGCCGTTGTTCTAATCAACTACTGCCTATGGCTTAATCTACAGCGGCAAAGGAAGCAGAAAGAAGGAAGTCTAGTCCCTGCGGTCTTCGTCAACCCTCTGGATCTTGCCCACCTTAGCTACGATGTGGGCAACTTGCGCCTTCAGCGCCTCCTGGTCAGCTTCGGGCGGCAAGGTCCGGAGGACGTTGACGAGGTTGATGCCGGGGTTGCGGTAGACGATCTTCGACAAGACCCGCTCCATGGTGCCCATGCAGAGCCGACGCGCCTCGTCGGGATCTTCTCCCGCAGCCGCGCAAGCGCCGGCGCTATTCCCCTGAAGAAAAGACTCAGTTTGGCGCTGTGAGGGAGGTTCTCGTCCGGAGAGTACACGAGATGCTCCGCCCTCAGCGCCATCATCTCCATGTCAATGTTGGCGGCGGAGGTGACGAGTTCATCAGTCCACTGCTCCACTGCCCGGTTGAAGTTGTTCTGCGAGACGGCGGTGCTCTCCACCAAGGCCCTTTCTTTACGGAGTTCGTCCTTCAGCTTCGTCTCGCGGCCCCGGGCAGCGTCGAGCGAGTCGGTCAGGGTGGAGACCTTCAGCTCCAAATCGGCAATGGAGTTCTTGGCGTCTGTGAGCTCTTGGCCCTTCTCGGAGAGGCGGATTTGCAACTCCGAGTTGGTGTGGGCGTCTTTCTCCCGCGCCACGTTGAGCGCGGTGACCCTTTCCTCGCTCGCCTTCAAGTACAGTTCTGTCTGCGCCACCTTGGCCTCCAGATCCTTCTTGGCGGTCTCTGCGGCAGCTGCGGCATCCCTCGCCTCCCGCAGAGCCCCGCCAATATCCTGCTCCCGGGCGGTGAGGTCGTCCTCGTGGGCGTCGAGGTCGACCTTCCGCTGGTTGAGTACTCCTTCCCGCCGAGACAGCTCCTAGGCGGCCAGTCGTTGCTGCTCCTCGACCTCGGCCTTCTCGAGGATGAATGCTTGCTGCGCCCCGGCAAGCTCTTCACGCTCCTCCGCCAAGTTGCGGAGAGCCGCCTGGTTGGCGGCACGGAGCTCCGCGGCGCGCTTCTCCAGGTCAGCTCCGGCCTTGGCAGCCAGAGCCTCCCGAGACTCCAACTTCGCCTGCCTGGCCCGGTACAGGGCCAGGAGCCGGCGAAGGAGTCGCTCCTCTTCGGGCTCATCGCTGCTGCCGGGCGCGTCAACGACCTTCAGCCCGGCGGAGGCGAGGACCTCCCCATCAAAGGTCTCTCCCTCCGCGGGTGCTCTTGATGAGGACGCCCACGGGACTTGTATGAAAACCCCGTTGGCGGCCTCCAGGTAGACACCCTGCCCGGCCGCGGAGGCGGAAGGGTCGGCGGCCGGTGCAGCGTCCGGCGCTCCTGCGGCCTTCGGGCCAGCAGTGCGGTCGCCGGTCCCTTCCCCAGCCGCGGCGTCTGCGGTCGGGGCGGTCTCTTCCGCGGCTGGCTCGTCGGCTCCAGCCATTCCCTCGGCGGCAGTGGCGTTGCCGCCGTCGCCGTGCACCTCCTCCTCAGCGGTGGTCTCCGTCTCCATCAGCTCTGGGGCGGGAGGATCTAGCAGAAGAAAAAGAAAAGAAAGAATCAAGCAAATATCCAAAAAAGACGAATCCAAGAAGAAGAAATTGCAAAGTTTACCTTCGCGGGCTTCTTCGACGACGGGGTCCCTCGCCGGGGAATTCTCCCTTGGCGGCGGAGTAGTGGCCCCTGTTGGAGGAGCGCCGCCCGTGCCCTCCCTTGGCGGGGTGCTCACCCTTGTCGGGCTGCTCGCCCTTGGCGGGGTACTCGCCCTTGGCGGAGTACCCGTCCTTGGCGGGACGCTGTCCCTCGCCGGGGAGCTCACCCTTGGCGGGGAAGGTGGGGCAAGCGGCTCGTCGGGGGCGACCTCCTGGTGCTCCTGCGGCTGCGGCTCCACTTCTGCATAAGGCAACAAGCAAATGAGACGTCAATAATGATAACAACCTCAAGCGCGCCCGACAAGCAGAAAATTGAACACATAAACTTATGCTGGGGGCTGCGCTGGGGGCTGCTCCCCGGAGCAGCAGGCTGGTCCGGCAAGTTTGCCGCTGGCGCATCCTCCGTCGCCGCGGCAGGCTCATCGTCCTCGATGGTGACCACGGGGATCTTGGCCCTCTTCGCCATCCGCTGGGTCAAGGTCCTGGAAACCAAACAAGATCAGAACCAAGCAAGAGAAATCAAGACAAAATCAATGGAAATAGAAAGTACAAGCACTTACTTTTCCTCCTCGTCGTCGGAGCTAAGGGCGGAGAAATTGAACTCCGCCTGGCGCGCTCCAGCGCGAGGAGCTGGAGGAGAAGGCTCCCTCGGGCGCTTGGAGGGCTTCGGGGCTGTGGGTTGTGAAGACCCAGCCCCCGTCGTCGCCGAGGCCCGAGGGGCAGAAGGAGCACCAGAGCCGCTCCGGGAAGATCCCCTCCGCTTGTCGCTCGGGCTCGGGGCGCCTCCTTGACGACCTCGCTCGTCGTGGTGGCGGGCGCCGCGCGGTGTTTCGGCTGTTGTTGAGTCGCCTGTGGCCTCGCCGGCTCGGCGGCCTTGCGGAGGCGTTTCTTCTGTTGTTGCGGAGGGCTTGGTGGCGGCGGAGAGTTCTCCGAGGATTACGAGGCGTCATCGAGATTCAAAGACCCACCAGAGTATTCGTCAGAATCTCCGGACTCGGCGTCCTCCTCCTCCTCGGCAGGCCCGCTGGACTCGGTACCTTGCCCGGCAGCCTCACTCGCCCCGGCAACCTCGCTTGCCCCGGCAAGCTTCCCGGTAGGCTCCCCGGCGAACTCCTCGGGCGCAATCTTCAGGAGCTTGAGGATTTCTGCCTCCTAAGCCTGGCTCACGGCGTCCGCCGCCTCTGCTTCATCCACGGTATATCCGAATTCGCCCGCAGCCGCGGCTGCGGCGGCCTCCTCCATCCTGGAGGCAATATATGCTACGTCCCGGTCGGTGGTGTCCCGGGTGAGGCCCTTCTTCTCAGCGGCATTGCGGGGCTTCTCAACTAAGTTGTCGAAGAAGGCTTGCACGGTTTCTGCTGGAGGCTCCAGCCAAGTGGGGACGACTCCATGCGAGTCGCACCGGGGCATCACCGCGCGGATGGAGCTAAGAGCGGTTTTGTTGCACAGAGGCACCACCCCCCGGGAAGGTTTGAACCACTCCGGGTGGGTGGGGTCGTGCTTAAACAATTCCCGGACCATCCCCTTCAGCTCCAAGACAGTAAAGTTGTAGTTCAACCCGGGGCGCAGCCTCATGCGGTCCGCCACATTGCCGAACTCCCAAGCGGGCCTCTTCCTCTCCTGCAGAGGGGCAATGCAGCGGCGGAGGAAATCAGCTCCAACTTCTCCCAAAGTCAGATTGGCGACCCGGAGGCGAAGGATCCTGGTGAGGGCAATCTGCAACTTGCTGTCCTCCGGAGCCAAATCACTCCAATCCCTGCCGCACTATTGGAGTTTTTTGCGGCGAGGTGAACTGCTCGGGCTTATCTTCCAGGACCCAGCACCAGTCGGCCCTCCACTCCTCCCACTTGCCGCGGAGCTCTCCTTTCAAATACGCATCCTTCTTGTTCAACCTAAAGATCCAGGAGATGCCGCCGAAGAGCGGGGATCCGGACTCTACTCTAGGCGTGAAGAAGTGGCGGAAAAGAGCTACATTTGGGTGGACCCCAACATAGTTTTCGCACAGATGTGCGAAAACAGCCATCGTAAGGACGGCGTTGGGGGTGAAATCTAAGAGGTGGAGGCCGTAGGTGTTCATTACATCGCAAAAGAACTCCGAGTACGGAGGGCACATACCACAGTGGAAGAATGCGGCAAAGTAAAGGTACCCGCCGAGGAACATGTCGATGGTGACGGCGGGGAGGACTCTGGTGCGGGGATGGGCTTTCGTCTCCCTCGCCCAGAACAAGTAGTACTTGTCCCGCAGCTCCCGCGGGCCGAGCCTCGGCGGGAAGACCACCCTCTTTCTCCGCATGGCAGCCAGCTTCGCCGCCTGCTCGGACTTCTCCTTCTTCGTCTTGTCGCCCTTCGGGGCCATGGCGGGGATGGCGGGAAGGTCGACGGCGCTGCGGACGCTGCGGACGGCGGAGGAGGGGGTGGAGCTCAGCTCTCTGTCGACCCTTGCGGAGGCAAGGTGCGGCGGGGGTTTCTGGAGATTCAAGACAGACTGAAAGCAATGGAGGGAAACTGCACCTGCTTCCTCTGCTTTTAAGGAGGGAGTGGGGGAGGTTCCACATTTCCCATTAAAGAACAGACCACGATCTCTCCCACGACGCCGCAATCGACGCGTGCCGTTAGGGAGGGATGCGGTGGATACGGAAAGGGGTACGGCTCGCCGTGGGCCGCGTGTGCCCGTGCACTCTCTTGGGCCTGGCCCAACAGCGCTCGGCACCGTGTGTGGCCCAGGCCCAGGGGCTCCTGTCGGTGTACTAAGGTGGGGGTACCTTAGTACCCCAACTTGTGCACGGGCAGTAACAGCTTCCCGCGGCAGGGCTTACCACGCGCTTGCCAAGGCCCGCTCTGGTCCCTGTGAAGCCTTTCAAGAACAAAGTATCCAAGTCAAGAGACAAGACCCCGGCAAGAGGAGCTTGCCGGGAAGGCCGCACCAGGCTCAAGGACATCTTTTCAGCACAAGACCCTGGCAAGAGGAGCTTGCCAGGATAGCCAATGAATAACACTTCAAGAGATACATCGTGGCGCATTGTGCGTCCCGACAGGACCCGGAGAGCGGCAAGCTCCCGGGCCCGGCAAGATAGCGGCCCCGGCAAGGTGCTTGCCGGGGGAAGCTCACGCTGTGTGCCTATGCTCCAGCTCATTCGGCCACGCGTCGCCCTGGGGCCCTTCCGGGGACGCGTGGCAGATGGCTGTGCAGCCTGAGGGACACGCTGGCGAGCCGCGGTGACGAGACTACCGCCGTGGCGAACGGAGACGCATGGACAGACGCTTTTTGGGTCGACGGCGACGGGCATTCAATGCCCTTGTCCCCCACCGTCAAGGTTAGGTGAAGACCACTGTTCATCCACTGTTCATGCACTATTCACGCACTGTTACAACTACCACCAAAGTTACATTTTTACCCTTCTCTACGTTGACACCTGTCGGTGACCCCTTTGAGCTATAAAAGGAGGCCCATGCACAACGTAGAGGGGGTTCGATCCCAGAAACTTGCTCACCCCCTCGCTCGGTGTAGCTGGTACTGTAGATCTCCAAGCTCCCGAGCCCGAAAACTCAAAACAACCAAAGCAGGAGTAGGGTTTTACGCGTCCGCGCGGCCCGAACCTGGGTAAACTGCCCGCGTGTGCCCCTCGATCTGCTCTCCGTGCTCCCTCCGCTCCCTTACCGCAACGTAGAAGGGGCTCCGGTCCCATAGGTGTTCGTGGGAGGACAGTTTCCCCCGATAGAACCCCCTAGCTATTTGAGACTAACCATAAGAAAACATGAACTACTAAGTGCCATTATGCACGTAGCATTTTTATCATAGACATATCAACCATGCAACAGAAGCAAACTCTCTTAATAAGATAAGCATGATAACTAAAGAGAGTTCAAGCAACCAACTAAACAAAAGCTCTTTAAAAAGATAAGCATGAAAACTAAAAGCTAAACATGATAGTAGCTATTGAAAGACAAAGAACACACACATCAAAGATAGACATGAAAATTCTATGTTATGTTCTAGGTAGAAGTGGAGCGTGTTTCTCTCCCACATAAAGAAAGCTGAGTTCCGACTCGTTATGAAAAGCTAAAGAAAACTAAAAAGGAAACTAAAAGCAAGACGCTCCAAGCATAGCACATAACACATGAAGTGATAAAAATATAGTGGAACGAAAGACGAACTGATAATGTTGATGGAGAAGGAGATGCACGGGGGCATCCCCAAGCTTAGACGCTTGAGTCTCCTTGAATATTTCTTGGGGGTGCATGGGGGCATCCCCAAGCTTGAGCGCTTGACACTCCTGAATCTTTTTATCATCTTCCCTCGCACACTTGAAAACTCCCTTCATACATAACTCATCATAATCTGATTAGCGAGGTTAGTACCCATAATAAAATAATTGTTCCTTGCTGGAAATAAGGATATTCTTGAAGGTCTACTGTTTCTCAAGATTGCCAAAAGGTTTTTGCAAAGAAAAAACAAGCTCAAGGTTTGCAAAATGAAGGAAAGGCAAAACAGGACAGAATCTGTGAAAAACAGAACAGCAGGTAGTAAATGATTTTTTCGGGGCACTTCTGCATCTCTAATAAAAAAACTCAGAACAGATGCACGAAAGACAATTGTATAGAGCACAATGTCGAAAACATTCAGACCAAAAAGATGATCTGGTGATTTTATACGAATTTTTCTATCCAAGGACATAATCTGTTTCCTGGACAGCACGTCACAACTTTTGAACTTTCTTGCAATCAGAGGCTACACTTGGCACAAAGCTGAAAAGTAAAGATACAATGATGATGTTACTGTAGTAACAAACATCAATAACACTAAAACTGAAAGAACAAACTGAAAGCAAAGATAACAAGGGTTGTCTCCCTAGAGCTCTTTCTTTATAGCCATAAAGATAGGCTTAAGACTTTAATGATGCTCTCGTAGGAATAAGAGTTGAAGAACAAAAGAGAGCATCAAGAAGCAAATACCAAACACATTTAAGCCTAACATGCTTCCTATGCATAGGAATATTGCAATACAATAATTCATTGAAGCACAAAGCAATAAGCATAGGAAGACAAAACAAGTGCAGCTTCAAAACCTTCAACATAAAGAGAGGGAACTTGATATTATTGAAATATCTATAAGCATATGTTCCCTTCTCATAATAATTTTGAGTGGGATCACGAATAAACTCAACAATATAAGCATCACATAAAGCATTGTTGCCATGATCCACATGGAAAAAGGTATCATTACTCTTCATATAAGCAAAATCTTTCTTATTAGGAATAGTGAGAGTAAAGCAATCATAACCATCATGGTAATCATTGTATTTAGGAGGCATATAATAATCATAATAAATTTTATCCTCAATAGTAGGTGGACTGAAAACATCATATTCATCATTGTAATCATATGTAGGAAGCAAAGTATCATCAAAGTAAATTTTCTCTTCAAAAGTTGGGGGAGTAAAAATATCATGTTCATCAAACGTGTCATCCCCAAGCTTAGAGCTCTCCATGTCATTAGCAATATTGATATTCAAAGAAAGCATACTAATAACATCACCACCATCATGATTGTTATGCAAATAATAAAGTTCCATAGGTTTTTTAATTTTCTCTTCAAACACATCATGTCCCAAAGCAAGGTAGAGCTTATAAAGCTCTCTCATATTTTTGTTGTTTTCCATTAAGCAAAACTAGTGAAAAGACATAAAGAAAACTGAAAGGTAAACTAACAAGACCAAAAAGCAAAGATAAAAGATAGCGTGCAACTCCCCTATCCTGAAGAGTGGAGTCCCCGGCAACGGCGCCAGAAAACTTTGCTTGATGGCTTCTCGCCCCTCGTTGGTTACCCCAAGTGGAAGGTTTGAGATGCAGTGTAGCGGAAGTTTTCCCTTGGCAAAGATACCAAGGATCGATTTCCCCTGAGACTCCCAGTTTCAACAAGAAGGTGTCAACTGCTAACGGCGCCAGATATTAGCAATCAACGTGGACCTACACACAGATACAAATAACTTTGCTCCCAACGAGTACAGTCAATCCCTCCGGCCTTGTCGTTTACAAAGGATCAAACGCAAGTGATAATAGTGATAGGTAATGCTGCAAATAGTAAGTAAAAGCGTAAAGTAAATAGCGGATGTGATCAGTGATGGTAATATGGACTGGGGTCCCATGATGTTCACTAGTGATGTCTCTCTCCCAAAAGACGATAAAACAGCTATGTGAGGTAAACGAATTACAGCTGGGCAATTGACAGAACTATGTTCGCAAACCAATGCTAACTATTTCGCAAGAAAGGTAGAGGTTCAAAGCATGGGTGGTACGCCAAGGCAAGTAGACCGAAATCCATCTGCATCTACTACTAATCATCCACCTTGAGATATCTATCCAGAACATCTCGCTGGTATTAAGTTGCGAGTCCCCCCCGTAGTGTAAACTCAAAGCAACAGACAACTGCATTAAAAGAACTTTGCGTAAAGTAAACAATCCTTGCACCCGCGGGCACAAGCACCGTTGTTTTCCCCCTTGTGTCAACAGCACATCCCCTAGACTCATGTTTCTTTCACTCAAGCTAGTCATCGAGGGGCATGAACCCACAATCAAGCATAACGTTCCCTCTTGGAGTCACTACCTACTACTTGGCCAAAGCAATAAATAACAACGGAGAACATGCAAGAATTACTTACGAACATAAATATAAAAGAGGTAGATAAAATATATTACTCAAACACAATCTGAACATAATCTCACAATCCATCGGATCCCAGCAAACTCAACATAGCAACAGCATAAGGATTACATATGTGCCTCGATCATGTAGGGCAGCTCACGAGGACTAATTAGTGAAGCACAAGAACGGGAGGAGAACATCACATAGCTACTGGTCATGGACCCATGGTCCAAGGGAGACTACTCACAACTCGTCCGGGAGGCGTCCATGGTGGTGGAGAGGCTCCCGGTGGTGATCCTCCCCTCCGGCAGGGTGCCGGGAAGAGTTCTCCTGGCGCTCCCGATCTTGGAAGCGCGGCGGCGGCGGAACCGAGATGAGATCGCCAAAAAGGGTTCCCGTCTCGAGGGTTTCGGGACACGATATAAATATATGCCAAAGGGGGGCATCAGCGGAGGCCTGGGGGGCCCAGGCACCCCCCCGGCGCGGCCAGGAGGGGGGCCGCGCCACCAAGGCGCCTGGAGCCCTGGTGGCCCCCCTCCGGCTGTACTTTGGCTACCGGGAAGCTTCTGGAACGCTTATTTTTTATATAATTTTTCCGGGATTTTTCTAGCAGTTTACGTGACGGGAAAACCTGAAATACAAAAACAGCAGAAAACAGAAACTGGCACTGGGGTGCACTGAGTTAATAGGTTTGTCCAAATATGATCAAAAGTGTATAGAAGTGTATAAATATCATAGCAATATCACCCAAAAGAAGTACGAATTCTTCATCCATCCCCGATAAATCCAAGTCCCTTGGTCGCGGGTAATCCTAGGATGGCAGCCGCCGCCGTTGATGCATTTTTCTTCCTACTGAATCTAGTGTGTTTCATTTGCAGTGCCCATAGTGCGAGGACCCTACAGGTTTCTACGCCCTCGGCGAGACGCCACACTTGTTCCTTCTCATCCTATCATATGATTTTAAAACGTGCATAGTATGTTCCTAGAATCCTCTTTTCTATCCGAAAGGGTGTATTTTTTTGAACATGCTGTCGACTAATTTGGAAATTTGGATTGCTATATTTGGATAAAAGGTACTACCAGTACGATGGTCAACACTGACGTGAAGGAGGAAGTTATTTCTACATTTGGATAGGGAATACATTGTGTTCTCATATTATTTTTCCTGCACTGCATTATTTGCTCTGCCAGAACACATGTACTCAAGATGGTCGGCCTTGCCATAACTGAATACACCAGTTTAATGGTCACAATGAAGACAAACCATGGATATAAGTTCCGAGTTCGGTTCATGAACCAAGAAGATCGCAGCGTTTTTTATGGCCGAACTTGGATAAACTTTCTCAAGTGTTACGGACTGAAAGTTAGCGTAGAAATGTTGATGGAAATAGCATAACCTGGTCTCATCTTCACCGCGATCTTCCACCCCGACGTTGTTCCAATTGTTCATCCATGTTAGTATCTGGTTCTTGCTTGTTGCCTCGATTACTTCTTAATCCACCTATTATGTCTAACTAATCACAATTTAACTTTAGAAATAGCAACGAATCTCTCACGAAGATGCTACTTCTAACTAATATTTTCTTATAATTGGTGGCACGTGTAGGTTTTTTCAGAGTTAAGCAGGCTACTTGTTTGTTATTCTGTAACAACTCGGCTGTTACTGATGGCACTGAAGTTGACTGGGACGACATCCACAAGTTCCTACACTTTATTGAACGTCTTGAGGTCCTTGTGGGGAGTTTCAATGGTGGAAGGCCACGTGGGATATGTGTGCCACTGCTGCACTCGTTGAAGAGGTCGAACTGTGTCGAGAAACTTATGGTACGAGCTGTTTTTTGTTATATATGTTGTTCATAAACTATTGCTTATACACAATTTTACAGTTGTGATCTTCTTGAAACAGAAACTGTCCAGTTCTATTGTTCCTACACAGATGCCTGACCATGGTCGGGTCAGACTTGCGCTTGGTCACAACATGATGTTTATGTCGACCTACTCCATTTCCCTTGGAGGTGAAAAGATACTTATTCATGGTTGGTCTCAAATAATGAAGGTCAACCCATCTTGGAGAATAGGACAGAAGATTATGTTCCAGCTTTTCCATGGCTCTAAAGTGAATATCCTATTTATTGACCACATTGCGAGATGAAGTCGCTTTCAGAAGGTTGTGGATGCACGGGGTGGCGCCTGGGCCTTGTCCTGGGGCTTGGCGGCCTTACCCTTGGTTAACTGTAGGCAAAGTAGCATTGTTCGAGGCGTGCTTTGTACGGTTGAGCCTGTATAAGTACTTATACTGCTTTCAGCTATGGTTGTTAAGTGCCCCTGCTGGTTTCAGTTAAGGTTGTTAAGTACTCCTGCTGCTTTTACAGTTTGTCGTGTTTCTTCAATCCTGTCTTCCTCCAGCCGCCAAAACCAAACCAGCGCTGGCGAGGCCGCCTGCTTCCGCCTCCCACGGCTGGCTGCACCTCAGCGCACGCATCGCCGCCCCACCATCTCCTAAATCGTTAACACCGACGTCCGAGGCCTCGTCGTCGTCCACCGCGCACTTTGGTGCGCTCGCCGCGGCACCACCCTCTCGCGTTGTCAACATGGTCAACAAACAACAGGAATCGGCAGAAGTACGTGGAGAGGATGACATTACGGGCCCACCATGTCAGTGTATGGAAAAATAAAATGCTTCCTCCTAGCGTTTTCCTGACATCTGGGACCCACGACATTGTGAGCGTATATAGTCAATAGACAAGAGAACAGCACAAGATCGGCTGACACCTGGGACGTAGCTGCTCGAGCAGTATTTTTTTTGTTATTGTTGAGACGAAGCAGGGTTTGAACAGGGTTGTGGCCCGTCTAGCCCAGGGTTATATTTTATGTTCCCCATGTGACCAGCCTAACTATTTTTTCTTTGTGAAAATGAGCCCAGTTTATTTTTTCTGAAGAATACCCAATCCAGGACTATTTATTTTTTTACGCCCTGATCGGCTGCAACTCTTTCAAGACGCCTGCAAATCTTGAAAGTAATATGAAATTGCCTGTAAATATAAAAACAGATGCCAAATTGGCAATTACTTTATAATTTCTGAATTTTTTCACATTTTTCAGATTCCTATTTCACTGGGCATTAACCTAATTTAAATATATCTTCAAAGTACTTTACATCTGGCTCGACATTTCGGTAATAAAAATAGTTTGGAACCCACAGAAATATGCGAAATTGGCCCTGGCCAACCAAAAAACCGGACTGCAATAAATTGCATAAGAAGTCGCAATGAGCTATATATAAATTATTAAAATAAGAGGGAATGGTCTGACTTATGGGCCTATTAGGTTGACGCGTATGCAAGATTTTTTTAGTTATTATATACATCAACAAACGATTCTAGCAGACGTAACCGTTGGATGTCAATCCAACGGCCGTCGTGTTTCTTCAATCTCTGATCTTCTTGCTCCAGCCGCCAAATCCAGCGCCGGCGGGACCGCCTGCTCCCACCTCCCGTGCAGGCCTCACTGCCCCTACTACTACCACAGCTGGCCAGGGCATCCCTCTACTCACCCACACCCCCTGTTATTCTGCGGCGACGGCAGCCTCACACCGTAGCCGAACCAGTGAACCCTCGTACTCCTCTCCGCGTGGGCATCCACTTCCGCGTCTTCCCCGGCTCCACGTCGTCCCCTTCTTAGGCCTCGCCGTCGCCCACCGCCCTGGTGCTCTCGGCGCGGCATGGTCAACGTGGTCAAGGAACGACTTCCATTGGAAGAGTACTGTCGTGGAGAGGCTGACAGCTGGGTCCACGACCGCTGCAAGGAAGTGCCTCCTTATTACGCGGAAAATAATTATTCCTCCACCTGACAGCCAGGACCCACCGGACGGGCCACCATATTTGGCAAAAAAAAATGTTTCCCCCTGACTGCTGGGACCCACCGGACGGGCCATCGTATTTCGCAAAAAAATGTTCCCCCCGCTGTCAGCTCCGACCCACCTGAAGTTCCTCCTTATTACGCACAAAAAAATGAATAGTCCCCCTGCTAGCTGGGACCCAGTATAGTGGGAGGCTGACTTGTGGGCCTACTAAGTTGATGGGGATGGAGGGCTTTGTCAACTTAGTCAATATGCACGATTCTATCTCCATTGACCGTACGATGTCCATCCAACGGCCGTAGTGCTTCTTCAACCTTTGGTCTTCTTTCTCCAGCCGCCCAAACCTGTGCCGGTCGTGCCTCGTGCTCCTGCCTCTCATGGCCGGCTGCGATGCCGCGGAGGCCTCACCGCCCCTACTACTCCCATTGCTGGCCAGGCCATCCCTCTACTCACCCACACCCCTGTTATTCTGTGGCGACGGCAGCCTCATACCGCAGTGAACCAGTGAACCCTCATACTCCTCTACGCGTGGGCATCCACTATCGCGTCTTCCCCGGCTCCGCGTCGTCCCCTTCCTAGGCCTCGCTGTCGTCCACAACCCTGGTGCTCTCGGCGCGGCGTTGTCAACGTGGTCAAGGAACGGTTTCCACCGGACGTGGACTGTACGTGGAGAGGCTGACAGCTGGGTCCACAGCCGAAGCAAGGAAGTGCCTCCTTATTACGCGCAAAATAATTATTCCTCCACCTGACAGCGGGGACCCACCGGATGGGCCACCGTATTTTGCAAAAAAAAAACCTTTCCCCCTGACTGCTGGAACCCACCGGACGGGTCATCGTATTTCGTGAAAAAACACCCCCCCGCTGTCAGCTCGGACCCACCGGAAGTGCCTCCTTATTACGCACAAAAAATGAATACTCCCCCTGCTAGTTGGGACTAAGGATGGCAATGGGTCGGGTTTGGATCGGGTTGAACAATATCAAATCCATACCCATATCCATGAAGACAGTCTTTGCCCGCCCATGAAAAAATCCATGGGTGAAAAATTATGTCCATGTCCAAACCCGATGGATATCCATACCCACTGGATATCCATTGGGTGCTCTCTAGACATATAAATAAGACATAACACAATGTTAACATAAGATCTTCCATTCTTCACTTTGTGGCAGGCTAGGCTTCACTTATGGTAAATCAACGTCCACTAACAACATACGATCATTTAGTATTTTTCTAACAAATGAGAATGACGAGTCATATAACAAAGAGATAAAAATAAGGGAAGGGCATTGGGGTATGTTACAGTGGGGATTGAATGTCAACTAATAAAAGTTATGACGAGGATTGTGTGATTTCTTTTGCATGTTTTGGATAACAAAGTGTAAAATTGCAGTGGGGCATGTGACTGCGGGGTAGGGATAGCAGATTTTTTCCATTAAGTCATACTATCAGGTCGGGTTTGGATGTACCCACGGGTACAAGATTATAACCATGCCCTACCCACGAGTAATTGGGTCAGGTTTGGGCGCTGCCCATGGACACAAAAGCATATCCAAACCCTATCCATTCGGGTCGGATATCCATGGATATCCATGTCCATGGATAAAATTGCCATCCTTAGTTGGGACCCACCTTGGTGGGCGGCTGACTTGTGGGCCTACTAAGTTGACGGGGACGGAGTTCTTTGTCAACTTAGTCAATATGAACGCTTCTAGCTCCAGTGACCGTACGATGTCCATCCAACATGCGTAGTGCTTCTTCAACCTCTGGTCTTCTAGCTCCAGCCGCCCAAAGCAGCGCCGGTCGTGTCGCATGCTCCTGCCTCTCGTGGCCGGCTGTGCTGCCGCGAAGGCCTCACCGCCCCCTACTATTCCCACCGCTGGCCAGGGCCCTGCGGCGACGGCAGCCTCACACCGCAGCCGAACCAGTGAACCCTCCACTACTAGAAAAAAGGCTATTAGTGGCGCACCCAATATTGCCATTAGTGGCGCACCATGGGTGGGCCACTAATACCACGCCACTAATAAGGAATACTAATGGCGCACCTATGATGCGCCACTGTTAATCCCAATAACAGTGGCGCACCACTGGTGCGCCACTGGTATGCCCCCCGGGTGCGCCACTGATATTTTTTCAAAAAAAAAATTTTCAATTTTTTTTTTCAAATTTTATTCCAGAATTGCTACAGGTGCGCCATTGATATTGCTACAGGTGCGCCACTAGTAACAATATTTTTTTTCAAATTTTTTTCCAGAATTTTTTTCAAAATTTTTTTTTCAAATTTTTTTTTTCAATTTTGGCGGGATTTTTTTTTCCTTAATCTCGGGTCACTATGGCTTAATCTCGGGTCAATATGGCTTAATCTTGGGTCAAATCGCACTCCGTGGTCAAACTTCCCAGAAGGTCACCCATCCTATACTACTCCAGCCCAAGCACGCTTAACTTCTGAGTTCTATCCAACCCCAGCACCAGCTCACTTAGCAGGCACTTGTTGATATATCTATCATATCAATCCTATTAAACCTTGTTAATGTCTGGGAGTTTGTTCATGTTCATGAGTGTGATGAAATTTTGAAAAAATATTTCAAACTTCCCGGTCATTTTACATATCATATTTTTCAAAAAAACTATTTTTTTCAAAAAAACATTTTTTCAAAAAAAACATTTTTTCAAAAAAAAACCATTTTTTTCCAAAAAAATATATTAGTGGCGCACCACACCCACGGTGCGCCACTACTATTTTTGAATTTTTTTGAATTTTTTCAAAAAATATTTATTCCAAAAAAAATAGTTTTTCAAAAAAAAAACTATATTAGTGGCGCACCACACCCACGGTGCGCCACTACTATTTTTGAATTTTTTTGATTTTTTTTGCCTGTAGATCTTAAAAGCCCCGTAACTTTTTTTCTGTTAGGTTTTTGGGGATTTAGAAAATGTTTAACGGGGTTCCCCCAGTTAAATTCGGATGTAACTTTTCGAGTAGATGCTTTTTCATATAAAAAACTTTTTCATCGGAGTTCGTATGCAAAAGTTATGCCCATTTTACAAATTCTCGAGAGATTTTGCAAAAAAAGTCGAAATTCATGTTTGTAAATTTTGCTAACAACTAGACCACAAATCACATTGGAATCTTATTTTTTTTTTATTTTTTTGACATTTCTATCATTTTCTTTTATTTATTTTTTTAACTGAAAAGGCGGTCCA
>LR738712.1:725445993-725479288 GCA_902687465.1 Secale cereale | reverse complement strand
GCATTTGGTGCAAAAAAACATAGCAGTGGCGCACCCCTTCACTGGTGCGCCACTAGTAGCCAGGAATACTAGTGGCGCACCAGTGAAGGGGTGCGCCACTGCTATGTTTTTTTTTTGGACCACCATGCCCAGCCTTACCAGTGGCGCACCAGGGCAAGGTGCGCCACTACTATCAAAAATAGTAGTGGCGCACCTTGTCCTGGTGCGCCACTGGTAAGCCTGGGCATGGCTGGTTACTGTTCAAAAACTTAGTAGTGGCGCACCCCACACCTGGTGCGCCACTAGTAATGTCACTATTAGTGGAGCACCTGTTTGTGGTGCGCCACTGCTATATAGTAGTGGCGCACCACATCTCTGGTGCGCCACTAATAGTGATATTACCTATAGCCTTTTTTCTAGTAGTGCTCGTACTCCTCTTCGCGCGGGCTTCCACTGTCGCGCCTTCCCCGGCTCCGCGTCGTCCCCTTCCTAGGCCTCGCCATCGTTCACCGCCCTGGTGCTCTTGGCACGGCGTGGTCAACGTGGTCAAGGAACGACTTCCATCGGAAGAGTACTGTACGTGGCGAGGCTGACAGCTGGGTCCACGGCCGCAGCAAGGAAGTGCCTCCTTATTATGCGCAAAATAATTATTCCTCCACCTGACATCGGGGACCCACCGGACGGGCCACCGTATTTCGCGAAAAAACGTTTCCCCCTGACACCCACCAGCTACATCTTCGCACGCAAGGAAGTGCGTCCGGGCAAAAAAAAAAATGATTCGCACCCCCTGAGTGCTGGGTCCCACCAGCTACATCTTCGCACTCAAGGAAGTGCCTGACAGTCGGGACCCACCTGGTCGAAGTGTACGTAGAGTTGTCATTCCGGTCGCGAACGTGTACATACATACAGTGGCGGTGCCAGGAATTCATTCATGTGTAGTCAATTCAAACTTGTGTAGTCATATGTATGTATTTATGGTTTTTTCTGCATGATATATACTTATTGTATGATGTTTTTGCCAAAAAGCTGTGTAGTCATTTGACTGCACAGCTTATGAGTGGCTTCGCCGCTGCGTACATACTAGTCGATGTAGAGGCGCGCACGTGTCGTAGCAGAGGCGCGCACGTAGCATGTACACGTAAGTACAGCGGCCAGGGTGCAAGAAAGAAAATACGGCCACATACGTACATACGGGCGGGGTCTCAAATGCCTACTCGCACGTACGTATGGCCAGGGCGCGTGTACATGGCTGGGTCGGAACGGAGAAACATCGTCGTCGTCGTGTTCATGGGGAGCCAACCGGCTGGGTCGGAACAAAATGCGCCGTCGTGTTCATCGGGAGGGCTTGGACGGAACAGCCGACGGAAACGAGGCCTGGCGTACCGCAGAACGGAGGAAACGACCTTGTGTTCGACCGGCCACGTTCAAAACGGGATCCTATGTTGGGGATTGTAGCAGAAAACAAAAAAATTATACGCATCACCAAGATCAATCTATGGAGTAATCTAGCAACGAAGGAGAGGGGAGTGCATCTACATACCCTTGTAGATCGCGATGCGGAAGCGTGGCAAGAATGCAGATGAAGGAGTCGTACTCGTAGCGATTCAGATCGCGGTTGATTCCAATCTAAGCGCCGAACAACGGCGCCTCCGCGTTCAACACACGTGCAGCCCGGTGACGTCTCCCATGCCTTGATCCAGCAAGGAGAGAGGGAGAGGTTGGGGAAGACTCCGTCCAGCAGCAGCACGACGGCGTGGTGGTGGTGGAGGAGCACGGGACTCCAGCAAGGCTTCGCCAAGCACTGCGAGAGACGAGGAGGGAGAGAGGTAGGGCTGCGCCAAGAGAGATAGAGGTCAAACCGTATGTTGGGCAGCCCCAAACCTCACATATATATAGGGGGAAGGGAGGGGCTGCGCCCCCACCTAAGTTGCCACCCCTAGGGGCGGCGGCCAGCCCTAGATCCCATCTAGGGGGGCGGCCAAGGGGGAGAGAGGGGGGCGCACCACTAGGTGGGCCTTAGGCCCATCTGAGCCTAGGGTTTCCCCTCCTTCCCTTCTCTCTTCGCCTTGGGCCCTGGTTGGGGGGTGCACCAGCCCACCTGGGGCTGGTCCCCTCCCACAACTGGCCCACGCAGCCCTCTGGGGCCGGTGGCCCCACCCGGTGGACCCCCGGGACCCGCTCGGTGGCCCCGGTATGCTACCGATAGCGCCCAAAACTTTTCCGGTGACCAAAACGGGACTTCCCATATATGAATCTTTACCTCCGGACCATTCCGGAACTCCTCGTGATGTCCGGGATCTCATCCGGGACTCCGAACAACATTCGGTAACCGTGTACAAACTTCCCCTATAACCCTAGCGTCATCGAACCTTAAGTGTGTAGACCCTATGGGCTCGGGAGTCATGCAGACATGGCCGAGACAACTCTCCGGCCAATAACCAACAGCGGGATCTGGATACCCATGCTGGCTCCCACATGTTCCATGATGATCTCATCGGATGAACCACGATGTCAAGGATTCAATCAATCCCGTATACGATTCCCTTTGTCTATCGGTATAGCACTTGCCCGAGATTCGATCGTCGGTATCCCGATACCTTGTTCAATCTCGTTATCGGCAAGTCTCCTTACTCCTTGATCACATTGTGCACATTATGATGATGTCCTAGCGAGTGGGCCCAGAGATACCTTTCCGTCATACGGAGTGACAAATCCCAGTCTCGATTCGTGCCAACCCAACAGACACTTTCGGAGATACCTGTAGTGCACCTTTATAGCCACCCAGTTACGTTGTGACGTTTTGCACACCCAAAGCATTCCTATGGTATCCAGGAGTTGCACAACCTCATGGTCTAAGGAAAGGATACTTGACATTGGAAAAGCTTTAGCATACGAACTACACGATCTTGTGCTAGGCTTAGGATTGGGTCTTGTCCATCACATCATTCTTCTAATGATGTGATCCCGTTATCAATGACATCGAATGTCCATGGTCAGGAAACCATGACCATCTGTTGATCAACGAGCTAGTCAACTAGAGGCTTACTAGGGACTTGGTGTTTGTCTATGTATCCACACATGTATCTGAGTTTCCTATCAATACAATTCTAGCATGGACAATAAACAATTATCATGAACAAGGAAATATAATTAATAACCAATTTATTATTGCCTCTAGGGCATATTTCCGGCAGTCTCCCACTTGCACTAGAGTCAATAATCTAGTTCACATCGCCATGTGATTAACACTCACAGGTCACATCGCCATGTGACCAACATCCAAAGAGTTTACTAGAGTCAATAATCTAGTTCACATCAATATGTGAATAACACTCAATGAGTTCTGGGTTTGATCATGTTATGCTTGTGAGAGAGGTTGTAGTCAACGGGTCTGCAACATTCAGATCCCTATGTACTTCGCAAAAGTTTATGTCACATCGTTGATGCTACTACCACGTTCCATTTGGAGCTATTCCAAACTGTTGCTCCATTATACGTATCCGATATCTCTACTCAGAGTTATCCGGATAGGTGTTAAGCTTGCATCGACGTAACTCTTTACGTCGAATTATTTATCACCTCCATAACCGAGAAACATTTCCTTATTCCTCTAAGGATAATTTTGACCGCTATCTAGTGATCCACTCCTGGATCACCTTTGTACCTTCTTGCCAGACATGTGGCAAGGCACACATCAGGTGCGGTACTCAGCATGGCATACCGTATAGAGCCTATGACAAAAGCATAGGGGACGACCTTCGTCCTTCCTCTTTCTTCTGCTGTGGTCAAGCTTTGAGTCTTACTCAACCTCACACCTTACAACTTAGGTAAGAACTCCTTCTTTGACTGATCTATTTGGAACTCCTTCAAAATCATGTCAAAGGTGTGTGTTCTTTTGAAAGTATCATCAGGCGTCTTGATCTATCTCTATAGATCTTGATGCCCAATATGTAAGCATCTTTCTCCAGGTATTCCTTTGAAAAAAACCTTTCAAACAACCCTTTATGCTTTCCAGAAATTCTACATCATTTCGGATCAGCAATATGTCATTCACATATACTTATCAGAAATGTTGTAGTGCTCCCACTCACTTTATTGTAAATACAAGTTTCTAACAAACTTTGTATAAACCCAAAAACTTTGATCACTCCATCAATTCATATATTCCGACTCTGAGATGCTTGCTCTAGTCCATGGAAGGATCGCTGGAGCTAGCATACCTTTTAGCATCCTTAGGATCGACAAAACCTTTCTGATTGTATCACATACAACCTTTCCTTATGAAAACTGGTAAGGAAACTCGTTTTGACATCCATCTGCCAGATTTCATAAATGTAGCTAATGCTAACATGATTCCGACGGACTTAAGCATCGCTACGGGTGAGAAAATCTCATCATAGTCAACTCCTTGAACTTGTGAAAAACTCTTCGCCACAAGTCGAGGTTCATAGATGGTGACATTACCGTCCACGTCCGTCTTCTTCTTAAAGATCCATTTATCTCAAAGGCTTGCCGATCATCAGGCAGATCTACCAAAGTCCATACTTTGTTTTGATACATGGATCCTATCTCGGATTTCTCGGCTTCTAACCATTTGTCGGAATACGGGCCCACCATCGCTTCTCCATAGTTCGTAGGTTCATTGTTGTCCAACAACATGACATTTAAGACAGGATCACCGTACCACTCAGGAGTAGTACATATCCTTGTCGACCTACGAGGTTCGATAGCAACTTGATCCGAAGCTTCATGATCACTATCATTAGTTTCCTCTTCAATAGTCGTAGGTTCCACAGAAACATCTTTCTGTGTAACACTACTTTCCGGTTGAGGTGAGGGTTCGACAACCTCATCAAGTGCTATCTTCCTCCCACTCAATTCTTTCGAGAGAAACTCCTTCTCGAGAAAGGACCCGTTCTTAGCTACAAACATTTTTGCCCTTGGATCTGAGATAGAAGGTATACCCAACT
Source organism: Secale cereale (assembly GCA_902687465.1). Classification (NCBI taxonomy): domain Eukaryota; kingdom Viridiplantae; phylum Streptophyta; class Magnoliopsida; order Poales; family Poaceae; genus Secale; species Secale cereale. The sequence continues at coordinate 725,474,339 of LR738712.1, read as the reverse complement.
GTTACCTTTGGGTATTCTATGAAGATGTATTTGTCCGCTTTGGGTTCGAGCTTTTTCCGGCTGAAGCCATAAGCATCGCAGCCCCAAACATTAAGAAACGACAACTTTGGTTTCTTGCCAAACCACAGTTCATACGTCATCATCTCAACGGACTTAGATGTTGCCCTATCTAAAGTGAATGCAGCTGTCTCTAATTGAAAGTGCAACTAATCCCCGGGTGGTTTTGGTAATTAATAACAACATATATATCATTGAACTAATAGCTACTTAAGAATCATTTCAGAGAAGTTCGATGATATGGGTATGGAAATGTCTGAAGAAGTGGACCCCTCAAAATGCTAAGACAAGCATTGGCAAAAGCTCAAGACTCCATTTTTGGTTTAGTGATCGAAGATCACATTGAGTCCATAGGAAAAGCCAATACTATTAAAAGGGGATGAGGTTGTGTTGATGATCTGGTTGCTCAAGTGCTTAGTGATTTAGCTCCTTCAACTATCAGCAATTTTCACTACTTAACACACTCATAAGTAATCTCGGACAAACCGATTCTTCCAACTCAGTCCCACCGAGATGAACCACCTCAGTTATTTTCCAAACCCTAGAAATTTCGGTCCATCCGATTTTGAGTTCGGTCTCACCGAAACTGGACTGCCAACCTTCTGTAACCGTTTGTCATCTTTTCGGAATATCCGAGTTGTTGATTTCGGTCCCACCGATTCTGGTAAGTTCCTACCTTTGACTCATATCGGACACACCGAGATGGTATTTTCGGTCCCACCGAAAACCCCAACGTTCACTATATTTGAACTTTCGGTCTGACCGAGTTTTCACTTCGGTCTCACCGAGATTGCTCAATTATGTGTGTAACGGTTGGATTTTGTGTGGAGGCTATATATACCCCTCCACGTCCTCTTCATTCGTGGAGAGAGCCATCAGAAAGTACTACCACTCCTACCTTACACTTTCTGAGAAGAGAACCACCTACCCTTGTGTTGAGATCAAGTCATTCCATTCCTACCATATGAAACTTGATTTCTAGCCTTCCCAAGTTGCTTTCCACTCAATCCTTTCTTCCACCACAGCCATATCAGTGAGGAGAGTTGAGTGTTGGGGAGATTATCATTTGAAGCACAAGAGCAAGGAGTTCATCATCATCAACAACATCTATTACCTTTTGGAGGGTGGTGCCTCCTAGATTGGTTAGGTGTCGCTTGGGAGCCTCCGTCTTCGAGATGTGGAGTTGAACCAAGAAGTTTGTAAGGGCAAGGAGATCGCCTACTTCGTGAAGATCTACCCCGAGTAAGGCTAGTCCTCCGTGGGCGTAGGCCATGATGGAATAGACAAGGTTGCTTCTTCGTGGACCCTTCGTGGGTGGAGCCCTCCGTGGACTCGCGCAGCCGTTACCCTCTGTCGGTTGAAGTCTCCATCAACGTGGATGTACGATAGCACCACCTATCGGAACCACGAGAAAAATCTCCGTGTCTCCAAATTGCGTTTGATCTTCTCCACCTCTCTTTACTACATGTGCAATTTACTTTCCGCTGCTTATACTCTAGAATTGCATGTGTAGGGTGATACTTGAATTGATCATAATTGTGAAACTGCCAAAAACTGTTCATGATCAAAAGGCAGAATTTTTATATTGTCAAGTAGTCTAATCACCCCCCCTAGACATACTTTCGATCCTACAAGTGGTATCAGAGCTTTGGTCTCCACTGTTTTGGTTTCCATTGCATTGGACTCCATAAGCTTGGTTTCACAACCTAGGAGAGTATGGCGTCTAGTGAGGGTAATTATCGTAGAGGTCCTTACTTTGATGGTACAAATTTTGCTAGTTGGAAGCATAAAATGAAAATGCATATTCTTGGTCATAACCCAGCCGCATGGGGCATTATTTGTGTTGGTATGCAAGGTGAATTCTTCGAGGAAGGAAAAGTTCCGGATCGCGAAGCTACACCGGAAGAGTTGCGGATGTTGCAAAACAATGCTCAAGCTTGTGACATTCTCTTCAATGCTTTGTGTCCCGAGGAGTTCAACAAAATCAGCCGTCTTGAGAATGCTAAAGAGATTTGGGATACTTTGGTTGAAATGCACGAAGGTGCTGAATCTGTGAAGGAATCAAAGCTAGATATTCTTCAAGGTCAACTTGACAAGTTCAAGATGAAGGATGGTGAAGGAGTCGCTGAAATGTACTCTAGGCTTGCTCTCATCACAAATGAGATTGCCGGCTTAGGAAGCGAAGAAATGACCGACCGATTCATCATCAAGAAGATTCTGAGAGCTTTGGATGGAAAATATGACACCGTGTGCACTTTGATCCAAATGATGCCAAACTACAAGACTCTCAAGCCAACTGAAGTCATTGGAAGAATTGTTGCTCATGAGATGACACTTAAGGATAAGGAAGAGCTTCACAACAAGTCAAGTGGTGCTTACAAAGCTACAAGTGATGCTCCCACCACCTCAAGTGACAAGTTAATTTCCAATGATGAGATAAGCCTAATGGTTAAGAACTTCAACAAGTTCTACAAGAATAGAGGCAAAGAAAGAAGCTCAAAGTCTAGATCATATGATGAAAAGAGATCTTCTAGTCGTGATCGAAACTGCTACAATTGTGGAAGACCCGGACACTTCTCAAATGAGTGTACGGCTCCCCACAAGAGAAGAGAAGAATCTCCAAGAAGAAGAGCAAGAGATGAGTCACCTCGGAGAGAGAGAAGGAGTAGAGATGATCGTTATGAACGAAGACCCTCTCGGAGAAGCAAGGATTCGGAGAGGAAAGGCAAGTCATCAAGGAGCTACACAAGAAGAAGACATCAAGCTCATGTAGGTGAATGGGTCTCCGGCTCCGACTCTGACAATCAATCCGATGGAAGCTATCACTCCGACTCCGACTACAGTCAAGATGAAGGTGTTGCCGGACTTGCACTCGTATCCTCCAACTCCAACTCCTACGACTTATTTGATTCACCAAATGAGGGAATTGGAAGATGCTTCATGGCTAAAGGTCCCAAGGTAACACACCCTGAATTCATTGACTTTGATAGTGATGAGGATGACTTGCTTGGTGAAGATGAGCTCTTGCATGATAAATCTAGTGAGCTTAGTAATGATGAAAATGCTAGTAGTCTTTATAGTCGAGAAGAGTCGAATGACAATGCTATGAAGGAGATTGAGCGTCTAACTAAAGAACTAAACACTCTTAAGTTAGCTCATGAAACAACTCAAGAAGATCATAGAGAGCTCCTAAGATCTCATGAGAAGCTACGCTTCGAGAAGCTCACTCTAGAGCAAGAACATGAGTTTCTAAAAGCGATCAATGACGATCTTCGAAAGAAGAGTTCTTCATATCTTGCCAAACGACTTCTCTTGTCTAATTTCTTGCCACCTATTAAGACTAAGCATGACAAGCATAAGAAAGGTTCTTCCTCTAGTAGTAACAATAACAATGTTAAATCCAATATTGTTACTTCTAGTAGTTCTCTTGATTCCACTAACAATGTTTCAAGCCAAGTTACACTTGAGCAAGAAAATAGCTTATTGAAGGAAATCATAGAGAAAGGTGTCTACAAGAGTCTTGCCGGAAGCAAGAACTTTGAGGAAATTGTTCGCAAACAAGGAAGGCACCGGAAGAATCAAGGGATTGGTTTTGAGCGAAAGTTCAACACCGAAGGTGTTGAGTGGGAAGAAGGTCAATACCCTACTCCACAGTTTGTTTCACAAAAGGAGAAGTATGATCCTACTTCTTCCAATGTGGAACAAGCTCAAGATGACCTTCCACCACAAGACCACAAGCTAAAGGCCAAGGACAAGCTTCAAGAGGAGATTGATGCATTCATTGAAGCACCTCAAGCCATGGTCAAGTGGGTTCCCAAGGACACATCAAGTTCTACTTCGTCAAGCTCAACTACAACCCCAAGGATTCCCATCAAGATGATGTGGATCCCAAAGAAGAAGAACTAGAAGGTTCTTGAGGGTGACTCCGCCAACATACTTCACTCATATTCATTTTGGCAAGAACTTGTGCAATCAACTTCCACATCATGCACTAGTTCATGGAGTCACAAACCCTCTTGTTGGTAAGTCAAGGGACAAGGTAATCATTGCTTTCATGGACATCATCTTTTGTGAACTTCAATCTATGTCTATGGATATCCTTGTTTGTTCCTTGTGGGACTAACCCATGTAGGTATTGAAAGTGCCCTAACCCAAAGGATAGCTCCCAACTCTTGATGATCTACATCAACATTGAGCATCCACATCTTCAACATCTACATGAAGTCTTCTACGACAACCCATGGTTAGTTTGACCCTTTAAAAGGGGTTCTCACATCTAGGGGGAGCTTTGCTCTAAAAATTGAGCTAAAGCATCTTCAAATGATGTGAACACATACATGCTTTATGTAAAAGTGGTAACCCCACTTGTGCTTAAACGATGAGTATGACCTATGATCAAATGTTCTCATTTGACTCCTAAGTCAAAATACTCATATATAGATGACCTAGTCATCGACAAATTGTGTGCTAGTAGCTAGAGTGTTGGTTGTGCATGTTTGACACATATTTCAGTTGCTATCTTATTGTGTGAGCATGTTGAATGCATGATTTCATCCATTCAAGGACATCCATTTGTTGTTTTGATTGTTTTGATTTTTCTGGCCAAATGGATGGACAAGAATGCCTAAGCACCTTCCCTAGCTATCTATGCTTTCTTGTCTCAAATTCTATTCATGCTCATATCACAACTTTGAACAAGTCATTTTCGGACCCTCCGAGTGAGGAGCACTCGGAGCCACCGATCCGTCTAAGGCTGACTTCCAAAACCTTCTAAGTCCATTTCGGTCTAACCAACTTTTCCATCTCGGTCCAACCGAAACGCTTAGACTGATCTAGGTTTCATCTCGGTGAAACCGAGTTCAAAATCTCGGCGTGACCGATATGTGTAACTGCACAGCAGTTAGCCATTTCGGTGTCACCGAGTTTTTCAACTCGGTCCCACCGACAGTATGGGGATATAAATACTGAGGGCTGCGCGCGATTACTTCTTCAAACCGTTTCGCCCCCAAGTCCCCTGCTGCCGTCGCCCTGGTCTTCGGATCGTCGCCGTCGTCGCCTGTGCGCCCTCGCCGCAGGTCTCCGCCGCCGTCAACAGTAATCTTCTCCGCGCCGTTGCCGCCGTAGAGGGACTCCACCAAGTTAGGGTGAGTCCCGATCCCTCTCGTGCTCCCCATCTGATTCTTGCACGATTGGTTTGCCATGTATCTATCCACGTTTGAGATATTCCTTAAACATTAGATCAGATCCTTTTAGTTTCGAGCGAAATTCTTAGGTTTAGGTTTCCACGGAACACATCTCGGTGAAACCGATTTTGAAAACTCGGAATGACCGATTTGGCCTCTGGCCATTGCACTGCACCATTCGGTCTAACCGATTCGTGCAAATCGGTGTGACCGATGTAGAGTCTCAGTGAAACCCTAGTGTTTCGGTAGGACCGAAACCCATTTCGGTCTGACCGAAAGTGGTGTGTAGGTTTCTGTTATACACTTCAGATTCACCGAAACTGAAAATCGGTTTGACCGAAATGCATTCTGTGAAAACTCAAAACTAAGATTTGAACTCATTTTTTTTGCAAAAACCTCTGCAGTTGTGATAACTCTTCTACTCTGCCTATACCTTATCTTTTCACAGGTTGTCAGCCATGTCAGATGTCAGTGACAGCCAGAACAGGTCTGAGTCACCTTTTGCAGAGATCCCTGAGGCAGATACTAGTCCTGAGGCTAGTAGTTCCAGTGATGATGGTGAGAGGAGCACCCCTAGTGGTTTGCCTCCTGCAGCCACCAGAACCAGAAAGAAGAGAAATTCTGATGATGAGGACTCTGACTTCGTTGCTGAGGAAGTTACCTCCAAGCCCAAGAGGAAAGTTGTTGCCAAAGAGCACGAAGGGCAGCAGTCAAAGAAAGGCACCAGCAAGGTCAAGCAGTCAGCTGTTGCAAAGAAGCTAAACTTGGAAGAGCCAGCTCCAAGTAAGGTGAAGAAAACTTCCAAGAGGAAGAGGGTAGTATATGCTGAACCTCATATTGATGCAGCTGTTGAAGAAGAAGAAGAAGATGCACCCCAGCCTCCTCCTCAGAAGGCTAAGTTCATGGGTGATGCTATTAGGGCTCAAGCCACTTCTAAGCCCAAGAAGCCTGCTCAAGCCAAGTCAGCTCCAGCCAAGCCCAAGAGGACAACCAGGAGCATACCAGCTTCTGAGAAGAACAAAGGTGAGATGCCACCGTCTGAGTCTGATGAAGAACATGTGTTGATGAAGCTCCGTCCTAAATTGCCACTCCACAACGATGCTCATCCTCAAGCCGAGGATATGAAGGCAAGGAAGGATAGAGGTCTCAGGCTATGGAGACAGTCCATATGCCGTGAGGAGAAGGACTGCTGTGGACCCCAGATTCCACACCAGAGAGCAGCAGGACTTCTATGAGACCGTGCTGATGGATAAGAAGCCTATTGTTGTTGACACCAGGTATGTTGACTGGAAGTACATTGACAGTGAAGAGCACCGAGACTTCTTTCCCCATGTGCATGAGAGCTTCACTGCATGTGGAGTTGATGAGTTCGTGGGTCAGGAGCTGACAGATTGGAATGACGAGATGATCATGCAGTTCTACGCCACAGCCCACTTCTATCCTGATGGCAAGATCACCTGGATGACTGAAGGTCAAAGGTTTTCTTCGTCTGTTGAAGAATGGGCAGAACTTCTGAATGCTCCAGTGCAGAGAGAGGACGACATTGATGTCTATGGGATTCCTAAGAAGAGCCATGATTCCATGAAGAACATGTACAAGGAAATCCCCGCTGCTGATTTGGAAGGGTGGAAGCTTGGCTCAGTGTACTATCTCCAGGCAGGTCTGGCCACAACAAACACCATTTTGAGGCATACATTGATGCCCAAGTCTGGAGACCACCGCATGATTCGAGGCTATTCTATCAACATGCTGCACATTCTTGATGAGAAGGCACCTTTCAAGGTGATGGACTTAATGGTAGAGACCATTAAGAGGACTGCAGCTGACCAGAAGAGGTCGTGTGGATTTGCCCTGCAGATTTAGATGCTCATCAATGCCAAGTTTGGCACGGGCAAATTCATGTTGGATAGGAAGCACTTGCCACTGCAGCCAGAGCATGAGGACAACATTGTTGTGATGGATGAGGAGGATCCAACATCAGTTAAAGGTCAAGCCAAAATTGAAGCTGCGAAGAAAGCCAAAGCTGATAAAGAGGCAGCATCAGCAGCTAAACCAAAGAGCTTCGGAGAGCAGATTCTTGAAGCTAACCAGAGGATTGAACAACGCCTGGCCAGCATTGAACAATCTCAGGAAAGCCTAGAGAGGATTGTTGAGGACAAGATCCACGCTCTGGACGTGAAGCTGACTGAGATTCAGGTGTCCGTCAACAAGCTTGAGGCAGACATGGAGGAAGCAAGGCAGGAGAGAGCAGAGCTCATGCAGGATGATCTAGTCCAGGACTCTCATCGCCAAACTGCTCAGGTTCCCAGAGGATCCCGATCTGCAGCTATCCCAGTGACTGACTCCAGGGCTACCACTTCAGCACCTCCTACAGCTCCAGCAGTTACTCCAGCTCCAGCATCCACTCCTCCAGCGCAGACATCAGCAGAAGTCTTCGCCGATGCCGTCATTTCTACTCCGACATCTACCCAGACGGGAGCCGCCAGTAGAGCCCACATTGACGCTTAGTTCTATGCTTTTTCGAACTTTTTGGTAACTTGTTGCCAAAGGGGGAGAAATTGTATAGATCATAGGGCTTCGAGAGAGAGAGTGCTCTTTCGTTCTTTTGCCGGTTTTCCTTGAGATACATTTGGTTCTTTTTGTTCTTGATACTTTCAGTGTGCTTGCTACTACGTTTGATGCTACCTTAATGAGTGCTTGGTCATACTATGCTTTAATGTGTGCTTAATGCTTATCATATGCTATTCCTTCTTGTATGATCATTTACTCATGTCTTGGTGATTGGGTGCATGTTATTCATTCTTATCATTTTGTGCGCTCCACCAAGATGTATGTGACATGGAAGAGTGACCCATAATCCTAATCGATTGTGCATTTGCATTCAAACGCAAATTTTAAATAATGCACAAATTTAGGGGGAGCTCTTGTTTATCACATACTTCTCAAAGCGATGATATTATTCATTGATTATATCTTTTGTCGAAGCTTTGATCTATATGTTGTCATCAATTACCAAAAAGGGGGAGATGGAAAGTGCAACTAATCCCCGGGTGGTTTTGGTAATTAATAACAACATATATATCATCGAACTAATAGCTACTTAAGAATCATTTCAGAGAAGTTCGATGATATGGGTATGGAAATGTCTGAAGAAGTGGACCCCTCAAAATGCTAAGACAAGCATTGGCAGAAGCTCAAGACTCCATTTTTGGTTTAGTGATCGAAGATCACATTGAGTCCATAGGAAAAGCCAATACTATTAAAAGGGGATGAGGTTGTGTTGATGATCTGGTTGCTCAAGTGCTTAGTGATTTAGCTCCTTCAACTATCAGCAATTTTCACTACTTAACACACTCATAAGTAATCTCGGACAAACCGATTCTTCCAACTCAGTCCCACCGAGATGAACCACCTCAGTTATTTTCCAAACCCTAGAAATTTCGGTCCATCCGATTTTGAGTTCGGTCTCACCGAAACTGGACTGCCAACCTTCTGTAACCGTTTGTCATCTTTTCGGAATATCCGAGTTGTTGATTTCGGTCCCACCGATTCTGGCAAGTTCCTACCTTTGACTCATATCGGACACACCTAGATGGTATTTTCGGTCCCACCGAAAACCCCAACGTTCACTATATTTGAACTTTCGGTCTGACCGAGTTTTCGCTTCGGTCTCACCGAGATTGCTCAATTATGTGTGTAACGGTTGGATTTTGTGTGGAGGCTATATATACCCTTCCACCTCCTCTTCATTCGTGGAGAGAGCCATTAGAAAGTACTACCACTCCTACCTTACACTTTCTGAGAAGAGAACCACCTACCCTTGTGTTGAGATCAAGTCATTCCATTCCTACCATATGAAACTTGATTTCTAGCCTTCCCAAGTTGCTTTCCACTCAATCCTTTCTTCCACCACAGCCATATCAGTGAGGAGAGTTGAGTGTTGGGGAGATTATCATTTGAAGCACAAGAGCAAGGAGTTCATCATCATCAACAACATCTATTACCTTTTGGAGGGTGGTGCCTCCTAGATTGGTTAGGTGTCGCTTGGGAGCCTCCGTCTTCGAGATGTGGAGTTGAACCAAGAAGTTTGTAAGGGCAAGGAGATCGCCTACTTCATGAAGATCTACCCCGAGTAAAGCTAGTCCTCCGTGGGCGTAGGCCATGATGGAATAGACAAGGTTGCTTCTTCGTGGACCCTTCGTGGGTGGAGCCCTCCGTGGACTCGCGCAGCCATTACCCTCCGTGGGTTGAAGTCTCCATCAACGTGGATGTACGATAGCACCACCTATCGGAACCACGAGAAAAATCTCCGTGTCTCCAAATTGCGTTTGATCTTCTCCACCTCTCTTTACTACATGTGCAATTTACTTTCCGCTGCTTATACTCTAGAATTGCATGTGTAGGGTGATACTTGAATTGATCATAATTGGGAAACTGCCAAAAACTGTTCATGATCAAAAGGCAGAATTTTTATATTGTCAAGTAGTCTAATCACCCCCCCCCCCTCTAGACATACTTTCGATCCTACACTAATGCATAACCTCAAAATAACAGCGGTAGATCGGTAAGAGACATCATAGATCGCAACATATCTCATAAGGTTCGATTATGACGTCCGGACACACCATTACGATATGGTGTTCCAGGTGGCTTCAACTGCGAAACAATTCCACAATGTCTTAAGTGATTGCCAAACTCATAACTCAGAAAATCTCCCCTTCATCAGATCGTAGGAACATGATCTTCTTGTTATGATGATTCTTAACTTCACTCTGAAATTGCTTGAACTTTTCAAACGTTTTCAGACTTTTCTTTCATTAAGTAAATATACCCATATCTACTCAAATCGTCAGTGAAGATGAGAAAACAACGATATCCACCACACGCCTTAATTCTCATTGGATCACACACATTAGTATGTGTGATTTCCAACAAGTCACTTGCCCATTTCATTGTACCTGGAAACGTGATCTTAGTCATCCTGCCCATGAGGCATGGCTCGCATGTGTCAAGCGATTCAAAATCAAGTGACTCCAAACATCCATCAGCATGGAGTCTCTTCATGCATTTTATGCCAAAATGACCTAGGCGGCAGTGCCATAAGAAAGTGGTACTATCATTATTAACTCTACATCTTTTGGCGTTAATATTATTATCATGTGTATTACTATGATCGAGATTCAACAAACCATTGGGTGCATGACCATAAAGGTATTATTCATGTAAACAGAATAACCATTATTCTCTAACTTAAATGAATAATCGTATTGCAATGAACATGATCCAATCATATTCATGCTCAACGTAGACACCTGATAACATTTATCTAGGTTCAACACTAATCCCGAAGGTAGAGGGAGCGTGCGATGGTGATCTTATCAACCTTTGAAACACTTCCAACACACATCGTCACCTCGCCCTTAACCAGTCTCCGTTTAGTTTGTAGCTTTTGCTTCAAGTCACTAATGATAGCAACTAAACTGGTATCCAATACCCGGGTACTACTAGGAGTACTAGTAAGGTACACATCAATAACACTTATATCAAATATACTTTGTTGAAGTTGCCAGCTTTCTTATCTACCATGTATTTGGGGTAGTTCCGCTACCATGTGACCGTTCTCCTTACAATAGAAGCACTTAGTCTCGAGGTTTTGGTTCAACCTTGGGTTCCGTCATTAGGGCAACAACTGGTTTGCCATTCATGAAGTTTCCCTTCTATCCCTTGCCGCTTTTGAAACCAGTGGTCTCGTTAAACCATCAACACTTGATGCTCCTTCTTGAGTTCTACTTTTGCGGTCTTAAGCACCGCTAATAGCTCCGAGATCATCTCCATCCTTTGCATGTCATAGTTCATCACGAAGTTCTAGTAGCTTGGTGATAGTGTCTAGAGAATTCAGTCAATCACTATCTCATCTGGAAGATTAACTCCCACTTGGTTCAAGTTATTTTAGCACCCAGACATTCTGAGCACATGCTCACTAGTTGAGCTATTCTCCTCCATCTTGTTGGCAAAAGAACTAGTCAGAGGTCTCATACCTATCAACACGGGCATGAGCCTGAAATCCTAATTTCAGCTCTTGAAACATCCCATATGTCTCATGGCGTTCAAAATGTCATTGGAATACCGATTTTAAGCCGTAAAGTATGGTGCACTAAACTATAAAGTAGTCATCAGGACGTGTCTGTCAGGTGTTCACAACATCCATAGACGACGTTGTAGGGGTTTGCACATCGAGCGGTGCATCAAAGACGTAAGCCTTCTGTGTAGCAGTGAGGACACTCCCCGGACTATGGACCCAGTCCGCATCATTGCTTACAATATCTTTCAACTTAGTCTTTCTCTAGGATCGTATTAAATGGGGAGCTACAACGCAAACTATTGGTCTACAACATATTTTGGGAAGACAACTTAGACTAATGTTCATGACAATTAAGTTCATCTAATGAACTCCCACTCGGAAAGACATCTCTCTAGTCATCTAAGTGATACATGATCCGAATCGACTGGGCCGTGTCCGATCATCACGTGAGACGGACTAGTCATCAACGGTGAACATCTTTATGTTGATCGTATCTTCTATACGACTCATGTTCGACCTTTCGGTCTTCCGTGTTCGGAGGCCATGTCTGTACATGCTAGGCTCATCAACTGAACCCTAAGTGTATTGCGTGTGTAAATCTGACTTACACCCGTTGTATGCGAACGTTAGAGCCTATCACACCCGATCATCACGTGGTGCTTCGGAACAACGAACCTTAGCAACGGTGCGCAGTTAGGGGGAACACAATTCTTGAAATTTTAGTGAGAGATCATCTTATTTACTACCGTCGTTCTAAGCAAATAAGAAGTAAAACATGATAAACATCACATGCAATCAAATAGTGGCTGTATATGGCCAATATCATTTTGCTCCTTTTGATCTTCATCTTCGGGGCTCCATGATCATCATCGTCACCGGCATGACACCATGATCTCAATCATCATGATCTCCATCATCGTGTCTTCATGAAGTCGTCTCGCCAAACATTACTTCTACCACTATGGCTAACGGTTAGCAATAAAGTAAAGTAATTACATGGCGTTTTCAATGACACGCAGGTCATACAATAAAATAAGACAACTCCTATGGCTCCTATCGGTTGTCATACTCATCGACATGCAAGTCGTGATTCCTATTACAAGAACATGATCAAACTCATACATCACATATATATCATTCATCACATCCTTTTGGCCATATCACATCACACGACACATGCTGCAAGAACAAGTTAGACGTCCTCTAATTGTTGTTGCAAGTTTTACGTGGCTGCTATAGGTTTCTAGCAAGAACATTTCTTACCTGCGCCAAAACCACAACGTGATATGCCAAATTCCATTTACCCTTCATAAGGACCCTTTTCATCGAATCCGATCCGACTAAAGTGGGAGAGACAGACACCCGCTAGCCACCTTATGCAACTAGTGCATGTCAGTTGGTGGAACCTGTCTCACGTAAGAGTACGTGTAAGGTCGGTCCGGGACGCTTCATCCCACGATGCCGCCGAATCAAGATAAGACTAGTAATGGCAAGTAAATTGACAAATCGACGCCCACAACTACTTTGTGTTCTACTCGTGCAAGAAACTACGCATAGACCTAGCTCATGATGCCACTGTTGGGGATCGTAGCAAAAAAAAATCTGAGCATCACCAAGATCAATCTATGGAGTAATCTAGCAACGAGAGAGAGGGGAGTGCATCTCCATACCCTTGTAGATCGCGATGCGGAAGCGTTGCAAGAATGCAGATGAAGGATTCATACTCGTAGCGATTCAGATCGCGGTTGATTCCAATCTAAGCGCCGAACAACGGTGCCTCCGCGTTCAACACACGTGCAGCCCGGTGACGTCTCCCACGCCTTGATCCAGCAAGGAGAGAGGGAGAGGTTGGGGAAGACTCCGTCCAGTAGCAGCACGACGGTGTGGTGGTGGTGGAGGAGCGCGGGACTCCAGCAGGGCTTCGCCAAGCACTGCGAGAGACGAGGAGGGAGAGAGGTAGGGCTGCGCCAAGAGAGATAGAGGTCAAACCATATGTTGGGCATCCCCAAATCTCACATATATATAGGGGGGAGGGAGGGGCTGCGCCCCCACCTAAGTTTCCACCCCAAGGGGCAGCGGCCAGCCCTAGATCCCATCTATGGGGGCGGCGAAGTTGGAGAGAGGGGGGCGCACCACTAGGTGGGCCTTAGGCCCATCTGAGCCTAGGGTTTCCCCTCCTTCCCTTCTCTCTTCGCCTTGGGCCCTGGTGGGGGGGGGGGGGCGCACCAGCCCACCTGGGGCTGGTCCCCTCCCACACTTGAACCACGCAGCCCTCTGGGGCCGGTGGCCCCACCCGGTGGACCCCCAGGACCCTCCCGGTGGTCCCGGTATACTACCGATAGCGCCCAAAACTTTTCCGGTGACCAAAACGGGACTTCCCATATATGAATCTTTACCTCCGGACCATTCTGGAACTCCTCGTGACGTCCAGGATCTCATCCGGGACTCCGAACAACATTCGATAACTGCGTACAAACTTTCCCTATAACCCTAGCGTCATCGAACCTTAAGTGTGTAGACCCTACGGGCTCGGGAGTCATGCAGACATGGCCGAGACAACTCTCCGGCCAATAACCAACAACGGGATCTGGATACCCATGCTGGCTCACACATGTTCCACGATGATCTCATTGGATGAACCACGATGTCAAGGATTCAATCAATCCCGTATACGATTCCCTTTGTCTATCGCTATAGCACTTGCCCGAGATTCGATCGTCGGTATCCCGATACCTTGTTCAATCTCGTTATCGGCAAGTCTCTTTACTCGTTCCGTAACACATCATCCCGTGATCAACTCCTTGATCACATTGTGCACATTACGATGATGTCCTACCGAGTGGGCCCAGAGATACCTTTCCGTCATACGGAGTGACAAATCCCAGTCTCGATTCGTACCAATGCAACAGACACTTTCGAAGATACCTGTAGTGCACCTTTATAGCCACCCAGTTACATTGTGACGTTTGGCACACCCAAAGCATTCCTATGGTAACCGGGAGTTCCACAACCTCATGGTCTAAGGAAAGGATACTTGACATTGGAAAAGCTTTAGCACACGAACTACACGATCTTGTGCTAGGCTTAGGATTGGGTATTGTCCATCACATCATTCTCCTAATGATGTGATCCTGTTATCAATGACATCCAATGTCCATGGTCAGGAAACCATGACCATCTATTGATCAACGAGCTAGTCAACTAGAGGCTTACTAGGGACATGGTGTTTGTCTATGTATCCACACATGTATCTGAGTTTCCTATCAATACAATTCTAGCATGGACAATAAACAATTATCATGAACAAGGAAATATAATTAATAACCAATTTATTATTGCCTCTAGGGCATATTTCCAACAGTCTCCCACTTGCACTAGAGTCAATAATCTAGTTCACATCGCCATGTGATTAACACTCACAGGTCACATCGCCATGTGACCAACATCCAAAGAGTTTACTAGAGTCAATAATCTAGTTCACATCAATATGTGAATAACACTCAATGAGTTCTGGGTTTGATCATGTTATGCTTGTGAGAGAGGTTGTAGTCAACGGGTCTGCAACATTCAGATCCCTATGTACTTCGCAAAAGTTTATGTCACATCATAGATGCTACTACCACGTTCCACTTGGAGCTATTCCAAATTGTTGCTCCATTATACGTATCCGGTATCTCTACTCAGAGTTATCCGGATAGGTGTTAAGCTTGCATCGACGTAACTCTTTACGTCGAACTCTTTATCACCTCCATAACCGAGAAACATTTCCTTATTCCTCTAAGGATAATTTTGACCGCTATCTAGTGATCCACTCCTGGATCACCTTTGTACCTTCTTGCCAGACATGTGGCAAGGCACACATCAGGTGCGGTACTCAGCATGGCATACCGTATAGAGCCTATGAAAAAAGCATAGGGGACGACCTTTGTCCTTCCTCTTTCTTCTGCCGTTGTCAAGCTTTGAGTCTTACTCAACTTCACACCTTACAACTTAGGTAAGAACTCCTTCTTTGACTGATCTATTTTGAACTCCTTCAAAATCATGTCAAAGGTGTGTGTTCTTTTGAAAGTATCATCAGGCGTCTTGATCTATCTCTATAGATCTTGATGCCCAATATGTAAGCAGCTTTCTCTAGGTATTCCTTTGAAAAAAACCTTTCAAACAACCCTTTATGCTTTCCAGAAATTCTACATCATTTCGGATCAGCAATATGTCATTCACATATACTTATCAGAAATGTTGTAGTGCTCCCACTCACTTTATTGTAAATACAAGTTTCGAACAAACTTTGTATAAACCAAAAAACTTTGATCACTCCATCAAAGCGTATATTCCGACTCCGAGATGCTTGCTGTAGTCCATGGAAGGATCGCTAGAGCTAGCATACCTTTTAGCATCCTTAGGATCGACAAAACCTTTCTGATTGTATCACATACAACCTTTCCTTACGAAAATTGGTAAGGAAACTTGTTTTGACATCCATTTGCTAGATTTCATAAATGCAGCTTATGCTAACATGATTCCAACCGACTTAAGCATCGCTACGGGTGAGAAAATCTCATCGTAGTTAACTCCTTGAACTTGTGAAAAACTCTTCGCCACAAGTCGAGCTTCATAGACGGTGACATTACCGTCCACGTCCGTCTTCTTCTTAAAGATCCATTTATCTCAATGGCTTGCTGATCATCGGGCAAATATACCAAAGTCCATACTTTGTTTTGATACATGGATCCTATCTCGAATTTCTTGGCTTCTAACCATTTGTCGGAATACGGGCCCACCATCGCTTCTCCATAGTTCGTAGGTTCATTGTTGTCCAAGAACATGACATTTAAGACACGATCACCGTACCACTCAGGAGTAGTACATATCCTTGTCGACCTACGAGGTTCGATAGCAACTTGATCCGAAGCTTCATGATCACTATCATTAGTTTCCTCTTCAACAGTCGTAGGTTCCAAAGAAACATCTTTCTGTGTTACACTACTTTCCGGTTGAGGTGAGGGTTCGACAACCTCATCAAGTTCTATCTTCCTCCCACTCAATTCTTTCAAGAGAAAATCCTTCTCGAGAAAGGACCCGTTCTTAGCGACAAACATTTTTGCCCTTGGATCTGAGATAGAAGGTATACCCAATTGTTACCTTTGCGTATTCTATAAAGATGTATTTGTCCGCTTTGGGGTCGAGATTTTTCCGGCTGAAGCCATAAGCATCGCAGCCCCAAACATTAAGAAACGACAACTTTGGTTTCTTGCCAAACCACAGTTCATACGTCATCGTCTCAACGGACTTAGATGGTGCCCTATCTAAAGTGAATGCAGCTGTCTCTAATGCATAACTTCAAAATAACAGCGGTACATCGGTAAGAGACATCATAGATCGCACCATTTCTCATAAGGTTCGATTATGACGTCCGGACACACCATTACGCTGTGGTGTTCCAGGTGGCTTCAACTGCGAAACAATTCGACAATGTCTTAAGTGATTGCCAAACTCATAACTCAAAAAATCTCCCCTTGATCAGATCGTAGGAACATGATCTTCTTGTTATGATGACTCTTAACTTCACTCTGAAATTTCTTGAACTTTTCAAGTGTTTTCAGACTTTTGTTTCATTAAGTAAATATACACATATCTACTCAAATTGTCAGTGAAGATGAGGAAACAACGATATCCACCACACGCCTTAATTCCCATTGGATCACACACATCAGTATGTGTGATTTCCAACAAGTCACTTGCCCGTTTCATTGTACCTGGAAACGTGATCTTAGTCATCCTACCAATGAGGCATGGCTCGCATGTGTCAAGCGATTCAAAATCAAGTGACTCCAAACATCCATCAGCATGGAGTCTCTTCATGCATTTTATGCCAAAATGACCTAGGCGGCAGTGCCACAAGAAAGTGGTACTATCATTATTAACTCTACAACTTTTGGCGTTAATATTATTATCATGTGTATTACTATGATCAAGATTCAACAAACCATTGGCTGCATGACCATAAAGGTATTATTCATGTAAACAGAATAACCATTATTCTCTAACTTAAATGAATAACCGTATTGCAATGAACATGATCCAATCATATTCATGCTCAACGTAGACACTTGATAACATTTATCTCGGTTCAACACTAATCCCGAAGGTAGAGGGAGCGTGCGATGGTGATTTTATCAACCTTTGAAACACTTCCAACACACATCGTCACATCTCCCTTAGCTAGTCTCCGTTCAGTTCGTAGCTTTTGCTTCAAGTCACTAATAATAGCAACTGAACCGGTATCCAATACCCAGGTACTACTAGGAGTACTAGTAAGGTACACATCAATAACACTTATATCAAATATACTTTTTTGAAGTTGCCAGCTTTCTTATCTACCATGTATTTGGGGTTGTTCTGCTACCATGTGACCGTTCCCCTTACAATAGAAGCTCTTAGTCTCGAGGTTTGGGTGCAACCTTGGGTTCCTTCATTGGGGCGACAATTGGTTTGCCATTCATGAAGTTTCCCTTCTAGCCCTTGCCCCTTTTGAAACCAGTGTGCTTGTTAAACCATCAACACTTGATGCTCCTTCTTGAGTTCTACTTTTGCGGTCTTAAGAACCGCTAATAGCTCCGGGATCATCTCCGTCCTTTGCATGTCATAGTTCATCACGAAGTTCTAGTAACTTGGTGATAGTGTCTAGAGAATTCAGTCAATCACTATATCATCTGGAAGATTAACTCCCACTTGGTTCAAGTGATTTTAGCACCCAGACATTCTGAGAACATGCTCACTAGTTGAGCTATTCTCCTCCATCTTGTTGGCAAAAGAACTTGTCGGAGGTCTGATACCTATCAACACGGGCATGAGCTTGAAATCCTAATTTCAACTCTTGAAACATCCCATATGTCTCATAGCGTTCAAAACGTCATTGGAATCCCGATTTTAAGCCGTAAAGTAGGGTGCACTAAACTGTCAAGTAGTCACGAGGACGTGTGTGTCAGGTGTTCACAACATCCATAGACGACGTTGTAGGGGTTTGCACATCGAGCGGTGCATCAAAGACGTAAGCCTTCTATGTAGCAGTGAGGACACTCCTCGGACTATGGACCCAGTCCGCATCATTGCTTACAATTTCTTTCAACTTAGTCTTTCTCTAGGATCGTATCAAATAGGGAGCTACAACGCAAGCTATTGGTCTACAACATATTTTGCGAAGACAACTTAGACTAATGTTCATGACAATTAAGTTCATCTAATGAACTCCCACTCAGAAAGACATCTCTCTAGTCATCAAAGTGATACATGATCCGAATCGACTAGGCCGTGTCCGATCATCACGTGAGATGGACTAGTCATCAATGGTGAACATCTTTATGTTGATCGTATCTTCTATACGACTCATGTTCGACCTTTCGGTCTTCCGTGTTCGGAGGCCATGTCTGTACATGCTAGGCTCATCAAGTGAACCCTAAGTGTATTGCGTGTGTAAATCTGGCTTACACTCGTTGTATGCGAACGTTAGAGCCTATCCCACCCGATCATCACGTGGTGCTTCGAAATAACGAACCTTAGCTACGGTGCACAGTTAGGGGGAACACAATTCTTGAAATTTTAGTGAGAGATCATCTTATTTACTACCGTCGTTCTAAGCAAATAAGATGTAAAACATGATAAACATCACATGCAATCAAATAGTGACATGATATGGCCAATATCATTTTGCTCCTTTTGATCTTCATCTTCGGGGCTCCATGATCATCATCGTCACGGGCATGAAACCATGATCTCCATCATCATGATCTCCATCATCATGTCTTCATGAAGTCGTCTCGCCAAACATTACTTCTACTACTATGGCTAACGGTTAGCAATAAAGTAAAGTAATTACATGGCATTTTCAATGACACGCAGGTCATACAATAAAATAAGATAACTCCTATGGCTCCTGCCGGTTGTCATACTCATCGACAAGCAAGTCGTGATTCCTATTACAAGAACATGATCAAACTGATACATCACGTAGATATCATTCATCACATCCTTTTGGCCATATCACATCACACGGCACATGCTGCAAGAACAAGTTAGACGTCCTCTAATTGTTGTTGCAAGTTTTACGTGGCTGCTATAGGTTTCTAGCAAGAACGTTTCTTACCTACGCCTAAACCACAACGTGATATGCCAAATTCCATTTACCCTTCATAAGGACCCTTTTCATCGAATCTGATCCGACTAAAGTGGGAGAGACAGACACCTGCTAGCCACCTTATGCAACTAGTGCATGTCAGTCGGTGGAACCTGTCTCATGTAAGAGTACGTGTAAGGTCGGTCCGGGCCGCTTCATCCCACGATGCCGCCGAATCAAGATAAGACTAGTAACGGTAAGTAAATTGAAAAATCGACGCCCACAACTACTTTGTGTTCTACTCGTGCAAGAAACTATGCATAGACCAAGCTCATGATGCCACTGTTGGGGATCGTAGCAGAAAACAAAAATTTTCTACGCATCACCAAGATCAATCTATGGAGTAATCTAGTAACGAGGGAGAGGGGAGTGCATCTACATACCCTTGTAGATCGCGATGCGGAAGCGTTGCAAGAATGCGGATGAAGGAGTCGTACTCGTAACGATTCAGATCGCGGTTGATTCCAATCTAAGCGTCGAACAACGGTGACGTCTCCCACGCCTTGATCTAGCAAGGAGAGAGGGAGAGGTTGGGGAAGACTCCGTCCAGCAGCAGCACGACGGCGTGGTGGTGGTGGTGGAGTGCGGGACTCCAGCAGGGCTTCGCCAAGCACTGTGAGAGACGAGGAGGGAGAGAGGTAGGGCTGCGCCAAGAGAGATAGAGGTCAAACCGTATGTTGGGCAGCCCCAAACCTCACATATATATATATATATATATATATATATATATATATATATATATATATATATATATATATAGGGAAGGGAGGGGCTGCGCCCCCACCTAGGTTTCCACCCCTAGGGGCGGTGGCCAGCCCTAGATCCCATCTAGGGGGGCGGCCAAGGGGGAGAGAGGGGGCGCACCACTAGGTGGTCCTGAGGCCCATCTGAGCCTAGAGTTTCCCCTCCTTCCCTTCTCTCTTTGCCTTGGGCCCTGGTGGGGGGCGTACCAGCCCACCTGGGGCTGGTCCCCTCCCACACTTGGCCCACGCAGCCCTCTAGGGCCGGTGGACCCCCGGGACCCTCCCGGTGGTCCCGGTATGCTACCGATAGCGCCCGAAACTTTTCCGGTGACCAAAACGGGACTTCCCATATATGAATCTTTACCTCCAGACCATTCCGAAACTCCTCGTGATGTTCGGGGTCTCATCTGGGACTCCGAACAACATTTGGTAACCGCGTACAAACTTTCCCTATAACCCTAGTGTCAGGGATATTACTAGCAGGTATAAACCGGCTAGGAAGATCCGGGTTATATTAATGTGGCTGTGTTATCATAAGCCCAGTAGAGGTTACGGCCCATGGAGGCTTAGGGCCCATATGTAAAGCTTGCGGTTTATGAACCGTCATATCATGTAACTTGAGGAATAAGGTAGGAAGAATAGAGACCGAGGCGGACACGATTATGAACCGGCCTCGGGACTCTGTAAATCGGACCGGGCGTCGCCTCCTATATAAAGGGACGACCCGACAACGGTTCAGGACAGGCAACAACCCGTCGAGACTCAGGCAGGCAATCCGCTCCCTGTTCATCGACGCCCAAGCAATACCAAACCAAACTAGACGTAGGCTTTTACCTTCATGGAAGGGGCCAAACTAGTATAAACCCTCTATGTTCTTTGTGTGCTTTAACCTCTTCAAGCTAACCCGCGCGATGGCTCCACACCTAAGTCCTCTAAACCGGACATCTGCCGTGCCAATTCCACGACAGTTGGCGCCCACCGTGGGGCTATCGCACGATGGTTTCGAGTTCTTGAAGGGCAGCTTTGAAGGACTCAAGGGTTACGCGGTTGGCCGGATGACCAAGAGTCATCGTGGCCGGATCTACATCGACGATGCAGGCTGGGGCTCCGAGGCTGATTCAATCGAATACGGGTACCGAGTCCCCTTCGGCGGCATCCACGTCTTCATCGGCAAGATTGGTGAACCGGGACCTGAGCCGGACATCTTCCCCAACATCGTCGAGCCGGCTGAGCGTGCGAGATCGGCCCAGATTCAGCCCGCCATGAAGCGTTTTTTGTTGGAGCAGTGCATGGAGTCCAAGCCGAGGACAGATCGGATTCTGGCGGCGAGACAGTTGTGTACTCTGACGATGAATCTTCATCCGGAGAGACCGAATCTTTGTATCAGTTGCAGGACGGCCGATCCGGGGGTATGTCCGATGGTGACAGTATTCCGGACCCCTTTGATCCGCCAAACCGGGTGGCTGTCTTCATGGCCGAATCACAACCTATGCAGCAGCCCACGGTGACTGGGGCGTTCACAGCAGAGGTGGCTGGTGCAGGGGCGAGCAACCAAACCCCCTCACCCTCTGACGCTCTATCCACCTTGGTCGAGGAGTTGACAGCACGCGCAATAGCAGAAGTAGCTCCTGCCAACAAGGCGCAGCATGATGCGGAGATCCTCCAGCTAAAGGGCCAGATTGAACAAGCCAAACGGGATCTGGATGCAGAGAAAGCCATGATGGTGACAAGGCAAGCAGAGCTGGATTCCCAAGCTTTCCGGCTCAGGATTGATCAGGCCTCTGCGCAGGAGGTAAGGAACAGAAGGTACCAGACTCGTCTACCGCCGATCTATGAGGCGATGAATCTCTTTGGCACACCAGGAGCGGGAGCCAGCAATAACCTAGAAGTAAACCGGAGAGGAGTCCCAGGAGCAGGCGCGCCGGTTCAACAGCGGCCGCGGAGCAAAATCGTCAGGTTGTGCCCATGCCGCACATCCCCACACCTCCTGGCCATTATTCGAACCCATTGGATAACATTGTCGCCGCCACTTCACGACTGGACGCTTTACCCATTGAGGGGACATCCCCCGTGGAGATGGAATCACGCAGGGTCAAGGAATTGCTGGACACGGCGTTGACACAACAGCAGGCGTACTCTTACAGTAGGGAGAGAATTCGTTCAACACCCCGCCACAACAGGAGTTACACTAGGCGTTCGGATGAACCGGAAGTGTCCAACAGCGAGCGAAGACGTCACCGTCACAGGCAAGATAATCCGGCACGAGCAGAGGCGCACGCCCAGGAGGCGATGAACCGGGCCAGACCTACTGCCCGCGAGGATATCCGTCAAACGACGCCGGTTCACCCAACCACATCAGAGACGGGAGTCACGGTGAGTTCTTTTGGAGTGCAGTGTCTTGTTCCCGCTTTACGAAGCGTAAGGTTACCCAAAGACTTCAAAGGTCCGCGCAAGGTGCCTAACTATACGGCAGTCCTGGCTCCAAAGGCTTGGATTGAGAGCTATGAGATGGCTATGGAGATGCTAGATGTGGATGAAGCGGCATGCACAAAGTATTTTACCATGATGCTTGAGGGTACAGCCCGGACATGGTTAAAGGGCTTACCACCTAACTCCATCGGATCAAGGGGTGAGCTGCGTCGGCAGTTTATCAAAAATTTCAAAGACACGTGCAAGCAACCGATGTCAATAGTGGACCTGGCGGCATGTGTTCAAGGAGAGCAGGAGCCGACGAGCACCTGGGTGCGGCGAGTGTCAGAAATCCTGCACTCTTTCAATAGCATCAATCCCAGTACGGCAATAGTGACACTAGAAAGTAATTGCCGGTTTGAGTCTCTGAAGCTGAAGTTGGGACGGCTCAAGCGGGATTGTAACGACATGGGGACACTCATGAGCGCTCTGGTGAAGTATGGGGACTCTGATAACACTAAATACCCAGAAGCAGATGGAGACACATCCGGGAAAGCGAACAAGGCTGGTAAACCGGCACAGGCTAATCCGGCAGGAACAAGTTTTAATGGTAAGCGAAAGGCTGAGGGCAGCTCTGATTTTGTGGCAAATACCAATGTTCAAGGAAATTTTCAGCGCCGCAAGGGTAGGCCACCTCCACGGAGCGGGGGAGGATCCATCAATCTGGATCGACAATTGAACGAGCCTTGCCCAAAACATAGCATGGAAGAACACCCAGCTAAACATACATGGGGGCAATGCCGGATCATGGTAGAGGCCATGAGACAAGCCAAAAATGACAACGGACCACCGGGCGGCGGCTCGAGTTCCGGTTTTCAAGGTCCGGGTCACCATGGCAATGGGTCCGGATCAGGATATCATGGCGGCAACAAAAACTACAACCAAGGCAACCACCAGCAGCATGGTCATGGCGGTTATAACAACCAAGGCAACTACCAGCATGGTCAGGGTGGCTACAATAACCAAGGCAATCAGCAGCGTCAACAGCAGCAGCAATCCGGATATCAGAGTAATCCGAAGGAGCTAAGTAGTGGACAATACCATGTTTTTACTACGAGTTTGTGCAAAAGGGATCAAAAAATCCTGAAGCGGACGGTAAACACAGTTGAACCGGCAACACCACATTTCCTGCGTTGGTCGGAACAACCTATTGTGTGGAGCAGAGAGGATCACCCACCGCGGATTGATAATCCGGGCCAGTTGGCCTTAGTGGTGGCACCACAGGTGGGTGGTTACAGATTCACAAAGGTGCTCATGGATGGTGGCAGTAGTATCAACATCCTATATTATGAGACTTTCCGTCGTATGGGGTTGACGGACAAGAAATTGAGACAGTCCAACACAGTGTTCCATGGAGTAGTACCAGGTAAATCGGCTTACCCAGTTAGGAAAATTGATCTGGAGGTCACCTTTGGAGATGAACAGGATTCCAGGTCAGAGACATTAACGTTTGAGGTGGTAAAGATCCGGAGCCCATATCATGCTCTGTTTGGAAGGCCGGTTTACGCCAAATTCATGGCTAGACCGTGTTATGTTTATTTACAGCTCAAGATGCCGGGTCACAAGGGAACTATCACGGTTCACGGAAGTCGCAAGATTGCATTGGAGTGCGAAGAAGGAGACGCAGCCTATGCAGAGGCAGTATGTGCTACAGAGGAATTGAAGTTCTATAAAGATAATGTTGATCCGGCAGATATGTCCCCGTTAAAGAAGCCAACTAGAGAGCATGATCTGACGTTGAAGTTTAAATCGGTAGAGGAAACCAAGCAAGTTGACTTTGTACCAGGCGACTCATCCAAGCAGTTCACTATCAGCGCTAACCTTGACCCCAAATAGGAAAGTGCGCTCATCGAGTTCATCCGTGAGAACCGGGATATCTTTGCATGGAAAACCTTCTGACATGCCAGGTATACCGAGGGAACTCGCTGAGCACAGTCTTAATATTGATCCGAAGTTCAAACCGTTCAAGCAGTATCTGCGCCGCTTCAATGAAGAAAGGCGCAAGGCTATAGGTGAAGAAGTGGCCAGGCTTTTGGCCGCAGGGTTCATAGTTGAGGTGTTCCACCCGGAGTGGTTGGCTAATCCGGTTCTAGTGTTAAAGAAAAATGGAAAGTGGAGGATGTGTGTGGATTACACAGATTTAAACAAGGCTTGTCCAACCGATCCTTTTGCTCTCCCCCGTATTGATCAGATCATTGATGCCACGGCGGGATGTGAGCGGCTAAGTTTTTTGGATGCATATTCAGGGTATCATCAGATCAAGATGGTGATTAAGGACCAGGAGAAGACAACCTTCATAACTCCCTTTGGAGCCTTTTGCTATGTATCTATGCCTTTTGGGCTCAAGAGTGCCCAAGCAACTTACCAACGTTGCGTACAGAAATGTCTTAAGGGGCAGATAGGGAAAAATGTCCATGCTTATGTGGATGACATTGTTGTAAAATCAAGAAAGGAGGAGACGCTGATAGAGGAACTAAAGGAAACCTTTGATAACCTCCGGGTCTATAAGATGATGCTTAATCCGGAGAAGTGCGTTTTTGGTGTTCCGGCTGGCAAGCTCCTCGGATTCTTGGTATCAAACAGAGGAATAGAGGCCAATCCGGAGAAGATCAAGGCGATCACATCCTTGACTAAACCATCTTGTATCAATGATGTCCAGCGCATCGCTGGCCGGATTACAGCGTTAAGCCGATTCATCAGCCGTTTGGGAGAGAAGGCAATTCCGCTTTATCAGATGCTGAAGAAGACAGACCGGTTTATATGGAGCAATGCTGCAAACGCCGGTTGGAGGACTTGAAGCGGCAATTAGCAGAACCACCGGTCCTTGCTGCCCCTGTTGATAAGGAGCCGCTACTTTTATACGTGGCCGCCAATGCCCGTGCAGTTAGCGTAGCAATCATGGTGGAGTGCAAAGAAGCAGGCAAAGAATATCCGGTTCAGCGCCCGGTTTATTACGTCAGTGAGGTTCTAATTGAATCAAAACAAAGGTACCCACATTGGCAGAAGCTGGTGTATGGCGTGTTTATGGCAAACCGGAAGCTGAAGCACTACTTCCAGGGCCACCCAATCACTGTCGTTAGCTCAACTCCGTTGGGGGATATAATCCAGAACAGAGAAGCTACTGGCAAAGTAGCAAAGTGGGCCATTGAGCTTAGCCCACACGGATTGAAGTATGTACCACGTACTGCTATCAAATCCCAAGCATTGGTAGATTTCATCAATGATTGGACAGAATTGCAAGCACCAGAGGAGAAGCCGGATCATACATACTGGACTATTCGCTTCGATGGTTCAAGGCAATTAGAAGGCTCGGGGGCTGGAGTTGTGTTAACTTCCCCACGAGGTGACAAATTTTGTTATGTCCTCCGACTAATGTTTCCTTGCACTACCAATGCGGCTGAATACGAGGCACTGCTTCATGGCCTGCGGATGGCTAAGGAGATGAACTTGAGCCGGGTCAAGTGCTTTGGTGATTCAGATTTAGTGGCACAACAAGTATCTGGCAAGTGGGACTCTAAAGACCCTCTCATGGCAGCTTACAGGCGAGAAGTTGAAGCAGTTGCAGGATGTTTCAAGGGATATCAGGTGGATCACATAGACGGGCGGAAAAGTGAAGCGGTTGATGCTCTAAGCCGGCTAGGTTCTCAGCGTAAACCGGTGACGCCGAATACTTTCTTGGACGAGCTACACAGTCCATCAGTTCAGGTACCATCGGAGGAGGATTTGGTTGTTCCTGATCCGGAAGCGCAGCTGGTTGCGGCACTTCATGTTATTCTGGATTGGACACTCCCTTACTTGGCGTACCTAAGCCGAGTAGAGATGCCAGATGATGAGATTGAAGCTAGGCAGATAACCCGGCGATCCAAGTCCATGACAATTGTTAACGGAGAACTTCATCACCGCAGCGTTTCTGGATCGTTTCAGCAATGTGTATCATCAGAAGAAGGCTGTGACATTCTTCGAGAGATTCATGAAGGGGATTGTGGTCATCACGCCGGTTCAAAGTCCTTGGTAGCTAATGCTTTCCGTCATGGGTTCTACTGGTTGACAGCCCATGCTGATGCGGAGGATCTAGTCCGGAAATGCGACGCTTGTCAGAAATTTTCACGACGTGCTCTTGTTCCAGCACAGGAGCTGCGGATGATTCCAATTACTTGGCCATTTGCGACTTGGGGGCTTGATATGGTTGGGCCTTTTAAACGATCCCAAGATCAAAAAATTCACCTGTTGGTGGCAGTGGATAAATTTACAAAGTGGATTGAGGCAGAGCCTGTGAGCAAGTGTGATGCGGCAACAACGGTTAAATTCATCAAGAAGGTAATTTTCCGTTTTGGCTTTCCACACAGCATCATCACTGATAATGGCACCAATCTATCTAAAGGAGAGATGGAAGAGTTTTGTCAAAGGGAGCATATTCGCCTAGATGTGTCTTCTGTAGCTCACCCACAATCCAATGGTCAAGCTGAAAGGGTCAATCAAGAGATTTTGCGAGGCATCAAGCCCCGGCTTATGACTCCCTTGCAAAGAACACCAGGGTGCTCGGTTGAGGAGTTACCTTCTGTCCTCTGGAGCATCAATACTACGCCGAACAGGTCCACAGGCTACACACCTTTCTTCATGGTGTACGGTGCTGAAGCGGTTCTTCCAAGTGATATCCGGCACGACTCACCATGGGTGGCAGCTTATGTTGAAGCATCCAATGAGCAAGCAAGACAGGATAGCTTAGACCGGCTGGATGAAGAGCGTGACATAGCAGCAGCACGGTCTGCAATTTATCAGCAGGACCTGCGCAGATATCACAGCCACCGGGTTAAAACCAGGACGTTCCAGGAGGGGGACTTAGTACTCCAACTCATCCAGGACCAGACAGATATGCACAAGTTATCCCCACCTTGGGAAGGGCCCTTTGTGGTCAGCAAGAACCTACACAACGGTTCATACTACCTGGTGGACGTTCGAGAACACAAAGACTCACGGACAGCAGAGGAAGAGACGAAGAGGCCGTGGAACATTTCCCTTCTGCGGCCTTACTACACTTGAGCCATGAGCTCTGCTTCATGTATCCTGTATATATTATGATTAATAAATAAACCGGCACCCCTGGTAAACCGGGGGATCAGCCTTTTTTCTTCTAAATAAGTGTCTCATGCGAGTTAACGCAGATGCTTTGATCAGTGTGTTTTGCTATGCAGGACAATATTATAAGGGACCAAACATGACTTGCCTTTCAAGCGCAACTCCTTCATAGGAACCCTACCTCCATGATCACTAGGGGGCTACGGATCACATTCGAATCCTCGCTTGAATCTCTTCTGGTCCAGTTTATACGATCGTCTTCGCATCAGCGCCCTTTGGATTACATCCATTGATTGGCAAAATATGTTCTTGCCCCTTGGATTATATCCATTGATTGGCAAAAGAAAAATGTTCTTGCCCCTTGGATTATATCCGTTGATTGGCAAAAGAAAAATGTTCTTGCCCCTTGGATTATATCCGTTGATTGGCAAAAGAAAAATGTTCTTTCCCCTTGGATTATATCCATTGATTGGCAAAAGAAAAATGTTCTTGCCCCTTGGATTATATCCGTTGATTGGCAAAAGAAAAATGTTCTTGCCCCTTGGATTATATCCGTTGATTGG
>LR738712.1:725395526-725445935 GCA_902687465.1 Secale cereale | reverse complement strand
AGAAAATGTTCTTGCCCCTTGGATTATATCTGTTGATTGGCAAAAGAAATATGTTCTTGCCCCTTGGATTATATCCATTGATTGGCAAAAGAAAATGTTCTTGCCCCCTGGATTATATCCGTTGATTGGCAAAAGAAAATGTTCTTGCTCCTTGGATTACATCCATTGATTGGCAAAAGAAAATGTTCTTGCTCCTTGGATTACATCCATTGATTGGCAAAAGAAAATGTTCTTGCTCCTTGGATTACATCCATTGATTGGCAAAAGAAAAAGTTCTTGCTCCTTGGATTACATCCATTGATTGGCAAAAGAAATCATAGCCCTTTGGGTCGCATCCATTGATTGGCAAATATGGAGCCTGGCAGCTCACAAAAAGCCTCGACTACATGGTCTTATTTGCAACAGTGTTTTGTGTTTTGTGATTTTTCAAAGTTTTCTGTGGTTTTTGATCCGTAACTGGGCAATTTCAAAGTTGACCACGTATCTACAAAAGTCTGGGTCATAGAACACCAGCATGATTTAAACCGGTGGTTATCATAGCCCGGAACAATCATTGGGCAAACGCCAAGCTGGGCCAAGAGCCTCATTACAATCTATACGTTTAATGATGTCTACCGGATTAAGGAGGTCAGACACACTTAACCAAAGGACATATTTTAGCTTTGTGTATGCAGATACAGATAACATAGCAGACAAGGGTTAAAAATTGGCAGATGCCAAGACAAGCTGTAAAATCCGGATCAAGACAGACAATGTTTCGAACTATCCTATTACAAGGCACTGGCAGGCCTGAACGGATTAAAGTTTTTTCGCAACAGATTTCAGCAGCTAGGAGTTAAAATAAGCAGTTTATGATTCTTCTTCCTGCTGTGAAGGCCGAGGATCGGCTTGTTCCGGAACTTCTTCGTCTTCTTGAAGTGGCTGGAAATTAGGAACGCGCCAGTCGATCTTGGACAGCGCACGGAAGTACATTTCCTCTGTAATAAGATCGGACGGATCAACATCTGGAGCGAAAGTATGGGCACGCACTGGCGAGATCAGATTCTCGGTATCATAAACCGACCGGTCCACCCGTTCATTTTCCAAGTCATATGCCGGATCATACCTGGTCAGATCCGCTTCATCGGCAAGCTTGCTGGCAAGAGGACGCATCTCCTTGGTTATAGCGCGGAGGTCCTTGCCAGAGAAGGCAGATCCATCTTCCTTGTTACTGGGGTACCCGTTCATAGCTTCCTCCGGATCAAAATCCGGAACCCATGCCTTGGCCCTAGTCAGTGCTACAAGAGAGCCGGCCCGTGCAGCAGAACTCTTCACTTCTTCCAAGCGTACAGGCAGTATAGATAGCTTCTCCAAAGTACCTTGGATAGTAGTGGGGGCCGCTTTGTGAT
Source organism: Secale cereale (assembly GCA_902687465.1). NCBI lineage: Eukaryota > Viridiplantae > Streptophyta > Magnoliopsida > Poales > Poaceae > Secale > Secale cereale. Next base: position 725,444,547 of record LR738712.1, on the reverse strand, counting down.
GGGACATCGCACTTATAATCCTTTGAGCGCCGGAATACAGCTGCTCAACCAGAGTATAAGAGGCCTTGAGTTTCTTCCGAATATCATCCCCAAGATGGGTTATGCGTCGCCCTGCATATGATTGTTACAGTTAAACCGGAGCAGAATAAAGATTGCAGAGATGAAAACATATGCACACTAAGTACTCACCAAAGATAGCAGAGGTCATAAGTTCTATTTGCTGTCTTAAGCCGGTCAGCTCTTGCGTCACCGTATTAAGGGCCTCTTCAGCATCTTTTGCTCTTTTTTCAAGAGCGTTCCTTTGCACCTCCCAGGCTGTCTGTTCCGCTTCAAAATCTTTTTTCAATTTTTCAGTATGGGTTAAGTTCAGCGCCAGCTCATCCTTGGCTTTGGCAGAAGCAGTTTCAGTGGCAACAAGTCTATTCCGGAGCTCAGTTACTTCTGCAGCCCTCCGGATCAAGTCAGCCTACAAGGAAATCAAGGGGAGTAAAAGACAATTCAGACAAGTCTCAAGCACATAAACAAGTTATCCACTTGACACTTGGGGGCTAATGGGCAGTTGAAGTATTAAAAGAGAAATTCAGACAAGTCCCAGGCACATAAAACAAGTTATGCCCCTAGCACTTGGGGGCTAATGTAAGTTCATTTTTCATACATTTGGAAGTACCGGTTCACCTACAACGAAGCTAAACCGGAACTTGGGGGCTACTATGGCATAAAGATAAAAGTACAAAGAATACAGAACAAAGACAAGTGAAGGAAGTTACCTCGTACTTATCCTTCATCATATTAACCAAGCCCAATTCATAATCGCGGCTGGTATGAAGCCGGTTCAAATACCCGGAATAAAGTTCCTAGGCACTCAATTCGGCATAGTTGGACAAATCCGTGCTCCACTTGCCCTTCTCTTGTTGAAGCATCTCATCTTTAGCAGTATGCTTGGCCAAGATGATAGGCTCAGCAGGAGCGGTAAAACCTGTCCCGGTTATCTGAACATCCGGAGAAGAGACAGTGGTTGGCTGAGAAGGGGCAGCAGTAGGGGCCGGGCTAACGGGAGCCGGGTTAGTCCGAGGAGGGCTAACCCGGACAGGACTAGCCGGTTCAATGACATTTTCCACATTCGTATCTTCCGGGGCAACAATTTCATCATGGTCCATGGGAGTAGGATCATCAAACTGAGTTGCAGGATCGCTCTCTGGAGGGATGGCTTCATCCGGATCAGCGGTAGCAGTCTCGGCAGCCGCTTTGGTGGCCTTCGCCTTCTTGCTAGGCTTGGGCTTGCTGAAGGAAATTGAAGGAACAATGAGAATCATCAAGGAACAAATACAAATATAAACCGGATGATGAAAGGAACTTAGCCAGGCACGGTCTTCAGTACAGGGACCAGTGTGGCAGTCGATTCACCAGAAGATGACAAAGGTGTCTCCTGATAGTTAGGATCAGACGGTTTGAGCGGTTTACGTATAAGTCTGGCCTTTGGATGGAGAAGAGTTGGAAAAAGTAAAACCTCAGAGCGGCGCCTGCGAGCCGGAGTAACAGATATTCTGGAGGATTCTACTACATGGCCACTATGGCGCGTAGTCCGGCGTGCTTCATGCTGCTGCTTCTTCAAAAGAAATTTGGGGTCCAGTTGAGTGTAAGGATGAGAAAAAGGGTACTTCCGGGATGCCCGACGAATTTTGGGCACCGGCGGTTCAGAGTCTGAAGAAAGAGAGATTACCTCAATTTCTGCCGCTTTACTTCCTTCAGCCAAATCCTGTGGAAAGATACTGTTAAACATAAATTTGGATAAAGAGAGATTAAAACATATCATGATCAATTCATACCTCAGAATCTGGATCATCTTCCTCAAAATGTGAACCGGAGGCTGCGGCCTTCTTCTTCTTGACAACACACGTCTTCCGGCGTGGCTGTTTGCCTGACTTGTCTTGAGGTTTTCTTTTCCAAAAGGGATCGTTGGCCTGTGCAGAAGATGAAAGATAAATAGAAGACAATTGATATGGACGGATTAGAAACAAACAGAAGAGGTCAGAAAAAACTTACTGCTGGCAGTTTGTTGTTTTCATAGAAAGGAGCCAATCCGGTCTGACTGCACTCTTCCAGAGAGATGTTGAGCATTTTCTTTGCGGATTCAGTAACTTCTTTCTCAGGAAGCATTATGTCAATGTGGCATTGAGGGTCATCTGTTTTTCCGGTATACTCGCACATCAGACCGGAGCGCCGGCTCAGTGGAAGGATGCTCCAGGCAAGCCAGCAATGAATGAAATCGACTCCGGATAAACCGTCGGCCATAAAGGCCCTAAGCTTGGCAAGTTGAGGGGCAAACCGGGCCCGCTCTGGAGAACTAAGACGCTGCGGCAAGGGATGATCCTCAGGCAGACGATGTGCACGGTAACCCGGCAGTGGGTTTTCCCCTTCAGGCGATGTGTCTTTGCAATAGAACCATGATTGGTTCCATTCCTTGGGGTGTGTATGGAGAGCAGCATGAGGGAAGGTCACATATCTTCTCTTCCGAATACTAACACCGCCCAACTCTTCATGCGGTCCGGCGGTAAACTCTGTCCGCCGGTTTAAGTGGAAAAAGTCTCGGAACAAATCCACTGATGGTTCTTCTTGAAGGTATACTTCCGAGAAGACTTGAAAATTGCAGACGTTTGATATAGAATTCAGACCTATATCTTGAGGATGGAGCTGAAAAGCGGCCAGTACGTCCCGGAAGAATTTTGAACCGGGAGGGCTAAAACCCCGGGCCATGTGATCAAAGAAAATGATGATTTCTCCTTCTTTAGGAGTAGGGGGACACTCATCTCCTGGGGCCCGCCACTTCAGAACTGCTTGGGGGCCCAGAAGACCAATTGAAGCGGCCTTAGTTAAGTCCTCTTCGGTAATGTGGGAAGGAGCCCAGTTGCAACAAACAAACTGCTTGGCAGCCATTTGGCCAAAAGGAAATGTTGAAAAGTACAGTGCAAAATCTGGATTACTAAGTACTGAAGCATAAACCGGAGCATATCATCAAAATTATATCGACGGTTTAGACAAGGGACTAATGGCATTGGCAACCCGGAAGCAGATGTGAAACGAATCGCTACCGGTTTATGATAACAAAAAAAGAAGAGGCTAAACCGTCGGGCCTATGACATTCTTTGCAAGAGGAGTATATGATTGGTTAAACCGGGGAATAGCTTACAGATCTACAAGATGAAGAAACAGGTTTCTTCAGAAGGCTAAAGGAAAAATGGATCTGAGACGTAAGAAAAGATGAAATATATGCTCTGCTTATACAGGAAGAACCACGAAGGGTTTCTACAGACCAAATGAATCTAAGATTTAATTTAAGGTTTGAATCTGAGGTTCGAATTTAAGGTTTAAACTACGGAGCAAGAGCGCTTTCGAAACAAATCCAAGGTTTGAATCTACGGTAAACATAACCCACAAGGATGAACAGCGAAGCTTCTAGGCGCCATGGCGGAGACTATGGAGGAACCCTAGATTAAGATCTGAAGTGAGAAGAAAGGAGTACCTGAGAAAGAAGGAGAAGGCGGAGGAGTACTCTGGACACATTTCAGGGTGATGCAGCGGCCTGGCCTGACAACGGCGACGGGCTCGAAGATGGCGGAGGAGCTTCGGGCGACGGAGGAAGAAGAAGTGTGGAAGGAAGAAAAAGAATAGGCTAAGCGGTATTTATAAAGCTAGTGAGGTGAAACGACAAGCGCGGGAATCAAGGAGGATAGAGATTGGATAAAGATTCCGTTGTCGCCTCGATTTTCGGGACAGCCTTTAACAAAGGTAACAAACAGCGGTGAGCAATAAATGCGGAGGTGATGTCACGACAGATTGAGATGATTTCCGGAGATGACGTCATAGCCGGTTTACAAAGCAGAGAAGCTACAGAGAGGAAATTTATGCAGAGACTTAGAAGAATGACATGAACTCAAATCAATCTGGGGCCTAATGTCAGGGATATTACTAGCAGGTATAAACCGGCTAGGAAGATCCGGGTTATATTAATGTGGTTGTGTTATCATAAGCCCAGTAGAGGTTATGGCCCATGGAGGCTTAGGGCCCATATGTAAAGCTTACGGTTTATGAACCGTCATATCATGTAACTTGAGGAATAAGGTAGGAAGAATAGAGACCGAGGCGGACACGATTATGAACCGGCCTCGTGACTCTGTAAACCGGATCGGGCATCGCCTCCTATATAAAGGGACGACCCGGCAACGGTTCAGGACAGGCAACAACCCGTCGAGACTCAGGCAGGCAATCCGCTCCCTGTTCATCGACGCCCAAGCAATACCAAACCAAACTAGACGTAGGCTTTTACCTTCATGGAAGGGGCCGAACTAGTATAAACCCTCTGTGTTCTTTGTGTGCTTTAACCTCTTCAAGCTAACCCGCGCAATGGCTCCACACCTAAGTCCTCTAAACCAGACATCTGTCGTGCCAATTCCACGACACCTAGCGTCATCAAACCTTAAGTGTGTAGACCCTACGGGCTCGGGAGTCATGCAGACATGGCCGAGACAACTCTCCGGCCAATAACCAACATCGGGATCTGGATACCCATGCTGGCTCCCACATGTTCCACGATGATCTCATCGGATGAACCACGATGTCAAGGATTCAATCAATCCCGTATACGATTCCCTTTGTCTATCGGTATAGCACTTGCCCGAGATTCGATCGTCGGTATCCCAATACCTTGTTCAATCTCGTTATCGGCAAGTCTCTTTACTCGTTCCATAACACATCATCCCGTGATCAACTCCTTGATCACATTGTGCACATTATGATGATGTCCTATCGAGTGGGCCCAGAGATACCTTTCCGTCATACGGAGTGACAAATCCCAGTCTCGATTCGTGCCAACCCAACAGACACTTTCGGAGATACCTGTAGTGCACCTTTATAGCCACCCAGTTACGTTGTGACATTTGGCACACCCAAAGCATTCCTATCGTATCCGGGAGTTGCACAACCTCATGGTCTAAGGAAAGGATACTTGACATTGGAAAAGCTTTAGCATACGAACTACACGATCTTGTGCTAGGCTTAGGATTGGGTCTTGTCCATCACATCATTCTCCTAATGATGTGATCCCGTTATCAATGACTTCTAATGTCCATGGTCAGGAAACCATGACCATCTGTTGATCAACGAGCTAGTCAACCAGAGGCTTACTAGGGACATGGTGTTTGTCTATGTATCCACACATGTATCTGAGTTTCCTATCAATACAATTCTAGCATGGACAATAAACAATTATCATGAACAAGGAAATATAATTAATAACCAATTTTTTATTGCCTCTAGGGCATATTTCCAACATCCTATTCATCGGGAGGGGTCTGGCGTACCACAAAAGGGAGGAAACGGACCTCCTACGGTCGAAACAGGGGTCCTATTGATCGGGAGGGGTGTGGCGTACCCTAAAACGGAGGAAATGAACTTGTGTTGGAGCGCTATGGTAGAAACGGGGGTCATGTTCATCGGGAGGTGTCATGGATATTACTACTGGGCATAAACCGCCCAGGAGGGGCCGGTTTATGTCCATCAAGATTACTTCTACTGAAGCCCAGCGGAACATGGAACATGACGCTTCATTCCAGAAGACTTAAAGCCCAAGAGGTGTTAGGGCACATAATTTGTAAACCGCCATATGGCGTGTAACTTGTGTTGTAAGATAGGAAAGATAGAGACCGAGCCGGACACGTTTATGGCCGGCCTCGGGACTCTGTAAATCAGACCGCGCGTCACCTCGTGTATATAAAGGGACGACCCGGCGATGGTTCAAGGGACAGAGAACAACAACTCGAGACACAGGCAAAACGTATTCGCTCCCTGGTCATCGAAACCCTAGCAATACCACCCCAAACTAGAAGTAGGCTTTTACCTTCATCGAAGGGGCCTGACTAGTATAAACCCTTGCGTCCTTGTCCGCTTTAACCCCTTTAAGCTAACCCGTAGCGATGGCTCCACGACTAAGTCCTTTTGCTAGGACATCTGCCGTGACAAAACCACAACAGTTGGTGCCCACCGTGGGGCTATCGCACAATGGTTTCGAGTTCTTGAAGGGCAGCTTTGAAGGACTCAAGGGCTATGTAGTGGGCGGGATGACTAAGAGTCGTCGCGGCAAGATCTACATCGACGATGCAGGCTGGGGCCCCGGGGCCGATTCCATCGAATACGGGTACCAGGTCCCCTTTGGCGGCATCCACGTCTTCATCGGCAAGATCGGCGAACCAGGCCCTGGGCTGAACATCTTCCCCAACATCGTCGAGTCGGCTCAGCGTGCGAGACCTGCCCGGTTTTGGCCCGCCGTGAAGCACATCTTTGATGGAGCGGTTCACGGAGCGCAAGCTGAGGGTGGATTGGACTCCGGTGGCGAGACTGTTGTTTTTTTCGGCGATGAGTCATTGATGACCCACAACCGTAAGGGATCTATTGCAGCGTTTTTGATAAGTAAGAGTGTCAAACACAACGAGGAGCAGAAGGTATTGGTAAGCGATTCTGAGCAAGAAATTACTGCAAGCACTGAAAGATAACTTTTTAGGGGTTTTCTTGATATAAGTGACAGGAAAGTAAAAGCAAGCAAAATAAAAGGTACTGAGAGTGACAAGTGGCCCAATCCTTTCTGAGCAAAGGAGAGGCCTAGCAACTGAACTTATAAGGGCTAAAGCGTTCCTGAGGACACACGGGAGAGGTAGTCATGTGCTTTCGCCATATTCCGTATCGATACTATGTTATGTGTTGATAAGTGTTGAGTGGGTGGATCTATGCTAGTGCACTCTCTAGACTAAGATGAGTGCACTCTTATGATTAAACACCTTGCAAGCATCCGCAAATACAAGATAGTATTTAAGGCAAAAGCCTAACCATAGCAATACGATCGAGGATCCATTGTTCCCTTATGCAAAAGCGTGCGAACTGGGGTTCAGGTTTCTGTCACTCCGGCAACCCACCGTAAGAATTCTTTGTACACAATGTATTCCCCTAGGTCCTTAATAAGGCGAAGTGTTGAGTGTTCGACTCACACAACACCACTAGTAGAATGACAGCACAACTTAAGTATCAAACAACACATATTACTTCAACAGCATATGACTACTAACAACAAGACCTTCCCCATGTCCTCAAGAACTAAGGTAACTACTCACAAGACATAAAAGAGATCATGATCAGTGGAGATAAATGGGTGATAAACAATCTGGACATAATAATATTTTTCCAACAAAACTCAATAGCATTCACCACAAAGTAGTAATCAACACTGATGAAGTAGAGAGGATAGGTAGTACGAGTTACAACACAAGTTGCAATTGTGAGATGAGATTTGGATGAAGATGGAGATGGTGCTGGTGTTGGGGATGATGTTGATGATGATCTCGATGATGCCCGTGATGATGGTGATGACGATGGCGACGATCTCCCCTTCCGGGAGGTGAACTCCCCGGCGGAATCTGCCCGCCGGAGATGGCTTTTTCTTCTCTGTAGGTTTCTGCCACGGAGCGGCGGCGGAACTCCGTAAAAACTCTCGTTTTTAGGGTTTTCGAATAACGGAGAGTATATAGGCAAAAGGGGACAGCCGGAGGTGGGCCAGGGGGTTCAGGCGCCCCCCCGGCACGGCCAGGGGGGCGCGCCCCCAGGGCGCCTGGGCACCCTGTGGCCCCCCTCTGGTTGCCCTTTCGCGTGCCTTTGTGATCCGTCTGAAAAATATCTCCCGTTGATTTTCATGTAATTTGGAGGTATTCTTCTTCAGCAACTCAGCGTCCACTTTTTACTGCTGAATCCTGCGTCTGCTGCTTCGGCATCGGAAAGTTGCAAACTATGTAAAATAGGCCAAAACAACATAAGAACATCATCGTAACGTGAAATATATCAGTGAATAAGGATAAAATACGATATAAAATAGTGATGCATTTTGGACGTATCAGTCATCCACTGGAGAAACATAATATTTATACCTACTACAGGATGGTCGGTCGAACACAAGGTCGTTTCCTCCGTGGTGACATCATTTGGCTGTTCCGATGGTGACAGTATTCCGGACCCCCTGGATCCGCCAAATCGGGTCGCAGTCTTTATGCCCGGATCACAACCTTTGCAACAGTCTTCGACTGCGGCAGCGTTAAAATCAGACCTGGCGATAGCAGCAGCTAGGACTAGAGGCACGATTCAGTCACTGGTTCAGGTATTGACCACCTTAGTTGACACTTTGGCAGCGCTGTTAATTGCAGAGGTCGGCCAGGCCGAGAAGGAACAACATGATGCAGAAGTTGCTCAGGTAAGGAGCCAGATAGATCAAGCAAAATTGGACCTAGCTGCTGAGAATACCAGGATGATTGTGAGGCAGGCCGAGCTAGATGCTCAGGCTTATCAGCTCATGTTGGATCAGACTGCTTCGAATGAGGTAATGAGGAGAAGGCAACGATCTCGCCTGCCGCCAGTTTAGGAAGCGAGGAACCTCTTTAGTACGCCAGGAGCAGGAACCAGTAACCAGCCGGGGGTAAACTGGGGAGGAGTGCCTGGCACAGGAGCATCAGTCCAGCCACAGGCCGCAGAGCCAACCCGCCAGGTCGTTCTGTCACAGCATGTACCTACCCCTCCTGGTCATTACTCCAACCCATTGGATAACATAGTTGCCGCCGGTTCACGACTGGCCGCTCTTCCCATTGAAGGAGAATCCCCTATAGCGGTGGAGGCACGGCGAGCCAGGGAGTTTCTGGAGACGGCTCTAACTCAGCAGCAAGCTTATTCTCACAGCCGCGAGAGGATTCACTCCACCCCTTGCCCAAGCCGGAGTTATAGCACGCACCTGGAGGAACCAGCTGTATCAAGCAGCGCGCGGAATCATAATCCGCCGCTGAGGTATAACCCGGAGGGAGGAGGTGCAAACGCTCAGGATGTGGTGGATCAGGGCAGGCAGCGCCGGGAGGCCGAGTTAGCAGCACAGTTCGAAGCCCGTCAGCTGACGCCGGTTCGTCTATCTACCACAGTTGAACCAGGGGTTACATCCAGCTCCTTAGGAGTGCCCTATCTCACCCCGCTTTACGCAACGTACGGCTGCCCAAGGACTTCAAAGGACCACGCAAGGTGCCCAATTATACTGCGGATTTATCCCCTGAGACATGGGTCAAAAGCTATGAGATGGCAATGGAGATGCTGGACGTGGACGATGCAGCGTGTGCTAAGTACTTCACTATGATGTTGGAGGGCACAACTCGTACTTGGCTAAAGAGCTTACCGCCTAACTCCATCGGATCATGGGTCGAGTTACACCGCCGGTTTATCAATAACTTCAAGGACACATGCAAGCAGCCGATGTCTATCGTCGATTTAGCTGCCTGTGTTCAAGGAGAGAACGAATCAACGAGCCATTGGGTGCGCCGAGTATCGGAGAACCTGCATTCTTCCAACAGCATCAATCCGGACACAACAGTTATAATGTTGGAAGGCAATTGCCGGTTCGAGCCCCTAAAGCTAAAATTAGGACGGCTCAAACGTAATTGTGATGACATGGGAACACTAATGGGCGCTTTGGTGAAATATGCAGATTCAGATAGTGCCAAGTATCCAGAATCGGATGACGAGAAGTCAGGGAAAGCAAAGAAGAACGGTAAGGCGTTGTAGCCTAGCCCAGCGAATCAAGGACATAATGGTAAGCGTAAAGCGGATAGTAATTCAGATTTTGTGGCTAACACTAATGCCCAGGAGGATGGCCAGCGCTGCAAGGGCAGACCACCCCCGCGGGGTTGGAGAGTGAACATTAATCTAGAACGCCAGATGAATATACCTTGCCCGAGGCACAGTACGCAGGAGAAGCCAGCCATGCACCTCTGGAAGGACTATTTTATTATGAAGGAATTCAGAAACTAGTCCCAATATGATCATGGATCGTCCGGCGGTTCAGGCCCTGGTTTCCACGGGCCGGGTTATCAAGGTAGTGGCTCCGGTTCAGGGTTCCAAGGTAACCAGAACAATCACAGCAACCAGAACGGGCATAATCAGCATAACCAGCAGCACGGCCAGGGTGGTTATAACAATCAGGGCAATCAACAGCAACATCAATAGCAACAGCAGCTGTCAGGATATCAGAGTAATCCGAAGCAGTTGAGTAGTGGGCAGTATCATGTCTTCACCACAAGCCTATGTAAACATGATCAGAAGGTTTACAACAGGGCAGTACATTCCATTGAACGGGCGGTGCCACGCTATTTACGTTGGTCAGAACAGCCCATTGTGTGGAGTCAAGAGGATCATCCGCCCCAGATTGATAATCCGGGTCAACTGGCTCTGGTTGTGGCACCTTAGGTTGGGGGCTATAAGGTCACCAAGGTGCTCATGGATGGAGGAAGCAGCATCGACATTCTGTATTACGAGACTTTTCGTCGCATGCGGTTGACAGACAAAAAGCTTCGGCAGTCCAACACTGTTTTCCACGGCGTGGTGCCTGGTAAATAGGCATATCCGGTTGGTAAGATAGACTTGGAGGTCACTTTTGGAGATGAGCAGGATTCGAGGTCTGAAACTTTGACCTTTGAGGTGGTAAAGATCAAGAGCCCGTATCACGCCCTGTTCGGGCGGCCAGTTTATGATAAGTTCATGGCGAGGCCTTGTTATGTTTATCTGCAGCTCCAGATGCCGGGTCACAAGGGAACTATTATGGTCCATGGGAGCCGTAAGGTTGCTTTGGAGTGCGAGGAAGGTGATGCAGCTTATGCTGAGGCGGTTTGTGCGACCGAGGAACTGAAATTTTATAAAGATAATGTTGATCCGACAGACATGTCTCCGTTGAAGAAGCCAACTACGAAGCACGATCCGGCCTTGAAGTTCAAATCAGCTGATGAGACCAAGCAGGTTGACTTTGTCCCTAGCGATTCATCCAAACAGTTTACCATCAGTGCTAACCTGGATCCGAAATAGGAAAGCGCGCTCATTGAGTTCATCCATGAGAATCGGGATATCTTTGCATGGAAACCTTCTGACATGTCGGGTGTACCGAGGGAACTCGCTGGGCACACTCTTAATATTGATCCCAAGTTTAAACCAGTTAAATAGTTCCTCCGCCGCTTCAATGAAGAAAGGTGCAAGGCTATTGGTGAAGAAGTGGCCAGGCTCTTGGCCGCAGGCTTTATAATTGAGGTGTTTCATCCGGAGTGGTTGGCTAATCCGGTGTTGGTGCTTAAAAAGAACGGCACTTGGCGAATGTGTGTTGATTACACAGATCTGAACAAGGCTTGCCCAGCTAATCCCTTTGCCCTCCCTCGTATTGACCAAGTCATTGATGCTACGGCGGGTTGTGAGCGCTTATGTTTTTTGGGTCCATATTCCGGTTATCACCAGATCAAGATGGCAGTTAAGGACCAGGAGAAGACGGCCTTCATAACTCCCTTTGGAGCCTTCTTCTATGTATCTATGCCTTTCGGGCTCAAGAGTGCACAGGCGACCTATCAACGTTGTGTGCAGAATTGTCTTCACGGACAGATTGGGCGGAACGTTCATGCTTATGTGGATGACATTGTGGTAAAATCCAGGAAGGAAGAAACATTGATAGCTGACCTAAAGGAAACCTTTGATAATCTTCGGATTTATAAGATGATGCTAAATCCGGTCAAGTGCGTTTTTGGTGTACCAGCAGGCAAGCTCTTAGGGTTCTTGGTGTCTAACAGAGGAATTGAAGATAATCCGGAGAAGATCAAGGCGATTACATCCTTGGCTAAACCGGCGTGCATCAACTATGTCCAACGTTTGGCAGGACGAATTGCGGCGCTCAGCCGGTTTATCAGCCGTTTGGGAGAGAAGGCCATCCCGCTTTATCAAATGATGAAAAAGATAGACCACTTTGTCTGGAGAGATGTTGTTGATGCTGCATTCGAGGACTTGAAGAAACAGTTGGCAGAGCCGCCTATCCTTGCCGCACTAGTTGATAATGAGCCGCTATTGTTATACGTGGCTGCTAATGCTCGAGCAGTAAGTGTTGCCATTGTGGTAGCACGCAAGGAGGCAGGAAAGGAATATCCGGTTCAACGGCCGGTTTACTACATCAGCGAGCTGCTCATTGAGTCGAAGCAGAGATACCCGCATTGGCAGAAATTGGTATATGGAGTCTTCATGGCAAACCGGAAGCTGAAGCAGTACTTTCAGGGCCATCCAATCACCGTGGTCAGTTCAGCCCCTCTAGGCGATATAATCCAGAACAGAGAAGCGACGGGTCGGGTTGCAAAGTGGGCCATTGAACTTAGTCCTCACGGATTGAAGTATGTGCCTCGTACTGCAATCAAATCTCAAGCACTGGTGGACTTCATCAATGATTGGACAGAGTTGCAAGCACCGGAGGAGAAACCAGATCATACATACTGGACTATTCACTTTGATGGGTCCAGGCAATTGGAGGGCTCGGGGGCTGGGGTCGTATTAACTTCCCCACGAGGTGATAAGTTCTGTCATGTCCATCGTTTAATGTTTCCTTGTACTAACAATGCAGCTGAGTATGAAGCTCTCCTCCATGGTCTGCGAATGGCTAAGGAGATGAATTTAAGCCGGGTTAAATGTTTCGGCGATTCAGACCTAGTGGCACAACAGGTATCTGGTGCGTGGGATTCCAAGGATCCACTTATGGCAGCGTATCGTCGAGAGGTGGACGCTGTTGCTGGATATTTCAAGGGTTATCAGGTGGACCATGTGGACCGGCGAAAGAATGAAGCGGTCGACGCATTAAAACGGTTGGGTTCTCAATGTAAACTGGTTCCACCCAATGTCTTCCTGGACGTATTGCATAATCCATTGGTGAAATTACATTCAGAAGAGGACTTGGTTGTTCCTGATCCGGAGGCTCAATTGGTGGCGGCGCTTCATGTTATTCCGGATTGGACGGTACCGTACCTGGCGTAAGTGAACTGAGGTGAGTTACCAGAAGATGAAATCTTGGCTAGACAGATAGTCCGGCGATCGAAATCAATAACTATTGTCAATGGAGAACTGCATCATTGCGGCGTCTCTGGGGCGTTTCAACATTGTGTGTCGCCAGACGAAGGCCGTGATATTCTCAGAGAAATCCACGAAGGAGATTGTGGTCATCATGCCGGTTCAAAATCTTTGGTGGCTAAAGCTTTTCGTCATGGGTTCTACTGGCTGACGGCTCACACCAATGCAGATGACTTGGTCAGAAAATGTGATGCTTGCCAGAAATTCTCATGGCGTGCTCATATACCGGCTCAAGAATTGAGGATGATTCCAATTACTTGGCCGTTTGCAACTTGAGTGCTAGACATGGTCAGGCCCTTTAAGAGATCTCCAGATAAGAAGACCCACCTTCTGGTGGCGGTGGATAAGTTTACCAAGTGGGTTGAGGCGGAACCAGTCAGCAAGTGTGATGCGGTAACGGCGGTTCAATTCATCAAGAAGGTGATTTTCCGGTTTGGCTTTCCACACAGCATTATAACTGATAATGGTACCAATCTATCCAAGGGGGCTATGGAGGAGTTTTGTCAACGAGAGCACATCCGTCTTGATATATCTTCAGTGGCTCACCCCCAATCCAATGGTCAAGCTGAGAGAGCCAATCAAGAGATCTTGAGAGGCATTAAACCCCGGCTTATGGTCCCTTTGCTGAGGACGCCAGGTTGTTGGGTGGAGGAATTACCCTCTGTGTTATGGAGCATCAACACCACACCTAACAGGTCTATGTGTTACACGCCTTTCTTCATGGTATATGGAGCTGAAGCGGTCCTCCCTAGTGACATCCGTCATGATTCGCCACGAGTGGCGGCTTACGTCGAAGCTGATAACGAGAAGGCACGGCAAGACGTGTTAGACCGGCTGGATGAGGAACGTGACATGGCAGCAGCTCGATCGGCGATTTATCAGCAAGATCTGCGCCGGTACCACAGTCGCCGGGTTAAAACCAGAATGTTTCAAGAAGGGGATCTAGTGCTCCGGCTCATCCAAGACCAGACAATTATGCACAAGCTGTCCCCGCCTTGGGAAGGACCCTTTGTGGTCAGCAAGAACCTACACAATGGATCATACTACCTCGTTGACGTTCGGGAACATAAGGACTCACGCACTGCGAAGGAGGAAACCAGACGGCCGTGGAACATCACTCTTCTTCGGCCTTACTACACCTAAGCCATAGGCTCCGTTTATGTACATGAATTTGCAATGTATATATTATGATCAATATAATAAATCGGCGTCCCCGTTAAAGCGGGGTATCTGCTGCTTTTTTCCTAAGAGTTTGTCACATGGGGGCTTCTGTGTGCAAAGGAGCTCCTATGGCCCTCTTAAACCGGCTATTAAGCCAATATATACCATCATAAGAGCATAGCTCTGGTTGCTTCGGTAATCTGGCTATCAAAGCCCACATGATGATGAGGGGCAAAAGAGAGTTCGATGCATAGCACAACTCAAACATAGGCACCCGACGAGCATAGCTCACAATGCTACCTGGGGGCTCCTGTCGCATAGCGGCAATGAGTTGATACAACCCTTGTAGCAGGATATCAAGCCACGGCTTGGAAGCCTAGTGTATACACCTAAAACCCCAGATTAGCCTGCCTGCATTAAGTAAGTCACTCCGCCCAGGTAAACCTGGTATGACCCGTCGAACGATTGACAAGTCAATCTTATTACACACCCTCAACTTGTCGATGTTAAATTGACGATTGGTTAAGGATTGAGGTCCATCTTAACAGGCTTTGTGAAATGGTTAATTCAGTGGCCTGGCAGCCCAAGAAAAGCCTCAAATTTGGAGCCTGGCAGCTCGTAAAAAGCCTCGACTACAGGATTTTATTTTGACAAATGTCTCTTTGCTTTTGCTAAGTTTTTTTTTGAGGTCATTGGAATTTATCCAAGTCCATTAATTCGGAGAGTGGATGACTATAAGTTGCCACTACAATAAACCAGTGTTTACAGAACCTGGTCTGGTTTGATTATAAATCGCCAGTATTGTCCACAGTTAAACCGGTGTATATCACAACCCGGTATGGTTCCATCATGAACCGGCAAATGATCAAGGAGTCATCAATACTTACAACTTGGATCATTGCATTTACTACCGATTTTGATTAAAGTCAATAGCACAAAAAATTATCACTGGTATGATATATGTTTCATATTTTACATACAGTTCAGGTTATAAACCTAGACCATGTTTTTGGGCATTATGACCCGTCCGACCATGTTTGTCTTATGCAGAAACAGGTGAAATAAACTGTTAAAAGCATCATAAGCAGAAAAAATTATGAAGTTGCCAGATGGAGCAATGTTATGAAGGAGTATGTGTGAGGACATAACCAAAGTGTTCTAACTACCCTATTACAAGGTGATTGGCAGCCCAAAATTATTTGTTCCTTGCTTAAAGTACTATGATATAATAGCTAAACCGGCACGGGTTTATGAATCTACAACAGTTCGGCTTGAAGGTTGTGGATCATCCTGCTGGGTCTCCTCGTCGTCCTCATCCAATGGCTGGAAGTCAGGGGTTGCCCAATTGATCTTTGTCAGCGCTTTGAAAACAGCCTCATCACTTATGAGTCCGGACGGTTCAACGTCAGGGGCATAAGTATGCCTACGGACGGGCGGGATGAGATCTTCCACCTCGTAGGCCGGAGTGTTGACCTGGCAGTTGTCGGCATCACAACCTAGATGATAATGGGACAGATCAGCTTCGTCAGCTAGTTTGCTGGCCAAAGGCCGCATTTCTCTTGTTATAGCCCGCAAATCGGTGTCTATGAACTCTGATCCGTCCTCCTTCATGCTCGGATAGCCATTCATCACTTCTGCCGGATCAAGATCAGGCACCCAAGCTTTCGCACGAGTTAGTGCCATCAAGGCACCCACCCTTGCAGATGATTTCTTCAGCTCTCCAAGACGGGCAGGAAGCACTGATAACTTCTCCAAAGTGCCTTTGATGGACGTATGTGATAGCCTGGCTTATTAGGGATGATAGACTACTCATATAAATAAGGAATTCCTTCTTTTCCGGAAGCCCATTCGGATAGAACTCCCAAGTTAAGCGTGCTCAGCTTGGAGTAGTTTCAGGATGGGTGACTGACCGGGAAGTTGCTCCCAGGTGCGCACGAGTGAGGACAAAGTTTGCAGAAAAGACTAGTATTGATATGTGGGGCCAGTCTAGATCCCGCCAGGAGTAACGACCATCGGCGGGTGTGTCCGGGGCGTTACACGATACTATCGCCTCGATCTTCGGAGCTTTTAATGAGTAAAAAATAAAACAGGTACAAGTATTAAATGGGCACATGATGTCATGACAGTTTAATGTGATCCAGGAAGATGACGTCACGGCGATTTATGAAGCATTTGAAGCTGCGAAAGGTGAAATCTTTACAAGACGTTGAAAATTGACATGAACAGGTTCAAATCAATCTGGGGCCTAATGTCAAGGATATTACTACTGGGCATAAACCGCCCAGGAGGGGCCGGTTTATGTCCATCAAGATTACTTCTACTGAAGCCCAGCGGAACATGGAACATGACGCTTCATTCTAGAAGACTTAAAGCCCAAGAGGTGTTAGGGCCCATAATTTGTAAACCGCCATACGGCATGTAACTTGTGTTGTAAGATAGGAAAGATAGAGACCAAGCCGGACACGTTTATGAGCCGGCCTCGGGACTTTGTAAACCGGACCGGGCGTCACCTCGTGTATATGAAGGGACGACCCGGAGACGGTTCATGGGACAGAGAACAACAACTCGAAACACAGGCAAAGCGTATTCGCTCCCTGCTCATCGAAACCCTAGCAATACCACCCCAAACTAGAAGTAGGCTTTTACCTTCATCAAAGGGGCCGAACTAGTATAAACCCTTGTGCCCTTGTCCGCTTTAACACCTTTAAGCTAACCCATAGTGATGGCTCCACGACTAAGTCCTTTTGCTAGGACATCTGCCGTGACAAAACCACGAAAGGAGGGGTGTAGCGTACCGCAAAATGGGACTCCACGGGATAATGTTCATCACCACCGTCGACCTCCTCCAGCCACCACGAGCTACTGTTCATCCACCGTCGACCTCCTCCGGCCTCCACCTGCGACTGTTCAGCCTCCACCGCGTGCTACTCCATCGGCTACTATTCAACCAGCCCTCTCCACGGGCTCCTGTTCAACCACCCCTCCACGGGCTACTGTTCATCCAGCCCTCCACCGTCTACTGTTCATGCAGCCTCCACGGGGTGGTCCTGTTCATGCAGCCCTCCACGGGGTCATGTTCATGCAGCCCCAACCGGCTCGATCGAACGGGGTCATGTTCATGCATAGGCAACATCACGGGGTCATGTTCAGCCACCCCCACCGGGAACTGTTCATCCAACCCCCCAGCAACGCTCACTGTTCATGCGGAGGCAGCATCGATCGGCTTCAGTTAGCAGTAGTAGCGAAGGAATCGCTCGATCGGGTTCAGTTAACAGCCATCGATCGATCGCTCGGGTTCAGTAACACGTAGCCTGCAGTGCAATCGCTCGGGTTCAGTTAGAGCCCAACGCCTCGCACCCACGCGCGTGCGCTGAAGGAAATATGCCCTAGAGGCAATAATAAAGATGTTATTTGTATTTCCTTATATCATGATAAATGTCTTTTATTCATGCTAGAATTGTATTAACCGGAAACTTAGTACATGTGTGGATACATAGACAAAAACAGTATGTCCCTAGTATGCCTCTACTAGACTAGCTCATTGATCAAAGATGGTTATGTTTCCTAGCCATAGACATGAGTTGTCATTTGATCAACGGGATCACATCATTAGGAGAATGATGTGATGGACAAGACCCATCCGTTAGCATAGCACTATGATCGTTTAGTTTTACTGCTATTGCTTTCTTCATGACTTATACATGTTCCTATGACTATGAGATTATGCAACTCCCGAATACCGTAGGAACACCTTCTGTGCTATCAAACGTCACAACGTAACTGGGTGATCATAAAGATGCTCTACAGGTGTCTCCGAAAGTATTCGTGGTGTTGGCATAGATCAAGATTAGGATTTGTCACTCCGAGTGTCGGAGAGGTATCTCTGGGCCCTCTCGGTAACACACATCACAATAAGCCTTGCAAGCAAAAGACTAATGAGTTAGTCACGAGATGATGTGTTGCGGTACGAGTAAAGAGACTTGCCGGTAACGAGATTGAACTAGGTATGGAGATACCGATGATCGAATCTCGGACAAGTAACATACCGATGACAAAAGGAACAACGTATGTTGTTATGCGGTTCTGACCGATAAAAGATCTTCGTAGAATATGTGGGAGCCAATATGAACATCCAGGTTCCGCTATTGGTTATTGACCGGAGATGAGTCTCGGTCATGTCTACATAGTTCTCGAACCCGTAGGGTCCGCACGCTTAACGTTTGATGACGATCGGTATTATGAGTTTATGAGTTTTGATGTACCGAAGGTAGTTCGGAGTCCCGGATGAGATCACGGACATGACGAGGAGTCTTGGAATGTCCGAGACATAAAGATTGATATATTGGACGACTATATTCGGACACCGGAAGTGTTCCAGAAAAGTTTCGGATTTAACGGGATTGCCGGAGGGGGTTACCGGAACCCCCTACGAAGGGGGATGGTCCATAGTGGGCCTTAAGGGACAGAGAGAGGCAGCCCATAGGGCTGGCCGACGCCCCACCTAGGGTTCCTAGTTGGACTAGGATTGGGGGGCGCCACCTCTCCCTCTTTTCCTTTCCCTCTCTTCCTTCTTTGGTGATTCCTACTAGGAATATGAAAGTGCAACTAATCCCCGGGTGGTTTTGGTAATTAATAACAACATATATATCATTGAACTAATATTCTCTTGAGAATCTTTTCAGAAAAGTTCGATGATGTGGGTATGGAAATGTCTGAAGAAGTGGACCCCTCAAAATGCTAAGACAAGCATTGGCAAAAGCTCAAGACTCCTTTTTTGGTTTAGTGATCAAAGATCACATTGAGTCCATAGGAAAAGCCAATACTATTAAAAGGGGATGAGGTTGTGTTAATGTTCTTGTTGCTCAAGTGCTTGGTGATCTAACTCCCTCAACTATCAGCACTATTCACTACTTAACACACACCCATAAGTAATCTCGGTCAAACCAACTCAGTCCCACCGAGATGAAGTTATTTCCACAAACCCTAACATCTCGGTCACACCGATTTCTCCAACTCAGTCCCACCGAGATGAACCACTTCAGTGTTTCTCCAAACCCTAGCTTCTCGGTCAAACCGATTCTGAGTTTCGGTCCCACCGAAAAAGGGCTGCCAACCTTCTGTGGTCAGTTGACATAAATTCGGAATATCCGAGTTTATATTTTCGGTCTCACCGAGATGGCAAACCCTAACCTTTGACTCACTTCGGTCTCACCGAGATGGTATTTTCGGTCCCACCGAAAATCCCAACGTTCACTATATTTGAACTTTCGGTCTAACCGAGTTTTCATTTCGGTCTGACCGAGATTGGTCAAATGTGTGTGTAACGGTTGGATTTTGTGTGGAGGCTATATATACCCCTCCACCCCCTCCTCATTCGTGAGGAGAGCCATCAGAAAGTACCACCACTTCTACCATACACTTTCTGAGAAGTGAACCACCTACCCTTGTGTTGAGATCAAGCCATTCCATTCCTACCATATGAAACTTGATCTCTAGCCTTCCCAAGTTGCTTTCCACTCAAATCTTTCTTCCACCACAGCCATATCAATGAGGAGAGTTGAGTGTTGGGGAGATTATCATCTGAAGCACAAGAGCAAGGAGTTCATCATCATCAACACCGTCTATTACCTTTTGGGGGGTGGTGCCTCCTAGATTGGTTAGGTGTCGCTTGGGAGCCTCCGTCTTTGAGATGTGGAGTTGAACCAAGAAGTTTGTAAGGGCAAGGAGATCGCCTACTTCGTGAAGATCTACCCCGAGTAAGGCTAGTCCTCCGTGGGCGTAGGCCTTGATGGAATAGACAAGGTTGCTTCTTCGTGGACCCTTCGTGGGTGGAGCCCTCCGTGGACTCGCGCAGCCGTTACCCTCCGTGGGTTGAAGTCTCCATCAACGTGGATGTACGATAGCACCACCTATCGGAACCACGACAAAAATCTCCGTGTCACCAAACTGCGTTTGATCTTCTCCACCTCTCTTTTACATGTGCAATTTACTTTCCGCTGCATATACTCTAGAATTGCATGTGTAGGGTGTTACTTGAATTGATCTTAATTGTGAAACTGCCTAAAACATTGCATGATCTAAAGGCAGATTTTTTATTTTGTCAAGTAGTCTAATCACCCCCCCCCTCTAGACTTACTTTCGATCCTACAAGTGGTATCAGAGCTTTGGTTTCCATTGCCTTGGTTTCCATTGCATTGGACTCCATAAGCTTGGTTTCACAACCTAGGAGAGTATGGCGTCTAGTGAGGGTAATTATCGTAGAGGTCCTTACTTTGATGGTACAAATTTTGCTAGTTGGAAGCATAAAATGAAAATGCATATTCTTGGTCATAACCCAGCCGCATGGGGCATTATTTGTGTTGGTATGCAAGGTGACTTCTTTGAAGATGGAAAAGTTCCGGATCGCGAAGCTACACCCGAAGAATTGAAGATGTTGCAAAACAATGCTCAAGCTTGTGACATTCTCTTCAATGCTTTGTGTCCCGAAGAGTTCAACAAAATCAGTCGTCTTGAGAATGCTAAGGAGATTTGGGATACTTTGGTTGAAATGCACGAAGGCACTGAATCTGTGAAGGAATCAAAGCTAGATATTCTTCAAGGTCAACTTGACAAGTTCAAGATGAAGGATGGTGAAGGAGTCGCTGAAATGTACTCTAGGCTTGCTCTCATCACAAATGAGATTGCAGGCTTAGGAAGCGAAGAAATGACCGACCGATTCATCATTAAGAAGATTCTCAGAGCTTTGGATGGAAAGTATGACACCGTGTGCACTTTGATCCAAATGATGCCAAACTACAAGACTCTCAAGCCAACCGAAGTCATTGGAAGGATTGTTGCTCATGAGATGACACTTAAGGATAAGGAAGAGCTTCACAACAAGTCAAGTGGTGCTTACAAAGCTACAAGTGATGCTCCTACTACCTCAAGTGACAAGCAAATTTCCAATGAAGACATAAGCCTAATGGTCAAGAACTTCAACAAGTTCTACAAGAATAGAGGCAAAGAAAGAAGCTCAAAGTCTAGATCATATGATGGAAAGAGATCTTCTAGTCGTGATCGAAACTGCTACAATTGTGGACGACCCGGACACTTCTCAAATGAGTGTACGGCTCCCCACAAGAGAAGAGAAGAATCTCCAAGAAGAAGAGCAAGAGATGAGTCACCTCGGAGAGAGAGAAGGAGTAGAGATGATCGTTATGAACGAAGACCTTCTCGGAGAAGCAAGGATTCGGAGAGGAAAGACAAGTCATCAAGGAGCTACACAAGAAGAAGACATCAAGCTCATGTTGGTGAATGGGTCTCCGGCTCCGACTCTGACAGTCAATCCGATGGAAGCTATCACTCCGACTCCGACTATAGTCAAGATGAAGGTGTTGCCGGACTTGCACTCGTGTCCTCCAACTCCAACTCCTACGACTTATTTGATTCACCAAATGAGGGAATTGGAAGATGCTTCATGGCTAAAGGCCCCAAGGTAACACACCCTGAGTTCATTGACTTTGATAGTGATGAGGATGACTTACTTGGTGAAGATGAGCTCTTGCATGATAAATCTAGTGAGCTTAGTAATGATGAAAATGCTAGTAGTCTTTATAGTCGAGAAGAGTCGAATGACAATGCTATGAAGGAGATTGAGCGTCTAACTAAAGAACTAAACACTCTTAAGTTAGCTCATGAAACAACTCAAGAAGATCATAGAGAGCTCCTAAGATCTCATGAGAAGCTACGCTTCGAGAAGCTCACTCTAGAGCAAGAACATGAGTTTCTAAAAGCGATCAATGACGATCTTCGAAAGAAGAGTTCTTCATATCTTGCCAAACGACTTCTCTTGTCTAATTTCTTGCCACTTATTAAGACTAAGCATGACAAGCATAAGAAAAATTCTTCCTCTAGTAGTAACAATAACAATGTTAAATCCAATATTGTTGCTTCTAGTAGTTCTCTTGATTCCACTAACAATGTTTCAAGCCAAGTTACACTTGAGCAAGAAAATAGCCTATTGAAGGAAATCATAGAGAAAGGTGTCTACAAGAGTCTTGCCGGAAGCAAGAACTTTGAGGAGATTGTTCGCAAACAAGGAAGACACCGGAAGAATCAAGGGATTGGTTTTGAGCGAAAGTTCAACGCCAAAGGTGTTGAGTGGGAAGAAGGTCAATACCCTACTCCACAGTTTGTTTCACAAAAGGAGAAGTATGATCCTACTTCTTCCAATGTGGAACAAGCTCAAGATGACCTTCCACCACAAGACCACAAGCTAAAGGCCAAGGACAAGCTTCAAGAGGAGATTGATGCATTCATTGAAGCACCTCAAGCCATGGTCAAGTGGGTTCCCAAGGACACATCGAGTTCTACTTCGTCAAGCTCAACTACAACACCAAGGATTCCCATCAAGATGATGTGGATCCCAAAGAAGAAGAACTAGTAGGTTCTTGAGGGTGACTCCGCCAACAAACTTCACTCATATTCATTTTGGCAAGATGTAATGCCCCGGATGTAATACTTTCCCTTTTTGGGCTTATAATAAATCTCCGGCTTCATCTATTTCCATTTCGGGTTCTTTGTCTTTCGGGTTTTCGTCGTTTTGTTGTGTGACTGTGTGGCATTCATTCATATCATGTAGACATGTGCATTGCATTTTGTTTGTGTTGTGGGTTGTTTCCGGTTCGTGGCGTTTCTTCCCGTTGTCCGTTTCGTCTTCCGGAGCTCCCTCACGTGTCCGTGACGTCCCGTAGGCCTTCTTTGTTGTTCGGGCGTTTTTCGTTACCGGTGTGCCGCGAGGTTGTGTTGTGTGTTGTTGTTTTGTTGTGTGCAACCTGCCTCTCAAATCTCGTCTCGTTTGGACTCCGTTGACTTTTCCCTCCGTTGTCCGTGTGGGTCCGAAGTGCCCTTACTTCGTGTCCCGGAAATACCCCTGTGGTATTCTTTTATCTCCGTCTGGTCCTTTTAAATCAACCCCGCGATCGGATCCGTTGGATCACGATCGTAGGGCTCCTAACACCCCTAGTCTCCCTAACCCTAAAATTCTGCTACATATAGACCCCTAGTCTATTTTGGCTTGTCCCCTAACTTCTTCCCCCTCCTTTCCCTAAAATTCTGGATCCACAGATCACCACCAGCCACTTGTCTCCTTCCTCCCGCAGATCTGCCCGGATCCCGAAGTTTCCTTCGATCCAGCCGCCTCTACCGACCAGATCGCGAAGTCAACGCCTGGGCCGGCCTTTTCCTTCGATCCGCCGCTCGCCAGGCGATTCCCTCGTCGTGCTGTGCGAGCCGGTCGGCCGCACCGACCGCACCAGGCCCAGGGTTCGGGACCACTTCGTCGCTGGTCGCCCCGGCCCGAGCCTCCCGTCGCCTGGACGGGCCGATCCCCATCACCGATCGTCTCGCCGTCCCGCGGCCCGTACGCCGCCAGGAGGACCACTTCCCCGCGAGTTCCACCGCGTGGCCCATCGGCCCACTCGCCCTCGTCTCGCCGCCTCCACTCCTCCATCTCGCCGCATCGCCACCGCAGCCGCGAGCGACCGCGCGCTCGCTTCGCCTCGTCGCTCAAGGCCCCGCACCTGGGCCAGGTCGGCCAGGCTGGGCCGGCCTCGCCTCTTCGACCGCCCGAGGCGCGCCGCCGCTCGCCTTCCGGGCCGCCTCCCCCTGTGGGCCATCGCAGGCCAGGCACCGCGGGCCTCCCGCCGCTTCGCCGCCGCGGGCCAGATCCCGGGCGGGCCCTTCAGGCCGCGGGCTGGGCCAGTTTCGCCGCCGCACTGTAGCCCGCCGCCGCACTGTTCACTGTTCAGATCTGAGTCCAACGAGGTTGACTTTCATCCCCTGTTTTTCCTGTTCTGAGTATGCCTACTTTGACCTGCCATATCTTTTTACCTGTAGCTCCGTTTTGCGCGTGTAGCATGTCCAGATGTTCGTGGAGATGCCCTCTACGTTTTACCTGTTGTAGTCATGCATGTTAGAGGTCATCTAGGGCCTTGTTTTGCTGTTGCAAGAGTGTATGATGATATAAACTGCTGTTGTATGATATTTTTGTGCCACCTTTGACTTGTCATATCTTTTAGCTCGTTTGTCCAAACGAGGCAAATGACATGTCCACGTGTTCGTCTTGACACGAACTACGTGTTGTGTGTGATAGGTTGCATGGTAGATGTATTGTTTCCTTGTTATCATCGTTGCAAGATGCCATGTTCAAATGTTGTGTTTTTACTTGTTATGAAATGCCATGTTGTTGAGCTTGTTGCAATCGTTGTGTTTGCCTCAACGATGCATGCTTGTGTGTTTCGGGATCACCGTCATATGTATTTTGATGAGGTGCTTACCCTTTGCCATGTTTAGTTTTGAGGTGTCTTAAACATGCTCTTTTTGTTGCTATGATGATGTTGCTGTTTTAGGACTTAGTGAAATTTCACTAAGTCTGAAATCTGTAACGTTCCGATGCCATGTTCGTGTGATGTTGTAGGACAAAGCATGATAGTTTTGGGGTGGATTTTGATTGTTCCATGAAGTATATATTGTTGTCTTTCCATCCATGCCCTCACATGTCCATTTGAGGTGCTGTAGCATGTTTATCTTTTGCTCCAAACTTTCAATAAAATTCTGCTGCCAGAATTTTATTTCAAAGTTCAATATGTCCAAGATCATTGCTAGTGATCCGTGACTCCGTTTGGGGTGCACTTTGGACCTACTTGCTGTACATTATATCTAGTTTATGTTCAAGTCCTTTGCCATGCTTTTTGGGTGCTGTAGATTATTTATTTTGAGCTCCCAAGATGCTATGTTGCTGTAATTTGCAGTTTTCGCTCAAATCTTGTTTCGGGCATAACTTTTAGCCCGTAACTCCGATTTCAGCGATCTTTATATCAAACTTGGGTGATTTTCTGTGTAGATTAATAAAATCAGGTTGTTATCTTGTTTTGAGGTGTTTTGCTTGAGTGATGTTGTACGTGCTCCTTGTGCATCTCTAGTGCATCCATCATGCATACATGTTTTTCGAGTGCGCATTGCATCGTGTTGATTGGTGCTTGGTGTGTTTGTCTTGTTTAGACCCGGAAGTTGAGCACGAGTTTTCCAACGAGGTTGAGCTCGAGGTTTCCAACGAGTTTGAGCAAGAGGACCCTTCTTTTGATCCGAACTTCTTCTCTTCAGGCAAGATGACCGAACCCCGATAACATTACTATCTTTGTCTATTGCTAGTAGTCTCGATCTATAGTTTTGCCTCGATGCCCATGTTCTTCTTGTCAGCCTCCTACTTGTAACCAATTGCCATGTTTAACCACCCTACCTATGCATACCGTTGCTTGGCTAAGTACGCTTCGCTCAGCCCTTCTTATAGCGTTGCTAGTTGCAGGTGAAGTGAAGATGCTTGCTCCATGTTGAAGTTTGGTTGGGTTATATCACACTATATAAATGCTTTAACTAAAATCACATATATATTGGCAAGGGTGGAAGGCTAAGCCTTTTGCTTAGTGTTTTGTTCCACTCATGCCGTTAGGATCCGTATAAGCCGGTTTTATGTTCCTTGATTATGCGTTCCTAACACGGTTGGGGTGTATGGGACCCCCTCGATAAACCGCTATGTGCTAAGTCTTTTCCAGCAAATCCCAACATTGGTACTATTTGCCTAATAACAAACTAAACTTGCATAAGGGAGTAATTAACCCTCTTTCTTAATCAACAACCCCGGGCCAGTGCTCCACATGAGTGTTGGTCCGAAACGGGGGTCCTGCGGGGCCACCTCGAGGAAACTCAAGGTTTGGTAAAAACCCGTAGCATCACCCATCCGGTCGTGGCCTGAGACGAGATACGCGCGGCTACTATCAGGGTGTCGGCACGCCGGGAGGATTTGCTGGATTAGCCTTACCTTAGTTCGGTTTAACGTGAGCACGGGATTCCGAGGATACTCGGGTCTTCCCACTTTGGAGTTGCGACTCCGCGGATCGTGGGCTTGTAATGGGTCAAGTTGGAACACCCCTGCAGGGTTTGAACTTTCGAAAGCCGTGCCCGCGGTTATGTGGCAGATGGGAGCTTGTTAACTCCGGTTGTAGATAACTTGACACAATGATACTAATGCACTACCAGCGTGAGTTCCGTGACTGTCAATTTCCGAATCGGGATTCGGGAGTTGAACACGGAGGGGTTATGTTTGTGAGCTTGTAGCTAGGATCACTTAGTGATCACTTCTTGCCGATGCCTTCTCTTCTCGCTCTCTCTTGCGTAAGTTAGTGCTAGTTGCTGCTGCAGACTCTTTGTTGTTCCTTCACCTCATTTCTTTCTTCAGCCTTTTCCCTCACCTAAAGGCTTTGATAGTTCTGTTACCCGGGAACGGGATTGCTGAGTCCTCTGTGGCTCACAGTTACTTCACAACAGATGCAGGTCCAGCCGTGAGCTATCCAGGTGATGGCACCGAGCTGGATTGGGAGTACGACGAGGAGCGTAGTCGTTACTACGTGCGCTACCCGGACGATCAGTAGTGGAGACTCTTACTAGGATTCGATCCGCCTGTGGTTGTTTTATTTATCTGAGTTTGGTACTTTGACATTTGGATTTTGCCCTTAGAGGGTTGTAGTGATCTTATTGTATGATGTTTGAGACTTGTATTGTTATTCTGTGACGTGGCGATTGTAAGCCAACTATTTTAAGTTTACCATCCCTCTTTTACATGGGTTGTGCAAAGATTACCAAACTTGAGATCATTCTAGGATGGACTTATGCCTTTAAGTCGGGCCTCGACCCGTAGGAGGTATAACTCCATCCTGGGCATTACACAAGAACTTGTGCAATCAACTTCCACATCATACACTTGTTCATGGAGTCACAAACCCTCTTGTTGGTAAGTCAAGGGACAAGGTAATCATTGCTTTCATGGACATCATCTTTTGTGTACTTCACTCTATGTCCATGGATATTCTTGTTTGTTCCTTGTGGGACTAACCCATGTAGGTATTGAAAGTGCCCTAATTCAAAGGATTGCTCCTAACTCATGATGATCTACATCAACATTGAGCATCCACATCTTCAACATCTACATGAAGTCTTCTACGACAACCCAAGGTTAGTTTGACCCTTTAAAAGGGGTTCTCACATCTAGGGGGAGCTTTGCTCTAAAAATTGAGCTAAAGCATCTTCTAATGATGTGAACACATAAATGCTTTATGTAAAAGTGGCAACCCCACTTGTGCTTAAACGATGAGTATGACCTATGATCAAATGTTCTCATTTGACTCCTAAGTCAACATACTCATATATAGATGACCTAGTCATCGACAAATTGTGTGCTAGTAGCTAGAGTGATTGGTTGTGCATGTTTGACACATATTTCATTTGCTATCTTATTGTGTGAGCATGTTGAATGCATGATTTTATCCATTCAAGGACATCCATTTGTGGTTTTGATTGTTTTGGTTTCTTCTTCTGGCCAAATGGATGGACAAGAATGCCTAAGCACCTTCCCTAGCTATCTATGCTTTCTTGTCTCAAAAATTCTTTTCATGCTCATATCACAACTTTGAACAAGTCTTATTCGGACAGTCCGAGTGAGGAGCACTCGGAACCACCGATTCGTCTAAGGCTGACTTCCAAAACCTTCTAAGTCCATTTCGGTCTGACCGGTTTCTCAATCTCGGTCCAACCGAAACACTTAGATTGATCTAGGTTTCATCTCGGTGAAACCGAGTTCAAAATCTCGGTCTGACCGATATGCGTAACTGCACTGCAATTATGCATCTCGGTGACACCGAGTTTTTCAACTCGGTCCCACCGACAGCACGGGGTTATATATACTGAGGGCTGCGCGCGATCTATTCCTTTCAAACCGTTCGCCCTCCAAGACCCCTGCTGCCGTCGCCCTGATCTAAGGATCGTCGCCTTCGTCGCCTGTGCGCCCTCGCCGCAGGTCTCCGCCGCCGTCAACGGTAATCTTCTCCGCCGTTGCCGCCGTAGAGGGACACCACCAAGTTAGGGTGTGTCCCGATCCCTTTCATGCTCCACTTCTGATTCTTGCATGATAGGACTGCCCTGATTCAATCCACGTTTGATATGATCCCAATACATAGTTCAGATCGTTTAGTTTCGAGGAAAATTCTTAGGTTTAGGTTTCCACGGAATGCATCTCGGTGAAGCCGATTCCTGAAACTCGGACTGACCGATTCGGTCTCTGACCATTGCACTACATAGTTCGGTCTGACCGAGTTGTGAAAATCGGAATGTCCGAATTAAAGTTTCTGTGAAACCCTAAGTTTTCGGTAGGACCGAAACCCATTTCGGTCTGACCGAAAGTGGTGTGTAGGTTCTGTTGAACACTTCGG
Organism: Secale cereale; assembly: GCA_902687465.1. Taxonomy (NCBI): domain Eukaryota; kingdom Viridiplantae; phylum Streptophyta; class Magnoliopsida; order Poales; family Poaceae; genus Secale; species Secale cereale. The sequence continues at coordinate 725,416,102 of LR738712.1, read as the reverse complement.
TTACACCGAAACTTGAAATCGGTTTGACTGAAATACATTCTGTGAAAACTCAAAACTAAGTTTTTGAACCCATTTTTTTGCAAAAACTTCTGCAGTTGTGATAACTCTTCTACTCTGCCTACACCTTATCTATTCACAGGTCTTTCAGCCATGTCAGATGTCAGTGACAGCCAGAACAGGTCCGAATCACCGTTTGCTGAGATTCCAGAGGCAGGTACAAGTCCTGAGGCTAGCAGCTCTAGTGATGATGGTGAGAGGAGTACCCCCAGTGGTCTGCCTCCTGCTGCTACGAGAACCAGGAAGAAGAGAACGTCTGATGATGAGGATTCCGACTTTGTTGCTGAGGAAGTTACCTCCAAGCCAAAGAGGCAAGTGGTTGCCAAAGAGCTCCAAGGGCAGCAGCCAAAGAAAGGCACAAGCAAAGTGAAGCAGTCTGCAGTTGCTAAGAAGCTCAACTTGGAAGAGCCAGCTCCAAGCAAGGTGAAGAAGACTTCCAAAAGGAAGAGAGTTGTATATGCTGAACCTCAAGAGGCTGCTGAAGAAGAAGAAGAAGAAGAAGATGCACCCCGGCCTCCTCCTCAGAAAGCTAAGTTCATGGGTGATGCTATTCGGGCTCAAGCCTCCTCCAAGCCCAAGAAGCCTGCTCAAGCTAAGACAGCTCCAGCCAAGCCCAAGAGAACAACCAGAAGCATTCCAGCTTCTGAGAAGAACAAAGGTGAGATGCCACCTTCTGAGTCAGATGAAGAGCATGTGTTGCTCAAGCTCCGTCCCAAGTTGCCACTCCACAATGATACTCATCCTCAAGCTGAGGATATGAAGGCAAGGAAGGACAAAGGTCTCAGGCTATGGAGACAATCTGATCCATATGCCGTAAGAAGAAGGACTGCTGTGGACCCCAGATTCCACACCAGAGAGCAGCAGGATTTCTATGAGACAATGCTAATGGATAAGAAGCCCATTGTTGCTGACACCAGGTATGTCGACTGGAAGTATATTGACAGCAGAGAGCATCGGGACTTCTTTCCCCATGTGCATGAGAGCTTTACTGCATGTGGAGTTGCTGACTTTGTGGGTCAAGAACTGACAGCATGGAATGACGAGATGATCATGCAGTTCTATGCCACAGCCCACTTCTACCCTGATGGCAAGATCACCTGGATGACTGAAGGTCAAAGGTTTTCTTCAACTGTTGCAGAATGGGCAGAACTTCTGAACGCTCCAGTGCAGAGAGAGGACGACATTGATGTCTATGGGATTCCTAAGAAGAGTCATGATTCCATGAAGAATATGTACAAGGAGATCCCAGCTGCTGATTTGGAGGGATGGAAACTCGGCTCAGTGTATTATCTCCAGGCAGGTCTGACCACTACTAACACTATCCTGAGGCATACTTTGATGCCTAAGTCAGGTGACCACCGGATGATACGAGGCTACTCTATCAACATGCTGCACATTCTCGATGAGAAGGCACCTTTTAAGGTGATGGACTTGATGGTAGAGACCATCAAGAGGACTGCAGCTGACCAGAAGAGGTCGTGTGGGTTTGCACCGCAGATACAGATGCTTATCAACGCCAAGTTTGGCACGGGCAAATTCATGTTGGATAGGAAGCACTTGCCACTGCAGCCAGAGCATGAGGACAACGTAGTTGTGATGGATGAAGAGGATCCTACCTCAGTTGAAGGGCAAGCCAAGATTGAAGCTGCGAAGAAAGCCAAAGCTGACAAAGAGGCAGCAGCAGCAGCAGCTAAGACAAAGAGCTTCGGAGATCAGATTCTTGAAGCAACCCGGAGAATTGAACAACGCCTGGCCAGCATTGAGCAATCTCAGGAGAGCCTTGAGAGGATTGTCGAGGACAAGATCCACGCTCTGGACGTGAAGCTGACTGAGATTCAGGTGTCTGTCAACAAGCTTGAGGCAGACATGGAGGAGACTAGGCAGGAGAGAGCAGAGCTTATGCAGGATGATCTAGTCCAGGACTCTCATCGCCAGACTGCTCCGGTTCCCAGAGGATCCAGGTCTGCAGCTATCCCAGTGACAGACTCCAGGGCTACCACTTCAGCACCAGCTACAGCTCCAGCAGTTCCTTCAGCTCCAGCATCCACTCCTCCAGCGCAGACATCAGCAGAAGTCTTCGCCGATGCAGCCATCTCTACACCGACATCGACCCAGACGGGAGCCGCCAGCCGAGCCCGCAGTGACGTTTAGCTCTATACCTTTTCGAACTTTTTGGTAACTTGTTGCCAAAGGGGGAGAAATTGTTATAGATCATAGGGCTTCGAGAGAGAGAGTGCTCTTTCGTCTTTTCGTTCTTTTGCCCGTTTTCCTTGAGATACTTTGGTTTCTTTTGGTTCCAGATACTTTAAGTGTGCTTGCTACTACGTTTGATGCTACCTTAATGAGTGCTTAGTCATACTATGCTTTAATGTGTGCTTATTGCTTATCATGTGCTATTCCTTATTGTATGGCTATTTACTTTTGTCTTGGTGATTAAGTGCATGTTATTCATTCTTATCATTTTGTGCGCTCCACCAAGATGTATGTGACATGTAAGAGTGACCCATAATCCTAATCGATTGTGCATTTGCATTCAAACGCAAATTTTAAATAATGCACAAATTTAGGGGGAGCTCTTGTTTATCACATACTTCTCAAAGCGACGATATTATTCATTGATTATATCTTTTGTCGAAGCTTTGATCTATATGTTGTCATCAATTACCAAAAAGGGGGAGATTGAAAGTGCAACTAATCCCCGGGTGGTTTTGGTAATTAATAACAACATATATATCATTGAACTAATATTCTCTTGAGAATCATTTCAGAAAAGTTCGATGATGTGGGTATGGAAATGTCTGAAGAAGTGGACCCCTCAAAATGCTAAGACAAGCATTGGCAAAAGCTCAAGACTCTATTTATGGTTTAGTGATCAAAGATCACATTGAGTCCATAGGAAAAGCCAATACTATTAAAAGGGGATGAGGTTGTGTTAATGTTCTTGTTGCTCAAGTGGTTGGTGATCTAACTCCCTCAACTATCAGCACTATTCACTACTTAACACACACCCATAAGTAATCTCGGTCAATCCAACTCAGTCCCACCGAGATGAAGTTATTTCCACAAACCCTAACATCTCGGTCACACCGATTTCTCCAACTCAGTCCCACCGAGATGAACCACTTCATTGTTTCTCCAAACCCTAGCTTCTCGGTCAAACCGATTCTGAGTTTCGGTCCCACCGAAAAAGGGCTGCCAACCTTCTGTGGTCAGTTGACATAAATTCGGAATATCCGAGTTTATATTTTCGGTCTCACCGAGATGGCAAACCCTAACCTTTGACTCACTTCGGTCTCACCGAGATGGTATTTTCGGTCCCACCGAAAATCCCAACGTTCACTATATTTGAACTTTCGGTCTAACCGAGTTTTCACTTCGGTCTGACCGAGATTGGTCAAATGTGTGTGTAACGGTTGGATTTTGTGTGGAGGCTATATATACCCCTCCACCCCCTCCTCATTCGTGAGGAGAGCCATCAGAAAGTACCACCACTTCTACCATACACTTTCTGAGAAGTGAACCACCTACCCTTGTGTTGAGATCAAGTCATTCCATTCCTACCATATGAAACTTGATCTCTAGCCTTCCCAAGTTGCTTTCCACTCAAATCTTTCTTCCACCACAGCCATATCAGTGAGGAGAGTTGAGTGTTGGGGAGTTTATCATCTGAAGCACAAGAGCAAGGAGTTCATCATCATCAACATTGTCTATTACCTTTTGGGGGATGGTGCCTCCTAGATTGGTTAGGTGTCGCTTGGGAGCCTCCGTCTTGATGATGTGGAGTTGAACCAAGAAGTTTGTAAGGGCAAGGAGATCGCCTACTTCGTGAAGATCTACCCCGAGTAAGGCTAGTCCTCCGTGGGCGTAGGCCGTGATGGAATAGACAAGGTTGCTTCTTCGTGGACCCTTCGTGGGTGGAGCCCTCCGTGGACTCGCGCAGCCGTTACCCTCCGTGGGTTGAAGTCTCCATCAACGTGGATGTACGATAGCACCACCTATCGGAACCACGACAAAAATCTCCGTGTCACCAAACTGCGTTTGATCTTCTCCACCTCTCTTTTACATGTGCAATTTACTTTCCGCTGCATATACTCTAGAATTGCATGTGTAGGGTGTTACTTGAATTGATCTTAATTGTGAAACTGCCTAAAACATTGCATGATCTAAAGGCAGATTTTTTATTTTGTCAAGTAGTCTAATCACCCCCCCTCTAGACTTACTTTCGATCCTACAGAATAGGATTGCAATCCTATTCCTAGTAGGATTGCTCCTCTAGCCGCACCAAACAAGGGCCGGCCGGCCTCCCCCCTTGCTCCTTTATATACGGGGGCAGGGGGGCACCCAAAGACACACAAGTTGAATTGTTCCAGCCGTGTGCGGTGCCCCCCTCCACAGAAACACACCTCGGTCATACCGTCGCGGTGCTTAGGCGAAGCCCTGCGCCGGTGAATACATCATATCCGTCACCACGCCGTCGTGCTGACGAAACTCTCCCGTGAAGCTCGACTGGATCAAGAGCTCGTGGGACGTCATCAAGCTGAACGTGTGCTGAACGCGGAGGTGCCGTACGTTCGGTGCTTGATCGGTTGAATCGCGAAGAAGTTCGACTATATCAACCGCGTCACTTGACGCTTCCGCTTCCGGTCTACGAGGGTACGTAGACACACTCTTCCCTCTCGTTGCTATGCATCTGGTAGATAGATCTTGCGTGATCGTAGGAAAATTTTAAAATACTACGTTCCTCAATAGTGGCATCATGAGCCAGGTCTATGCGTAGATGATATGCATGAGTAGAACACAATGAGTTGTGGGCGATACTAGTCATACTGCTTACCAGCATGTCATACTTTGCTTCGGCGGTATTGTGAGATGAAGCGGCCCGGACCGACATTACGCGTACGCTTACGCGAGACTGGTTTCACCGTTACGAGCACTCGTTGCTTAAAGGTGACTGGCGGGTGTCTGTCTCTCTCACTTTAGCTGAATCAAGTGTGGCTACGCCCGGTCCTTGTGAAGGTTAAAACAACACATACTTGACGAAACATCGTTGTGGTTTTGTATGCGTAGGTAAGAACGGTTCTTGCTAAGCCCGTAGCAGCCACGTAAAACATGCAACAACAAAGTAGAGGACGTCTAACTTGTTTTTGCAGGGCATGTTGTGATGTGATATGGTCAAGACATGATGAGTTATACGGTTTTGTATGAGATGATCATGTTTTGGAAAATTATCGGCAACTAGCAGGAGCCATATGGTTGTCGCTTTATTGTATGAAATGCAATCGCCATGTAATTGCTTTACTTTATCACTAAGCGGTAGCGATAGTCGTAGAAGCAATAGTTGGCGAGACGACAACGATGCTACGATGGAGATCAAGGTGTCGCGCCGGTGACGAAGGTGATCATGACGGTGCTTTGGAGATGGAGATCAAAAGCACAAGATGATGATGGCCATATCATGTCACATATTTTGATTGCATGTGATGTTTATCTTATTATGCTTCTTATTTTGCTTAGAACGACGGTAGCATTATAAGATGATCCCTTACTAAATTTCAAGGTATAAGTGTTCTCCCTGAGTATGCACCGTTGCGAAAGTTCATCGTGCCGAGACACCACGTGATGATCGGGTGTGATAAGCTCTGCGTTCAAATACAACGGGTGTAAGCCAGTTTTGCACACGCAGAATACTCGGGTTAAACTTGACGAGCCTAGCATATGCAGATATGGCCTCGGAACACTGGAGACCGAAAGGTCGAGCGTGAATCATATAGTAGATATGATCAACATAAGATGTTCACCATTGAAACTACTCCATCTCACGTGATGATCGGACATGGTTTAGTTGATTTGGATCACGTGATCATTTAGATGACCGGAGGGATGTCTATCTAAGTGGGAGTTCTTTAATTAATATGATTAAATTGAACTTTAATTTATCATGAACTTAGTCCTGATAGTTATTGCATATCTATGTTGTTGTAGATCAATGGCCCGTGCTACCGTTCCTTTGAATTTTAATGCATTCCTAGAGAAAGCTAAGTTGAAAGATGATGGTAGCAATTACACGGACTGGGTCCGTAACCTGAGGATTATCCTCATTGCTGCACAAAAGAATTATGTCCTTGAAGCACCGCTAGGTGACAAGCCCCCTCCCGCTAATGTAGACGCTTTGAACGTCTGGCAGTCGCGGTCTGATGACTACACGATAGTTCAGTGTGCCATGCTTTACGGCTTAGAACCGGGACTTCAACGACGTTTTGAACGTCATGGACCATATGAGATGTTCCAGGAGTTGAAGTTAATATTTCAAGCAAATGCCCGGATTGAGAAATATGAGATTTCCAATAAGTTCTACAGCTGCAAGATGGAGGAGAATAGTTCTATCAGTGAACACTTGCTCACAATGTATGGGCACTACAATCATATGACTCAACTTGGTTGTCAAGTTGATGAGAATAGTGTTATTGATAGAATTCTTCGATCACTACCACCAAGCTATAATGGCTTCGTGATAAACTATAATATGCAAGGGATGCAAAAGTCAATTCCCAAGCTCTTCGCTATGCTCACAGCTGCGGAGGTAGAAATCAAAAAGAAGCATCAAGTGTTGATGGCTAACAATACCACTAGTTTCAAGAAAAAGGGCAAGGAAGGGAATTTCAAGGAGAATAGCAAGATTGTTGTTGTTCCCGCAGAGAAACCCAAGTCTAGAACCAAGCCTGAAACTGAGTGCTTCTACTGCAAGGGGACTGGACACTGGAAGCGGAACTGCCCCAAGTATTTGGCGGATAAGAAGGATGGCAAGGTGAACAAAGGTATATGTGATATACATGTTATTGATGTGTACCTTACTAATGCTCGTAGTAGTACCTGGGTATTTGATACCGGTTCGGTTGCTAATATTTGTAACTCGAAACAGGGACTACGGATTAAATGAAGATTGGCTAAGGACGAGGTGACGATGCGCGTGGGAAACGGTTCCAAAGTCGATGTGATCGCCGTCGGCACGCTACCTCTACATCTACCTTCGGGATTAGTTTTAGACGTAAATAATTGTTATTTGGTGCCAGCGTTGAGCATGAACATTATATCTGGATCTTGTTTGTTGCGAGACGGTTATTCATTTAAATCAGAGAATAATGGTTGTTCTATTTTTATGAATAATATCTTGTATGGTCATGCACCCTTAAAGAGTGGTCTATTCTTATTGGATCTCGATTGTAGTGATACACATATTCATAATATTGAAACCAAAAGATACAAGGTTAATAATGATAGTGCAACTTATTTGTGGCACTGCCGTTTAGGTCATATTGGTGTAAAACGCATGAAGAAACTCCATAGTGATGGACTTTTGGAATCACTTGATTATGAATCACTTGGTGCTTGCGAACCATGCCTCATGGGCAAGATGACTAAAACTTCGTTCTCCGGAACCATGGAGCGAGCAACAGATTTGTTGGAAATCATACATACTGATGTATGTGGACCAATGAATGTTGAAGCACGCGGCGGGTATCGTTATTTTCTGACCTTCACTGATGATTTGAGCAGATATGGGTATATCTACTTAATGAAGCACAAGTCTGAAACATTTGAAAAGTTCAAAGAATTTCAGAGTGAAGTAGAGAATCATCGTAACAAGAAAATAAAGTTTCTACGATCTGATCGTGGAGGAGAATATTTGAGTTACGAGTTTGGTCTTCATTTGAAACAATGTGGAATAGTTTCACAACTCACGCCATCCGGAACACCACAGCGTAATGGTGTGTCCGAACATCGTAACCGTACTTTATTGGATATGGTACGATCTATGATGTCTCTTACCGATTTACCACTATCGTTTTGGGGTTATGCTTTAGAGACAGCTGCATTCACGTTAAATAGGGCACCATCTAAATCCGTTGATACGACACCTTATGAACTATGGTTTGGCAAGAAACCAAAGTTGTCGTTTCTTAAAGTTTGGGGCTGCGATGCTTATGTGAAAAAGCTTCAACCTGATAAGCTCGAACCCAAGTCGGAGAAATGTGTCTTCATAGGATACCCAAAAGAGACTGTTGGGTACACCTTCTATCACAGATCTGAAGGCAAGATATTCGTTGCTAAGAATGGATCCTTTCTAGAGAAGGAGTTTCTCTCGAAAGAAGTGAGTGGGAGGAAAGTAGAACTTGATGAGGTAATTGTACCTTCTCCCGGATTGGAAAGTAGTACATCACAGAAAATTGTTCCAGTGATTCCTACACCAATCAGTGAGGAAGTTAATGATGATGATCATGAAACTTCGGATCAAGTTTCTGCTGAACGTCGTAGATCAACCAGAGTACGTTCCGCACCAGAGTGGTACGGCAACCCAGTTCTGGAAATCATGTTACTAGACCATGATGAACCTACGAACTATGAGGAAGCGATGATGAGCCCAGATTCCGCAAAATGGCTTGAAGCCATGAAATCTGAGATGGGATCCATGTATGAGAACAAAGTGTGGACTTTGGTTGACTTGCCCGATGATCGGCAGGCCATCGAAAATAAATGGATCTTCAAGAGGAAGACCGACGCAGACGGTAATGTTACTGTTACAAAGCTCGACTTGTTGCGAAAGGTTTTCGACAAGTTCAAGGAGTTGACTACGATGAGACTTTCTCACCTGTAGCGATGCTTAAGTCTGTCCGAATCATGTTAGCAATTGCCGCATTTTATGATTATGAAATCTGGCAAATGGATGTCAAAACTGCATTCCTGAATGGATATCTCAAAGAAGAGTTGTATATGATGCAACCAGAAGGTTTTGTCGATCCAAAAGGTGCTAACAAAGTATGCAAGCTCCAGCGATCCATCTATGGACTGGTGCAAGCATCTCGGAGTTGGAATATACGCTTTGATGAGGTGATCAAAGCATATGGTTTTATACAGACTTTTGGAGAAGACTGTATTTACAAGAAAGTGAGTGGGAGCTCTGTAGCATTTCTAATATTATATGTGGATGACATATTGTTGATTGGAAATGATATAGAATTTCTGGACAGCATAAAAGGATACTTGAATAAGAGTTTTTCAATGAAAGACCTCGGTGAAGCTGCTTATATATTAGGCATCAAAATCTATAGAGATAGATCAAGACGCTTAATTGGACTTTCACAAAGCACATACCTTGATAAGATTTTGAAGAAGTTCAAAATGGATCAGTCAAAGAAAGGGTTCTTGCCAGTATTACAAGGTATGAAGTTGAGTAAGACTCAATGCCCGACCACTACAGAAGATAGAGAGAAAATGAAAGTCATTCCCTATGCCTCAGCCATAGGATCTATCATGTATGCGATGCTGTGTACCAGACCTGATGTGTGCCTTGCTATAAGTTTAGCAGGGAGGTACCAAAGTAATCCAGGAGTGGATCACTGGACAGCGGTCAAGAACATCCTAAAGTATCTGAAAAGGACAAAGGATATGTTTCTCGTGTATGGAGGTGCCAAAGAGCTCGTCGTAAACGGTTACGTCGATTCTAGCTTTGACACTGATCCGGATGACTCTAAGTCACAAACCGGATATGTATTTTTATTGAACGGTGGAGCTGTCAGTTGGTGCAGTTCCAAACAGAGCGTCGTGGCGGGATCTACGTGTGAAGCGGAATACATAGCAGCTTCAGAAGCAGCAAATGAAGGAGTCTGGATGAAGGAGTTCATATCCGATCTAGGTGTAAAACCTAGTGCATCGGGTCCAATGAAAATCTTTTGTGACAACACTGGAGCAATAGCCTTGGCGAAGGAATCCAGGTTTCACAAGAGAACAAAGCACATCAAAAGACGCTTCAATTCCATCCGCGATCTAGTCAAGGAGGGAGACATAGAGATTTGCAAAATACATACAGATCTGAATGTTGCAGACCCGTTGACTAAGCCTCTTCCACGGGCAAAACATGATCAGCACCAGGACTCCATGGGTGTGAGGATCATCACTTTGTAATCTAGATTATTGACTCTAGTTCAAGTGGGAGACTGAAGGAAATATGCCCTAGAGGCAATAATAAAGATGTTATTTGTATTTCCTTATATCATGATAAATGTCTTTTATTCATGCTAGAATTGTATTAACCGGAAACTTAGTACATGTGTGGATACATAGACAAAAACAGTATGTTCCTAGTATGCCTCTACTAGACTAGCTCATTGATCAAAGATGGTTATGTTTCCTAGCCATAGACATGAGTTGTCATTTGATCAACGGGATCACATCATTAGGAGAATGATGTGATGGACAAGACCCATCTATTAGCATAGCACTATGATCGTTTAGTTTTACTGCTATTGCTTTCTTCATGACTTATACATGTTCCTATGACTATGAGATTATGCAACTCCCGAATACCGTAGGAACACCTTGTGTGCTATCAAACGTCACAACGTAACTGGGTGATCATAAAGATGCTCTACAGGTGTCTCCGAAAGTATTCGTGGTGTTGGCATAGATCAAGATTAGGATTTGTCACTCCGAGTGTCGGAGAGGTATCTCTGGGCCCTCTCGGTAACACACATCACAATAAGCCTTGCAAGCAAAAGACTAATGAGTTAGTCACGAGATGATGTGTTACGGTACGAGTAAAGAGACTTGCCGGTAACGAGATTGAACTAGGTATGGAGATACCGACGATCGAATCTCGAACAAGTAACATACCGATGACAAAAGGAACAACGTATGTTGTTATGCGGTTTTGAGCGATAAAAGATCTTCGTAGAATATGTGGGAGCCAATATGAACATCCAAGTTCCGCTATTGGTTATTGACCGGAGATGAGTCTCGGTCATGTCTACATAGTTCTCGAACCCGTAGGGTCCGCACGCTTAACGTTTGATGACGATCGGTATTATGAGTTTATGAGTTTTGATGTACCGAAGGTAGTTCGGAGTCCCGGATGAGATCATGGACATGACGAGGAGTCTCGGAATGTCCGAGACATAAAGATTGATATATTGGACGACTATATTCGGACACCGAAAGTGTTCCGGAAAAGTTTCGGATTTAATGGGATTGCCGGAGGGGGTTACCGGAACCCCCTACGAAGGGGGATGGTCCATAGTGGGCCTTAAGGGAAAGAGAGAGGCAGCCCATAGGGCTGGCCGGCGCCCCACCTAGGGTTCCTAGTTGGACTAGGATTGGGGGGCGCCACCTCTCCCTCTTTTCCTTTCCCTCTCTTCCTTCTTTGGTGATTCCTACTAGGAATAGGATTGCAATCCTATTCCTAGTAGGATTGCTCCTCTAGCCGCACCAAACAAGGGCCGGCCGGCCTCCCCCTTGCTCCTTTATATACGGGGGCAGGGGGCACCCAAAGACACACAAGTTGGATTGTTCCAGCCGTGTGCGGTGCCCCCCTCCACAGAAACACACCTCGGTCATACCGTCGCGGTGCTTAGGCGAAGCCCTGCGCCGGTGAATACATCATATCCGTCACCACGCCGTCGTGCTGACGAAACTCTCCCGTGAAGCTCAACTGGATCAAGAGCTCGTGGGACGTCATCAAGTTGAACGTGTGCTGAACGTGGAGGTGCCGTACGTTCGGTGCTTGATCGGTTGAATCGCGAAGAAGTTCGATTACATCCACCGCGTCACTTGACGCTTCCGCTTCCGGTCTACGAGGGTACGTAGACACACTCTTCCCTCTCATTGCTATGCATCTGGTAGATAGATCTTGCGTGATCGTAGGAAAATTTTAAAATACTACGTTCCTCAACATGCGTGTACGAGAGAAACGTGCATCGCTCGGCCCCGACCACCCACCGTAACCGGGAACACCCCGATATTTTTCCTCGCCCTTGCTTCTACCACGGTTTTTTCCGTCATGGACGGCCCAAAGAATGTCATGCAGCTGCGTCTCCGGCCCGCCCAGGACGAAAAGCCCATTTTCTGCCATGATTTTTTGTCATAGAAGTAGGACCCCACCACATCTATGATGATACCCTGTTTTGTCACAATTATTGTCATAGAAGTGTCATAAGTATGACAGAAAAAAGTTTCGGTCGGCCCAAAATGTCACGAATGTGTCTTTTTTTGTAGTGATTTTGCCTCCCATTCCCGGCAAAAATTCGTGTTTTGACCCTTTTGTAAAAGAAATTTGAGATCTGACCCATATTTGAAACCATTTTGGGATCTGACCCTTTTTCCTTCTGGCAAACACCACGGCGGTAGGAATACGCAGGCTACCGCCAGATACCACGGCGGTAGGCCACTCGTCCACGTCAGCCCGAAGTAACGGAGCCGTCTCCTGCCGTCAACCCTACCGCCAGAGCAGACTGCGGTAGCATGTGCAATCCTACCGCCGTAGACCCTGGCGGTAGGGGTCGAATTCTTATAAGCCCGTGGGGGCCGGCTCGTGGGGCCCACCCACCAACCAGCCCCCATCTTCTTCTCTCCAACTGCGTGGCGTCGCAAGAACAGAGAGCACAAGCTCTCTCTCACCCCCTCCACTCCCCCCTCCGATCTTCTTCGTTTTTTTACCATTTTTGCGGATCGAGATGGCTCCAAAACGGGAAAAGTAAGCTATCTCAATCCCTCCAATTAGTTTTACTCGGAACGGTTTCGATTCGATGCATTATTTGGTGCAAATAAACCCTATATTCTTACTTTTTTAATCTTAGAATTACTTAGGTTGATTGTGTATGATGTATAGGGTTCAATATGAACTCTAATAACTAGTTGTTGGGATCATATGTAGTTTTTGTATGAACCCTAGTTTTTATATGAACCCTACTTGGAGATTCAACTTTTTTGGAACAAATGTTCACATGATTGATGTTGTAGGGATTGTAAGTAGTTGCCTACATATGATTGAATTATTTACATGGATATATTTTGAAAAAATTGTATCGTCTTGACTTCAAATTTTGCCGCGCAGCCCCCAAGATTCGGGTCAACTATGAAGTAGTTGGGTCGAATGTTATAAGTGTTTCTTTCTTTTCTACCATCGTCTTAACTTCAGATTTTGCCGCACAGCCGCCGCGGCCGAGGTGCCGGATCTGCAGACCCGGCTTGCTGAAGCCGTCCAGCACCGCGACCAGGCGGTCACCAAAGTCGGCCAACTCCGGGTTGAGGTGGAGCGGCTGAAGGCGGAGGCCGCCAAGGTGGTGGAGGACAACCAGGCGCTTGTCAAAGTCGGCCAGCAGCGCGACCAGCTGGCCGGTGATAAGAGCCAGCTCGAGGCTGAGGTGGAGCGGCTGAAGACGGAGGCCAACAAGGCGGCCGAGGCCCACCAAGCCGAGCTCCCCCGCCTCCAGGATGAGCACGAGAAGGCGGCCGCAACTAAGGATGAAGAGCTGAAGGCGGCCACTGACAAGCGCGTCAAGCTGGAGAAGGCGCTTGAGGGGCGCAGCCGCTCCGTAGACTAGGAGTGGCACGGTATGTTTTGCGAGGCGCATCATCTGGATGAGCTCCTCGTTAGTAAGCGTTTCTTCGTTAATTTCGTCGGGTTGTCAGCCGGCCTAGTTTTTTCGTGGCTAACTCTCTTGCTTCTCTGTTCGACAGAATATTTCCTTAAGACGTAGGAGGAGGCGAAGGGTGTCGTGCTTGCCCATCGGGTGACCCAGGCGGACGCGGGTGTCGAACTCGACCCGAATGTCGCATGGAGATTCCCAAAGATCATGCATGCCGCCAAGGTTCGCCTGCGGGCCCTCGACAAATAGACGGGGCGGCTGTCCGAGGCCGGCGCGAAGATGGTGGCGGCACTCTGGCCTGGCGCTGTCGAGCCCAACAGCTTTACGCGGTTGGCGCGGTGGCTAGAAGCTGGGTCGGCGGGGCTTCACGCGTGGCGCGTCTCCGACACGCGCGTCGACGCCAACTTGGCGCTGAGGTTCATCATGTCTTGGTATCCAGGCTTGAACCTGAACTAGCTGGCGGCCCAGCGAGCCGGCGCGGAGCCCCAGCTGTAGGCGGAGACAAGCCAGATCGTCGCACGGGCCAGTTACCTATCCTAGTTCGCATTTCACGACGAGTTCCAGGTGGAGTGAAGCAAAAGCGATGGGGCGGTTGAGTCCGACGACTTCGGCTTGGCGCTTGGCGACCCGGCGGGCAGCTCTGAGGAGTCAGGTGCCTATGCGGACGACGGGACCGGGTTGGAAGACACCGTGAAAGCACAAGTGCTCCCTGGGTGATTTTGGTAATTAATGTCAACATATCTCTTGTTGGAATAATGTTTTCATCTAGTATATTTAAGACAAGTTCAACAGATGGAGTGGCATGGACTAGAGAATGTGGAACCCCTTCAAGATGATAAGTGTCGTGGAATTAACACGGCAGATGTCCGGTTTAGCGGACTTGATGATGGAACCATCGCACGGGTTAGCTTGAAAGGATTCATGGCACACAAAGGACACAAAGGATTTATACTAGTTCGGCCCCTTCGAGAAGGTAAAAGCCTACGTCTAGTTGGTTTGGTATTGCTTGGGCGTCGGTTTACAGGGAGCGGATTCGCTTTGCCTGCGTCTCGACGGATTGATTGTTGCTTGTCCTTGAACCGGTACCGGGTCGTCCCTTTATATAGAGGTGACGCCTGGTCCGGTTTACAGAGTCCCGAGGCCGGCTCATAATCGTGTCCGCCTTGGTCTCTGCCCTTTCTTTCTTATCTCTCAAGTTACATCTCTTGGCGGTTTACAAACCGTACTTCTATACATGGGCCTTGAAATCTCATGGGCCGTAGTTTCTACTAAAATAGTAAAACCAAGTACAATATAACTAAGCCGGTTTGCAATATCCGGTTTATACCTACTAACCATATCCCTGACATTAGGCCCCAGAATGATTTGAACTTGTTCATATCAGTCTCCGTCGTCTCATATAATTCTCTTCTGTCTTCATCTTTTTGTAAACCGGCTCTGACGTCATCCTCCGAAATCATTAAAGTCTGACAATGACATCATCTCCGCATTTAACGCTGTGAACTGTACTGTAGCGTATTTTAAGGGTTATCCCGAAGATCGAGGCATCACGGGATCTTTATCCGTTTTCTGTCTCCTTAATTCTCGCTCCTGTCGTTTCAGATCTGGCCTCTGGCTATAAATACTGCCACGCTCCCTTCATTATCTTCTTCTCTCTTCATCCTCTTCCTGCGTCTTCCTCCTCCATTGCTGCCCGAGCTCAAACCGCCGCCGACGACCGCCGGATCTCCAGTCCTCGACCGGCCGCTGCATCAACCTGAGCCTTGACCAGATTATCTCCGCCGCCGATTCTCGCTATCCCTGGTACGTTTATCCTCCTTGCGGTTGATCCGCATCCGCCATTGCTTCGCCTTGTTCTTCCGCCATTAGAGCTTCCGACGGAGCTTCGTCTCTTCGTAGATACGTTTCTCATAGAAGTCTTGTGACCTTTAGGCCCTAGTCCGTAGATCTCCCGCTTAGTATCAGATTAGATCTTACCGCCATAACGCTGTAGATTTATCCGTTCCGCCATTAGAGCTCTCCGCAAGCTTCGTATTGTTCGTTCTTTGAACCTGTGACTCGTAGTAACCTTACTTTTCGATCTTCTTCCATTTTTACTCTGCTGTAGATGCGTCGGATCTTTATTGCACCTGTCTGACATGTAAACTTGTCCTTTTGGTATGAAGTCTGCATATGTTTCCCCCTTAGCAATTATTACTCCGCTGTAGATTAGTTTCTTTTCCTCAGCATACTCAGATCTTTCCCCCTTAGCAGTTATTTAGAAACCTGTTTTTCTCCTCGGTAGATTCGCTAAGTATGTCCTGGTTTAAATTGTCATGCCATAAACCGGAAATGATATAAACTGATGCAACGATTAACTGTTCCTCTTCAACTGCCATTTAAACCGGAAATGATATAACTTGTTTTATGCTTGCCGGTTTAATCTTGCCAGCTAGTTCTCCGTTTCAACCATTGTATAATTTGAATAGATCCCGGATCATTTTACGTTCATAATCCGTCTCTGTACCTTCTCTTCTTCAGCACTTTATTCAAATGGCTAAGCAGTATGTTTCGTGCGATTGGGTCCGTTCCGTCGTGACTGAGGAAGACTTAGTTAAGCTGTCGAGCATCGGCACCTTAGGCCCTCGGGCTGAGCTTAAATGGCGTGCTCCGGGTAATGAGTGCCCTCCTACTCCTAGATCCGGGGAAGTCATCGTATTTCTGGACCATATCTCCAGAGGCTTCTCTCCCCCCGGTTCAAGATTTTTCCGGGATGTTCTTGCCACCTTCCAGCTGCATCCGCAGGACATCGGACCAAACTCTGTTTCCAACATTTGCGATTTCCAAGTATTTTCTGAAGTGTATCTGCAAGAGGAGCCTTCAGTTGATTTATTCCGGGATTTCTTTCATGCAAACCGGCGCACTGAGTTCACCAGCGGGCCTCATCAAGAGCTTGGCGGGATTAGCATTCAGAAAAGGAGGGATGTAGTTTTTCCTCACGCCTCCTTACACACTCACCCTAAGGACTGGAACAAGTCCTGGTTTTATTGTGTAGACACATCTCCTGAAGGTGAAAATCCTTTGCCGGGTTATCGTGAAACTCGTATCCCGGCGAATCACCCCTTGCCACAACGGCTAAGTGCTGCTGAACGGACCCGGTTTTCACCACAGCTCTCCAAGCTGAGAGCCTTTATGGCAAATGGTCTGATTGGCACTGACTTCCTTCGCTGCTGGCTATCCTGGAGCATCCTTCCCTTAAGCCGGCGCCCTAAGCTGATGTGCAAATATTCTGGTAAACCGGATGATCCTCAGAGGTTTACTAAGGATAAGCTTTCTGAAGCGGAGGTAGTGGAGTCAGCCAAGAAGATTGTCAATCCTGCCTTAATAGATTGCTCTAAAGTTGGCTTGGCCCCGTACTTTAAGAAGAATAAGCTGCCTGAAGTAAGTTTTTCTTTAACTTGTACTTTATAAACCGTCCTCTTTGAACCATCTTTCACTTGCCTTTGCTTTTTTCATTTAGGCTGATGACCCCTTCTGGAGGAGAAAACCTCAGGAGAAAACTGTAAAGCAGGCTCGCCGGAAAACCCCTGCCAACAAGAAAAGGAAAGCAGCCGTTGATGCCGGTTCTCCTTCTGAGGATGATGATCCGGACTCCGAGGTATGCCTTACTCCGGTTTAAGTTTCGCTTTCATGTATTTGTACTCATATCTAATGATACCTTTTCACAGGAACCGCTTGAAGGTGATAACCCGGCTGAGATTGAGATAACCCTTATTTCTTCTGATTCAGAACCTCCTCCTCAAAAAAGCCGTCGGACTGTCAGAAAATATCAATTTTCTCACCCTTATGCTAAGTTGGATCCTAATTTTACTTTGAAGAAGCAACAGCACGAAGCTTTGCGCCGGACCACTCGCCATAGTGGCTTGGCAGTGGAGTCCTCTGGCATCTCATTAACTCCGGTTCGAAAGCGCCATGCTGAGGTGATACTCTCTCCGACCCTTCTTCATCCCAAGGCCGGACTTATCCGAAAACCACTTAAACCGTCTGATCCTGACTATCAGGAAACTCCACTGTCTTCTTCCGGCGAATCGACCGCTACACAGCTTCCTCCTTTGAAGACCGTCCCGGGGTAATTCTCTTCACCTCTTCCGGTTTATGACACCCCCTTCCTTTATAATGCTAACTTATTTTGCTTGTTTTTCCAGCAAACCGAAACCTAGCAAAAGAGCCAAGGCGAATAAGCCTATTGCTGATCCTTCTGCTGATGAACCAGTGATTGATCCGTCTACAGCCGTTCCTCCTGAAGGTACTCCTGCCGCTCCGGTTGACGAACCTGCTCTTGAAACTCCTGCCGCTGAAGATGTCCAAGACCCACCAAGTCCGGCCCGGGTTAATTCTCCTCAAGTTAACCCGGCGTCTCCTGATCCGGCTCAAGTTGAAGTTACTCCTCCCAATGCACCCACTTCCCCTGATGTCGTGGTTACTGGCACTGCTTATGTTGCGCCAGCAGAACCCACCGTTTTAGCAAAACATACAGCTAAAGCGGAAAAGATAACTCAGGAAAAGGGGAAGTGGAGTACTGATATATCCAGTCTTTCGAGTATGAGTGCTCAAGATATCTATTCCGGATATTTGAACCGGCTCCACAGCAGCCGGGATTATGAAGCCAGCCTAGTAAACCTGATGAGAGAAAAATATGAAGTAAGTTTTCCTCCTCTGACTTTGCTTTTTTGACGCATCTTTATCTTATAGCAGCCCCCAAGTTCCGGTTTATCTGCTTTATTGAAGGTAATCCGGAACTTTGTAGTTTTGAACTGCTGATCCATACATTAGCCCCCAAGTATCAAGTAGATAACTTGGTTATGTAGTTGATACTTGTAATTTCCAATTGTCTGTGGTGCATTGCTTCAACTGCCATTAGCCCCCAAGTGTCAAGTATACAACTTGGTTGTGTGCTTGAGACTTGTATTTTCAAGTTGTCTTTGCTGTATTACTTCAACTGCCATTAGCCCCCAAGTGTCAAGTAGACAACTTGGTTGTGTGCTTGAGACTTGTAATTTCTAACCTTGCTTTTGAACTTTTGTGTACAGGCTGAGCTGAACCGGAATGCTCTGGAAATCAGTGAACTTCGAAGCCGGCTTACAGAAACTGAGTCAGCCGCTTCAAAGGCTAAGAAAGAACTCCAAGTGAGTTTAAAGACTGCTGAAGACTTGAAGAGGTTTTTTGACGAGGAGCGGACTACTTTTGAAGTCCAGAAAAAAGATCTTGAGAAACGTGTTCAGGATGCCGAAGGAGCACTTAACCCGGTTACTGAAGAATTGACCGGGTTAAAGCGCCAAATTGACTTGATGACTTCTGCTATCTTTGGTAAGCATAGCCTGAACTCCTGTCTTTTATCTTTGCAACCTGTGACCTACGCCGGTTTAACTTTTATTGTTGTATGTTGGACGCCGTGTCTCCCATCTTGGGGATGATGTACGGAAGAAGCTGAAGGCCTGCTATACCTTGGTTGAACAATTATACTCTGGAGCACAAAGGATTATCAGCGCTACTTCCTTTGGTAAACCGGCTCCTTCAACCATCAAGGATACTTTGAACAGTTTGTCCATTCTGCCGGCCCGTCTTGAAGAGGTTAAGAAATCGGCTGCTCGAGGAGGTGCTCTTCTGGCCCTTACAAGGGCTAAAGCTTGGGTCCCGGACATTGATCCGGAAGAAGTTTTAACCGGATTTCCTGATACCAAGGAAGACGGTTCAACGTTTAATGAAAAGGATCTTTATGCTCTGACAAAGGAAATGCGTCCCCTTGCTAGCAAGATTGCGGTGGAGTCTGACTTGTCTCGATATCATCCATCATATAACCTGCAGAACGAGCGGGTGGATCGACCGGTTTACGATATTGTAAACTTAACTCCGCCGGTTCGTCCTCACACCTTTGCTCCTGATATTGATCCTGCTGAGCTTATCAACGATGAAGTATATTTCCGTGCCTTGGCCAAGATTGATTGGCGTGCGCCAGATTTCCCGCCGCTTCACGAGGAGGAAGACGTTCCGGAACAAGACGGTGGCCAACCATCTCAGCAAGGAGAAGCATAATCTTGAATGCCACTGTTGTAATCATGATTGTTATTCCGTCAAACAATGCTTCCAACTATTTGGCTTTTTATGCCTTGTAATAAGTTTAGCTGAAACTTAATGCGCTGTGATCCGACATTTGGTCTTTATGAAACATTCGTTCGTTGACTTGTTGATTGATGCTGATGCCTTGCTCTGTTCATAAAAAATATCAAAAAAACATGTCCTAGTGGCTTACCACTGGACGGATTAACTTGTTCTCCTGATATATCTAATAAGCATATCTTTTAAAAAATAACTGTGATACCTGAATTGTATGTAGCCAAAATACCTTAAACCGGTCAGGATGTTAGAATCACCTTAATCGGTCTTCATCAATTCTAATAAACCCTTGAAACTCTTCGGTTCATCTTGTTGATAAATCTTTCTCATCTTGGTTCAGAAATTTGTAACTTGTACCTGATCGTGTACTGCCAACCTGTCAGCTCATCATGAAGTCGATCCGGGTTATGATGCACGCCGGTTTAATTCTCGCTGGTGTTCATGACCCAGACTTATGACGTTATAGATAGGTGGTCAACTTCTGGAGCTGTTCCACTCGGTTTAAAAGGTTTATGGAACACAAAAAACATCAAGCAACACACAATTCTTGTAAATCAAACCATGTAGTCAAGGCTTTTTCAAAGAGCTGCCAGGCTCAAAACAAGGTTCGGCCAATCAATGGGACGTGGGCAAACCTACTGTCCCAAGGAGCCTAGCCAATCACTGAACGTGAGCGTATCGACTGTTCAGAGGGCTGATAAAATTATAAACATAGCCAATCATTGGGACGTGGGCAAACCGGACTGTCCCAAGGGGCCTAGCCAATCATTGAACGTGAGCGTATCAACTGTTCAAGGGGCCGATAATCATAACATAGCCAATCATTGGGACGTGGGCAAACCGGACTGTCCCAAGGGGCCTAGCCAATCATTGAACGTGAGCGTATCAACTGTTCAAGGGGCCGATAATCGTAACATAGCCAATCATGGGGACGTGGGCAAACCGGAC
>LR738712.1:725364549-725395341 GCA_902687465.1 Secale cereale | reverse complement strand
AAAAATCGTAACATAGCCAATCATGGGGACGTGGGCAAACCGGACTGTCCCCAGGGGCCGGGTCATCCCTGAACGTGAGCGTATCGACTGTTCAGGGAGCCCAAAGAATCATAACATAGCCAATCATGGGGATGTGGGCAAACCGGACTGTCCCCAGGGGCCTCTGATGTTCCCTCTGACTCTGCAGGTTTTTTCTTTTTATGGGGTTTTTCTCTTCTTGAACCGGATATAATCTCTTGTTCCCGAGAGTTCTACCGCTCCTTCACATACCCTGCAAAAATTAGTTTCTAAAACCAGCAAACATTGTAATTTGATCCTTGATAACAAACTGATATGATTATTTGCCGCAAAATTTATATATATGGAAAGAAGGCTGAGCCCCCGGTTTACCGAGGGTGCCGGTTTATTCATTATTCATAATATATACATAGGATACATTGGAGCCCATGGCTCAAGTGTAGTATGGCCGTAGATGAGCAATGTTCCACGGCCTTTTCGTCTCCTCTTCTGATGTCCGTGAATCCTTGTGTTCTCGAATGTCCACCAAATAATATGACCCGTTGTGTAAATTCTTGCTGACCACAAAGGGCCCTTCCCATGGCGGGGATAGCTTATGCATATCTGTTTGATCTTGGATAAGCCGAAGTACCAAGTCACCCTCCTGGAATGTCCTGGTTCTAATCCGGCGGCCGTGATATCTGCGCAGATCTTGCTGATAAATCGCCGACCGTGCTGCAGCTATATCACGCTCTTCATCCAACCGATCCAAACCGTCTTGTCTTGACTCCTCATTAATGGCTTCCACATAGGCCGCTACCCTCGGTGAATCATGGCGTATGTCACTTGGAAGAACTGCTTCTGCGCCGTAAACCATGAAAAAAGGTGTATAACCTGTAGACCGGTTGGGTGTAGTGTTAATGCTCCAAAGGACAGACGGTAATTCTTCAACCCAACACCCTGGTGTTCTCTGCAAAGGTGTCATAAGCCGGGGTTTGATTCCTCGCAAAATCTCCTGATTTGCCCTTTCTGCCTGACCATTGGATTGGGGGTGAGCCACAGAAGATACGTCCAAACGAATATGCTCTCGTTGACAGAATTCTTCCATCTCACCCTGAGATAAGTTGGTGCCATTATCTGTGATGATGCTGTGTGGAAAACCAAACCGGAATATTACTTTTTTGATGAACTTAACTGCTGTTGCCGCATCGCACTTGCTTATAGGCTCCGCTTCAATCCACTTCGTAAACTTGTCTACTGCTACTAGTAGATGAGTTTTCTGATCTTGGGATCTCTTGAAAGGACCAACCATGTCAAGCCCCCAAGTTGCAAAAGGCCAAGTTATTGGTATCATCCGGAGTTCCTGTGCCGGAACAAGGGCACGTCTTGAGAACTTCTGACAAGCGTCACACTTGCGGACCAGGTCTGCCGCATCTGCATGTGCGGTTAACCAGTAAAAGCCATGTTGGAAAGCTTTAGCCACTAAAGATTTTGATCCGGCATGATGACCACAATCCCCTTCATGAATCTCCCTTAAAATCTCACAACCTTCTACAGCTGAAACACACCGTTGAAACACTCCAGAAGTGCTACGATGGTGCAGCTCCCCGTTGGCAATTGTCATAGATTTAGAACGCCGGATTATCTGCCGTGCTTCATCTTCGTCCTTTGGTAACTCTCCTCGGCTTAAATATGCCAAATAGGGTAACGTCCAATCCGGAATAACATGGGTTGCTGCAACCAATTGTGCCTCTGGATCCGGAACAGCTAGGTCGTTCTCTGAAGGTACTTGAACCGAAGGTTTGTGCAATTCATCCAAAAAGGTGTTTGGTGGTACCGGTTTACGTTGCGACCCTAGCCGGCTTAAAGCGTCGGCAGCTTCGTTCTTTCGCCGGTCTATATGCTCCACCTGATATCCTTTGAAATGTCCTGCGACCGCTTCAACCTCTCGTCGATAAGCTGCCATGAGGGGATCCCTTGAATCCCACTTGCCCGAAACTTGCTGTGCCACTAAGTCTGAATCGCCCAGGCACTTAACCCGGCTCAAATTCATCTCTTTTGCCAATCACAAACCATGAAGCAGCGCCTCATATTCCGCTGCATTATTAGTACAAGGAAATAATAACCGGAGTACCTAACAAAACTTATCACCTCTGGGGGAAGTTAAGACAACTCCAGCCCCCGAGCCCTCCAACTGCTTTGAACCGTCGAAGTGAATCGTCCAATAAGTAAGATCCGGCTTCTCCTCAGGAGTCTGTAATTCCGTCCAGTCATTGATGAAGTCGACCAATGCCTGAGATTTTATAGCAGTACGTGGTACATACTTCAACTCATGCGGACTGAGCTCAATGGCCCACTTGGCTATTCTGCCTGTAGCTTCTCTATTCTGGGTTATGTCTCCCAACGGAGCTGAACTAACCACAGTTATTGGATGTCCTTGGAAATAATGCTTCAGTTTCCGGTTTGCCATGAACACCCCATATACCAATTTCTGCCAATGAGGGTATCTTTGCTTAGACTCGATGAGTACTTCACTCACATAGTAAACCGGGCGCTGAACCGGATGTTCCTTCCCTGCTTCCTTGCGCTCAACCACAATCGCAACGCTGACTGCCCGTGTGTTTGCAGCAACATATAACAGCAAAGGCTCTTTATCGATAGGAGCAGCTAAAACCGGTGGTTTCGCTAGTTGCTGTTTCAGATTCTCAAACGTTGTATTCGCTTCATCACTCCAAATGAACCGGTCCGTTTTCTTCAACATTTGATAAAGCGGGATCGCCTTTTCTCCTAAGCGACTGATAAACCGGCTCAGCGCCGTGATCCGGCCAGCTATGCGCTGAACATCATTAATGCAAGCCGGTTTTGTCAAAGATGTGATGGCCTTGATCTTCTCCGGGTTGGCTTCTATTCCCCTGTTCGAGACCAGAAATCCCAAAAGCTTACCAGCCGGGACACCAAAGGCACATTTCTCCGGATTAAGCATCATCCTGTAAGCCCGAAGATTATCAAAGGTTTCTCTGAGGTCTTCTATCATTGTTCTTTCCTCCTTTGATTTAACCACGATGTCATCCACATAAGCATGTACGTTCCTTCCTATCTGCCCCTTCAAACAATTCTGAACGCAACGCTGATAAGTTGCCTGTGCACACTTGAGCCCAAAGGGCATAGATACATAGCAAAAAGCACCAAAAGGAGTTATGAAAGCTGTCTTCTCTTGATCTTCAACTGCCATTTTGATCTGGTGATAACCTGAGTACGCATCCAGAAAACTCAGCCGCTCACACCCTGCTGTGGCATCAATAATCTGATCAATGCGAGGCAGAGCAAAAGGATCAGTCGGGCAAGCCTTATTGAGGTCTGTGTAGTCCACACACATCCTCCACTTCCCATTCTTCTTTAGAACCAGCACCGGATTAGCCAACCATTCCGGATGAAAAACTTCCACTATGAACCCAGCCGCCAAAAGCCTGGCCACTTCTTCTCCTATAGCCTTGCGCCTCTCTTCGTTAAAGCGGCGCAGATACTGTTTTACCGGTTTAAACTTCGGATCAATATTTAACTTGTGCTCAGCGAATTCCCTCGGTATACCTGGCATGTCAGAAGGTTTCCATGCAAAGATATCCCGGTTCTCACGGATGAACTCGATGAGCGCGCTTTCCTATTTAGGATCCAGGTTAGTACTGATGGTGAATTGCTTAGACGAATCTCCAGGCACAAAATCAACCTGCTTAGTCTCTTCCGCTGATTTGAACTTCAAAGCCGGATCATGCTCGGTAGTTGGCTTCTTCAGCGGAGTCATATCTGCCGGATCGACATTATCCTTATAAAATTTTAACTCTTCCGTGGCACATACCGCTTCTGCATAAGCTGCATCACCTTCCTCACATTCCACTGCTATCTTACGACTGCCATGCACCGTAATCGTGCCTTTATGACCCGGCATCTTAAGCTGCAGATAAACATAACATGGCCTAGCCATAAATTTAGCATAAACCGTCCTCCCAAACAAAGCATGATACGGGCTTTTAATTTTGACAACTTCAAAGGTGATCATCTCCGATCTGGAATCACGCTCATCCCCAAAGGTAACTTCTAAGTCAATCCTACCAACTGGATAAGCTGACTTACCTGGGACCACCCCGTGAAACACTGTGTTTGATGTCCTTAGCTTTTTATCTGTCAGACCCATACGACGAAAGGTCTCGTAATATAATATATTGATACTGCTACCTCCATCCATGAGGACTTTAGTAAACTTGTATCCTCCCACCTGAGGTGCCACCACCAAGGCTAAATGTCCCGGATTATCCACCCGTAACGGGTGGTCCTCTCTGCTCCATACAATGGGCTGCTCTGACCATCGTAGAAACTGTGGCGTCGCCGGTTCTACCGCATTAACAGCCCGCTTTAAAACCTTCTGGTCTCTCTTACATAAACTCGTGGTGAAAACATGATATTGACCGCTGCTCAACTCCTTCGGATTACTCTGGAATCCGGATTGCTGCTGTTGCTGCGGACGCTGTTGCTGCTGGTTTCCTTGGTTATTGTAACTCCCATGACCCTGCTGCTGATTATTCTGATTGTTGTAGCCACCTTGATGATGCGATTGATTTCCCTGACTATGATAACCACCTTGATGATATGACTGGTTTCCCTGACCATTGTAACCACCTTGATGATATGATTTATTTCCCTGACCATTGTAGTTCCCTTGACTACTTTGGCCGCCTGGCCGGGATTGATAACCGCCGTTGTTCCCTTGATAGCCGCCGTTGCCCCTATATCCTGATCCGGAGTTGTTTCCTTGATAACCCGGACCATAAAATCCGGGCCCTGAACCGCCGTTCGGGGGCCGGTTAGGAGGATTAAAACGGCCGTTCCCAGGTTTCATAAAGGACAGGCATTCTCTTATAGAATGTCTTGCAATCCTCCCTCTTCCACTATGCTTCAGACAGGGTTGATCCAAATCCTGCTCCCAACCCGGGTTTCCTCCGCCGGTTTGGAGAGTGGAACCCTGCTGATTAACCTGTAGACCGCCTTGAGCCTGCGTATTAGCAACAAAATCGGAGTTGTTTTCTGCCTTTCGTTTGCCCAAAAAGCTTGAAGTAACCGGATTAACCGGCGCCGGTTTACCAGACTTGCTGGCCTTTCCTGTTTTATCTCCTTCTGACTCCGGATACTTGGTATTATCTGAGTCTCCGTACTTCACCAGGGCGCTCATCAAAGTCCCCATGTCATTGCACTCCCGTTTGAGCCGTCCGAGTTTTAATTTCAAAGATTCAAACCGGCAATTGTTCTCCAATGTTACAATTGCTGTGCTCGGGTTAATGCCGTTTGAGGACTGCAAGATCTCTGCCACTCTGCGTACCCAAGCTGCTGTAGACTCCTGTTCTCCTTGCACACATGCTGCTAAATCTATCACCGACATAGGTTGCTTGCATGTATCCTTGAAGTTTTTGATGAACTGACTGCGCAGCTCCCCCCATGATCCGATAGAATTCGGAGGTAGTGCCTTTAGCCAAGTCCGGGCCGTGCCCTCAAGCATCATAGTGAAATATTTGGCACAAGCCGATTCATCCACGTCCAGCATCTCCATGGCCATCTCGTAACTCTCCACCCAAGCTTCGGGCGGTAAATCGGCTGTGTAATTAGGCACCTTGCGAGGTCCTTTGAAATCCTTGGGCAACTTAACGCTCCGCAGGGCGGGGACGAGACATTGTATTCCAAAACCGCTCGCTGTAGCTCATGTCCCTGTGGTGGCTGTGTGAACCGGCGTCGACTGACGAACTTCCTCCCTGGCCTCCGATCTAGGCCGGTTTCGATCCGGGGCTGGCATCTCCGCCCTTGCCGGATTATCCTGCCTGTGCTGATGTCTCCTACGTTCACTGCTAGACACTTCTGGCTCCTCCCAATGTCTAGAGTAGCTTCGGTTGGGACGCGGTGTCGAATGCAACCTTTCCCTGCTATGAGAGTATGCTTGCTGCTGTATCAACGCCGTATTGAGCAGTTTCTGGGCCCTGCGTGCCTCTATCGCCACCGGAGATGTTTCTTCCACAGGTAAAGTGGCCAACCGTGCTGCCGCTGCAGCAATATTATCCACAGGGTTTGAGTAGTGTCCCGGAGGGACAGGAACATAAGGCGCCGATGTAATCCGTCGCTCCCGTTCTGCGGCGGGCTGCTGAACCGGCTCCTCCAGAGCCGGTGGGCTTCTCCGGTTTAAGACCGGATTATTACTGGCCCCAGCCCCAGGTGTTTTGAACAAATTCGCAGATTCGTAACCCGGCGGTAGGCGGGATCGATACTTTCACCCCCTTACTGCTTCCACAGAAGCCTGCTCCATCCTCAAGTGAAAAGCTTGGTCATCCAACTCTGCTTGTCTTATGGCCAACATCTGCCCTTCAGCCTTTAAATCCTCCTTTAACTGATCGATCCGGGCTTTCAACTGAAGAAGCACTGCATCATGTTGCGCCTTGTCTGCTGGAGCTACGACCTCTACTGCCTTAGCTGTGAACTCCTCGATCAAGGTGGATAGAACTTCAGTAAGGGAGGGATTTGAACCGCTTCCCCCTGCACCAGCCTCTGCTGTTGTTCCGTTCGTCGGGGGTTGTGAACCGGCCATGAAGACCGCCACCCGGTTTGGCGGGCCGAAGGGGTTCGGAATACTGTTTCCATCGGACTCGCCCTCAGACCGGCCGTCCCGCAACTGATACAGAGATTCAGTTTCCCCGGATGAAGGCTCGTCATCTGAATAGACGACGGTTGCACCATCGGATTCCGATCCGTCCTCGGCTTGGCCTCCATGAATCGCTCCAACGAACACATGCTTCATGGCAGGCTGAATCCGGGCCGATCTCGCACGCTGAGCCGGCTCGACGATGTTGGGGAAGGTGTCCGGCTCAGGTCCCGGTTCTCCAATTTTGCCGATGAAGACTTGGATGCTGCCGAAGGGGACCCGGTACCCGTATTCGATCGAATCGGCCTCCGGTCCCCAACCCGCGTCGTCGATGTAGATCCGGCCACGACGACTCTTGGTCATCCGGCCGACTGCGTAACCCTTTAACCCTTCGAAGCCGCCTTTCAAGAACTCGAAACCATCGTGCGCAGGCCCCACGGTGGGCGCCAACTGTCGTGAAATTAACACGGCAGATGTCCGGTTTAGCGGACTTGATGATGGAACCATCGCACGGGTTAGCTTGAAAGGATTCATGGCACACAAAGGACACAAAGGATTTATACTAGTTCGGCCCCTTCGAGAAGGTAAAAGCCTACGTCTAGTTGGTTTGGTATTGCTTGGGCGTCGGTTTACAGGGAGCGGATTCGCTTTGCCTGCGTCTCGACGGATTGATTGTTGCTTGTCCTTGAACCGGTACCGGGTCGTCCCTTTATATAGAGGTGACGCCTGGTCCGGTTTACAGAGTCCCGAGGCCGGCTCATAATCGTGTCCGCCTTGGTCTCCGCCCTTTCTTTCTTATCTCTCAAGTTACATCTCTTGGCGGTTTACAAACCGTACTTCTATACATGGGCCTTGAAATCTCATGGGCCGTAGTTTCTACTAAAATAGTAAAACCAAGTACAATATAACTAAGCCGGATTGCAATATCCGGTTTATACCTACTAACCATATCCCTGACAATAAGGACAAAAGGATTGGCTCAAGCTCAAAGCTCAGGACTCTGCATTTTCTATTTTAGTGATCCAAGATCACATTGAGTCCATAGGAAAGCCAATACCATTAAAAGGGGATGAGGTGTTGCTTAATGGCTTGCTTGCTCAAAGTGCTTAGTGATATGCTCCAAAACCCTCAACCAGTTTCTCACATCCACATATGTCCCAAACCAAAAGTCAAACTCGGCCCTACCGAAAAGATCTATCTGGCGCCACCGAGTTCATTTGACATAGCCACTGCCAGAAACCCTAATCATTTCAGTCTCACCGAAAGGGATCTAGGTCTTACCGAGATGGGATTGCAAACTCTCAGTTGCCTGTTGCAATATTTTCGGTCTTACGGAGATGCCCGATCGGTCCCACTGAGTTCGCAATGCAAACTCTCCGTTACCTCTTCGTAACGTTTCGGTCCCACCAAAACGAGCGAATCGGTCCCACCGAGTTTGCCTGACCAAGCCTCTGTGTGCTCATTACCAAAATCGGTCCCACCGAGTTTGTGTAATCGGTCTCACCGAGATTACATTATGCCCTAACCCTAATGAAATCGGTCATACCAAGTTGATCATATCAGTCCCACCGAAATGCCTAACGGTCACATTATGAACTAAATCGGTCTGACCGAGTTCTCTGAATCGGTCCCACCGAGTTTGGTAAATTGTGTGTAATGGGTAGATTTTGTGTGGAGGCTATATATACCCCTCCACCCACTCTTCACTCATGAAGAGAACCATCAGAACATACCTACACTTCCATCATAAATGTTCTGAGAGAGAACCACCTACTCAAGTGTTGAGATCGAGATATTCCATTCCTACCATATAAATATTGTTCTCTAGCTTTCCCCAAGTTGCTTTCCACTCAAATCATTCTTCCACCATATCCAAATCTGTGAGGAGTTTTTTGAGTGTTGGGGAGACTATCATTTGAAGCATTTGAGCAAGGAGTTCATCATCAACACACCGTCTATTACCTTTTGGAGAGTGGTGTCTCCTAGATTGGTTAGGTGTCACTTGGGAGCCTCCGACAAGATTGTGGAGTTGAACCAAGGAGTTTGTAAGGGCAAGGAGATCGCTTACTTCGTGAAGATCTACCCTAGCGAGGCAACTCCTTCGTGAGCAATGGCCATGGTGGGATAGACAAGGTTGCTTCTTCTTGGACCCTTCGAGGGTGGAGCCCTCCGTGGACTCGCGCAGCCGTTACCCTTCGTGGGTTGAAGTCTCCATCAACTTGGATGTACGATAGCAGCACCTATCGGAACCAAGACAAGAACATCATTGTATTCACTTGCGTTTGCTCCCTCCAAACTCCTCCCTTTACCTTCATATGCAATTGTTTTACATTCCGCTGCTATACTCTTAGAATTGCATGTGTAGGTTGATTGCTTGACTTGTGCTAAGTTGCTAAAATCTGTCAAGAACTAAAATTGGGAAAAGGCTAGTTTTTGCTTTAGTCAAGTGGTCAAAGTTGCATGCTTTACTTCACAATACCTATATACTCTCGTTATGCATACTTGGTGTGTATTGTGAAAGTTAAACATGTGCTAAATCTCCACTCCAACTTTAAGTATTTTAAAAGCAGCCACTTTTCTTGCTAGAGTCTATTCACCCCCCCCCCCTCTAGACACATACTCTCCTTGATCCTTTCAATTGGTATCTGTCAGGGATATTACTATCAGGTATAAACCGGCCAGGAGGGTCCGGATTACGCTGGTAAGATTAAATTATCAAAAGCCCAGTTGAGTATGTAATAGAAGTTTATAGCCCACGGAGGTTAGGGGCCCATGTATACGGCCCATGATTTGTAAACCGTCCTGCTATGTAACTTGGGATGTAAGATAGAAAGAGTAGAGACTGAGGCGGACACATTTATGAGCCGGCCTCAGGACTCGATAACCGGACCGGGCGTCGCCTCCTATAAAAAGGGACGACCCGGCGACGGTTCAGGACAGGAAACAACAGCTCGAGACATGGGCAAAGCGGATTCGCTCCCTGGTCATCGAAGCACAAGCAATACCACACCAAACTAGACGTAGGCTTTTACCTTCATCGAAGGGGCAGAACTAGTATAAACTCCATGTGTCCTTCATCCGCTTTAACCCCTTTAAGCTAACCCGGGCGATGGCCTCACGACTAAGTCCCTTCACCAGGACATCTGCCGTGCTAAATCCATGATAGTTCGCGCCCACCGTGGGGCTATCGCACGATGGTTTGAAGTTCTTGATGGGCAGCTTTGAAGGGCTCAAGGGTTACGCAGTGGGCCGGATGACCAAGAGTCGTCGTGGCCGGATCTACATCAACGATGCAGGCTGGGGCCCCGAGGCCGATTCAATCGAATACGGGTACCGGGTCCCCTTCGGCGGCATCCACATCTTCATCGGCAAGATCGGTGAACCGGGCCCTGAGTCGGACATCTTCCCTAACATCGTCGAGCCGGCTCAGCGTGCGAGATCAGCCCGGATTCAGCCCGCCGTGAAGCACGTTTTTGTCGGAGCAGTACATGGAGTACAAGCCGAGGACGGATCGGATTCTGGTGGCGAGACAGTTGTCTATTCCGGCGATGAATCTTCATCCGGAGAGACCGAATCTTTGTATCTATTGCAGGACGGCCGGTCTGAGGGTGTGTCCGATGGCCATAGTATTCCGGACCCATTCAATCCGCCAAACAGGGTTGCTGTTTTCATGGCCGGATCACAACCCATGCAGCAGCCCTCGATGACTGGGGCGTTAACCTCGGAGGCATCGGGAGCCAGAGTTGGAGACCTTCCCCCGTCGCCCTCTGACGTCCTATCCACCTTAATGGACACTTTGACAGCACTCGCAACAGCAGAAGTAGCCCAGGCCGACAAGGAGCAGCATGATGCAGAGATCGCTCAGGTGAAGAGCCGGATTGAGCAAGCTAAGTTGGACCTGGATGCGGAGAAAGCCAGGTTGGCTACAAGACAGGCAGAGCTGGATTCCCAAGTTTTCCGGCTCGGGTTAGATCAGAATGCTTCACAGGAGGTAATGTACAGAAGACAACGATCTCGTTTGCCGCCGGTTTACGAGGCAAGGAATCTCTTTAGCACACCAGGAGCAGGAACTAGTAACCATCCAGAGATAAACCGGGGAGGAGCCCCAGGGACGGGCGCGTCGGTTCAGCCACCAGCTGGGGAGCCAAATCGCCAAGTTGTGCCGACACAGCACGTGCCCAGCCCTCCCGGCCACTATTCTAACCCATTGGACAACATTGTCGCCGACGCTTCACGGCTGGCTGCCCTCCCCATTGAGGGGACGTCCCCCATAGCAATGGAGGCACGACGGGCCAAGGAGCTACTGGACACAGCGCTGACTCAGCGGCAAGCTTATTCTTATAGCCGGGAGATGATTCATTCAAACCCCCGCCCAAGCCGGAGTTACACGAGGCACCTAGATGAACCGGCCGTATCCAGTAGCGCACGGAGGCGACACCGGCAGAGGCAGGATAATCAGGCAGGAGCAGGAGCACATGCACAAGAGGCGGCGGATCAGGCCAGGCATGCGGCTTATAACGATGCCCGTCGGGCAACGCCGGTTCACAACACCACCACAGTTGAGACAGGAATCATGTCTAGTTCCTTGGGAGTGCAGTGTCTCATCCCCGCTTTACGGAACGTGAAACTACCCAAGGACTTCAAAGGTCCACGTAAGGTACCCAACTACACGACGGATCTGGCTCCGGAGGCGTGGGTGGAAAGTTATGAGATGGCCATGGAGATGCTCGACGTGGATGAAGCTGCATGCGCCAAATACTTCACAATGATGCTTGAAGGCACGGCCCGGACATGGCTAAAGGGTTCACCACCTAACTCCATCGGATCATGGGGGGAGTTGCGTCGCCGGTTTATCAATAATTTCAAAGACACGTGTAAGCAGCCGATGTCCGTGGTTGACTTAGCAACCTGTGTTCAAGGAGAGCAAGAGACCACCAGCAGTTGGGTGCGGCGAGTGTCAGAAATCTTGCACTCCTCCAATAGCATCAATCCAAGCACGGCTATAGTAACCTTGGAAGGCAATTGCCGGTTTGAGCCTTTGAGGCAGAAGCTGGGATGGCTCAAACGCGATTGCAATGACATGGGAACGCTCATGGGCGCTTTGGTAAAATATGGAGACTCTGATAACACCAAGTATCCAGATGCAGACGGAGACAAGTCCGGGAAGGCAAGCAAAATGGTAAACCGGCGCAGGCCAATCCAGCGGGCACAGGGTACAATGGCAAGCGTAAAGCGGAGGGCAGCTCAGACTTTGTGGCCAATACCAACGCCCAGGACAACGGACAGCGCCGCAAAGGTAAACCGCCCCCACGCAGCGGGAGGCCACCTATTAATCTGGATCGCCAGTTGAACATGCCTTGTCCAAGGCACGGTATAGAGGAAAACCCGGCTATGCATCTCTGGAAAGACTGTTTCATCATGCAGGAGGTTATGAGACAGGCCAAATATAACCCCGGGCCCCCCAGCGGGTCAGGTCCCGGCTTTCAAGGTCCGGGTTATCAAGGGGGTGGATCCGGTTCAGGATACCACGGCGGTAACAATAACCACAATGGCAACAATCAACATCAACATAACCAGCAACATGGTCAGGGTGGATACAACAACCAAGGGAATCAACAGCGTCAGCAGCAGCAGCAATCCGGATATCAGAATAATCCGAAGGAGTTAAGCAGCGGGCAGTATCACGTCTTCACCACAAGTCTGTGCAAACGAGATCAAAAGGTTTTAAAGAGGGCAGTGCACTCCGTTGAACCGGCGGTGCCACGTTTTTTACGTTGGTATGAGCAGCCCATTGTGTGGAGCAGAGAAGATCACCCACCACGGGTTGATAATCCGGGTCAATTGGCTCTGGTGGTGGCACCACAGGTGGGTGGTTATAAGTTCACCAAGGTACTTATGGATGGAGGTAGCATCATCAATATCTTATACTATGAGACTTTCCGACGCATGGGATTGACAGATAAGAAGCTCAGACAGTCCAACACAGTGTTCCATGGGGTGGTGCCCGGTAAATCAGCTTACCCAGTTGGAAAAATCGATCTGGAAGTTACCTTTGGGGATGAGCATGACTCTAGATCGGAAACTGTGACTTTCGAGGTGGTAAAGATCAGGAGCCCGTAGCATGCTCTGTTTGGGAGATCGGTTTATGCCAAGTTCATGGCTAGACCGTGTTATGTTTATCTGCAGCTCAAGATGCCGGGCCACAAAGGAACTATTACGGTTCATGGAAGCCATAAGATTGCATTAGAGTGCGAGGAAGGAGACGCGGCGTATGCTGAGGCAGTTTGCGCTACGGAGGAGCTGAAGTTTTATAAGGACAATGTTGATCTGGCAGATATGTCCCCTCTAAAGAAACCAACCACGGAACATGATCCGGCGTTAAAATTCAAATCAGCTAAGGAAACTAAACAGGTGGACTTTGTTCCGGGAGACTCATCCAAACAGTTCACTATCAGCGCTAACCTAGACCCCAAATAGGAAAGCGCGCTCATCGCGCTCATCGAGTTCATCCGTGAGAACCGGGATATCTTTGCATGGAAGCCTTCTGACATGCCAGGTATACCGAGGGAACTCGCTGAGCACAGTCTTAACATTGTTCCGAAGTTTAAACCGGTCAAGCAGTATTTGCATTGCTTCAACGAGGAAAGACGCAAGGCTATTGGAGAAGAAGTGGCCAGGCTATTGGCCGCAGGCTTCATAGTTGAGGTGTTTCATCCGGAGTGGTTGGCTAATCCGGTGTTGGTACTTAAGAAAAACGAAACTTGGAGGATGTGTGTTGACTACACAGACTTGAACAAAGCTTGCCCAACTGATCCTTTTGCTCTCCCCCGTATTGATCAGATTATCGATGCTACGACGGGATGTGAGCGACTTAGTTTTTTGGACGCATATTCAGGTTATCATCAGATCAAGATGGCAGTTAAGGACTAGGAGAAGACAGCTTTCATAACTCCCTTTGGAGCCTTCTGCTATGTATCCATGCCTTTTGGGCTCAAGAGCGCTCAAGCAACCTACCAGCGTTGTGTGCAGAATTGCTTACAAGGGCAGATTGGAAGAAATGTCCATGCATATGTTGATGACATTGTGGTAAAATCCAGAAAGGAGGAGACGCTGATAGAGGATTCGAAGGAAACCTTTGACAACCTCCGAGTTTATAAGATGATGCTCAATCCGGAGAAGTGTGTTTTTGGTGTTCCGGCACGCAAGCTCCTTGGATTTTTAGTGTCAAACAGAGGGATTGAAGCTAATCCAGAGAAGATCAAGGCGATCACATCCTTAGCTAAACCGGTGTGTATCAATGATGTACAGCGCGTAGCAGGACGTATTGCAGCGCTGAGTCGGTTCATCAGCCGTTTAGGAGAGAAGGCAATCCCGCTTACTAGATGATGAAAAAGACGGACCGGTTTGTCTAGAGCGATGCTGCAAACACTGCGTTCGAGGATCTGAAGCGGCAATTGGCAGAATCTCCAGTCCTTGCTGCCCCGGTTGACAAAGAGACACTGTTGTTGTACGTGGCCGCCAATGCCCGTGCAGTCAGCGTGGCCATTGTGGTGGAGCGCAAAGAGGCAGGCAAAGAATATCCGGTTCAACGGACAGTTTACTACATCAGTGAGGTGCTCATTGAGTCGAAACAAAGGTATCCACACTGGCAGAAGCTGGCATATGGCGTGTTCATGGCAAACCGGAAGTTGAAGCACTATTTTCAGGGCCACCCAATCACTGTTGTCAGTTCAACTCCGTTAGGGGATATAATCCAGAACAAAGAAGCCACTGGCAGAGTGGCGAAGTGGGCCATCGATCTTAGCCCGCACGGATTAAAGTATGTGCCCCGTACTGCTATAAAGTCCCAAGCACTGGTGGATTTCATTAATGATTGGACAGAGTTGCAAGCACCTAAGGAGAAGCCGGATCACACATACTGGACTATTCACTTTGACGGTTTAAGGCAATTGGAGGGCTCGGGGGCTGGAGTCGTGTTAACTTCCCCACGAGGTGATAAGTTCTGTTACGTCCTACGTTTAATGTTCCCTTGTACTAACAATGCTGCTGAGTATGAAGCTCTCCTCCATGGTTTGCGGATGGCCAAAGAGATGAACTTGAGCCGGGTTAAGTGTTTTGGTGACTCAGATCTGGTGGCGCAACAAGTATCTGGTAAGTGGGATTCTAAGGATCCGCTCATGGCGGCCTACTGATGAGAAGTGGACGCAATGGCAGGATACTTCAAGGGATATCAGGTGGATCACATAAACCGGCGTAAAAATGAAGCAGCCGATGCGTTAAACCGGTTGGGCTCTCAGCGTAAACCGGTTCCACCTAATACTTTCTTGGATGAATTACATAATCCGTCAGTACAGATACCTTCAGAAGAGGACTTGGCTGTTCCTGATCTGGAAGCACAGTTGGTCGCAGCACTTCATGTCATTCCGGATTGGACACTCCCTTACTTGGCATATATGAGCCGAGGTGAGTTGCCAGAGGATGAAGTTGAGGCCCGGCAGATAATCCGGCGGTCTAAGTCTATGACTATCATCAATGGAGAACTTCATCACCGCAGCATTTCTGGGGTGTTTCAACGGTGTGTATCATCAGAGGAAGGCTGCGATATTCTTCAAGAAATTCATGAAGGAGATTGCGGTCATCACGCCGGTTCAAAATCCTTGGTAGCTAAAGCTTTTCGTCATGGGTTCTACTGGTTGACAGCTCACGCCGACGCGGAGGACTTGGTTAGAAAATGTGACGCTTGCCAGAAATTTTCACGGCGTGCCCATATACCGGCGCAGGAGCTGAGGATGATTCCAATTACTTGGCCGTTTGCGACTTGGGGGCTTGATATGGTTGGACCCTTTAAGAGATCTCAAGATAAGAAAACCCACTTGTTGGTAGCAGTGGACAAGTTCACAAAGTGGGTTGAAGCGGAGCCTGTCAGTAAGTGTGATGCAGCAACAGCGGTTCAGTTCATCAAAAAGGTGATTTTTCGGTTTGGCTTTCCACACAGCATTATCACCGATAATGGCACCAACCAATCTAAAGGGGATATGGAGGAGTTCTGTCAAAGAGAACATATTCGCCTTGATGTATCATCAGTAGCTCACCCTCAGTCCAATGGCCAAGCGGAGAGAGCCAACCAAGAAATCTTGAGAGGTATCAAGCCCCGGCTTATGGTTCCTTTGCAAAAAACACTGGGTTGCTGGGTGGAGGAGTTGCCTTCTGTCTTATGGAGCATCAACACTACACCTAACAGATCTACATGGTACACACCTTTCTTCATGGTGTACGGTGCTGAAGCGGTCCTCCCTAGTGATATCCGGCATGACTCACCACGGGTGGCGGCCTACGTTGAAGCGGATAATGAACAAGCAAGACAAGACAGCTTGGACCGGCTGGACGAGGAACGGGACACGGCAGCAGCACGATCGACGATTTATCAACAAGACCTGCACCGGTACCATAGCCGCCGGGTCAAGACCAGGCCGTTTCAGGAAGGAGATCTGGTGCTCCGGCTCATACAGGACCAGACAGATATGCACAAGCTATCCCCACCTTGGGAAGGGCCCTTTGTAGTCAGCAAAAACCTGCACAACGAATCATACTACCTTGTCAACGTTCGAGAACATAAGGACTCATGTACGGCAGAGGAGGAAACCAAGCGGCCGTGGAACATCGCTCTTCTTCGACCTTACTATACTTGAGCCATTGGCTCCGCTTTATGTACCATGTATATATTATGATTAATAAAATAAACTGGCGCCCCCGGTAAACCGGGGAATCAGCCATCCTTTTTAAGGAGTATCACATGGGGGCTTCGAAAGAAACCTTCCATGGCCTCTTAAACCGGCGCCCTGATAGAGTCAAGGAACCAGCCGTGTTTTTTACAAAGGAGTATCACATGGGAGTTTCCACAGAAGCTTTCCATGGCCTCCTAATCCGTCGCCCTTGACACATCAAGGAATCAGCCATCTTATCTATATGAACAAGAGCCACATGGGGGCTTCCGCGGGCAAGGAAGTTTTCCCATGGTCTCTTAAGCCGGCGGCGGCATGAAGCCCATCATAAGAGCACTGCTCTGGTTGTTTAGGCAATTTCCACATGATGATGAGGGGTAAAAGAGAGTTTTGTTGCCTAACCCAGCTCAAACATATGCCTCGATGAGCAAACGGCTCACACACTACCTGGGGGCTTGCATCGAGTTGAATACCCTTGTAGTGAACATGGCTTGGAAGCCCGGTGCATGCACCTAAAACCTCGGATTAACCTGCCTGCATCAAGTAAATCACGCCGTCCAGGTAAACCTGGTATGACCCGTCGAACCTGTCACAAGTCAATCCTTCGGGACCCTGAACTTGGTCACGTTAAATTGACGATCATCGAGTTGATTACCCAAAGACAAAATCTTTATGAGATTTTGAAACATTGGGTAGCTTGTCATCGATGATTTGGTTAAGGATTGCGGAGCATCTTGACAGGCTTTGCTAAAATGGTTAATGACAGTAGCCTGGCAGCTCATAAAAAGCCTCGAATTTGGAGCCTGGCAGCTCGTAAAAAGCCTCGACTACATGGTCTTATTTGCCCAAAAACCTTATTTTCCATTTTTTATGTTTTCACAAATCTTTGTCGTCAAGGTCATTGGTTTTTTAACCGAGTCCACTGATGCGAGACTGGACAAGTACAATGTTGACCATATGTCTATAGACTTAAAGTCTGGGTCATGAACACCAGCGAGAGTTAAACCGGTGTTCATCGTAACCCGGATCGGCCATCATACTAAGTCGACAAGAGAGCCAAGGGCTTCATCAAGCGCCCGCACTTTAAAATATCCCCACCGGGTTAAGGTCTGCAGGCACACTTAATCACAGGTATGGGACATGTTTGTGCTTTATATGCAGTTCAAGCTATGTATTTGAAAAAAATGTATCAGGGCAGTATAATCCGTCCGGTGGTAAACCACCAGGACATCTTTTAGTATTGTTCATGCAGATACAGGTAATATAAGCTACTAAAGCGTTGCAAGTTGAAGATAAATGGGGGAGTGCCAAATCAAAATAATACCATAACAGTGGGACAAAGGCAGTATCTCAACTATTCTATTACAAGGCATCTGTAGGCCCGAATGAATCAAAAGTTTCTTGCAAAGTACTCAGCATCTTAAAATTAAACCGGGACGGTTTAAGATTCTTCCTCAGCATGATGTGAAGGCTGAGGGTCAGCTTGCTCTGGATCTTCCTAGACTTCTGGCAGCTGCTGAAAATCAGGAGCGCTCCAGTCAATCTTGGCGAGGGCACGGAAATATACTTCATCATGTATAAGATCTGACGGATCAATGTCAGGAGCGAAGGTGTGCTTACGAACAGGTGGGATCAGATTTTCAGTATCATAAACCAGCCTCTCCACCCGCGTGTTCTCAAGATCGTAACTCGGATGATACCTTGTTAAATCCACTTTGTCCGCAAGCTTACTGGCAAGAGGGCGCATGTCCTTGGTTAGAGAATGGAGATCTTCAGAAGAGAAGGCTGACCCATCCTCTTTCATGCTGGGGTAGCTGTTCATGGCCTCCGCTGGATCAAAATCGGGGACCCATGCTTTGGCCCGGGTCAACGCCATGAGAGAGCCAGCTCGTGCAGCTGACTTCTTCACCTCAACAAGTCGCGCAGGCAAGAAAGATAGCTTTTCCAGAGTGGCTTGGATGGTGGTCGGCGCCGGTTTATTGTGCGACATGGCACTGATAGCCCTTTGAGCACCGGAGTAGAGCTGCTCCACCAGGGTATAAGCAGCCTTGAGTTTCTTCCGAACATCGTCTCCAAGATGAGTTATGCGCCTCCCTATATGCAATTGGTGAGTTAAACCGGAGCAGAATAAAGTTTGCAAGGATGCAAACATACGAAGACAGGTACTCACCGAAGATAGCGGATGTCATGCCATCTATTTGCTATTTCAACCCGGATAGTTCTCGCGTCACCGGATTAAGAGCATCTTCGGCGTCTTTTGCTCTTTTTTCTAGAGCAGCCCTTTGCACCTCCCAGGTAGACCGCTCTCCTTCAAAATCCTTCTTGAGCTTTTCCATGTTAGCTAAAGTAAGAACAAGTTCTTCATTAGTTTTGGTTGAGGCAGTTTCATGGAAAGCCAAGCTCTTCCGGAGCTCAGTTGCCTCCGAAGCTCTCCGGTTCAAGTCAGCCTGCAGGAAAAGGGAAGTATTAGAAGGACAGTTTTATCAAATTCTCAAGCACATAACAAGTTACGCACTCGACACTTGGGGGCTAATGTACAATTGAAGTAAAGAAAGCAACTTTTCAGACAAGTCCCAAGCACATAAACAAGTTATGCCCTTGGCACTTGGGGGCTACAGTGAAGTAAACCGGCACTTGGGGCTACTATGCCCTAAAGGTATGATTGCAGAATACAAAGCAGAAACGAAAGGCAAAAGGAAAGAAAGTTACCTCATATTTATCTTTCATCATGTTGACTAAGCCGGCTTCATAGTCACGGCTGGTGAA
Organism: Secale cereale; assembly: GCA_902687465.1. Taxonomy (NCBI): domain Eukaryota; kingdom Viridiplantae; phylum Streptophyta; class Magnoliopsida; order Poales; family Poaceae; genus Secale; species Secale cereale. The sequence continues at coordinate 725,376,183 of LR738712.1, read as the reverse complement.
GAGCCGGTTCAGATACCCAGAATGGAGCTCCTGGGCACTAAGCTGAGCATAAATTGACAAGTCTGTGCTCCACTTGCCTTTATCTTGCTGAAGTTTTTCCTCCTTGGCAGTATGCCTAGCCAAGGCAACGGGCTCTGTGGGAGCAGAGAATCCTATCCCAGTTATTTCAACATCTTCCGTCGAGGTAGCGGTTGGCTAGAGGGGATCAGCAGTACGTGCCGGACTAACAGGAGCCGGGCTAGCCCGAGGAGGACTAACCCGGACAGGGCTTGCCGGTTCAGCCGTGTTCTCCATAACATCACCCCCCGGAGCAGCAAGATCTTCATGATCCATCGGGGTGGGACCATCGTGCTGAACTTCAACATTCTCCTCTGGAGGGTTGGCCGCTTCAGGATCCTCGGTCGGTTCAGTGGCAGTGTGTTCGGCAGCCGGTTTATTTAATTTTGCCTTTTTGCTAGGCTTGGGCATGTTGATAAAGGTTAAAAGAGCAATGAGAATCACAAAAGTTAAAACGGAAAGGTAAACCGGATGTTTGGAAAGTTGACTTACCTAGGAACGGTCTTAAGCACCGAGACTTGAGTGGCAGTAGACTCATCGGAAGAAGACAGAGGAGCCTCCTGATAGTTGGGATCAGACGGTTTAAGAGGTTTGCGAATAAGACCTGCTTTTGGATGAAGAAGGGTTGGAGTAAGCAAAACCTCTGAGCGGTGTCTGCGAGCTGGCGTGTGGGGTAACCCGGATGATTCAACCACGTGGCCACTATAGCATGTGGTCCGGCGAGCCTCATGCTGCTATTTCTTCAAAAGAAAGTGGGGATCCAATTGAGCATAAGGGTGAGAAAATGGATATTTCTGGGATGCCGGGCGAATCTTGGGTGGCAATGGTTCTGAATCGGATGAGAGAGAAATTACCTCAACTTGATTCGCTTTACTTCCCTCGGCCAGATCCTGGGAAAAGACATTGTTGATATAAATATAAACAAGGAGAATTCAAAGAACATAAGAATCAAGCAGTACCTCGGAAGCCGGATCATCTTCTTCGTGGTTCGAACCGGCAACGGCAGCAGCTTTCTTCTTCTTTACGGCTAAGCTCTTCTTACGGGTTGGCTTCGCCGGTTTATCTTGATTTTTCCTCTTCCAGAAAGGATCATTGGCCTGTGCAAAGGAATAATAACATGTTGAAGACAGCTGGTATGAACGGATTGAAGTGAAAAGAAAGGGACAGAAGAGTCTTACCGGTGGTGGTCGGTTGTCTGTGCAGAAAGGAGCTAAACTGGTCCGGCTGCAGTCCTCCAGAGGGATATTCAGTATCTTCTTTATGGATTCAGTAAATGTCAGGAAGTACTATTTTTGTATGACGCCGAGGATCTTCCGGTTTACCAGTATATTCACACATTAAGCTTGAACGCCGGCTTAATGGAAGAATGCTCCAAGAGAACCAACATCAGACAAAGTCAACCCAGTTAAACCGTTTGCCAAAAAAGCCCTGAGCTTGGAAAGTTGAGGGGCATAGCGAGCCCGGTCTTGGGCGCTTAGACGCTACGGCAAAGGATGACTTGGCGCCAGGCGGTAAGCGCAGTAACCCGGCAGCGGATTTTCTCCTTCAGGTGAAGTATCCTTGCAATAAAACCAAGTCTGGTTCCATTCCTTGGGGTGGCTGTAAAGAGCGGCGTGAGGAAACCTTACATCCTTCCTCTTTTGGATGCTTACACCACCAAGTTCAGTTTGAGGCTCGTCCGAAAACTCAGTTCGGCGGTTCAGGTGGAAGAAATCCCGGAACAGCTCCACGGGTGGCTCCTCTTGAAGATATGTTTCTGAGAAGACTTGAAAGTTGCAGATGTTGGATATGGAATTGGGACCTATGTCCTGTGGATGGAGTTGGAAATTGGCTAGGACGTCGCGGAAGAACTTTGAATCGGGCGGGCTAAAGCCTCGGGCCAGATGATCAAAGAAAACAAGGATTTCTCCTTCCTTGGGTGTAGGAGGACATTCCTTTCCAGGGGCCCGCCAGTGCAGAACCTCTTTAGGACCCAGCATGCCAATTGAGGCCGCCTTTACTAGGTCATCCTCAGTGATCCGGCAAGGGACCCAGTTGCAAGCAATAAACTGTTTTGCCATCTTTTCTGATGCAAGAGTGCTGAAAAATATAATACAAAACCCGGTTTACAAATCTACTTAATGTAAACCGGAGTGTTCTGTGGGAGTATTGACCTAATCGACGGTTTAAGCAAGGGACTAATGGTACCCCCTAATCCGGATTAGGGGTGCACAAGACAGCCACCGGTTTATGATGATAGAAAGAAGAAGTTAAACCGTCGATTATGGAATGCAGGTTTACATCTAAACCATCAGTGCAGGCATATGAGAAGCAGGCTATGATTAAACCGGTAACATAGGTAGATGAGCTGCAGATCTAAAGTGTGAGAAACAGCTTTCACATGAAGCAGAGGTGAAACATGGATCTACAGCGCGGGAAAAAGACAGAACAATTCAAGTTATATTCAGTGAAGGCAGCAGAAGTTTTCTACAGATTCAATCCAAACTAGCAGTGCGGGAGAAATTAAAGTTATAACGATGGAGCGGAAGCACACGAATGAGGGTTGACCTAACAAGTTTTACATCTACAGCTAAAATCAACCTACGGCGATGAACTACGAAGAACGAGGGTTCACGGCGAGCTACAGGGAAATCCTAGAACTGAGATCTATGGGGAAGAAGACAACATACCTGAGGAAGCAAAGGATAGCGGTGAAGTTTTCTGGACGCGTTCAGGTCGATGTAGCGGCCAGGCTTGTTGACGACGGCGAGCTCGAAGAACAGCGGCGGAGGCTGGAGCGCTGGAGACGAAGGAAGACGAAGCAGAAGGGGAAAAGAGATGGGCATCGGCTGTATTTATAGGCCAAAGAGATAAAAACGGCAAGCGCGGGAATCGAGGAGGCAGGAAATTGGATATAGATTGAGCTGTCACCTCGATCTTTGGGGCGGCAATAAAGAAAGGTAACAAACAGATGCGGGCGTTAAATGCGCAGATGATGTCAAGACAGATTGAAGCGATTCCAGGAGATGACATCATGGCCGGTTTATGGAGCATACAAGAGTTGCAGAAAGGGAAATTTGAACAAGATTGTAAAGACTGACATGAACAAGTTCAAATCAATCTGGGGCCTAATGTCAGTGATATTACTATCAGGTATAAACCGGCCAGGAGGGTCCGGATTACGCTGGTAAGATTAAATTATCAAAAGCCCAATTGAGTATGTAATAGAAGTTTATAGCCCACGGAGGTTAGGGGCCCATGTATACGGCCCATGATTTGTAAACCGTCCTGCTATGTAACTTGGGATGTAAGATAGAAAGAGTAGAGACCGAGGCGGACACGTTTATGAGCCGGCCTCAGGACTCTGTAAACCGGACCGGGCGTCACCTCCTATATAAAGGGACGACCTGGCGACGGTTCAGGACAGGAAACAACAGCTCGAGACACAAGTAAAGCGGATTCGCTCCCTGGTCATCGAAGCACAAGCAATACCACACCAAACTAGACGTAGGCTTTTACCTTCATCGAAGGGGCCGAACTAGTATAAACTCCCTGTGTCCTTCATCCGCTTTAACCCCTTTAAGCTAACCCGGGCGATGGCCTCACGACTAAGTCCCTTCACCGGGACATCTGCCGTGCTAAATCCATGACAGTATCAGAGCATTGGTCTCCATTGCTTTGGTTTATTCACCATTGGAGGAAGACGGATGAGTCTACGTTGGGGAGTATTAGACGTAGAGTGCCTATGCTTGATGGAGAGTACTTTGATGAATGTAAAAATGAGATGCTTGAGATCTTCAATGAATATCATTTGAACAAGTACATTGATAATCCTTGTATGCCCCCCATTGATGCTTCGAATCCTACTTTCAATGAGAAACTTGACATGGTTCGAAATCTTAGGACTATTAATCTTATCACTAGAGGATTGCCTAGAAATTTGCTTGTATGTTTGCCAACTTTTGAATGTGCTTATACTATATGGAGATTTCTAGAGAAATGATTCCTTGAAAAATCTGGATGAGATTCTCCATAAGTCTATTGCCTTAAATAAGATGAGTACAAGTGATCCTAAGTTTGGTGACTGTTTGTTTGAGCTTCATGAACTCATGTGTGCCAAAGGAGATATTGGAATAATTAACAATATTATTTCCGATGTCATTAGAATTCATAGAGATGAACATTGTTACAGTCATACTTCTAATGAATCACTCTCTCTAGGTGTTGATCAATCACATGACGATGAGGAACATGGATACTACGATGAGGATGATCTTGATGAACAAATGAGACATTTCAGTCTTATGGCAAACCTTCGTAGTTACACAGCCGAGGAAAGGAATGGGTGCTTGATAGTGGTTGCACGGATCACATGACCGGAGATAAAGACATGTTTGATGAGCTTACTAGAAATGATGGTCCATGGAAGTATGTTACCTTCGGTGAAAACTCTAAGGGTAAAGTTGTTGGCCTTGGTAAGGTGGCCATATCCAATGATGGCTCGATTAAGAATTTCATGCTTGTAGAATCTCTCGGATATAATCTTCTCTTCGTGTCTAGATTAGCTGATTTTGGTTTAAATGTGCTATTCCCTCATGTTGATTGTCAAGTCTTTCATAGAGATAATCATAATATCGTCTTTACCAGCATTCGTAGAGGTGACCTATACATTGTTGACTTCACTAAGAAATCACAACCTCGCACTTGTTTTATTGCTAAATTTTCTAAAGGTTAGTTGTGGCATAGAAGGTTAGGTCATGTCGGCATGAGAAATCTTGGTAAGCTAATTAAAGGTGATCATATCCTTGGTGTTAAAGATGTTATATTTGACAAGGATAGACTTTGCAGTGCTTGTCAAGCAAGAAAACAAGTCAGAGGAAGTCATCCCGTGAAGAACATCATGACTACGAGAAGACCACTTGAGCTACTTCATATGGATCTTTTTGGTCCCAATGCTTACAAAAGCCTCGGTGGTAACTCTTTTGGATTAGTCATTGTTGATGATTTTTCAAGATTTACGTGGGTGTTCTTTCTTGATGATAAATCGCAGGTCCAAAAGATCTTCAAAAACTTTGCTAGGAAGGCCCAAAATCAAATTGAAGTGAAGATCAAGAAGGTTCACAGTGACAACGGAACGGAGTTCAAGAACACAAATGTGGATACCTTTCTTGACGAAGAAGGGATTTGACATGAGTTCTCGGCTACGTACATGCCTCAACAAAATGGAGTTGTTGAGAGGAAGAACCGGACACTCATCGAAATGGCAAGAACGATGCTTGACGAATACAAGACGCCAATACACTTTTGGGTGGAAGCGGTTGAGACAGCTTGTCATGCAACAAATCGTTTGTATCTTCACAAGCTTCTCGGCAAGACGACATACGAGCTTCTCACCAGTAACAAACCCCAAGTTGGATACTTTCGAGTATTCGGCTCAAAGTGCTACATTCTTGATAAGCATCGTCGTTCTAAATTTACTCCTAAATCTCATGAAGGTTTCCTACTTGGTTGTGGCTCAAAATCAGACACTTACCGTGTCTACACCAATTTCACCTGAAAGGTTGAAGAGATGATAGCTGTGAAATTTGATGAATCTAACGGCTCGCAAATAGAGCAATTGCCAATTGATGTAGGAGATAAAGATCCTTCGGAAGCAATTCAAGACTTGTCTATTGCCAAGATTCGTCCAACGGAGGTGAAAGAGAGTACTTCGCCCGTCCATGTGGAAGCTCCTACATCACGACAAGGTGAACCACAAGTTGACTTGGAGGCATCCACAAGTGGGACATGCCATGACGAAGGAAACGCGGATGTGCATCAAGATGAACTTCATCGGCCTCCTTCTCCACCTCCACAAGGGGACAACAACACCAACAACAATGCAGAAGGACAAGAAAAAGAAGAAGAAGATGATGAAGAGGATGTTCCACCCCGACCCAAGCAAAAGCTTTAAAGAGTTAGAGCAAGAATTCCTAGAGATCATCATGTAGAGCAAATCTACAATGATATCCAAACCGGGAGAAACACTCGCTCTAAATCTCTATTAGCTAACTTTTGTGAACATTACTCTTTCATATCTAACCTTGAACCTATGAAGGTTGAAGATGCTCTTGATGATCCAGATTGGGTAAACGCTATGAACGAAGAGCTACACAACTTTGAGAGAACCCAAGTGTGGACATTGGTCGAGAAGCCCGACAACATCCACAACATCATCGGTACAAAATGGGTATTTCACAACAAGCAAGATGAAGATGATCAAGTGGTCCGCAACAAAGCACGTCTCGTCGCCCAAGGCTACACTCAAGTCGAAGGTATGGACTACAGTGAGACATACGCCCCCGTTGCTAGACTTGAATCCATTCGCATCTTACTTGCCTATGCTAATCATCATGATATCACCTTGTACCAAATGGACATTAAAAGTGCTTTTCTCAAAGGAGAAATTGAGGAGGAAGTTTATGTTAAACAACCTCCCGGCTTTGTCAATCCCAAGAAACCCGATCATGTTTACAAACTACACAAAGCTCTTTATGGTCTTAAACAAGCTCCTAGAGCGTGGTATAAATGTTTGACCAAGTTCCTTATTGAAAAAGGCTTTGAGATTGGAAAAATAGATTCCACTCTTTTTACTAAAAGGGTTAATGGTGAATTAATTGTGTGCAAAATTTATGTTGATGATATCATATTTGGTTCTACTAACCCCCTTTTTAGTGAAAGGTTTGGAAAGCTAATGTCGGTAAAGTTTGAGATGTCTATGATGAGTGAACTCAAGTTCTTTCTTGGTTTACAAATCAAGCAAACTAAGGAGGGTACCTTTGTTTCTCAAACAAAGTATACTAAGGACTTGTTCAAGAAGTTCAACATGCAAGAATGCAAAGGTATAACTACACCCATGCCTACTAGTGAACATCTTGACTTGACTAAGGATGGTGAACCAGTTGATCAAAAGGTTTACCGCTCTATGATTGGTTCATTGTTATATCTTTGTGCCTCCCGTCCCGATATTATGCTAAGTGTGCGCATGTGTGCACGATACCAAGCGGCTCCTAAAGAATGTCATCTTAAGGCTGTGAAAAGGGTAGTGAGATACCTAATTCATACACCAAACTTTGGCATTTTGGTATCCTAAGAGGTCTTCTTTTGATCTTGTTGGCTACTCTGACTCGGACTATGCCGGTGACAAGGTTGATAGAAAGTCCACTTCGGTTACTTGTCAATTTCTTGGTAGATCTCTTGTGTCTTGGTCCGCCAAGAAACAAAACTCGGTATCCTTATCCACCGCCGAAGCGGAATACATTGCTGCTCGTTCATGTGGTGCTCAATTACTTTGGATGACCCAAACTCTTAAAGATTATGGGATATATGTGAAACATGTTCCATTACTTTGTGACAATGAAAGTGCCATTAAGATTGCTCATAATCTTGTGCAACATTCTCGAACTAAGCATATGAAGTTCGTCATCATTTCATTCGACATCATGTTGCTAAGGGTGATATCAATCTTAAACATGTTCGCACCGATAAGCAATTAGCGGATATATTTACTAAACCACTTGATGAGAAAGTGTTTTGCGGGTTGAGATGTGAATTGAACATTATTGATGCCTCAAACTTGGAGTAGCAACTCCATTTGGATACATGCAAGACACGAGTCTTCGACAAATCCTTGATATTTCTCTTATGATGTTGATCATATGTCTTGGATATATTTGTACCCTTGCATGCTATCTAACCCTTGTAGGCATTTGGATGAATCTAAATCCATGAGATTGCAACTCACTCATATCTTGAGCAATCTCTATTTCACCAAGTCTCTACACTGTGGTGGTTGAAGACAAGGAAGCATGAAATCCTTCAACGTATCCTTTGACAATTTCTATATATCAAATTTCATTTGGTATCAAGTTTTCATGATTGTCATTTTGGATACACAAGTGCTCTTCCTTGTAAGACTAACTCATGTAGGTAGATGAACTCAAACTACAAGTGGTGCTCCCAATTCTTGATGAGCTACATCAACCTTGAGCAACCCACACAAGTTCAACTACATGATCAAGATCAACACCACCACCTAAGGTATGTTATTCCATCTTAGACAAGCTTTACCTCAAGTCATTGGCCAAAGCAGCTCAACAAGATGTGAATACATCAAAATGCTTAAAAGAAAAATGGCAACCGCATTTTGAGCTTAAACGATGAGTGTGACCTATGATCAAGTGTCTTCACTTGACTCCTAAGTCAATATACTCTAACATAGGTGACTTTCTCGCCGGCCAATTCTAGATGAAGTTCTCTAAGTATTTCTTTGTACTCTTGCATTTGTTCCTTGCATTTTGTTCCCCTTCTCTTAACAAAAAAACTTCATCTAGATTTTCGTTTATCTATTTTGCTCTGCATTTTCTGCATCAAATTCATTGCAAATCTTTCAATTAATTCCTTGCAAATCTTTGTGAGATCTTATTTGCCTAGTGAGCTCAGATGGAAAATTGTTCTCTCAATGTTGAACTCGGACCCACCGATTTCTCTCTCGGTTGAACCGAACCATCTCGGTGCTACCGAAGAAAACTACTCGGTGCCACCGATTTCAATACTGAGGAGACCATTTGTCATTTGCATCATGCATATATGTTCCAGCTCCACTCAATGATACTTGTCCTCTACCAGCATCACATTTTATATACATCTCTGCTCTGTGACTCAAGGACCACACCTATTTTGACTCACACTCCAGAAGATCCCTTCTTGGAAATTGATGTCAAAGGGGGGGAGAGAGTTCACATCAAAGCTTCGGAGGGAGAGAGAGCTCAAAGCTTAAGGGAGAGAGAAATCACATGCCCCATATGCCTAGTGTTCAAGAGGAGAGAAGTCACATGTCTTTAAGAGGGGAAAGACATGTCTATGTTATTGCTCTGATCTGTTTTGCTATGATTCTATTTCCATACTTTCTTCCATTATCCAATATAAGATTCAGGGGGAGAAAGACTGCTAGGGAAGAAAGTCTTTGAATTCATTGCATATCTTTTACCTTTGGGAACATGTCTGTACTCAAGAGTACCTAGTACTCACTCTCTTCATGTTATCCCAATCTTGGTACTCTTGTGGTTCATTTGTTGCTCTGTCTAGTAGATGTACCTGTGTTATCTAACCTTGTTTACTCAGGTTCATCCCTTCATAAGCCAGCTCAAGATCACAAGGTAAGTATATGCATCACACTCATGAGCATGAAGATTTCTTGCTAATGTACATATTGTTTGCAAGAAGGAATCATGCACATGAGGATACACTTCATATTTTCATATCATTTGCTCTGATGCATAAAGCCAAGATACATGTAACTCATTGATTGCTCTGGCATGTCTATGCTTTCACATGTTCTTGTATTACATATTCACATGATTGCATACATGTAGGGGGAGCCTATGCATGTTACATGTACTTCCAAAGCTTTACTTGCTATCCTTCATATCTTTATCTAAAGCTTTGATGTATGTTGTCATCAATTACCAAAAGGGGGAGATTGAAAGCACAAGTGCTCCCTGGGTGATTTTGGTAATTAATGTCAACATATCTCTTGTTGGACTAATGTTTTCATCTAGTATATTTCAGACAAGTTCAACAGATGGAGTGGCATGGACTAGAGAATGTGGAACCCCTTCAAAATTATAAGAACAAAAGGATTGGCTCAAGCTCAAAGCTCAGGACTCTACATTTTCTATTTTAGTGATCCAAGATCACATTGAGTCCATAGGAAAGCCAATACTATTAAAAGGGGATGAGGTGTTGCTTAATGGCTTGCTTGCTCAAAGTGCTTAGTGATATGGTTCAAAACCCTCAACCACTTTCTCACATCCACATATGTCCCAAACCAAAAGTCAAACTCGGCCCTACCAAAAAGATCTATCCGGCGCCACCGAGTTCATTTGACATAGCCACTGCCAGAAACCCTAATCATTTCAGTCTCACCAAAAGGGATCTCGGTCTTACCGAGATGGGGTTGCAAACTCTCTGTTGCCTGCTGCAATATCTTCAGTCTTACCGAGATGCGCGATCGGTCCCACCGAGTTCGCAATGCAAACTCTCTGTTACCTCTTCGTAACGTTTCAGGCCCACCGAAACGAGCGAATCGGTCACCGAGTTTGCCTGACCAACCCTTTGTGTGCTCATTACCAAAATCGGTCCCACCGAGTTTGTGTAATCGGTCTCACCGAGATTATGTTATGCCCTAACCCTAATGAAATCGGTCCTACCGAGTTGATCATATCGGTCCCACCGAAATGCCTAACGGTCACATTATGAACTAAATCGGTCTCATCGAGTTCTCTGAATCGGTCCCACCGAGTTTGGTAAATAATGTGTAACGGTTAGATTTTGTGTGGAGGCTATATATACCCCTCCACCCACTCTTCACTCATGAAGAGGGCCATCAGAACATACCTACACTTCCATCATACATGTTCTGAGAGAGAACCACCTACTCAAGTGTTGAGATCAAGATATTCCATTCCTACCGTATGAATCTTGTTCTCTAGCCTTCCCCAAGTTGATTTCCACTCAAATCATTCTTCCATCATATCCAAATCTGTGAGGAGTTGTTTGAGTGTTGGGGAGACTATCATTTGAAGCATTTGAGCAAGGAGTTCATCATCAACACACCGTCTATTACCTTTTGGAGAGTGGTGTCTCCTAGATTGGTTAGATGTCACTTGGGAGCCTCCGACAAGATTGTGGAGTTGAACCAAGGAGTTTGTAAGGGCAAGGAGATCGCTTACTTCGTGAAGATCTACCCTAGCGAGGCAATTCCTTCGTGGGCAATGGCCATGGTGGGATAGACAAGGTTGCTTCTTCGTGGACCCTTCATGGGTGGAGCCCTCCATGGACTTGCGCAGGCATTACCCTCCGTGGGTTGAAGTCTCCATCAACTTGGATGTACGATAGCACCACCTATCGAAACCAAGACAAAAACATCCTTGTATTCACTTGCGTTTGCTCCCTCCAAACTCCTCCCTTTACCTTCATATGCAATTGTTTTACATTCCGCTGCTATACTCTTAGAATTGCATGTGTAGGTTCATTGCTTGACTTGTGCTAAGTTGCTAAAATCTGCCAAGAACTAAAATTGGGAAAATGCTAGTTTTTGCTTTAGTCAAGTGGTCAAAGTTGCATGCTTTACTTCACAATACCTATATACTCTCGTTATGCATGCTTGTTGTGTATTATGAAAGTTAAAAATGTGCTAAATCTCCACTCCAACTTTAAGTATTTTAAAAGTGGCCACTTTTCTTGCGAGAGTCTATCCACCCCCTCTACACACATACTCTTCCCGGTCCTTTCACACCGACGCCTCGGCGAACCTGGAGGCTGGCATGGAGGAGCCGGCGAATGTGCCAGCCGACCCGGGCACTAACTGAAGCCGTCCTGCTTTTTCTATCTTCTTTGTACTTTTTTTAGTTTGACAAGTCCACCCACTATGGGTGTAAGGACATGTAATGGACTACGGCCACATGCCTTTTGTAATGTAAATATTTCATGAATTTGTATGCTTTCGTACTTCGTTCTTATCATTTTTCCTTTCGTGCCCCCTTCTCGAGTCCCCCC
>LR738712.1:725324401-725357666 GCA_902687465.1 Secale cereale | reverse complement strand
CCCCTTTCCGAGAGGCACGGCCGTGACTCTCGCGAAAGCACAACCGTGCCTCTCGCGGAAGCAAAACCGTGACTCTCGCGAAAAAAAACAGAAAACGCGTTTTTTCCCTTTTCGAAAGAGGCACGGCCGTGACTCTCGCAAAAGCACAACCGTACCTCTCGCGGAAGCAAAACCGTGACTCTCGCGAAAAAGAAAAAAAAACAGAAAACGCGTTTTTTTTCCTTTCCGAGAGGCACGGCCGTGACTCTCGCGAAAGCACAACCGTGCCTCTCGCGGAAGCAAAACCGTGACTTTTCACGAAAAAATGTGTTTTTTCGCGCAAAAAAAATCAAAAAAAAATTCCCGTCGAAAAGCTAAGGAAGACCGGTGGAAAACCAAAACGTCGAAAAAACCCGGGAAAAAACCGTTCAATAAGCCGAAAACGTGTGTGGAAAAATAAAAAAAATCTGAAGAAAGTGTCCAGAGCGCCACACGTGGCAAAACGCTCAGAGCACGCCAAGTGACGCTGATCGCTGCGAGGCTCCCGAAGGAGCGCTCGTTAACTAGTTGCTCCCGCGTTTTTTCAGAAAACGATTCGTTCCATCTGCGAGCTACCAAATCGAAAGTTTACCAAGATATCCGAGTCTATTCCCTAAAAAAAAATCCAAGTGTAAAAAATAAAGTGTCATCCAGGTCCTCAAAGGTCTTTTGAGGTGCAATAAATGTGTACTTACATGACACCGGAATTGTTTGAGGACCTATGTAACACTTTTGAAATAGTTTGAGAATCAGCATGTCGCACATATTGCACTTTGAGGACCTATATAACGATTTTCATAGTTCCAGAACCTTCGTGACACCTCTAAAATAGTTCTAAGACATAGAACCTTAAGTTGTTAAGCAGGAGCTCATAACGTATACGAATGGAAAGATTCCAGCTATTTTTTCCTACCCCAACAGTAAGTACCGGAAAAAGGACTCCTTCTCGAAAGAGATAGGCAGTCAGCATGATCTACTTGATTATGATATGAATTTGGATCCAACAGATAACGCAAATCGAAAAATCAAGCCCGCAACTGTGTGACCTTGTGGATGCAGAGTACTGTACTTGAAGATCCAGGCGAAAAGCACACGAGGAATTAAATTGTCTGATGTCTGTCACCGCGTTGCAGGTGAAGCTACTCCTGCTGCTGTCCTGCAGATGCAGCAACCGATAGCGGTAGCACCGCTCTCTCTTCGTTCTTGCGTACGACCGCGGCCGAAAGTCGGGAGAAAAGCCTCGTCCGCTCACCTCGCCACAGTTAGTGCAGCCGGCGGGCATTTATCTATGCTTTCCAGGAAGGAATCCGATCCAACCTCCAGATCCAGGCACAACTTTGAGAAATGGGGGGAAACAGCCACATGGATTACAGCGAATCTCAACGCAATTCAAATCTGAATCAGCCGATAGGGCATTGTTTATCGTTCGTTTTTACCTGCCCGAGACTGACACCATGTGCAGCTGGCAGATTAGCAGCGGCAAATCCACGGTTTCACCAGCATTTTTCACCAAGATTTGCTTCAAGAATTTACCTTTATTATCTTTAACCCGTCCCGGCAATCACTATATAACAGTGAAAAAACAGAGAGCGAGATCAAGAATATGTCATGTCTATCGACGCTCCATGATCGATCAGAGGTCGGTGTCGAGCAAACACCGGCCGTCAGTCAATCAGCCGCGGGAGCACTCGGCGGGGAACCCCTTGGGGAACCGCCAGCCATCATCGCAGTAGTTGTAGCGCATGTAATTCTTCCTGGCCCAGGCGAGGGTGCCCCGCTCGGCGGCGCTGGGCCGGCGCCGCATCCAGCGGCCGGTGCCGGCGGGGCAGGCGAGCGGGCGGCCGGGGCCGGCGGGCGCGCAGGCGGAGGCGGAGTAGCCGCTGTAGGAGGCGACGAAGGGCGCGGCGGACCAGTCCACCTTCACCTTGCCCCGCTGCGTCGCCCAGTAGCTGCCGTCCCAGAGCGTGGCGTGCACCGCCATGGGCTTGGCGCCCGGATACGGCAGGTCGGCGTGGCGGGTGAAGCAGCGGAGAAAGAGGTCGTCCACCTTGAAGATGACGTTCTTGTCGTTCCAGATGATGGTGTAGGTGTGGTAGTCGGCCGCCGGGTCGAACCAGAGGTAGAACTGCTGCTCCTTCTTGCCGTCGCCGTTGGCCCACACGTTGGTGTTGAGCGCCACCGGCTGGCCGGTCGAGTTGCCCATGAACTCCATGTCGATCTCGTCGTGCCCCGGCCCGTCGCCCGACGACAGCTGCATAGCAATGGCGTCAGAAATCTAAAGTCTCAAATATATGTTATGTGCTCGGACGGGAATGGAAATATGGAATACGAGTACGTACGTAGAAGGAGGCGACGGTGCCGGCGGAGTTGCCGGGGATGAGCTTGATCTGGACGCTGAACTGGCCGTAGAGGTAGCTGCGCCGGGAGCGGAAGGCCCCGCCGGACTGCCGGTCGAGGACGATCGACGCCACCTGCCGCCCCCGCGCGTCGTAGCCCGCGCGCACGTTGCCCTCCGTGTCGAACTCCTCGTGCAGCCACGCGGCCGCCGACGACGCCAGCAGCGCCAGGGCCACGGCGACGGCGGACACGACAGCCCGACTCGCCATGGTGCTGGCTGAGGATGCTCTGCTTCTTGGAAGAGACGAGAAGGCTAGCTGGCCAGTGGAGTTATATGGGCATGGCTAGTGCGGTCGGTGTGGTGCCGTGCGCGCAGCGGCCGAGCATAGCATAGCACAGGAGGTGGCGCCGGTTTTATACTGCTTCGGGTTTGGGCAAGGTCAGCGGCGGAGCGGGCGTTGTGCTGATGCGTGGGGCACGTCCCCACTAGCTTGCGGTGTTGGACGGTGACCGTGGTGACTGGTGACACGGGCACCGCCGGCTCCGAACCGAACAAGCTTCGGGGTGATGGCGACGGGATTATCGGGCCATTCATTGCGGTTCGCCACTTAAGCGCATAAATGCTCAATGGGGGCCGTTGCCATCTTATCTCAGAAGATTTTTGCTGATCTTAGCATAGATGCCTCCTTAACTTTCCTTGCTGGGCATGGATGCTCCTGCAACTAGCAGAATGTCACGGGCGCTGCGGTGCCCGACAGCGACGGCTGGCGGCGGTGGTTCACGCGTCGTCTGGCTGCTGCCGCTGTCGTTTCCACCGGCCATATATACTCTCTGCACCCGCACACAGGTGGTCTTCAGTTCACCGGTGGATTTTCAAACACATGGTTCAAATTTACTTGTCTGTTTTTAGCAAGTTCCAAGAGAGATACTAGTAGCCTAAAATACCCTAGAATGCAAGTGCGGAATATAAACTTGCGGTGAACTAAAAATGTTGACACAAACACGAGATTTATTCCGGGGTTCGAATCCTACGTCCTGTGACAAATCTCCAAAGGAGAAAGAACCATGTCGCCAACAAACCAGGGAGGCTGTGACAGGTAGAAGATGCATGGACACTGTCAATTGGTCTTGCAAATTGTCAAGGATGAGGCCATGAGGGTGTCCTAAATTTACCTGATAGAATAGCACTCTCTACGGTCGCACGCGGGTGATCTTCACTGATGGATTTCAGTTTCAGAATAATACTACTTCACAAGACCATATGCCACATCACCTGAACTTGAATTATATGTACTGCACGCGTTAATCCTGTAAAGAATAACTGCAAGAGAACCCAATTCCGCATAAGTGGCCATGGAAGACGAGTACATGACAGAACACTATGGACATGTCAACCTGCAGTGATTAGGCCATGGATGTGGAAACTCCAATACAGACAGGTAGCGCCACCCTTCATTTTTTTTGTACTGTAAGGATAATAATCGACCATTTACTACACTGGTCATCAGATAAACTCAGAATATACTTTTTTGAATTAAAAGTTAAAAATATAACCACATTAACTGGTCGTGCAATCTCAATCGGCAGTCCCTGTCATAGAGGCAAAACACGGGTTGTAGACTTGCAGTGTAACATTGACTCACAGCACTCAAGTCTTTGGTGTCGCTCTCATGCTACTACTTGTACATCTCCACCATACAGGCCATTGGTGCTCACCTGGACTTCTGATTTCATTCAGAACCATAGAATTGCTATCAGATCCAACAAAATCAAGAGGAATTTATCATGGCGGAGCTCATCTTCTCAGCGGTTGTCGGGGACATGGTCGGCAGGGTGATATCTCTTCTGGCTGGCCGGTTCAAAGGCCAAGGGCGCACCGAAGCCAAGCTACGGAGGATTTGCCATATGCTCGTCAAGGTTCACAGTGCAGTAGAGGAGGCCAAAGGGAGGCAGATCACAAACTGCGGCACCCTCGAGTGGCTTTCGGAGCTCAACGACGGTGTGTACCAGGGCCGCTACTTGCTCGACACGGTCCGGTGCAGAGAGCAGGAGCTTGAAGATGAGCATGCTGACAAGGTAGTTGGACAGCCTTTCTCTTTATCCTTGCTTAATCCTGCAAAGCGCGTGCGTGTAGCGGCGTGTGCCGTGAAGAGCCTATTGTCTCGCCATGATGTTGGTGTTGGTGAGGACATAGATAGAGTGGTAGAGATCTTGGAAACCGTATCCTGTGATCTCAAGGAGTTCATGATGCTCCTACACAACTGCCAGCCCATCCATCGTCCTTTGGCTACTAATATCTTTGTCGAGGGGCAGATGTTCGGCCGACATGTCGAGAAAGAGAGGATCATCAACTTCCTGCTGCACGATGGTGGTCCGTCAACTGGAGAAAAAGTGGGTGTGCTTCCCATCGTCGGCGACATAGGAGTCGGGAAGACCACCCTTGCGCAGCATGTCTGCGATGATGAGAGGGTGCGCAGCCACTTTCCAATAATCTTGTATTCCAATCTCTCATACACCAGGGCAATGGCAAGGGGTGAGGCAGAGTTTGTTCTAGGATCCAACCACACAGTTAGAGATGCAACCTCAGTCGGACACGATGACTAGGCCGGCTTCGGGGCCAGCTAGTTCCTCGACCCCAGCCAAATCTCTTCGGATTGGGACTTTTGAGTTGCATTCGGCGCCGAGTGGCCTCTGGAGTGCTAGGATGGAGACGGATGATCCGGTGGAGTCTGAGCTACCGCCGTTACTTTGCCATGTTGACTGTGAGGGATAGGCTGGGGTACTCAGTGCGGAGGACTGGCCTCTCAGGCCAGAGAGGAGCGGTCGGTGTGAGCTTGGGCAGGTGACCCCCGTCACTTCTTCTCGGAGGGCTAGTTCGGGACAGGGTTGTACGCAGGAGGACTTTGCTGCCAGTCCTCTCAGATCTTCGGTGGTTCAGACGGCCCTCGCTCTGGACCGGGAGGAGGCTGCTCATGTTGTGATCCAGGACCCCCTTAGTGTGGCGAAAGTGGTCAGTGAGGACCTGGTGGCGCCCATAAGTCTGGTTGGGACTGAACTGAGGTCTCCGGTAATGGCGCAGGGAGGGACATTGCCTTTGAGCCCGGTGGGAGGTATGGCAGGCGGCCCTACTCCTAGCGGGGTTTCTCGTGACGACGTCATTGCTTTTGGTGGGATTCCGAACCCAGCTTCTGTAGGTCGGCGGATGAGCTGTCGCATACAGGACCAGCCGGATATTGATGATATGCAGCTTCGATGCGCCAAGCGGGCGGCCAAGCTTCATAATATTCAGACCACTACTGGTATGTCAGTTAACACTTCCAATTCTATTTTTCATTTCTCTTCGGATGATATTGTTAATAATGCCACACAACTGGGGGTCTCTTTGGGTAAGAATGGCAGAGAGGTAGCTAATTCCGTTAACGATATTATGGATCTTGAGGCAGATCGTGCTATAGAAATTATTAGAAACTTAGCAGCTATTCAGCCTTTGAATGACTCTGAGGTAGCTAATTTGGGGTAAATGATATTGGTAGCCTCTGTGCGGACCTTCAACCTACTTTTCTGGAGACGGAGGAGGAGGAGGACTCGTCGTCTCCAAGACTTGATAGGGGGGATTTGGCTTTGGAGGATGTGAGTGCAGAGGTCGGTAGTGAAGTATGGGTTGAGGATAACATGAAGCCGAAACGCAAGTGGAAGCGTAAGATCTACCCGACTTCGGCTGTGCGTAGAAGCGCTAGAATTCGTACTACTAAAAAATTTCATGATGAAATATGAAAGGCATCTTTTGGAATAGCAGAGGTCTTAAAGACTTGGCTAAAAAAAGGTTCCTTGCAGATGCGTCTCTTGAATATAAACTCGATTTCATAGCATTATCCGAGACTGGGCGGGACAACTTTACCCCACAGTTTCTCAGTACCCTTTTGGGAGGGGTGGAGTTTGATTGGCATTGCCTACCACCAAGAAGAAGATCCGGTGGGATTTTACTTGGGGTTAAATGCGACTCTTTGGGAGTGAGAAGCGTCGTCATGGGCGACTTTGCGGTTAAATTTAGAGTCCAGTCGAAGGTGGACGGTTTCGATTGGGCGCTTGTGGCGGTGTATGGGGCCGCGCAGCCAGAATTAAAACCGGCATTTCTGGCTGATCTAGTTTGTTGTGGGAACGAGCATCTACCTCTCTTGGTTGGAGGCGACTTTAATATTATTCGTCGGCAAGACGAAAAAAATAATGATAACTTTGACGGCAGATGGCCGTTTCTGTTTAACACTATCATAGAAAGCTTGGACCTTCGCGAGATTGAGTTATCGGGTAGGAAATTTACATGGGCCAATCATCTTCCTATTCCGACCTTTGGGAAGTTGGATCGGGTTCTTGCGAGTGTCGAGTGGGAACAGAAGTTCCCTTTAGTGTCGGTTCAAGCACTCTCGCGCAAAATCTCGGATCACACCCCATTACTAGTTGATTCGGGGGAAGCCACGAATTTTGGTAATAGACGCCCTTTCTCTTTTGAAACAGCGTGGTTCGAACGAGAAGGGTTTGTGGAACTGGTAGCTAGAGAATGGGCGAAAGATGTAGGAGGACGATCCAACATCGATCGCTGGCAAAATAAAGTTAGGCACCTCAGACGGTTCCTCAAGGGGTGGGCTAAGCATAATGAAGGGATCTATAAGGCAGAAAAGGAAAGGCTCCTTTTACTGACCAAAAATCTCGACATCAAAGCTGAGCATGCTATCTTAGATGCCAGTGAGCTGGAAACTAAGAGAGCGGCAGAGTTTAAACTTAAAGAATTGCTTCGTGAGGAGGAATTAAAGTGGGCTTTGCGGGCTAAAGTGCGTAAGATCGTCGAGGGAGATGATAACACTCAGTTCTTTCACATGATTGCGAATGGCAAACATCGAAAGAAGAAAATCTTCCAACTAGAACAGGACGAAAGCACGATAGTGGGTCACGATAACCTTAAGACTTACATCACCAATTACTATAAACAATTGTTCGGGCCTCCTGACTATAATTTTGTTTCTTTGGATGAATCGCGGATTCATGATGTGCCTCAGCTTGTGAACGAGGAGAACGAGATATTGACTGCCCCTTTCTCGGAAAAAGAGGTTTTCGATGCAATCTCCCAAATGAAAAACGGTAAAGCTCCGGGTCCGGATGGTTTCCCCGCGGAGTTTTATAAGAAATGCTGGCATATCATTAAGGGGGACTTGCTGCCGATGTTCCAGGACTTCTTGATACGTCCAAAACGTATCTATAATTTCTGCTTGCTCCATGCCACTTTTGGGTGATATTGCTATGATATTCATACACTTCCATACACTTTTGATCATATTTGGACTAACTTACTAATCCAGTGCATGATACGTCCAAAACGTATCTATAATTTATGCTTGCTCCATGCCACTTTTGGGTGATATTGCTATGATATTCATGCACTTCCATACACTTTTGATCATATTCGGACTAACTTACTAATCCAGTGCACCCCAGTGCCAGTTTCTGTTTTCGGCTGTTTTTGTATTTCAGGTTTTCACGTTTCGAGAACTGCCCAGAAAAATCCAGAAAAATTATATAAAAAATCAGCGATCCGGAAAAAACACTGCGTCCGAAGGGCAGCCTGGTGGGGGGCACAGGGGCTCCAGGCGCCCTGCGGGCGCCCCCCCCCCCTGGGCCGCGCCGGGGGGCGCCTGGGCCCCCCGAAGCCCATCCGGTTCCCCCCTTTGGCATATATTTAGAGGGACCTCCGAAACCCTCAGAACAGGAACTCTTTTCGCGATCCCATCTCTGTTCCGCTGCCGCCGCCGCTTCCAAGATCGGGAGCACCAGGAGAACTCTTCCCGGCACCCTGCCGGAGGGGAGGATCACCACCGGGAGCTTCTCCACCACCATGGACGCCTCCCGGATGACTCGTGAGTAGTCTCCCTTGGACCATGAGTCCATGACCAGTAGCTATGTGATGTTCTCCTCCCGTTCTTGTGCTTCACTAATTAGTCCTCGTGAGCTGCCCTACATGATCGAGGCACCTATGTAATCCTTATGCTGTTGCTATGTTGAGTTTGCTGGGATTCGATGGATTATGAGATTATGTTCAGATTGATCTTGAGTAATATATTTGATTCACCTCTTTTATATTTTAGTTCATAAGTAATTCTTGCATGTTCTCCGTTGTTACTTATTGCTTTGGCCGAGTAGTAGGTAGTGACTCCAAGAGGGAACGTTATGCTTGATTGTGGGTTCATGCCCCTCGATGACTAGCTTGAGTGACAGAAACACGAGTCTAGGGGATGTGCTGTTGCCACAAGGGGGAAAACAACGGTGCTTGTGCCCGCGGGTGCAAGGATTGTTTACTTTACGCAAAGTTCTTTTAATGCAGTTGTCTGTTGCATTGAGTTTACACTATGGGTGGGACTCGCAACTTAATACCAGCGAGATGTTCTGGATAGATATCTCAAGGTGGATGATTAGTAGTAGATATTGATGGATTTCGGTCTACTTACTTTGGCGTACCGCCCATGCTTTGAACCTCAACCTTTCTTGCAATGTAGTCAGCATTGGTTTGCGTTCGTGGTCCTGTCAATTGCCCAGCTGTAATTTGTTTACCTCACATAGTTGTTTTATCATCTTTTGGGAGAGAGACATCACTAGTGAACATCATGAGACTCCGGTCCATATTACCATCATTGATCACATCCACTATTTACTTTTTGCTATTTACTTACTATTGTAAAAACTATCTATCACTACTATCATTGCTTTTAACCCTTTGTGAACTACAAGGCCGGAGGGATTGACAACCTCTCTGTACTCGTTGGGAGCAAAGTTATTTGTATCTGTGTGCAGGTCCACGTTGATTGCTAATTGCGCCGTTAGCAGTTGACACCTACTTGTTGAACCTAGGAGTCTCTGGGGAATCGATCCTTGGCATCTTTGCTAGGGGAAAACACTTCTACTTACTGCATCTTACACCTTCCACTTGGGGTAACCAACGAGGGGTTCGAGGCCCATCAAGGAGTATTTTCTGGCGCCGTTGCAGGGGACTCCACTCTTCAGGATAGGGGAGTTGCATGCTATCTTTTACCTTTGCTTTTTAGTCTTGTTAGTTTACCTTTCATTTTTGCTTTAGTTCCTTTTATCGAAAATCACAAAAATAGTTATCTTGCTTGCTTGCTACTATGGGTTCCATCGAGAACACCAAGTTGTGTGACTTCACTAGTCACAACAACGATGACTTTATCAGCACACCTATCACTACACCTGCCACTTCAGCACCTTCATATGAAATTAAACCTGCTTTACTGAACTTAGTTATGAGAGAACAATTCTCCGGTGCTGGAGATGATGCTGCTTTACACTTGAACAACTTTGTTGAACTTTGTGATATGCAAAAGTACCAAGAAATAGATGGTAATATTGTTAAGCTTAAGCTTTTTCCTTTCTCCTTGAGAGGAGGAGCTAAAATTTGGTTTCAGTCTTTGCCTAGAAATAGCATAGATTCTTGGGACAAGTGCAAAGATGCTTTTATCGGAAAATACTATCCACCTGCTAAAATTATCCAACTTAGAAGTAACATAATGAATTTTAAACAATTGGATAATGAACACGTTGCCCAAGCTTGGGAACGTATGAGGTCTCTTATCAAGAACTGCCCTACTCACGGTTTGACTACTTGGATGGTTATCCAAACTTTTTATGCAGGCTTGAACTTTACCTCGCGGAACTTGTTAGATTCGGTCGCGGGAGGAACTTTTATGTAAACTACACTTGGTGCTGCCACAAAGCTTCTCGATGAGATGATGACCAACTATTCCCAATGGCACACCGAACGCGCTCCAACAGGTAGGAAGGTAAACTCTGTCGAGGAGATTTCTTCCCTTAATGAAAAAGCTGACTTGATCATGTCTCTACTTTCGAAGCAATCTTCTGTTGATCCTCGTTATGATCCTTTGGATTCTGTGATTGCCGATGCTTATAGGAGTAACTTTGGTAGTAATTCTAGAACGTTCCCCTCCAATTCCTATGGGAACAACAATGCTTATCCTAACATCAAGAACTCCTTACAAAAAGATAGAGACTTGTCTGGCTATGAGAAACTGGTAGAAATAGAGGAGGCCACTAAGAACTACATGCACACCCAATATGAACAAAACAAAACCTTCTCGAGGCAATTAAATGAGCATACTGCTATCTTGCAAGACATTAGTAGACGATTAGAGAACATAAATATTGAGATTTCTAACCTCTAGACTAGACTCACTATCACTGAGACCCAAGTTTCCAATATGTCCCACACACAGGCCACTTTGATAAACCAAATGGCAGCTAAACCCGAAGTGGTTGCATCCCTAAGGGAGGAAGAGGAAAGAATTAAGAGCCTTCCTACCCACCACACTGTTGCTACTATCCAAGTTATTGAGGATGTTCACACTCTTAGCACCCAATGTACTCCTGGTCCCAATAGACCTATTAATGGTGATGCTATGACTTTAGAAGCTACCAAACAGGTGAACCTTAAGGACACCACTACCACTTTACTTGATGCTCGTGACCTTGATTTTGATAATTTCACTCTTACAGAAGTTATTGATTTCCTTCACAAGATGTCTAGAGATCCCCGCACTAGCACGCTTAACCTTGCCTTCATAGAGCATATCACTAATGCTCTTATCAAAGCTAGGGAGGAGAAACTCAGAGTAGAAGCCTCCATACCTAGAAAGCTGGAAGATGGTTGGGATCCTATGATAAAAATTAATTTGAATGACTTCTCTTGTTATGCATTATGTGATGTTGGTGCTAGTACCTCTGTTATGCCCAAAAGGATATATGATATGCTTAAATTGAAACCTTATGATTCTTGTTCTTTTGGTGTTCTTCTCGTTGATTCTTCCATAAAGAAAACTTTGGGGAGGATCGACGATGTTCTTATTGTTGTCAATGATAATTATGTGCCCGTTGATTTCACTATTATGGATATTGAATGTGATCCTTCTTGTCCAATTATTTTGGGACGTCCCTTTTTGCTCACCGTTGGTGCTGTCATTGACATGAAAGAGGGTAATATAAAATTTCAGTTTCCTCTCAAGAAAGGGATGGAACACTTCCCTCGTAAGAAGGTCAAGTTACCTTTTGAGTCCGTTGTACGGGCTAGCTATTCTTTTACTCTTGATAAAACTTGATCTATGCATTATGCCTAGCTTAAAGGCATAAAAGAAAGCGCTTTTGGGAGGCAGCCCACATGAATAAATTTTTTGATTTTGTTGTGTATTGATGTTGTTTACTGCTGTAGCATCATCATTGTATCTTTGCTTTTCATATTTGTGCCAAGTATAGCCTCTGATTGCTAGAAAGTTCAAAAGTTGTGAGGTGCTGTCCAGGAAACAGATTCTGTCCTTGGATAGAAAAATTCGTATAAAATCACCAGATCATCTTTTTGGTCTGAATTTCTTCGACAGCGTTCTCTATATAATTGTCTTTCGTGCATCTGTTCTGAGTTTTTTTATTTGAGTTGAAGAAGTATCCCGAACAGATCAATTACTGCCTGCTGTTCTGTTTTTCACAGATTCTGTCCTGTTTTGCCTTACCTTCACTTTGCAAATTAAGAACTTGCTTTTTCTTTGCAAAAACCTTTTGGCAATCTTGAGAAACAGTAGAACTTCAAGAATATCCTTATTTCCAGCAAGGTATAATTATTTTATTAAGGGTACTAACCTCGCTAATCAGATTATGATGAGTTATGTATGAAGGGAGTTTTCAAGTGTGCGAGGGAAGATGATAAAAAGATTCAGGAGTGTCAAGCGCTCAAGCTTGGGGATGCCCCCGTGCACCCCCAAGAAATATTCAAGGAGACTCAAGCGTCTAAGCTTGGGGATGCCCCCCGTGCATCCCCTTCTCCATCAACATTATCAGTTCGTCTTTCGTTTCGCTATATTTTTATCACTTCATGTGTTATGTGCTATGCTTGGAGCGTCTTGCTTTTAGTTTTCTTTTTAGTTTTTCATAACGAGTCGGAACTCAGCATTCCTTTATGTGGGAGAGAAACACGCTCCACCTCTACCTAGAACATTACATAGAATTTTCATGTCTATCTATGATGTGTGTGTTCTTTGTCTTTTAATAGCTACTATCGTGCTCTGCTCTTAGTATTCATGCTTATCTTTTCAAGAGCTTTTATTTAGTTGGTTGCTTGAACTCTCTTTAATTACCATGCTCACCTTATTAAGAGAGTTTGCTTCTGTTGCATTGGTTAATGTGTCTATGATAAAGATGCTACTTGCATGATGGTGCTTAGTAGTTCAGGTTTTCTTTTGGTTAATCTCAAATAGCTGGGGGGTTCCCAATGTGTTATTGGAGTACCAACTTGGTTTGTTTGCCTATGATGTGGTATGGTTTAGTAATATCTTCCTTCGAGAATTTACTTTGATTGACTTGGCGTATGCTCACGCATATTCAAGACTGTAAAGAAAGTCTGTCAAGCCTTGATGATCTTTTGTTTCTGAGTAGCGATATAACTTCCATGCCTGATTCAATATTGCTTTGTCGCTTTGCATGATTATGACCGTCATTGCTCTCTTAGTTGGTCGCTCCCAGTCTTTTTGCTAACCTCCACCTGTACTAAGCAAACTAACCATGCAATACATAGCTCATGGGAAAGTAGCCTAAAAACTATTGTGGTGAAGAATATGTTGTTTATGTATCTTATTTCTTATAAGTTGCTTGCTGAGCGGTAACCATGTTTCTGGGGACGCCATCAACTGTCACACTTTTGTTGAATATCATGTGAGTTGCTATGCATGTTCGTCTTGTCTGAAGTAAGGGTGATTTACCGTGGGTTGAATAACTATGCATATTGTTAGAGAAGAACATTGGGCCGCCAACCAAAGCCATGCATCATGGTGGAAGTTTTAGCTTGGACCTTAATCCTCAGTCTCTCATGAGAATATGCTTATGCATTAAAGAGGAGTCCATCATCTATTTTCTATGTTGTCTCGGTATGGATGTCCTCAAGTTGAGATCTATCAAAAACGAGAAATCAAATGCGATCTATCTCCTTGGACCTTTGTACAGGTGGCATAGAGGTACCCCTTTGTGACACTTGGTTAAAACATATGTAATGCAATGATAACCCATGGGGATCCGAGCTAATTAGGACAAGGAGCGAGCACTATTGGTATTCGATGCATGAGGCTTGCAACTTATAGGATGTTTTATACATGACACATATGAAGTACTACTACCGTTGACACAATTGCTTCCATGTTTTCAAATAAAAAGCTCTAGCACTTAACCATCCTTTTTACCTTTATGTTAAAGCACCAACTACTGAGAGCATGATTGTCATTCTGAGTGTAATGTGCATTGTCCCAAAGTAGCATTGTCTTGTGCATGATTGGGATATCGTTTATTCTGAAATGATTGTATCTAGTCATCACTTAAACCTTGAAGGTGCCCTTGCATTTATGTTTTGCATCACTAAAGGGGGCAAGCTAGATATCACTTTATCATATTTGCACATCATGTTCATTGCAAATCTTTTTGATTTTTCAGTTTCATGTTGTAAAACTTTCAGTCATTTGTGATTTTCTCTTGAGGCAACTTAATTACTTTAGAATCATTGTCTCAGTAAGCTTTTCTCATATGACTATGAGAAAGTCTTATATGGTTAATAGCATGTCACCACAGAAATTATTCTTGTCATCATTTACCTACTCGAGGACGAGCAGGAATTAAGCTTGGGGATGTTGATACGTCCAAAACGTATCTATAATTTCTGCTTGCTCCATGCCACTTTTGGGTGATATTGCTATGATATTCATACACTTCCATACACTTTTGATCATATTTGGACTAACTTACTAATCCAGTGCACCCCAGTGCCAGTTTCTGTTTTCGGCTGTTTTTGTATTTCAGGTTTTCACGTTTCGAGAACTGCCCAGAAAAATCCAAAAAAATTATATAAAAAATCAGCGATCCGGAAACAACACTGCGTCCGAAGGGCAGCCTGGGGGGGCCGCAGGGGCTCCAGGCGCCCTGTGGGCGCGCCCCCCCTGGGCCACACCGGGGGGGCGCCTGGGCCCCCCGAAGCCCGTCCGGTTCCCCCCTTTGGCATATATTTAGAGGGACCTCCGAAACCCTCAGAACAGGAACTCTTTTCGCGATCCCATCTCTGTTCCGCCGCCGCCGCCGCTTCCAAGATCGGGAGCACCAGGAGAACTCTTCCCGGCACCCTGCCGGAGGGGAGGATCACCACCGGGAGCTTCTCCACCACCATGGACGCCTCCCGGATGACTCGTGAGTAGTCTCCCTTGGACCATGAGTCCGTGACCAGTAGCTATGTGATGTTCTCCTCCCGTTCTTGTGCTTCACTAATTAGTCCTCGTGAGATGCCCTACATGATCGAGGCACCTATGTAATCCTTATGTTGTTGCTATGTTGAGTTTGCTGGGATCCGATGGATTATGAGATTATGTTCAGATTGATCTTGAGTAATATATTTGATTCACCTCTTTTATATTTTAGTTCATAAGTAATTCTTGCATGTTCTCCGTTGTTACTTATTGCTTTGGCCGAGTAGTAGGTAGTGACTCCAAGAGGGAACGTTATGCTCGAGTGTGGGTTCATGCCCCTCGATGACTAGCTTGAGTGACAGAAACATGAGTCTAGGGGATGTGTTGTTGCCACAAGGGGGAAAACAACGGTGCTTGTGCCCGCGGGTGCAAGGATTGTTTACTTTACGCAAAGTTCTTTTAATGCAGTTGTCTGTTGCATTGAGTTTACACTATGGGTGGGACTCGCAACTTAATACCAGTGAGATGTTCTGGATAGATATCTCAAGGTGGATGATTAGTAGTAGATATTGATGGATTTCGGTCTACTTACTTTGGCGTACCGCCCATGCTTTGAACCTCAACCTTTCTTGCAATGTAGTCAGCATTGGTTTGCGTTCGTGGTCCTGTCAATTGCCCAGCTGTAATTTGTTTACCTCACATAGCTGTTTTATCGTCTTTTGGGAGAGAGACATCACTAGTGAACATCATGAGACTCCGGTCCATATTACCATCATTGATCACATCCACTATTTACTTTTCGCTATTTACTTACTATTGCAAAACACTATCTATCACTACTATCATTGCTTTTAACCCTTTGTGAACTACAAGGCCGGAGGGATTGACAACCTCTCTGTACTCGTTGGGAGCAAAGTTATTTGTATCTGTGTGCAGGTCCACGTTGATTGCTAATTGCGCCGTTAGCAGTTGACACCTACTTGTTGAACCTAGGAGTCTCTCGGGAATCGATCCTTGGCATCTTTGCTAGGGGAAAACACTTCTACTTACTGCATCTTACACCTTCCACTTGGGGTAACCAACGAGGGGTTCGAGGCCCATCAATGCACCCCAGTGCCAGTTTCTGTTTTCGGCTGTTTTTGTATTTCAGGTTTTCACGTTACGAGAACTGCCCAGAAAAATCCAGAAAAATTATATAAAAAATCAGCGTTTCGGAAACAACCCTGCGTCCGAAGGACAGCCTGGGGGGGCCACCAGGGCTCCAGGGACCCTGGCGGCGCCCCCCCCCCCCTGGGCCGCGCCGGGGGGCGCCTGGGCTCCCCGAAGCTTCCCCGATGCTCCCCTTTGGCATATATTTAAAGCGTCCTCCGAAACCCTCAGGACAGGAACTCTTTTCGCGATCCCATCTCTGTTCCGCCGCCGCCGCCGCTTCCAAGATCGGGAGCACCAGGAGAACTCTTCTCGGCACCCTGCCGGAGGGGAGGATCACCACCGAGAGCTTCTCCACCACCATGGACGCCTCCCGGATGACTCGTGAGTAGTCTCCCTTGGACCATGAGTCCATGACCAGTAGCTATGTGATGTTCTCCTCCCGTTCTTGTGCTTCACTAATTAGTCCTCATGAGCTGCCCTACATGATCGAGGCACATATGTAATCCTTATGCTGTTGCTATGTGGAGTTTGCTGGGATCCGATGGATTATGGGATTATGTTCAGATTGATCTTGAGTAATATATTTGATCTACCTCTTTTATATTTATGTTCATAAGTAATTCTTGCATGTTCTCCGTTGTTATTTATTGCTTTGGCGAAGTAATACGTAGTGACTCCAAGAGGGAACGTTATGCTCGATTGTGGGTTCATGCCCCTCGATGACTAGCTTGAGTGACAGAAACATGAGTCTAGGGGATGTGCTGTTGCCACAAGGGGGAAAACAACGGTGCTTGTGCCCGCGGGTGCAAGGACTGTTTACTTTACGCAAAGTTCTTTTAATGCAGTTGTCTATTGCATTGAGTTTACACTATGGGTGGGACTCGCAACTTAATACCAGCGAGATGTTCTGGATAGATATCTCAAGGTGGATGATTAGTAGTAGATATTGATGGATTTTGGTCTACTTATTTTGGCGTACCGCCCATGCTTTGAACCTCAACCTTTCTGCAATGTAATCAGCATTGGTTTGCGTTCGTGGTCCTGTCAATTGCCCAGCTGTAATTTGTTTACCTCACATAGCTGTTTTATCGTCTTTTGGGAGAGAGACATCACTAGTGAACATCATGAGACTCCGGTCCATATTACCATCATTGATCACACCCGCTATTTACTTTTTGCTATTTACTTACTATTGCAAAACACTATCTATCACTACTATCATTGCTTTTAATCCTTTGTGAACTACAAGGCCGGAGGGATTGACAACCTCTCTGTACTCGTTGGGAGCAAAGTTATTTGTATCTGTGTGCAGGTCCACGTTGATTGCTAATTGCGCCGTTAGCAGTTGACACCTACTTGTTGAACCTAGGAGTCTCTGGGGATTCGATCCTTGGTATCTTTGCTAAGGGAAAACACTTCTACATACTGCATCTTACACCTTCCACTTGGGGTAACCAACGAGGGGTTCGAGGCCCATCACTTCTTCTTGGGGCAATTGCAAGTGTTCCACCTGAATTTTGGTACGATTACGTTGCTTCCCAAGAAAACTGACGCTATTAGAATTGAGCAATTCAGGCCGATCTTTCTGCGGAATGTTAGCTTCAAGATTTTCACAAAAGTTGGGACGAACAGGCTTACACAAATTGCACATTCAGTGGTGCATCCGTCACAATCTGCGTTTATGCCTGACAGAAATATTCTGGATGGCGTAGTGGTACTACATGAAACGT
Organism: Secale cereale; assembly: GCA_902687465.1. Lineage (NCBI taxonomy): Eukaryota > Viridiplantae > Streptophyta > Magnoliopsida > Poales > Poaceae > Secale > Secale cereale. The sequence continues at coordinate 725,340,151 of LR738712.1, read as the reverse complement.
TGCATGAACTTCATACAAAAAAACTTGACGGGGTGGTTTTTAAGGTGGACTTCGAAAAAGCGTATGACAAGGTGAAGTGGCCTTTCCTGCAGCAGGCGCTGTGAATGAAAGGTTTCGATCAATCTTGGAGAGAGCAGATTGATTCGTTAACGCAAAAGGGGAGTGTTGGTATAAGAGTCAATGACGATATAGGGCATTATTTTCAAACTCACAAAGGTTTGCGACAAGGAGATCAGATGTCGCCAATCTTATTCAATATTGTCATTGACATGTTGACAATCCTCATAGGAAGGGCGAAGGAAGCTGGACAGGTAGGAGGCCTGGTTCCACATTTAGTAGACGGGGTGTTTCCATCTTGCAGTACGCAGATGATACCATCTTATTCATGGAGCATGATTTGGCGAAAGCTAGGAGCATGAAACTAGTGTTATGCTTGTTTGAGCAATTGTCGGGTTTAAAAATTAATTTTCATAAAAGTGAAGTGTTCTGCTTTGGGAGAGCTAAAGAAGAACAACAAGCTTATAAAGAATTGTTTGGCTGCGACTTGGGGTCTTTGCCATTCACGTATCTGGGTATTCCAATTCATCACCGAAAGCTTACAAACAAAGAATGGAAAATTATTGAAGATCAGTTTGAAAAAAAAGCTAAGCTGCTGGAAGGGTAAGCTTATGTCATACGGAGGATGATTAATTCTTATTAATTCGGTCCTAACCAGTATGCCTATGTTTTTATTGTCCTTTTTCGAAGTTCCGGTTGGAGTTCGGAAAAGGCTCGACTTTTACCGATCTCGGTTCTTTTGGCAGAGCGATGAATCCAAAAGAAAATACAGGCTAGCTAAGTGGGATATTATTTGCAGACCGAAAGACCAAGGGGGTCTAGGAATTGAAAACTTAGAGGTGAAGAATCGATGCTTACTCAGTAAGTGGTTGTTCAGGTTATCTGGTGAGACAGATGCAACCTGGGCACAGATTCTTCGCAATAAGTACCTTCAATCAAAAAATTTGTCCCAGGTGATGGTAAGACCGGCTGACTCGCCTTTTTGGAAGGGACTGATGAGAGTGAAATCAACATTCTTCAACAAAGTAAAATTCATTATTGGGGATGGCACCTCCACTAGATTTTGGGAGGATACATGGCTAGGAGAGACACCTCTGGCACTTCAATATCCATCACTTTATAATATTGTTCAACGGAGAGATGCTTATGTTGATACGATTTTAAATTCCTCTCTGCTAAATGTCCAGTTCCGAAGGACCTTGGTGGGAAATCGATGGGAAGCTTGGCTGCATCTAGTGAGGCGGCTGATGGATGTCCAACTTTCTCAACGTCCAGACCAGCTGCGATGGAGACTAGCTAAGAATGGGGTCTTTTCAGTGAAATCCATGTATCTGGATATTATCAACACTAGTGTGATTCCTAGCTCGAAGCACGTTTGGAAAGTTAAGGTACCTCTAAAAATAAAAGTGTTCATGTGGTTTGTACATAAACGAGTCATTCTAACAAAAGATAATTTGGCAAGAAGGAATTGGTCAGGGTCTAAAAGATATAGTTTTTGTGCTCACGATGAATCTATTAGACACATATTCCTTGATTGCCCTATGGCCAAGATATTATGGAGGTCGGTTCAAATAGCCTTCAATATCAATCCCCCTGTTTTGATTAACATGATATTTGGGACATGGTTACAAGGGATTGATGCCGTAACAGCAAGACATATCCGAGTGGGAGTATGTGCTTTACTATGGGCAATTTGGAATTGCGGAAATGATCTGGTCTTTAACAGAACAACAAACATTCACTTTTTGCAGGTTATCTTCAGAACCACTACTCTTATCCGTATGTGGTCGCTAATCACTCAGACTGAGGCCAGGGATCATTTGGTTACTGCGTCTATCCGATGGGAGATGGTAGCTCGGGATATCTACAACCGGTTTGGATGACGGTCATGTAATAGGATAGGTGTTTAGTAGCTTATCTATCTTTTACCTTTACCTGCCGGCTGTGGCGGTCCTACCTTTTTTAATTCGCAGATTTTGTAAGACCTTTGTTGGATCGTTTATCGTCTAATAAGATGGCCGTATGCATCATTTTGATGCAGAGGCCGGAGCTCAAGCTCCTTTTCTAAAAAAAACACAGTTAGAGATGCTAAAGAATACATCGAGTCACTGCATGTACTCAAGGAGAAATACCTCACCAAGAGGTTCTTGATGGTGTTTAAAGATGTTGACGCGGACAAGAAGCAGATGCTAGAAGAGTTACTGCTGATCATAAGACATGCCAAAAATGGAAGCAGGATCATAATCACCACCAACAGCAGGGCCATTGCGGCGAGCATGGGAACGGTGCAACAAATCAGTCTGAAGGTTATGCCACACCAGGAGTACTGGTTCTTCTTCAAAGCGCACGCATTTGCCGGCAGAGATGTCGAGGATGACCCAAGGATGCTAGCAGAAGGCAAAGCGATTGCAAGGAAGCTAAACAGATCCTTCTTCGGAGCAAAAATCGTCGGCGGGGTGCTGAAGGCTCATCCAAATCCCCAGTTCTGGCGCAAGGTACTGAGAAGCAATATAGGGGGGTTATCTCTGTTGGGCGACGGAATTGAGTACATTGCAGATTTGGCAGAGAATTTGCTACCGACCAGCGCAGACATGTGTAAGGTGACCATTTCTAAGAGTCCATATCCCTCTCAGACTGAACTGGCTAGGCTGGTATATCAGGCAAGTCCTAGTGCTGGTGTTGTTGCCCCGCGTGGTGATAACGGGTTTGCAAGAGTCTTGTTGTGCAGGTCAGTGTTGCCGTTCCAATTATTGTACTACACTGCTCATTGCAGTGTCCACGGGCCAGACTATTTACCAGAGTTCACCAAACTTGAAGGAAGTAGATTTGCCCATCTTACTCCCCTCAAGAAAAGATTTCCTAATATCAGTAATATATGTGTGTGAAGATCAGACAGGAATTACGCCTATTTACATGGAATCGACTGGTCCGTGCAGAGTTGAATACTCTGTTTTGAGTTGCATTGTACTAGTTCTTGTTTATTTCTGTTTTATGAGCTTGCTTGTGTTGCTTCCCTGGCATATACATGAAGCTAGCTTGGATAACTGTAACCTGGCCCTTGATGTGTGGAATGAGAAGTAGTGAGTCTCTTATTTGGTTCCCAGAGCTGTGACAGTAGCTTGATTATCCAGAGTAGTGTTCTGCAGGAGAACATTTGGGAACTCATCATGAAAATCAGGTTAGAAAGAGAGGATAATCAACTTCTTGGTGCATGATGGTGGTCCGTTAACTGGGGGGATGGGTGTGCTTCCCATTGCCGGCAACATGGGAGTCGGGAAGACCACCCTTGTGCAGCATGTCTGCGATGATGAGAGGGTGCACAACCACTTTCCATTAATTTTGTATTCTAATTTCTCATACACCAGGGCAATGGCAAGGAGTGAGGCACCGTTTGTTCTAGGATTTAAACACGAAGTTAGAGATGCTCAAAAATTCATCGAGTCACTGCATGTACTCAAGGAGATATACCTTGGTAAAATCCGAGGAAATATGCTCCTGCTCGGTACCACAACGACAGTTTCATAACAGCAGGAATCCCTGTTCTTGGCTTCTCACGGGTAGAAGATGGACACTGTCAATTGGTCTTGCAAATTCTCTAGTGAGTGCTGTTTGCAAGGTGTCCTAAATTTACCTGATAGAACAGCAGCACCCTGTGCAGGCGCACACAAATGATCTTCACCCACCTGAGTCTGCATTGTGCGTGCTAGACCTGCAAGATGTCACCACAAGGAAACACAACTCTGTAAATGCGGCTCCGGGATAACACAACATTTGACATGTCAGTTGCACTGCAAGCACCAGTGATTAGACAATATAGACAGGTTGTAAGCATGCATACAAGAACTGCTAGTGCAAAGAAGGACTTATTGCATAGCATATAAGGCAAAGCTCATTTGTACCAGAGAAGAGGCCTTCACCTTGGTGTTTTCCGAGGAAATTTGCTCCTGCTCAGTGCCGCATTCACCTGGCAATGGTTACAGCAGAGCAGGAATACCTTTCTTCACCTTCTCTTCCTGCCTGGAAGCTCTCATTTTCTTGGCTTCCCACATGTAGAAGATAGACTGTTAATTAGTATAGCAAATTGTCAACTACTTGATGTTTGCAAGGTGAGGCGAAGCCACGAGGGTGTCCTAAATTTACATGATACAATAGCACTGTCTGCAGCCACACACAGATGATCGTCGATGATGGATTTTCAGTTTCAGATAATTCACAAGGCCAGATACCCATACCACCTGAACTTGAACTGTACTACGTATAACCTGTAAGAAATGACAGGAAAGAAACCAAACTACTCCCTCTGTTCACTTTTATACTCCCTCCATTCCACAATGTAGTGCTTCCTCTATCCTCGTGCTTCAACTTTGACCGTAAATTTAACCAACGAGACCGACTGCGGCGGGAGAAAAAATTACATGATTGAAAACTTCTTTTGAATACGAATTCATTGGTATAACTTTTGCTCCCGCCGCAGACGGTCTCGTGGGTTAAATTTATGGTCAAAGTTGAACCTCGGGAAGCGCGGGCGCACTATATTTCGGAACGGAGGGAGTAAGTCCTTGAAGACATTTCAGACAATGTGTGAAATAGTTCATTTTCTTATGTCTGAAACGACTTATAAAAGTGAACTGAGGGAGTATGTAAAATTGGCTGATGGAAGATAACACTCCCAGCATCTCAATTGCACTGCAAGCACACCAGCGTTTAGACATTATTATAGACAGGTTGTAAGCATGCATACAAGTTATTCAGCTTTCGTTTGCAAATATTGAGTGGTCTGTGATCCTAGATTTAAATGAAGTAACAACCACATTTACAGAGAACTAACCTCTGTCACATCTTCACGGTCAGGTTATCAACATCCACCAACATAAACAAAATTCAGAATCACTTCGAGCAGAGCTGAAAGCCCACCAATTGAGGAGTTCATCAGATCCCTGTTACAAACAACAAGCAAGGCCACTGAATCACATGACCACCAATCAAGAACAAAAGAGAACACCAGCAAAATAATAAAATCCATGGGAATAGTTCAACCCCATCTGACAAAACACCACAGCAAAATCACAGAGTAATCAAGCGGTAAAACAGAGGACAGAATTAGCATCAGATGTAACTGAACTTTTCATTGCCATCTCATTCCAGGCTACATAGGAACATATGACCACCTCATATCAACACCAACAGGCAGAAGACACCAGACAGGAACGACTACTACCAAGTATTGTCACCGGCGGCGACCGAAAACCTAGGCGCGCTCCCCCCGGATGCGGCGGGCGAGCTGGATGTCCTTGGGCATGATGGTGACGCGCTTGGCGTGGATGGCGCACAGGTTCGTGTCCTCGAACAGCCCCACCAGGTACGCCTCGGCGGCCTCCTGGAGCGCCGACACGGCGGAGCTCTGGAACCTGAGGTCCGTCTTGAAGTCCTGCGCGATCTCCCGCACCAGGCGCTGGAAGGGGAGCTTGCGGATGAGCAGCTCCGTGCTCTTCTGGTACTTGCGGATCTCCCGGAGCGCCACGGTCCCCGGGCGGAAGCGGTGGGGCTTCTTCACGCCGCCGGTGGCCGGGGCCGACTTGCGCGCCGCCTTGGTCGCCAGCTGCTTCCTCGGCGCCTTGCCGCCGGTGGACTTGCGCGCCGTCTGCTTCGTGCGGGCCATCGCCGTCTACTTCGCCGGTGAGGGATTTGAGTTTGGGTGGAATGGGATGGAGGAGGCGGCAGGGGTTAAATTGGGGGAGACGGCGCGGGGTGGGGTGGACAGGAGGGAGATGAAGTCTGGAACGTCCGATTGGTTGAGGATGGACGGATGGGATGTGTTTTAGGGGTGAGCACACGGATCGTGGGGGCGCGATCCGTGGGATGGATGTTGGTGCGATGTGATTGGCTGGGTGATGTTTTTTTTCAATAATTTGGGATTTCAAAACGTTCTAAAATTAAAAACTGCATTTAAAAATCAAAAAACATTAAATTATCACGGATTAGAAAATTGAGATTTTTATAAAAATGTTCGCATGTTCAAATAATGTTCATGATTATGAAAAAATGTTCGCGGTTTTACCAAAAAAAAAAAATCAATTAACGTTTAAAAATTTTCTAACCCCCACCGGCTCCACTCGTCATGTGACACGTGGAGCGGGTTTAAGACCATGTCTGGCCATTTCTATAATATAACTATAGTGCAGCTACAGTGTTGCTCTAATATTTGATCCAGTTTCAGATATATTTGGTGAGCCAGTGATAGGGCCCCCAAATCAAAAGAGTGAATAAGGACAATGCAATGGGTTTCTCTCCATCCCCAATGGTCTGCAGACCGATTATCTTTGATTCGGTTTTCAAAGATATAGTAATGACCTTCTTCTATAGGCATTATCAAATCCAAAAAATGATTAAACTTTACAAGGAACTTTCTGCAAGTTTCTTTATCGCAAATCGTTCCCATTCCCTGGACCATCAAATAATATCAGCGATTGTAACAATAAAGAAAAGACTAGAGCAAAGGTTTTCCCTATGGCTGTATACACGTGTTTCGGATAATAAGATAGATCAACATTGCATTGGTAAGCAATAAGATATATAATTTGTAAACAAGTGGGTGATGTGTCCTTATATAATTTCTAAACAAGTATGTGGGTGATACGTCATTATATAATTTGTAAACAAGTATGTGGGTGATGTGTCCTTGTGCCGTGACGACCGGCTGTTTTCGCATAGAGGCTTGGGTTGTCCAACCTTGGCCCTAATCCATCTTGCAGGGATGTCTCAGCTATTAGGATAAACCAAACCAACGCACTAGCGTTCCGTGACTGCAATGTTGTCTTCTCCAAGGAATTCTTCTCCAGAGAATTGGTTTCGGCTACCGTACTAGCTTTACTATCACAGGTCTTCGGTGTAACCTTTCACTCTCCCTTGTCCATTCCATCGATCTTTGATGCCTTGGGTACCGGCGAATCCTGAGGAGACAAGAGACAAATAATTGTACAAAAATATAAAAGAAAGTCACATTGCCAATCCCATCTTACAATTACTTAATACCCTCTGTTCCAAAATAGCTATAATAATCAACTATCTTTTTTTCTAGGCATGTAACCATGACACATCAATACCTTTGTATGTCAATCATAAATCATAAGTTACATTCTTAGCAGCGACACCGGTGCTGCAAGTGAGAGGCGGTGGGAGGGCAGTGCTTAGCGCGGCCATGGCTACGAGCGTCGGTGGTGGGGAAGACCCGGTGCCGCGACAGCCGGCCGGTGTTGTGCTCGGTAGGGGATGGGGGGCAACGAAGCCATGCAGGAGTGGGAGATGGGGATGGGAGAGTCGCGGGCGTGGGGGAGTTCCTTTTCATGGCGCTTCGATCCAAACAGGATGCAACGCAGCACATCGGACAGATAGCAGGCGACCGGTCGGGGTGGTCGACCGCCGTGCAGCGTCCAAAAATAAACACCCGGAAACCCATACTGAATTAACCGAAATGGCTGGTCAATTTGGTTTTTTGCGATCGTTTCAGTGGCAAAAGGGTTCAGAGTACGGTATTTTTTTTGTCAGTTTTGGCTTGGCAGAAAAGGGATACACCACGTACAGCGATATTTTTCTAGTAAAAAAAAACTTCGTATAGCTCATCATGTCAAAAAAGAAAAAGAAAAACTCGTATAGCTCCTTCTAATGTATACGTGGGTCCATCCCACCGAGCCATCTTCTTCTATCTTCTGTTTGAATCTATCTACTCTCCCTGCAAAGCTCGGAGCCGTCTTGGCAGGCAGTCCACCCGACCAAACCATAGGCAGAGGCTGCTGTCACCGGAAGCTCCCCTCGTATTCCGTGGCTGCGCCGGACGCCGGTGCATCACCAAGCGAGACGCCGGACGCCGGACGCCACAGCCTGAACCTCAACACATTAATCCAGCAATTCGTCGTTTGGTAAGCTACAAATCCATGCATCAAAGGCAGAGTAATTTTCTCACGGCAGAACAGCAGTTTGGGTACAAGCTAGCACAAGCACAGCACAGCGTTTCTACCCCTGCTAATCAAGAAAAAGGTCAGTAGTGACATTTGTACAAATAGACAATGATCTTTGTAAAAATTATGTTTCCCCCTGTTAGAAGGGAGAGAGATGTTTGGTGGAATAGTTGTTGTATTGCTTGAGCCTCGTGAGCATATATATAGGAGTACAATAATCTACTTGGAGTACAAGACAAGCCAGAACAAATCCTAGTATATCTCTTCTTTCCTAATAAACATTATACTCAACATCCCCCCGCAGTCACAACGGTAGCGACGCAGACGATGAGACTGGAGAAGAATCCGAAGGCAAGCCGACGGACACCCCCCCCACAGTCGAAACGATCGACGCATCGCGAAGTCGTGACTGGAGTGGAAACCGACGAGGTTGCTCAAGCAGGCGGTAGCACTTTGTGCCGTTTGTCGATGTAGCCGAGAGCGTAGGGTGGTGGAGCCGTGGTCGAGGTAGCCGTGCGAAGAATGCCGTGGTCGATGTCGAGTCGGGGTAGCCGGTGTCGAGGAAGTCGCCGTGGAGCCGCAGGCGCAAGGAGGCGCCGAGTTAGTCATGGGCGCAGTGGTGTCGGAGTAGTGGTGCATCGGGAGGAAGATGTTGTTGACGACGCGTCGCGGCGGGTTTGCCAAGCCCGGGGACACATCGTAGACGAAGGCACGCTCCGGTGTTGCCAGCATCGGGCACACGTAGACGGACGAAGACGAAGTTGACGAAGCGCCGACCAGGCTTGCCAAGCCCGGGGACACGCCGTGGATGAAGGCACGCATCGGTGTTGCCAGCACCGGGCATGCGTAGACGAGGGACCTGCACGAGTTGTACGCCATGTCGGAGAAGTCGGAGGAGCCAGCAGAGAAGAACTCGACGACGATTGCGGCGTCCATCGGCGCTGGGCCGACGTCACCAACGGTGGTCAGAGTAGACGAAGTGGTCGGGGTAGATGACGGCGACGCTGGCGACGGGCTGGTGCTTGGACGAAGACGAAGGGGGTGGACGGGCGACGGCGGCGGCAGCTAGGTTAGGTTTGCGGCGGCGGTGCTCGAAGTAGGCGAAGAACCCTGACAGCGTGACGAAGACCGGCGTGGACGGTGGCGTTCCCGCGCCAAGAAGACGGCGCGGCGTATATCACGGGAGGTCGATGCGCGGTGACGGCGGAGTGGACAGCGGGCCGCGACGCTACGGCCCGAAGGGGCGACACGGCGACGGCAGGCGGGTCGAGGCGACGGCGATACCATGTTAGAAGGGAGAGAGATGTTTGGTGGAATAGTTGTTGTATTGCTTGAGCCTCGTGAGCATATATATAGGAGTACAATGATCTACTTGGAGTACAAGACAAGCCAGAACAAATCCTAATATATCTCTTCTTTCCTAATAAACATTATACTGAACACCCCTTCTATGCGGCCTTCTATCAAGCTTTACTTGGCGCACTTTGCTCCTTACTTTGACCTACTTTCAGATACTTATATTATGTATGTATGCCCTGCTTTGTACACTAGTCATGGCGAGAAAGAATAAAAACCGGCGCCCAGGTGGAGGTGGAGGTGGCGAAGGCGGGATAGGTCCTTGCCCATCAAGTACAGTCTCGCTTCGTCTTCCTCGACTCAAAGAGCTTGTTCTTGGCGAAAGCCTTAAGCGCCCTGGATTTGTTTCCTGTGGTGAAAGCTATGATGTGAAGGCCAACTATTTTAAACCATCTAGTTATAATGAAAACCTTCACCGATATGATGTAAGATTATTTTTTTCAAGACAACTTTGCCATATTGTACGAAGTGCTTATCATGGTATCATCGCAATGATCTTTCATTTCATTTGTAGTACTATTTTGTTTATAGGTATGCATAAATCCCAAGGCTACCTCATCGGGCGTCAGTCGTGCTGTCATGAGACAACTTGTGACTATGTATGGGCAGTCACGTTTGGGTGGGCGTCTTCGGGAATGTATCTGGTGCACCGGGGCAATTGGTGCTACCGGTGCACCGGACTCCGTTGCATACTAAAAAATGTTTGAAAAAATCCGGACAAAAATTTAGTGCATTGACATAACATCAATGTAAGTTGTCAGAAAAATTCAAGTCAAAATTCGAAACATTGCTCGAGATACAAAAATGACAAATTCGACATCAATGTGCTAATGGGCCAAAACTAAAGCCCAACTTGTGTTATGTACTATTCAGTGTCAAATTTGTCATTTTTGTATCTCGAGCAATGTTTCGAATTTTGATTTGAATTTTTGTGACAACTTACATTGATGTTGTGTCAATCCACTAAATTTTTGTCCGGATTTTTCGAACATTTTTGAGTGTGCAACATGGGGCCGGTGCACCGGTAGCACCAATTGACCCGGTGCACCAGATACATTCCCGGGCGTCTTCCTGCATAGAGAGAAGTCCACATTTCAACCCTCAACTAACCACGGCGTTTGATTTTCAACCCTCAACTCTAAAACCGGTCGAATTTCAACCCTGAACTTGTCACACAGTCCACTTTACCCCCCTTGACTCGGTTTCTGGCAAGTCAAGTGGTTTTGACCCGGTCAAAGTTGACTGGGCAGCCCAGTCAGCAGCCACGCACACATCCATCCAACCCTATCCCCATCTCTCTCTCTGGTTCGTTCAGAAGCTCACCCCCGACCCAAGTCCACCCCGCCGCCGCCTGGGTCGCAAGGGACGCCGCCACCCGCGGCCAGCACCTCCACCGCCGGCGACCGGAGACCGGCGGCGCCGCCACACCACGGCAGGTTCGCCCTCTCTTCCCTCCCTTCCTCTCTCCATTCCTCCCTCCCTTCCTCCCTCTGTTCCCCTTAGTCGCCGGCGAGCTGCTGCTAACCCTAGCCGCCGGCGAGCTACTAGATTGGGCTGCTGCTGCTAACCCTAGTGCCGTGCTGCTGCTGCGGTCGCCGCCGGCTAGCTCCTGCTGCTTCTGCCGCCCCAATACTACTTCCGGTTTTTCCTTTTTATTAGAACGGGAATACATATAAAAGATACTTGGTTCAGAACACTACAAATTATCCCCTAGTAATGATTTGTTGTTTTTTCATCTCTTGTAGGTTGAATGGATGCTCTGGATTTCTTGGTTGTGCGATTCCATTTCGATGGTGCATTTGTGCGTGAGGGTCATAATTTGGAATATGTTGGAGGCAGGGAGGAAATTGCTCATGTCAAGCGGCACAGTTTGTCCTTAGACACTATCATTGTTAATCTGAAAGTGCATTACAGTGTTGCTCGACGAGGAGAAATCATGATGCTGCATTGGTTATGTCCTGGAAAACAATTGTCTGATGGATTGATGGCATTGGTTGATGAAAATTCTGTGAAGTACATGCTCTCATATGAAACAGATGGAGGTGTAGTGGACATCTATGTTGAGGACAATAGTAGTAATGAGCCAGAACAACAAAGTTATTGGGATGATGAAGTACCCGCAGGCGGTGAAGAGAATTCAAAGCAAAGTTTTGGGGATGATGAAGTACTTGCTGGTGGTAAAAAGGAATCAAAGCAAAGTGATGCTGTTGATGGCAATGGTACCGATTGTTCATCCGATAGTGACTTTGTGTTATCGGATTGCTCAACATCCGATGATGAGGTGGAGGAGATTAGGCAGAAGTACAAGATTTTCAAGAGCAAGAGCAAGGACAAGGGCAAGGGCAGCACTGATATGGAGAAGCCCGTTGCACCTGAAGCCATTAGGGTTGTGGAGCCTCGCTGTTTCCCAGCAATCAGCATGTTTGAAGCCATTAGGGTGAAGATAATGGCTCGGATAGAATATCAAAGAACAGAGGCGGACAAGTGGACTGGTACCATTTGTCCCACGGTACTTAGAAAACTGAAGAAAAGCATAAATGCCTCTGCCTATTGTCATGCTGTTTGGAATGGTGAAGATTTATATGAGGTGACTCATAGAGAACATAGGTTCCAAGTGAATCTAGAAAAGTGGACGTGTAGTTGCAGATATTGGCAACTATCTGGTCTTCCATGCCCTCATGCTATATCATGCATTTTTTTCAAAACCAACAACATAGATGATTACATTGACAAGTGCTATAGCATAGAAGCATTCAAGAAAACTTATGCTTTTTGCCTTCAACCTGTGGAAGGCAGACCTGCATGGCCTGTGTCTGAGAGGCCAAGACCTAATCCACCAGGGGAGATTACGATGCCCGGTAGGAAGAAAAAGCAAAGGACCAGAGAGCAACAAGAGAAGCCAAGGTGCGCCACTAGGGTTTCTAAGAGAGGTACAAAGATAAGATGCAGCATGTGCAAGTTACATGGGCACAACAGGACATCATGCAAAGCAAGAAATGGCACAGGGAATTCAAATACACCAATGCAGCAGCCTCCTGAGCAAGGCCAAGGTCCTGCTAGAAGCAAAGCACCATCGGCTGCTTCCAAACAGCCTGCTGCAAGCCAAACTGCAACAAGTAGCCAAGCACCATGTGCTAGTCAAGGGCCAGATATGGTAAGCTATCCAGGAAATATGTATGAACAAACCTGATTACACTATCATGTATATATAACTAACATTTGTCATGTTTCTTGTAGCCTTCACGCCAGAGCAGCACTAGGCAGAGCAAAAGGAAGGCCACTGAGGAAGTGGCTGCACCTAACCCAAAGAGAAGGGCGCCAACTGGAAGCAGCAGTAGGTCCAACAATTTCTCCGGAAATACAATTAATGTGCAAAGAAGCTCCAATGTCAATGTTAATGTATCTACCGGCAATTCTAGAGCTAGAGCTAGCAGCAGAGTTGTCAAGCACACAAAGAAGTATGCGGGGTTTCGAAGGCTGCTTGGATTTGAATCATGAATCAGCTAGCAACATCGCTGTTTGCCAGAAATGCATTATGTATTGTGTGAGACATCTATGTGTTGTGTTTGAGACCTCATCTATGTATTGTGTGTGAGACATCTATGTGTTTTGTTTGAGACATCTATATATTTTGTTTCAGATCACTTCTTGTGTTTGCGATCATTTTTCCATATGATGACCAAATGCTACCAAATGGTACCAAAATGCTACCAAATGGTACCAAAATGCTGCCCAAATTTTGAACCAAAAAAAAAGTGCCCAGAAAATTCTGAAATTTTTACACAACAACACTCATATGATGTATACATAGCTGGGAAATTTTCAACTTAAATGGATTTATAGATTGAGAGAACCATCAATTTTTCAAATTCAGCCACTATTCGGTCAAAATTTTGAACCGAAAAAAAAGTGCCCAGAAAATTCTGAAATTTTTACACAACAACACTCATATGATGTTTAGATAGCTGGGAAATTTTCAACTTAAATGGATTTACAGATTGAGAAAATCATCCATTTTCCAAATTCAGCCACTATTCGGTCACAATTTGGATCATAGGTTCAAAAGGTACAAATTTCCATCACCGCAACATACATCATGGGTTCAACCCTATAATCTGCTACATCACAAAGAGATCTCCATCACAAACTACATCATGCATACATACTACAGCATCAGATCACACAAGTTGTCACTAAAACAGCAACTAAAGTGATTGCAATGCTCAAGACAGCAACAATGCATCTAATCTTCACCTCTCCCTTCACTTCTAGTTTCTTCAAAGCCCTTGTTTTCTCATCAACTTCCGCTTCAAAATCTTCTATGGCTGCATCAGACATGGCTAGATCCAACTCTAACTTGAGCATCTCCTCACGGCAGCGCTTTGAATTGGCCTTCTCTTCATCCACCTGACGTCTCAGCTCATTAATCACCTCTTCCATGTGTATCTTCTCTCTCTCCAACTGAGCAATTTCATCTTGATATGAAGCATAGTGAGGATCATCAAACTGCCTCTGGAACTATTAAAATGGCAACAAAAAGGGCATAATGAGTCATCAACTACATCAACACAATAAATCCTCATTTGGCAATGAACATCACACAGCACAATTTAACCCTTACAAGCAGTTCCTCCGACGGTGGCGATGGTGACCGTGGCCAGGACATGATTGAATCGCCTCCCTCGCCGGTGTAACCGCTGCGGCCCGACATTGTCTGAACCTAAAAAAGTGCATACAAGTTAACCAAATGGTGAGCTTGGTGGAGGCGGCTAGGGTTAGCAGCAGCTAGACAGCGGCGTCACCACCACCAGCTAGCTAGTGGGGCGCCGGAAGCAGCAGGACCAAGCCGGCCGGGGCAGCGAAGCAGCAGGAGCAGAGCAAGGCGCAGCAGCAGCACCTCGCGGGCGACTTAGGGAACAGAGGGAGTGAGGGAGAAGGGAGGGAGGAGGGGGAAAGAGAGGTGGACCTGCGCGGTGCGGCGGCGCCGCCGGTCTCCGGTGGCCGGCGGTGGGGGTGGTGGCCGCGGGCGGCGGGCGGCGGGCGGCGGCGGCGGTGTGGAGTGGGTCGGGGAGTCGGGTGTGGCTGTGAAACGGAGGGAGAGAGATGGGGATAGGGTTGGATGGATGTGTGCGTGGCTGCTGACTGGGCTGCCCAGTCAGCTTTGACCGGGTCAAAACCACTTGACTTGCCAGAAACCGAGTCAAGGGGGGTAAAGTGGACTGTGTGACAAGTTCAGGGTTGAAATTCGACCGGTTTTAGAGTTGAGGGTTGAAAATCAAACGCCGTGGTTAGTTGAGGGTTGAAATGTGGACTTCTCTCTCCTGCATATGACGGAAAGACAAGATTATATACATCTGGTCTGTTTGCATTTACTTCCGAGTCCTTTGAAGTGACACTACATGATCAGGAAGATAGTCTTGGTGGTGGGCAAGCCTCACAGTCACAGGGGTATGGTATTCTGGGCATATCATTAACCTGATCTAATTAGCGTTCTTTACTGATGTTGCTGCTCTCTCAAAGGCATGACAGAATATTTCTTGTCACGATAAAATTGGATGCAATTTTGTCCGGAGGAGTCAATATTGAAGAATTTCGTCAAGCATTTGAAACCGTTATACGTGAATTGTCCACTGGAAGGTTATATTTGTTGTCACCAAGCTCTTTCAGTATCTTTATTTTTATCGATTACCAAAATCCTTCCTGTCTTCATGTGTAGGTATCACCCAGTTGGCGGATCATATTATTCACCTCGACTTGGTGAGGGCTTGAAAAACTGTTGTGGCTTTTATCAGAGCGTACGATGCACTCAGATGGGAGTTTCACTAAATATTGGTTAGATCCCAATCATGACCTTGGCATTTCATATATTCCAGCTATGTGAAGGGAAATTTTCCCTTCGTAATAATTATGGCCACTTTGTAATGCTTGTTTGCAGAATGGGTTGCAGTGGATCTAGTGTTCGGCCATATAATTTTCACACCTTGCTTCTCAGAGTCGCAGGTAGAAAATGGGCTGACAATCGGCCTTGTACACAGCACAAATTTCACCTGAGAGGAAAAAGAACACTGAATCTTACAACAACACAAACACAATAACAGAGCAGAACAGAATCGCCATATTTTGTTTTCCAATTTCCAATCATCTAAGTCATGTGAGTTTATGAATCATCCACTCCCTCCGTTCGGAATTACTTGTCTCGGAAATGGATATATCTAGAACTAAAATACGTCTAGATACATCAATTTCTACGACAAGTAATTCCGAACGGAGGGAGTAATTACCAGGGATCAAGAAAAACAAATGGCAGCAGGGGACAAAATTAGATCAGAATATAACTGAATTTTCCTTTGCCATTAGAAGATAACTGAATCTCAGGGCAACA
>LR738712.1:725262859-725324331 GCA_902687465.1 Secale cereale | reverse complement strand
AACAGAGCAGAACCAAAGCACCAAATCCAAGGGACAAAATTAATTACAGCATCCATTCTTCAATCCCATCAGTGATGCTTTTCAATCATCTAATTAACAAATAACAACCATGGGACAAAATTGCATCAGAGGATAACTGAACTTTTCATTGCCATTTCATTTCAGCATCAGAACATCAGGAAAGCACACCGGACAGCAAGCATCATATCAACTCTACAGTGACACCGGCACACATCCTTACAAGCAGATCGCAAGACACGAGCTGCTACAGGCAAACCTAGGCGCGCTCCCCGCGGATGCGGCGGGCGAGCTGGATGTCCTTGGGCATGATGGTGACGCGCTTGGCGTGGATGGCGCACAGGTTCGTGTCCTCGAAGAGACCCACCAAATAGGACTCGGCGGCCTCCTGCAGGGCGGAGACGGCGGAGGACTGGAAGCGGAGGTCGGTCTTGAAGTCCTGCGCGATCTCCCTCACCAGGCGCTGGAAGGGCAGCTTGCGGATGAGCAGCTCCGTGCTCTTCTGGTACTTGCGGATCTCTCGGAGCGCGACGGTTCCGGGGCGGAAGCGGTGGGGCTTCTTCACGCCGCCGGTGGCCGGGGCCGACTTGCGCGCCGCCTTGGTCGCCAGCTGCTTCCTCGGCGCCTTGCCGCCGGTGGACTTGCGCGCCGTCTGCTTCGTGCGGGCCATCGGAGCTGGAGGTGGGTTTGAGTGGGGATGCTTCGCCGGTGTGGGATCTGAGCTGTGGTGTGGTCCGGTGGGAGGCGCGGGGGTTAAATAGATAGGGGAGAGGGGTGGGCGGGGGTCGGGGAAATTTTGGGGGCAGAAGGTGCGGGCTGGAGGAGGGAGATGAAGTTTGGGGCGTTGGATCGGTGGGAGATGGACGGTTGAGATTTGGTTTTGTGGCGAGCACGCGGATCGTGGGGGGCGATCCGTGGGATGGGGTTTCGTGTGACGTGATTGGCTGGCCGAGGTGTGTATCCTTACACAGTTTTAGGATTTTTCTATGTCAGAGGAAAAAATCAACCACTCGAACCTTTTTAAAAAGTTTCTTTGTTTTTCTTGTGACGTTGAATACTCAAAATTCCTGGCGCTAACTAGTTTGGTAGGATTCAACATGACATGGCACTTTAATCTTGTACTGTATTTTTTTCTACTCTTGCATTAAAGAAAAATTGCAAATGGAAGGGACCCTGAAATTGTTCGTCCTTAAGTGTCCAGAGATACATTTCCTCTTTGGATGCAGTTGTATTTCTTTCACTGGTTTATATTTCTTTCCCTAGTTTATAAAATTTATGACAACTTAGAAGAAATGAACATTCATACGTGGTACGAGCTAAGTGTCTCGTGCTTCGTTATGGAAAACAAATGTATGTATGAATAGCATGCCATGTTCCAGGATAGCACGCGTCATTCTATATTCTTTGTTAGTTGTTGAGAAGTGTTGAAAATCAAAATAAGATAGTCATGGCCCGTCATACATGTGCTAATCGCAAACAATATGTTTCATGTTCCAACGGAGAGCAAGGAGATAGTAGATAATTTTCTCAGAACATGTTTTCATCTCGTTTTATGAATAAAGTCACATGGCCTAGGGAAACATGATTTGTGAATCATGATAACAAGCACTAGGAGTACACTACTAGCATAACTTTCCATTGACATTTCATTCCAACATCAGGCTACATATCAACACCACCAACAGAAGAACCAGACACGAACGGCTACAACCCAGTATTGTCACCGGCGGCGACCGAAAACCTAGGCCCTCTCCCCTCGGATGCGGCAGGCGAGCTGGATGTCCTTGGGCATGATGGTGACGCGCTTGGCGTGGATGGCGCAGAGGTTGGTGTCCTCGAACAGCCCCACCAAATAGGCATCGGCGGCCTCCTGTAGGGCGGACACAGCGGAGGACTGGAACCTGAGGTCGGTCTTGAAGTCATGGGCGATTTCCCTCACCTGACTTGGAATTCTATGCACTTTGGAACTATTAGCAAGCATCCGCAACTACTAACGTTCATTAAGGTAAAACCCAACCATAGCATTAAGATATATTGGTCCCGCTTCAATCCCGTATGCATCAATTTCTATGCTAGGTTGAAGCTTTTGTCACTCTTGCCCTCCAATACATAGTCCTATCAACATAAAACTAACCCTATGGTGTGATCCACGCGCGCGCTCATATGATGGGCACCAAAGGACAGCAACATAACCACAAGCAAATTAAACCAATCATAGGAATTCACCAATTGCTGATAGGACAACGAAAATCTACTCAAACATCATAGGATGGCAACACATCATTGGGTAATAATATGAAGCATAAAGCATCATGTTCAAGCAGAGGGTACAGTGATAACCCACAAGTGTAGGGGATCGCAACAGTTTTCGAGGGTAAAGTATTCAACCCAAATTTATTAATTCGACACAAGGGGAGCCAAAAAATACTCTTAAGTATTAGCAGATGAGTTGTCAATTCAACCACACCTGGAAACTTAGTATCTGCAGCAAGGTAGTTTAGTAGCAAAGTAATATGGTAATAGTGGTAACAACAATAAAAGTAACGGTAGTGTTTTTGTAGTTTTTGTAATAGTAGCAGCGGAAAAGTAAATAAGCAACTAGCAATATGGGAAAATCTCGTAGGTATTGGATCGGTGATGGGGAATTATGTCGGATGCAATTCATCATGTAGAAGTTATAACCTAGGGTGACACAGAACTGGCTCCAGTTCATCAATGTAATGTAGGCATGTATTCCGAATATAGTCATACGTGCTTATGGAAAAGAACTTGCATGACATCTTTTGTCCTACCCTCCCGTGGTAGCGGGGTCCTATTGGAAACTAAGGGATATTAAGGCCTCCTTTTAATAGAGTACCGGACCAAAGCATTAACACATAGTGAATACATGAACTCCTCAAACTACGGTCATCACCAGGAGTGGTCCCGATTATTGTCACTTCGGGGTTGCCGGATCATAACACATAGTAGGTGACTATAGACTTGCAAGATAGGATCAAGAACACACATATATTCATGAAAACATAATAGGTTCAGATCTAAAATCATGGCACTCGGGCCCTAGTGACAAGCATTAAGCATAGCAAAGTCATAGCAACATCAATCTCAGAACATAGTGGATACTAGGGATCAAACCGTAACAAAACTAACTCGATTACATGATAGATCTCATCCAACCCGTCACCGTCCAGCAAGCATACGATGGAATTACTCACGCACGGCGGTGAGCATCATGAATTTGGTGATGGAGGAAGGTTGATGATGATCTCCACTCTCCGGAGCCCCGAACGGACTCCAGAACAACCCTCCCGAAAGAGATTAGGGCTTGGCGGCGGCTACGTATCGTAAAACGTGATAATTCCTTCTCTCTGATTTTTTTCTCCCCGAAAGTGAATATATGGGGTCCGGAGATATGTCGATGGAGCACCAGGGGGCCCACGAGGCAGGGGGGCGCGCCCCCCCACCCTCGTGGACAGGGTGTGGCCCCCCTGGTCTGGATCTTTCCGTAGGTATTTTTTATATTTTCCAAAATAATTCTCCGTGAATTTTCAGGTCATTCCGAAAACTTTTATTTATGCACAAAAACAACACCATGGTAATTCTGCTGAAAACAGCGTCAGTTCGGGTTGGTTCCATTCAAATCATGCAAGTTAGAGTCCAAAACAAGGGTAAAAGTGTTTGGAAAAGTAGATACGTTGGAGACGTATCAACTCCCCCGAGCTTAAACCTTTGCTTGTCCTCAAGCAATTCAGTTGATAAACTGAAAGTGATAAAGAAAAACTTTGACAAACTCTGTTTGCTCCTGTTGTTATAAATATGGAAGCCAACATTCAGGTTTTCAGCCAAGATCATGAACTAACCACATTCATAATAACTTTCAGGTCTCATGTCTGCTCATATTAATGGCATAATCAACTAGCGAGCAATAATGATAAACCTCGAATGACAACACTTTCTCAAAACAATCATAATATGATATAACAAGATGGTATCTCGCTAGCCCTTTCTGAGACCGCAAAACATAAATGCAAAGCACCTTTAAAGATCAAGGACTGACTAGACATTGTAATTCATGGTAAAAGAGATCCAGTCATGATCATACTCAATGCAAAATTAATAGTAATACATGCAAATGACAGAGGTGCTCTCCTACTGGTGCTCTTTTATAAGAGGATGATGACTCAGCATAAAAGTAAATAGATAGGCCCTTCGCAGAGGGAAGCAGGGATTTGTAGAGGTGCCAAAGCTCGATTTTTAAATAGAGATGAATAAAATTTTGAGCGGTATACTTTCATTGTCAACATAACAACCAAGAATCTCGATATCTCCCATGCTACGCACATTATAGGCGGTTCCCAAACAGAATGGTAAAGTTTATACTCCCCTAACCACCAACCAGCACACTCCACGGCTAGCCAAAAACAACGGGTACCGTCCAAACCAGCAACAGCCCTGGGGGAGTTTTGTTTAATTATTATGATTTGAGCATGGGACTCGGCATCCCGGTTACCAGCCATTTTCCCAAGAATGATGAGCGGAGTCCACTCATCGTGAGAATAACCCACCTAGCATTGAAGATATAGACAACCCTAGTTGATACATGAGCTGTTCGAGCATACAAAACACAATTTCATTTGAAGGTTTAGAGTTTGGCACATACAAATTTACTTGGAACGACAGGTAAATACCGCATATAGGAAGGTATGGTGGACTCATATGGAATAACTTTGGGGTTTATGGAAGTGGATGCACAAGCAGTATTCCCGCTTAGTACAGGTGAAGGCTAGAAAGAGACTCGGAAGCGACCAGCTAGAGAGCGACAAACGGTCATGAACATGCATTAAAATTAATCAACAATGAATGCAAGCATGAGTAGGATATAAATCACCATGACCATAAATATCATGGAGGCTATGTTGATTTGTTTCAACTACATGGGTGAACATGTGCCAAGTCAGACCACTTGAATCGTTCAAAAGAGGATACCACCCTAATCATACCACATCACAACCATTTTGATATCATGTTGGCATGCAATATAGACCATTATAAACTCTCAGCTAATTAAGCATGGCATAAGCAGCTATGATCTCTAATTGTCATTGCAAGCATGTTTCATTCATAACAGGCTGAATCAGGAATGATGAACTATCATATTTACAAAAACAAGAGAGGTCGAGTTCATACCAGCTTTTCTCATCTCAATTAGTTCATCATATATCATCCTTATTGCCTTTCACTCGCACGACCGAACGGTGTGAATAATAATAATAGTGCACGTGCATTGGACTAAGATGGAATCTGCGAGCATTTAATACAAGAGAGAAGACAAGGTAATATGGCTCAAGGTTAAATCGACAATAAAGCATATGAGAGCCACTAAGCATTTTAATCATGGTCTTCTACTCTTGACCCCCAAAGAAAAGAAAAGAAACTATTTACACGGGAAAGCTCCCAACAAGGAAAAGAAGAACGAGAAATCTTTTTGGGTTTTCTTCTAATTACTACTACAAGGAAAGTAAACTAGCTAAAAGCTACAACCAATATTTTTTGTTTTTCTTAAGGTTTTTCTAACACACAAGAAAAAGACTAAGAAAAAGAATTGAAACTAAACATGGATGGTACAGTGAAAGAGTGTGAGCACCGACAACTAGAATAAGTGTGTGAAAATGCGTGTAAAGTCGGTGAGAAACACGTACTCCCCCAAGCTTAGGCTTTTGGCCTAAGTTGGTCTATGGCCACAGATCGAAGCTACTCCCTCCAGTGTACTGAGATGTGTCCTCTGGGTGCCACTGGTTGGCAAGCTCATCCAGATCTGGAGGGCTAATCTGGAGGCTGAATTGGCCTCCGGAGAGGGGAGATCGCCGCCATCGTCATCATCATCACCACTTCATCATCCCTCCATGACTTCTCCCTCCATGTGTGAGTAATTCCCCTGCTGTAGGCGAAGGGGATGGTAGGGATTGGATGAGTTAGATCATGTAATAGTTTGTCAGATCGTTGGGGGCATGTTGCCTATCATCTACTATGGTGTTTATCATCTTTGCTTCAACTTGTTATTCTTAATGCTTGACACTTAGGGCCCGAGTGCCATGATTTCAGATCCGAACCTTATGTGTTTGCATGAATATATTTGTGTTCGTGATCCTATCTATGAGTTGTTTGCACCTATTACGGTTCGGAACCGGCGATCCCAAAAGTGACAGCTTGGGACACCAAAGGGGATGGTCCGTAGTTTTAGGATTACATGTATCCATTGAGTTCATTGCTTTGTTCCGGTGCTCTTTGACAGGAGCACCTTAATATCCATAAGTTCCTTTTGGCCCCGTTCGTAGCGGGATGGTAGGACAAAAGATGTTGTGCAAGTTCTTATTGCAAGCACGTACAACTACCTACGGGATACATGCCTAATGTTTGATATTTGCCTAGATGATCATTACTTTTCCGTGTGCTGTGCCCCAAGTTAGAATCTATCTCATCCATGCAGCGCCCAACCATCCGTCTCCCTAGCCTACAGTGTTTTAAATCCTGCTGGTTACTAGTTGCTATTTTTGCCATTTACTTTTACTATTTACTTTTACTGTTTACTTTTACTATCACTATCATCACTATCATATCACTGTTACCACTTATCTTTTGTTGCAAGTAAGTATATTTCAGGTGCGGTTGAATTGACAACTCAACTGTCAAAGCTTATAAATACTCTTTGGCTCCCCGCGTGTCGAATCAATAAATTGGGTTATTCTTACCCGCGAAGACTATCTCGATCCCTTACGGTTGAGGGTTATCAGCCAGCATATTATTCAATAGTAATTTATCTTGGTCAATTGTTCTTTCCCCGAAAACACAACCAACACAACTATCCAGGTGGTCTCTGGAAGCATCAGTTAGTCCATAAAGACATCAAGTATATCGTTCCTCTCAAGAGGATGATCAGGCAAAGCATTAAGTAATTGGAGAAGCCTCCCCCAAGCTTGTGGGAGACCCTCTTCTTCAATTTACACAAAGTTATAAATTTCCCATAAGGCAGCTTGTTTCTTATGAGCGGGAAAATATTTAGCAGAGAAGTAATACATCATATCCCGGGGACTACGCACACAACCAGGATCAAGAGAATTAAACCAAGTCTTAGCATCACCCTTTAACGAGAAAGGAAATAGCTTAAGGATATAGTAGTAACAAATCTTTTCATCATTGGGAAACAGGGTGGCTATATCATTCAACTTAGTAAGATGTGCCACAACAGTCTCAGACTCATAGCCATGGAAAGGATCAGATTCAACCAAAGTAATTAACTCAGGATCAACAGAGAATTCATAATCCTTATCGGTAACAAAGATAGGTGAAGTAGAAAAAGCAGGGTCATGTTTCATTCTAGCATTCAAGGACGTTTCTTTCAGCTTAGCTAATAATTTCTTAAGATCATATCTATCGTTGCAAGCAAGAAAGTCTCTAGCAGTTTCTTCATCCATAACATAACCTTCAAGAACAACAAGCAATTCATATCTAGGGGGAGAAGCTTCATCATCACTTTCATAAATATTACCAGTTTCAATATTTGCATTCTCCCTAACCTTAGCAATTTGTTCATCTAGAAATTCACCTAGTGGCATAGTATTATCAGGCATAGAAGTAGTTTCATCATACATAGCAGAAGTGGCATCATCAAGAACATACGACATATCAGATTCAATAGCAGGAGTAGGTGTCGCAAATTTACCCATAACAGAAGGTGAATCAAGTGCAGAGCTAGATGGCAGTTCCTTACCTCCCCTCGTAGTTGAGGGATAGATCTTGGTTTTTGAATCCTTCAAGTTCTTCATAGTGATCAACAGATATAAACCCCAAGTGACTTACAGAATAGAGGTATGCTCCCCGGCAACGGCGCCAGAAAATAGTCTTGATAACCCACAAGTGTAGGGGATCGCAACAGTTTTCGAGGGTAAAGTATTCAACCCAAATTTATTGATTCGACACAAGGGGAGCCAAAGAATTCTCTTAAGTATTAGCAGCTGAGTTGTCAATTCAACCACACTTGGAAACTTAGTATCTGCAACAAGGTAGTTTAGTAGCAAAGTAATATGGTAATAGTGGTAACAACAATAAAAGTAACGGTAGTGTTTTTGTAGTTTTTGTAATAGTAGCAGCGGAAAAGTAAATAAGCAACTAGCAATATGGGAAAATCTCGTAGGCATTGGATCGGTGATGGGGAATTATGTCAGATGCAATTCATCATGTAGAAGTTATAACCTAGGGTGACACAAAACTAGCTCCAGTTCATCAATGTAATGTAGGCATGTATTCCGAATATAGTCATACGTGCTTATGGAAAATAACTTGCATGCCATCTTTTGTCCTACCCTTCCGTGGCAGCGGGGTCCTATTGGAAACTAAGGGATATTAAGGCCTGCTTTTAATAGAGTGCCGGACCAAAGCATTAACACATAGTGAATACATGAACTCCTCAAACTACGGTCATCACCGGGAGTGGTCCCGATTGTTGTTACTTCGGGGTTGCCGGATCATAACACATAGTAGGTGACTATAGACTTGCAAGATAGGATCAAGAACACACATATATTCATGAAAACATAATAGGTTCAGAAATGAAATCATGGCACTCGGGCCCTAGTGATAAGCATTAAGCATAGCAAAGTCGTAGCAACATCAATCTCATAACATAGTGGATACTAGGGATCAAACCCTAAGAAAACTAACTGGATTACATGATAGATCTCATCCAACCCATCACCGTCCAGCAATCCTACAATGCAATTACTCACGCACGGCGGTGAGCATCATGAAATTGGTGATGGAGGAAGGTTGATGATGACGATGGTGACGATCTCCACTCTCTCGAGCCCCGAACGGACTCCAGATCAACCCTCCCGAGAGAGATTAGGGCTTGGCGGCGGCTCCGTATCATAAAACACGATAATTCCTTCTCTCTGATTTTTTTTCTCCCCGAAAGTGAATATATGGGGTCCGGAGATCAATGTTGAGGATATCGCTTATCGTTATCGTCTCGGTCAGCTGTGGATTAGAGATTAATCGGATATCGGCCGATTAATCGATTTTATCGGTCGACTATTAATCGGCCATTTTCGCAAATCTCAGGTTCCCAACACTAAAAATATGTTATATTCAACACCCAAAAATATTGGACAGAAGTGTTACCTTATACATAGCCTTTGAATCCTTGTATAATAACGAAAAAAATAGGAAAACAATACATATCGCATAACAAGGTCCACAAAACACGAATAAACATACATTTTTGCAAACATAGCACCATGAACAGGCCTGATTTATCGGTAGATTCCCGATAAATCACTTGTCATAGCGATAAATCGTCCCAAATGATAAATGGTGAAGATAAGGCATAATCTTATCGGTCACCCCAAGAGTAGCGATAAATCGGATGATAAATCGCTGAATCGGAAGATTTCTTGAACAGTGCCGGAGATACGTCGGTGGAGCACCAGGGGGCCCACGAGGCAGGGGGGCGCGCCGAGGGGGAGGGGGCGCGCCCCCACCCTCGTGGACAGGGTGTGGGCCCCCTGGTCTGGATCTTTCCGCATGTATTTTTTATATTTTCCAAAATAATTCTCCGTGAATTTTCAGGTAATTCCAAGAACTTTTTATTTCTGCACAAAAATAACACCATGGCAATTCTGCTAAAAACATTGTCAGTCCAGGTTAGTTCCATTCAAATCATGCAAGTTAGAGTCCAAAACAAGGGCAAAAGTGTTTGGAAAAGTAGATACGTTGGAGACGTATCATACAACGGGTTGTGGGAGAGTGGACCGATGTAGATAGATGGGGGAAGGTGATGAAGATGTTGGTGAAGATGACAGAGGTGTTGGTGTAGATCGCCGTCACACGATGATGGCCCGGACGGCGTTCCGGCGCCACCGGGAAAGAGGGGGAGAGAGCCCCCCTCCTTCTTATTCTTCTTCCTTGACATTCTCCCTAGATGGGAGAAGGGTTTCCCCACTGGTCCATGGCCTCCATGGCGGCGGAGGGGCGAGAGCCCATCCGAGATTGGATCTGTCTCTCTGTCTCTCTCTCTCTCTTTGCGTTTCCAGATTCTGGCCTTTCACCGTTTCTTACATCCCCGGAGATCCGTAACTCCGATTGGGCTGAAATTTTGACACGATTTGTATTCGGATATTGGCTTTCTTGCGGCAAAAGAAGGGCACCAACCGCCTTACAGGGTGGCCACGAGGGTCAGGGGCGCGCCCACCCCCTGGGGCGTGCCGCTGCCTCATGCCCCCCTCGGGCATCGTCTCGCGTTGATTCTTCTTCCCAAAAATCACATATATTCCAAAAAAATCTCCGTGCGTTTTTATCCCGTTTGGACTCAGTTTGATATGGATATTCTGCGAAACAAAAAACATGCAAGAAACATGAACTGGCACTAGATCAATATGTTCGTCCCAAAAATAGTATAAAAAGTTGCCAAAAGTATGTAAAAGTTGTAGAATGCTGGCATGGAATAATAAAAAATTATAGATACGACAAAGACATATCACG
This sequence comes from Secale cereale, assembly GCA_902687465.1. Lineage (NCBI taxonomy): Eukaryota > Viridiplantae > Streptophyta > Magnoliopsida > Poales > Poaceae > Secale > Secale cereale. The sequence goes on along the minus strand of LR738712.1, from coordinate 725,313,777 downwards.
AGGCGCCCACGGTTAGGCAAGCGCAATGAGATCAGCTCGATGCGGCTCGTGTTGGGGTCGGATGTTTCAACGGGGTGACGATGCACGAGCCGATGGACGCGGTGCCTCCCGCGGCAAGTCCGACGACGACGAAGGCCTTCGCTCAGGTAACTCCCACTACTCTGTAATGACCGGATAATTAAGCTACAGTGAACCTATGCTAAAGATGCCACATCATCTCCGTTACTATTGTTAATCTCGCGTTAGATCGAAACGATTCAAATTCAAAATTTAGTATTTGGCAAACAATAGAAGTTTCAAATGTTACAACTAAAAAGTTCGGAGTGAACCAAATATTGCATTGGTAATTATATTGCAGAAAACATATTTTTCGAAAATGCCTAAATGATCTAAAATAAATAAAAAAGAAAAATGAAAAAAAATAAAAGAAAAAGAAAATTTCAAAATAGAATAGAAAAAAAATAAAAGAACCCCCCACTAGGCCAAGCGGCCCAGCAGGCCACCAGGCCGGCCCACCCTACTAATCCCCTGGAGCCGAAACCCTAACTACCCACCCGCACACTTCCCTCCTCCCCCTCGTTTGGATCTGGATCGGGAGGAGCCCGATCCCATCGCCCCGTCGCGCACGTCGCCGTCCCCGTCACGCAGAGCTCCTTCACCCCGCCGCCGCTCGGAGCTTGCCATCTGTCTGCCTCCTCGCCAACCGTCGTCCCCGTCCTCCTCCTCGACCCCATTGCCCCGTGCCCTGCATCCCCGCGGTGAGGCCCCCGGCCTCTTCTTCTCTCCCCGTCCCCGTCGTCCGTCCCGACCGCCGCGTCGTCGTCGCCCGCCCTCACCGTACCGCACTCGCCGCGGTTCCCCACTACACCGACTCCCTCCATCCCCGTGCCCACCGTGCGCACCACCTTGCCGCCGCCAGCCACCTGCTGCTGTTGCACGCTGTGTCGCCGCCGCCCATGGCCTTGCCCGCGCCATCCCACTCTGGTCACCGCCTCCGCCACTGCTTTGGGCCTTCACCGCGGCTGCCGCACTCCGCCCCGCCGACCAGCGTCCGCCGCTGCGCGTGTCACGCCTGCAGCCGCCGCGCCCGCCCTGCCGCCAGCCTCCGCCCGGATCGCCCCTCTGTCGCCCGCTGCCCCCAACACGGTCCTGCGCGCCCTCGGCTCAGGCCCCGACCACGCGCTAACCCCGTACCATGGCCGCGCTCGCCCCCGCTTCTCCCCACAGCGTCGGCTTCGCAGCTCCATCGCCACAGCCCCGCTCCGCCCTCGGCTGCACCTCCACGGCCCCGGCGCCCCCGCCGGTGAAAGCTCGCATCGCCACGACCCATCCCCCACCGTGGCATCTCCACTCCCGCCAGAGGCAGCCGGCCTCGCCGCCCCTACGGGCAGGCGCCCCGCACACGCACCCGTATGCCCGTGACGCCCAAACCCGCTAAGGCCTTGGGCCCTTGACATGTGGGGCCCCGCGCCCAGAACGTTTTAAAAAAGAAATAATAACAATAATAAATAATAATTAAATAATTAACCTAAATAACTCTGATTAGATTAAACTAATCACTAATTAATCGAATTAAACTGTTAGTTCACTAAACAGTCAATGACATGCGGGACCCACACATCAGTTTGACCAGTCAACACCTCCGTTGATTGCCGACGTCATGCTGGTGTCATGCTCTTGCAGTAATGTTAATTTCAAATTAATTTAATAATAATAATTTAAAATGATTTAAAACTTTAAAAATTATTATAAAATAACCCGTGACTCGGATGAAAATACTTTGTACATGAAAGTTGCTTAGAATTTCAAGACAAATCCGAATACGCAGACCGTTCGTCAGCCACACGTACCTAGCATAGCGAATATGCAACTTTCCCCCTCCGGTCCGTGTGTCCGAAAATGTCAAACACATGGAATACTTTCCCGGATGTTTCCCTCCTTCGCCAGTAGCACCCGGTACTGCGTTAGGGCACAGCTAACATTGATATATGTCATGTCATCCATCATCATGCATCTGTTTGCATTGTATTCATTGTTCCTCCCCCCTCTTCTCTCCGGTGGACTACGAGACCGACGCTGCTGCTGCCCCGATCGACTACGGTGTTGACGACCCCACCTTCGCTGTCGAGCTTCCAGGCAAGGCCCCCTTGATCAACCTGATATCATTGTTACCATTGCATATGTAGTATAGATCCTTGCTTGCGAGTACTTTGGATGAGTACTCACGGTTGCTTTGCTCCTTCTTTCCCCCCTTATGTTCCTTCTTCTCGGATGATGCAACCAGATGGTGGAGCCCCGGAGCCAGACGCCACCTTCGATGACTCCTACTACACCGGAGGCGCCTACTACTACGTGCAGTCTGCCGACGATGACCAGGAGTAGTTTAGGAGGATCCCAGGCAGGAGGCATGTTACTCTTTCGATCTGTATCCCGTTTGTGCTAGCCATCTTATGGCAACTTGTTTAACTTTATGTCTCTACTCAGATATTTGTTGCTTCTGCTGACTCATCTATGATCCAACACTTGTATTCGAGCCCTCGAGGCCCCTCGCTTGTAATATGAAGCTTGTATGACTTTTTTAAAAACTTTTAGAGTTGTGTTGTGATATCTTCCAGTGAGTACCTGATCTTGGTCGTACACATTTGCGTGCATGATTAGTGTACAGTCAAATCGGGGGCGTCACAAGTTGGTATCAGAGTCGACTGCCTGTAGGAATCCCCCTTTCCACACTCCTTGGCCGAAGTCGAGTCTAGACATTGCAAAACTTTTACCAACATGGTTGTGTGGCTTACGGGCCCACGTCACCATTTGAGTGGTATTAGGTTCTTTTACTCCTCGATCTTTACTCCGGGACTCTGAACTCTCTCCTATTCGGGTTAAACGGATTTACTAACTCTGACATTAGGATCCCGAGACCACGCTCACCCCAAAGTTGGATAAGCCATAATTATTCCTTAGAATAGTATTGTGCATAATCCCCACACTGTCATTTGACTCCTTTGAAACATCTTTGTTTTCAGATGGAACCCACGAGGCAGGTTGTGCGCCACACGCTGGCCATTGGAGCCTCCGGATCACCTGTTGTGCTAGCTGAGATGATGAACTATCTGGGTTATCGCTGGCACCCTGAGTACACCGTGTACGAGAAGTACGAGGACTTTAACCAGGAGCAGTACCGTGCCATCGTCCACCTCTACTCTCGTGAAGAGAACTCCTTTACTTTGCTGCACACCACTCATGGTGTTGGAGTGACCATCGATATGGCAGTTCACGATGCTGATTACGCTGCTCTGACACGTATTCGTGGAGAGTATCTGGTGTTGGACACTTCTCCTTTCCGTCACGTTGCTATCGCCTCCGACGAGGGAGCGGAGGGATACTACACTGCTGCCTACGCCACTGTCACCCGAGACCCCTTCCATCATCAGAACCTTGTTCTGCATGCTGATGGGATGGATCGAGCTAACTAAGCTCTTCGCCATGAGTTGTACACCACCCATCGGCACCTTTTACCGCGCCTTGATGCTGTTGCACCCCTTTGTCCGATCTAGAGAGCTGCCGCCTACCACGACCTACCCAGCTAGGACCGTGATGCCTCCTGGTGTCGGTTGGCTAGAGGTGGGAGGCTACGCTCCTGCACTTGGTCCTCTGTTGCCACCTGGACGTCGGGTTCTACACCAGAGTATCCACGGCCCCCAGGTTACTGGCGTGGAGGACTTCCCGTCGCAGCGCTACCAGCTGTCAGGCTACACCTACCTCCACAGTTCCGCCTGGGACTGATGTAGTCTTGCTTATTAGTATTAGATGCATTAGCCGCGAGCCTGCGTGCCGCCTATGATGTCACTAATCTATGTACCGAACTCTATGCATGCCCCCTTTTGTAGTATATGCCGACTACTGTGTAGTATCTTACATGCTCTTTTCATTATGCATGCTTCATTCATGAATGATTCTTGTCTTTGCAAATTTCTCAATGCTGAACTACCCCTGTTATATATTAGCAGGATGGTTAGACCAGCTGGCCGAATACATGGCCGGTATGATCCAATAGTTTGAGTTGAATCGCCAGTTCACGGAGAATATGATGGCTCAGTTTCCTCGCCCCAACATGCATCAACAACCAGGCGCAGTAACACCGCAGGACTTTGCTCTCCTCAACCCCGTCATCTACCACAACTCAACTCAGCCCCTTGATGCTGATGACTGGCTCCATGACATTGCCTTTGAGTTGGAGTCTGCCGGAGTAGCCCCTGCCAGCTATGTCACCTTTGCGGCATACTATCTGAAGGGTCCCGCTGCTCAATGGTGGGACCGCCACAGGCGTACATTGCCTGCTGGAACAATCATCACTTGGACGGAATTCCAAGTTGCCTTCCGTGCCCGCTTCATTCCTCAGGGAATCATGGATAGGAAGAAGTGTGAGTTCCGCAACCTCACCCAAGGCAACAAGACTGTGGATGCTTATCAGCGGGAGTTTCTGGACTTATCCCGCTATGCTGAAGAAGACATTGCCACTGATGCTCGCAGACAGGAAAAATTCAGCGACGGAATTCAAGCTGAAATCAAGCTCGCACTCCTTGTGCATGACTTTGGAGATTTCGCCACCTTGGTGAACAAGGCCATCCAGGTTGAAACCGATCTACAGGAACACCAGAGCTCTCTTAGGTGCAACCGTGACACTGGCTCATCTTAGGGCCCTCCCTCGGAGAAGCTAGGATATGGATTCCCAATAGTGTGTACCGTCTAGCTGCACCTGTTCCAAGACAGTCCTATGCCGCTCCTCGTCTGCCTCCACCACCTAGGCAGCCAAGACTTCTAGCTGCACCACCCTGAGCTCCTGCTCCCACTCCCACTCCCACTCCCAATGATGGTCTGTGCTACAAGTGTGGTCAGCCAGGACACCTTGCCAGGAACTGCTTCCAGAATCAGAACCAGCTTGCACTGCCTGCAGCTGGCCGTGGGAACAATCAGCCCCACAACAACAATGTCAGGCCTTATGGTCGTGTTCAGTCCAACCACGTTGATCTCAATGAAGCTCAAGACCAGCCTGCTACTGTGATGGGTACTCTCCTTGTTAATTCAGTACCAGCTTCCGTTTTATTTGATTCAGTAGCATCACATTCATTCATATCAGAAGATTTTGCATTCATGCATGGCATTAGAAGTGAGGACATGAAAGCTTCAATATTAGTACACACCCCTGGGGGCCAATGTCGAACCTCCATGGTTTGCTACGACGCCCCCATTGAAATCGAAGGACTGGAATTCCATGCCTCTCCCATTGTATTGAAGTCGTCCAACATTGACCTCATTCTAGGAATGGATTGGTTGAAAGCGCATACTGCTTCTATAGTTTGTGCCACCAAGACAGTCCACCTGCTACACCCTTCCAATGAAATAATAAGCTACAACGCCCATCTAGTTCAGAATGTCGGGGCACGTCTTTATGCATTGAATGATGCACCACTCGAGGGCATTGAAAACATTCCCGCTGTACGCGACTTCCAAGATGTCTTTCCTGAAGAACTTCCAGGGATTCCCCCTACTAGAGCTGTCGAGTTCATCATCGACTTGAAACTAGGCACCACTCCTATAGCCAAACGACCCTACAAGATGCCGCCTCATGAACTCATTGAGCTTAAGGAGGAAATCGAAAAATCTCTTGCCAGTGGTTTCATTCGCCCAAGTTGTTCTCCTTGGGGAGCACCTTCCCTCTTTGTCAATAAGAAGGATGGGACAAACCGATTGGTCCAAGATTACCGTCCTATCAACCAAGCAACTATTCAAAACAAATATCCCCTTCCTCGGATCAATGATCTGTGTGATCAACTGGCTGGTTCATCAGTGTTCTCTAAACTCGACTTGAGGTTGGGTTACCACCATATCCATGTCCGTGAAGAGGATATTCCAAAGACCGTCTTCGTGACTCGATACGGTTCATGCGAGTACACCGTCATGTCATTCGGCTTGACAAATGCTCCAGCTACTTTCTCTCGCCTGATGAACTATATATTCATGGAATACCTCGACAAATTCATCGTGGTTTATCTAGATGATATCCTTGTATTTTCCAAGAATAAGGAAGATCATGCTAAACATCTTCGCCTTGTACTGGAAAAGCTTCGGGAGCATCAACTTTATGCTAAATATTCCAAGTGCGAATTCTGGCTTCCTGAAGTAACCTACCTTGGGCATGTCATCTTCAAGGATGGTATTGCCGTGGACCCAGAACGTGTTCAGGCTATTCTCGATTGGACTCCTCCAAAGAACATCAAACAAGTCAGAAGTTTTCTCGGTCTCGCCAGCTATTGCCGTCGACTCGTCGAGAACTTTTGCATGATTGCCAAGCCTCTGACTGGTCTACTTCACAAAGGCGTCAAGTTCGAGTGGACAGACAAATGCCAAGAAAGTTTTCAGGCGCTCAAGGACAAGCTGACTTATGCTCCAGTGCTTGATCCACCTGATACTAAGAAGGACTTCGTCATTTACTGCGACGCTTCCCGTAGAGGATTAGGCTGTGTCCTAATGCAAGAACACATGGTGATTGCTTATGCCTCTCGTCAATTGTGTCCTCATGAAGAGAACTATCGAGTTCATGACCTCGAGCTTGTTGTCGTCGTATATGCTCTAAAACAGTGGCGACATTACCTTCTTGGTAATCGTTGCGAGATATTCACTGACCAAAAAAGTCTGAAGTACTTGTTTACTCAACCAGACATGAACCTCCGTCAGTAAAGATGGATGGAGACCGTAGAAGATTTTGACTTGGGTATTTCCTATACCCCGGGCAAGGCTAATGTGATGGCTGATGCCTTGAGCCGCAAGTCATATTGCAACCACCTCCAGGTTCACAAAGCTCAGCCCTCGCTTGTTGAAGAATTCAGAAAGTTGAACCTCCATATTGTTCCTCCTGGAGCACTAGCCCCCCTCCTCTAGAATTTCAGAAGATGAATCTCCGTGTTGTTTCCCAGGGTTCCCTTAATACCCTAGCTGTCGTACCAGATCTCGTGTCCTCCATCAAGTGGATTCAGAAGGCCGCCGACGAAGTCGAGAGGATTAAACACTATCTCGCAGGAGGAAAGCCCTCATTCTTCACTATTGCTGATGATGGCGCCTTGTACTTCAAAGGCCGCCTAGTGGTTTCGAGTAAGAGGGAAAACCTGGACAAGACTCGGGAGGTTATGAAAGAAGCTCATGATACGCCTCCGTCTATTCATCCCGGTAGTACCAAGAAGTACCAAGACATTCATCAGAGATTCTTGTGGTCCAATATGAAGGAAGACATTGCTCGTTATGTTGCTGGGTTTGACGTTTGCCGTCGTATCAAAGCAGGACATCAAAGGCCTGCTAGAACCCTGCAACCTATCTCTAGTCCTGAATGGAAATAGGACCATGTTGAAATGGACTTCGTTACTGGTTTTCCTAAGTTGCAGAAAGGTAATGATGCAATTCTTGTCATCATTGATCGGCTTTCTAAAGTTGCACATTTTTTGGCTGTCAAAGAAACGATTACTGCTAGTCAGTTGGCAACTCTCTACATGTCTAGAATTGTTTCACTTCACGGTATTCCACTGGTTATCAGTTCAGACCGTGGCAGTTTATTCACTTCAATATTCTGGGCAAGTTTCCAAGAAGCTATGGGAACACATATGTCATTCAGTATTGCCTTTCATCCTCAGTCGCAAGGACAAGTTGAACGCGTCGACCAAGTTCTCGAAGACATGCTTCGAGCTTGTGTTATTTCCTTCGGCAAGAAATGGGAGGAATCTCTCCCGTATGCTGACTTCTCTTATAATAATAGCTATCAAGCTAGTCTGAAGATGGCTCCCTTCGAAGTGTTATATGGACGAAAGTGCCGAACCCCTCTGAACTAGTTAGAAACTGGGGAACGTTCACTCTTCGGTCCGGATATTATCCAACACACCGAAGAACAAGTCCGTGTCATTCGCGAGAATCTGAAGACTGCTCAATCACGTCAGAAAAGTCAGTATGACCCGCATCATCAAGCCACGGTATATCAACCTAGCGAAAAGGCTTATCTTTGGGTTACACCAATGAAGGGTGTTCACCGCTTCGGGATCAAGGGAAAATTAGCTCCTCGCTATATTGGTCCATTCACTATTCTTGAAAGGCGTGGAAAGGTGGCATGTCAACTGAAGCTGCCACCGAACCTTTCTCAGGTTCACGATGTGTTCCACGTGTCTCAACTCCGTCGCTGCTTCAAGGACCCAGTCCGAGCAGTGGATCATGAAGTGCTCGAGTTGCAACAGGATCTCTCCTATAAAGAGCATCCGGTCCGCATTCTCGACCAAGTTGAACGCCGCACACGTCAGAAGGCGATCAAGTTCTTCAAAGTTCAGTGGTCGCATCACTCTGAAGATGAAGCCACTTGGGAACGCGAGGATCGCCTGCGTGAAGAATACCCTGTTTCCTTCTACCCCCTAAATCTCGGGATGAGATTTCTTGTAGTGGAGGAGATTTGTAACGCCTGGATAATTAAGCTACAGTGAACCTATGCTAGTGATGCCACGTCACCTTCATTACTATTGCTAATCTCGCGTTAGATCGAAATGATTCAAATTCAAAATTTAGTATTTGGCAAACAATAGAAATTTTCAAATATCACAACTAAAAAGTTCGGTGTGAACCAAATATTGCATTGATAATTATGTTGTAGAAAACATAATTAAATTGCCTAAATGATCTAAAATAAATAAAACAAAAAAAGGAAAATAAATAAAAAAATAAAATTTCAAAACAGAATACAAAAAAAGAACCCCCCACTGGGCCAAGCGGCCCAGCAGGCCACCAGGCCGGCCCACCCTACTCCCTTAACCCCATGGAGCCGAAACCCTAGCTACCCACCCGCACACTCCCCCCTCGTTTGGATCTGGATCAGGAGGAGCCTGATCCCATCGCCTCGTCGCCCCGTCGCGCACGTCGCTGTCCCCGTTGCCCGGAGCTTCTTCACCCCGCCGTCGCTCGGAACTCGCCGTCCGTCTGCCTCCTCGCCAACCGTTGTCTCCGTCCTCCTCCTCGACCCGCATTGCCCCGTGCCCTGCATCCCCGCGGTGAGGCCCCGGGCCTCTTCTTCTCTCCTCGTCCGCCCCGACCGCCGCGTCGTCGTCGCCCGACCTCACCGCACCGCACCGCACTCGCCGCGGTTCCCCGCTCCACCGACTCCCTCCGCCCCCGTGCCCACCGTGCGCACCACCTCGCCGTCGCCAATCGCCTGCTGCTACTGCACGCTGTGCCGCCACAGCCCCTGGCTTCGCCCGCGCCATCCCGCTCCAGTCACCGCCTCCGCCGCTGCTGCGGGCCTTCACCAGGGCCGCCACACTCCGCCCTGCCGACCAGCGCCCGCCGCTGCGCGCGTCATGCCTACAGCCGCCGCGCCTGCCCTACCGCCGGCCTCCGCCCGGCGCACCCCTCTGCCGCCCACTGCCCCTGCCACAGTCCCGCGCGCCCGTGGCTCAGGCCCCGACCACGCGCCCACCCCGCGTCGTGGCCGCACTCGCCCCCGCTTCTCCCCACAGCGTCGGCTCCGCAACACTGCTGCCGCAGCCCCGCTCCACCCCCGGCTGCACCTCCACGGCCCCGGCACCCCAGCCGGTGAATGCCCGCATTGCCACGGCCCAGCCCCCGTCATGGCCTCGCCACTCCCGCCGGAGGCAGCCGGCTCGCCGCCCCTACGGGCGGGCACCAGGTCGGGCGCCCGCACCCGCACCCTTATGCCCGTGCCGCCCAAACCCGCTAAGGCCTTGGGCCCTTGACATGTGGGGCCCCGCGCCCAGAACGTTTAAAAAAAGGAAATAATAACAATAAATAATAATTAAATAAATATAAATTAACTAATTAACGAATTAATTAATTAACCTAAATAACTCCGATTAGATTAAACTAATCACTAATCAACCTAATTAAACTGTTAGTTAACTAAACAATCAATGACATGCGGGACCCACATGTTAGTTTGACCAGTCAATACCTTTGTTGACTGCTGATGTCATGGTGACGTCATGCTGATGCAGTAATGTTAATTTCGAATTAATTTAACAATAATAATTAAGAAAATGTTTTAAAATTTTAAAATTAATATAAAATAATATGTAACTCGGATGAAAATAGTTTGTACATGAAAGTTGCTCAGAATTTCGAGACTAATCCGAATACGCCGACCGTTCGTCAGCCACACGTCCCTAACATAGCGAACATGCAACTTTCCCCCTCCGGTCTGTCTGTCCGAAAACGTCAAACACCGGGAATACTTTCCCGGATGTTTCTCCCCTTCGGCAGTAGCACCCGGTACTGCGTTAGGGCACAACTAACACCAATATATGTCATGTCATGCGTCGTCATGCATCTATTTGCATTGTGTTCATTGTTTCTCCCCTCTCTTCTCTCTGGTAAACTACGAGACCGATGCTACTGCTGCCCGATCGACTACGATGTTGACGACCCCACCTTCGCCGTCGAGGTTCCAGGCAAGCCCACCCCCTTGATTGATCTGATGTCGCCTACTCCTCTCTCTACTACTTGCATTAGAGTAGTTTATCATGTTACTGCTTTCGATTAATCCTATTTTGATGCATAGCCTGTCATTGTTGCTACAACTGTTGATACCTTTACCTGCAATCCTAAATGCTTAGTATAGGATGCTAGTATTCCATCAGTGGCCCTACACCCTTGTCCGTATACCATGCTATTCTATCGGGCCGTGATCACTTTGGATGTGATCACGGGTATATTCTATATACAAATTATACATGACATGTTGTGACAAAAGTCGGGTCGGCTCGAAGAGTACCCGTGAGTGATTCATGGATTGGGGGCTGAAAGGACCTTTGTCCTGACGACCCTCTGTGTGGATCTTTGTGGCGGAGCGACAGGGCAGGTCACGACCACCTAGGAGACAGGTGGGCCTGGCCCTGGTCGTTGTCCGCGGTTATTTCATAATAACACGCTTAACGAGTTTGGATATTTGACCTGAGTCTAGCCGCTGGCCTATACACACTAACCAGCTACGTGGGATTAGATATGGGCTCTTGACGTCGTGGTATCAGCCGAAGCCTTCTTGACGTCAGCGACTTACTGGCGTGCGCCGAGTTGGACCGCGTAACATAACTTCCTTTGAAATGGAGGTTGCTAGGTCTGCTCTCCGTCCGCCCTCGCAATGTGCAGGTATGCAATGGGCGATGGGCCAAGACCCCTGCGCGCTTAGGACTTAGACCGGCGTGCTGACCTCTCTGTTGTGCTTAGGTAGGGCTGCGGCGTGTTGATCTTCCGAGGCCGGGCATGACCCAGGAAAGTGTGTCCGGCTAAATGGGATCGAGCGTGTTGGGTTATGTGGTGCACCCCTGTAGGGAAGTTAATCTATTCGAATAGTCGTGTCCCTCGGTAAAAGGACGACCCGGAGTTGTACTCCGACCTCATGATAACTAGAATCAGATACTTAATAAAACACACACAGACAAGTTCCAGAGATAACCCGGCGATCGCTTTCCCACAGGACGACGAGGGGAGGATCGCAGGGTAGGATTATGCTATACGATGTTACTTGGTGAACTTACCTTCTACTGCTGCAAGATGGAGGCTGCTAGAAGCATAATCTTCGATAGGATTAGCTATCCCCCTCTTATTCTAGCATTCTGCAGTTCAGTCCAGAGATACTGCCCATATCATTGTTACCATTGCATATGTAGTATAGATCCTTGCTTGCGAGTACTTTGGATGAGTACTCACGGTTGCTTTGCTCCCCCCTTTCCCCCCTTATGTTCCTTCTTCTCGGATGATGCAACCAGATGGTGGAGCCCCGGAGCCAGACGCCACCTTCGACGACTCCTACTACACCGGAGGAGCCTACTACTACGTGCAGTCTGCCGACGACGACCAGGAGTAGTTTAGGAGGATCCCAGGCAGGAGGCATGTTCCTCTTTCGATCTGTATCCCGTTTGTGCTAGCCATCTTATGGCAACTTGTTTAACTTTATGTCTGTACTCAGATATTTGTTGCTTCTACTGACTCGTCTATGATCGAGCACTTGTATTCGAGCCCTCGAGGCCACTGGCTTGTAATATGAAGCTTGTATGACTTTTTTTACTTGTAGAGTTGTGTTGTGATATCTTCCAGTGAGTCCCTCATCTTGGTCGTACACATTTGCGTGCATGATTAGTGTACGGTCAAATCAGGGGCGTCACATACTCATCCCTTGCCCTCCCCTCTATCCAGCCCCGCCCGGGTCCCGACGGTGGCGGCTCCCTTCATCTTCCCCTGCTCATCTTCCGTCGCCTACGCGACCTACAACCTCTGCTCGGGTGTCATAGCCCTAGAATACCTGAGTGAAATAGTTGCATCTGCACTCATGCTTCATGTCTAAAATTACTAAAAGTTGAATTGAGGTTTGTTGAAACCCTCAGAAATCAGTTCAAAAATAATCAACATTTAATTCTCATCAAATGAGTCCAAGGAAATGTTCCTGTTACTCTGTGAAAATATCGGTAAGAGGTAAAATTCAAACCAATATTTTTGGAATCACAGAAATATTTTTTTGGGCCTTTGAACTAAATCAATGACATATTTGAGTTGGATTTATTTCTGTTATATAAGAAATAAATTTCAAATATTTTTGTAAGTTGCCTGTGACCTTGGACTAGTTCCTGAGCTCACATAACAATTTACAGAAAGTTAAAAAATGATTTTATGTTTTAAATCAAATCAAAACAAAATACAAAGAAATAGAAAAGAGAAATAAGAGAGAGAGAGAGAGAGAGAGAGAGAGAGAGAGAGAGAGAGAGAGAGAGAGATAGAGAGAGAGAGTACCCAATGCTTACCTGTGCGGCCCGACACTGTAGCCGACCGGCCCAGCCCACCACCGAGACGCTAGTCGTCCCCTACCTCTTGCCAGAGGGATGGGAGCGTGTGCCCGCCGCGCGCGAGCATGCGCCCCGCTACCTCCTGCTTCCCTTCGCCCCCTCGTCGCTCTGGAGACACCACGCAACCCCCGACCCCTCTGGCCTATCCACTCCTCCTCTCCCCTCCTCTGCTCTCTCCCCGCAGTGCACCCGAGCGCGCTCGTCGCCGCCGCCCGCTGCCACCGTCACCGCCTCGCCTCTCTACCGCGTTCCGGAGCTCCACCACCATCTCCTACGTCTCCCCGACGACCCACGCATCGTCGGAAGCCCCGAAGCGACGTCCCCGGCCTCATCTTCCACCTTCGACCGCCGAGATTGCCGGCAACGCCACAACGTCGATCGGACCTCCCCGAGCTCGCTGACCTTCTCTTCGGCATCGTCGTGAGCTCTTGCTCCCAACCCCTCTCTCCCCTCTGTCGATTTCACCCTCTAGCCTCACTGGCCTCCCCTGCCGAAGCTTGCCGCCGTTGCGCTTCATCGCCGCCGTGGCTGGAGCCGACGTAGCTTGAAGCCGAGCACACCACCCTGCTCAGCGAGTCCTCAGGTGCCCATAGTAACCCGTCGCCCATCCTGTCGCTCGCCACAATGCCGTGCCTGTGCGTGCCCGAACTCCGGCGGCCGCAAAAGAGCTCGCCCCCGTCAGCTCCGGCCACCCTAGTCGTTTCCGCTTGTTGCTTTGGATGCACGCGAGTGCTAGCGTCCCGTAGCTGCAAACCACACTCAAAACCATCACCTGTAGCATGTTTCTGACGCACGTCCGCCGTGACAAATGGTCGCCGACGGCTGAACGCCGGTGGGCTGACGTGGCAATGTCATTAGTTGTTAATGAACCTACTAATCACCCTCTAGAGCCACTGATATGTGGGCCCCTGTGCCTATTTAGGTTAGCCTAATTCTCTGTTTAGATTAAGTTAACCATGTAGACCCCACGTGTCAGAATTGACTTTGACCTCGCCAGAGTTGACTGGGCCCACCTGTCTGCGAGTCTAACCAGCCCTGTGACAATGACATGCAGGCCCCACAGATCAGCTTTGACCTGGGCCGACTCTTTGACTTGCTGACGTAGTGCTGAAGTCACTCTGACATCATAAAGCTTTTCTAGAATTTAAAATAAATCTTAAATGATTTATTTATTTCAGAAAATGCTTTAAACTTCTAAAAATCATATAAAATCAACCGTAACTCCAAATGAAATAATTTATATATGAAAAATGATAAGAAAAATCCAATCTATCCATCTGTACCATTTTCATGCATGTTAGAACAAGTTATAGCTGCTGAATTGGACAAATGAAATGAATGGCATTTGAAATGCCTTATATGGAGTTTAAATTTGAAGCCTTGGTTCAAATCAACTTCATTTAATCGTTTAGCAGTTGCATTAGCTCAAATCACAACATATTGCCATGTCATTATCATGCATCATATTGTTGCATTGCATTGATGGTGTTCCCTCTTGTTTTTCGATGTTTGTCCCCTCTCAGTAGACGCTGTTCCGACGATGTGATCGATGACACTGATGAAGACACAATACTATCTTCAGAAGTGCCAGGCAAGCAACCACCATTGAACATTCCGATATAATCCCACTCTCTCGCTCTTGCTCTCTTTTACTGCATTAGGACAACAACGATTCAATTGCTATTTACTGCGGTAGCTGAACCCCTTTCCTCTGCATGACCTGTCATTGCCACAGTAAATAGTTGAAACGAACTAGCATGACACTACTAGGGAAAACCCTATACACAGAATCTTAGCAACATCGCGGCACAAAAAGAGGCGCTACTGCTAACTAGCAGTAGCGAGGAAAAGGAAACCACGCCACTAATGTAAATTTAGCAGTAGCGCGTGTTGTCTAAACCGCGCTAGTACAAAAATCCACCGACAGTACCCACCAACCTAAGTTTACCAGCAGCGCGGTGGCACGACGCGTGCTACTGCTAATGCAGTAGTAGTAGCGTGCTTTTTGGTCACGTCGCTGCTGCTAATATTGAAATTGTCCACACGGTTGGCCCATTTAGCAGCAACGCGTGTGACAAAAGGGCGCTGCTGCTACGCTCTTAGCAGTAGCACGTTTCTCCTCCCGCGCTACTGCTAAGACGCAACACCCCACCACCTTTACACCCATCCTTCCCTCCCCCATCTCCTCTCCTCTCTTTCCCGTACCTCCCACATCCTCCCTCTCTCACTCTTCTTCTTCCTCAATACTTCTCCCCCCATTGCTCTCGGAAAAAAAGAAAAGATAAGTGAGAGAAAATAAAGGAAAAGAAAATAGAAGGAAACAAACAGGAAAACTATTATATATGTACTGGTTATAGCTGCAGCGCTTTTGTGAGAAACGAGCTACTGCTAGTCAAGATAGCAGTAGCGGTTTCTACACGAAACCGCTATAGCTACCTGGAGTAGCTATAGCGCGTTTTTCGTAAACGCGCTACTGCTATGCCCACTTAACCCCAAAAATCCCCACTCCTCTCTTCATCCCGCCTCTTTCCCCCCAAATCCCCACACTCTCTCTCCCACGTCGCGCCGCCGGAGCCCTGCCCTTGCCGCGCCTCTGCGCTCGCCCCCGACCCCGACCCCGAGCGACCCCGGCGCCGACTCCGGCTCGACCCCGACCCCTCCCTCTGTAAGCCCCCCACTGCTCCTCCTCTCTATGGTAGCTAGTTTTTTTGGTTAATTCACTTAGGTTTTAGTTAGGGCAGATGGTTAATTAGGTTATATATTTATTTATGAATTTAGCTAGATTTTTTCTTCAAGTTCTATATTTTTCTTCCTTTTATATGCAAATTTGAAGTGGACATGTGATGTTTTGGACATGTCATATTTGGAATTTGGACATGTCATTTGGACATGATGATTATGTGCAGGGTAAATGATCCGAGTGGCCTATGTTACGCCGGAATGTTGGTTCATTTCCGTTCCGGTGAATTTCAGGCACTCGATATGTCCATTTTTAGCAAAGGTCATGCTGAAATTTTCCGTGAATTTTGGCATGATTTGTGCTAGGCAGTAGGATATCGAGTGCCGCGAGTTGCTGGGAAAAGACATTCCGGCAAACATAGATTTCCTTTTTATGCCATTTCTCATTTTTTTTCATAGTTTTAGAATTAAACAAGGAGACTTAATCATAGGAAACATGTCGAACAACAAAGAAACTGGGCCTTCTGACCAAGATGCAGACGAGATGGATTATGAGGGTGAACAAGAGTACCTCGACTATTTGACTGCTAAGAAAATGCAAAGTCAAGGTTTGCATGTCGGCCTCGATGATGGTACTGATGCCGATATCGACACCGACGATGCCGGCACCGATGGCGGTGCCGAGACGGGCGGGGAAGGTGCCGGCGGGGAAGGTACCGGCGCCGATGCCGCTACCGAAAGGAAGAAGGAGAAGAAACAGAGGATATGAAAACCTAACAAACTAGGGATTGGACGACTGGTGATTGATACGTCCAAAACGTATCTATAATTTCTGCTTGCTCCATGCCTCTTTTGGGTGATATTGCTATGATATTTATACACTTCCATACACTTTTGATCATATTTGGACTAACCTATTAACTCAGTGCACCCCAGTGCCAGTTTCTGTTTTCGGCTGTTTTTGTATTTCAGGTTTTCACATTACGAGAACTGTCAGGAAAAATCCAGAAAAAATATATAAAAAATCAGCGTTCCGAAAGCTTCCATGCGGCCGAAGTAGGGCCGGAGGGGACCCACAAGGGCTCCAGGCGGCCTGCCCACGCGGCCCCCCCTGGGCCGCGCTGGGGGGGGCGCCTGGGCACCCCTGACCCCCTCCGATGCCCCCCTTTGTCATATATTTAAAGCGTCTCGCGGAAACCCTGATTCCAGACCCCTTTTCTCCAGACGCGATTCCGATCTCCGCCGTCGTCGCCATCAAGCTTCGGGGGACCAGAATTCCTGTGCCGGCACCCTGCCGGGACGGGGAAGTGCCCCCGGATTCATCTCCATCGACGTTGCTTCCTCCCTCCATGATGCGGGAGTAGTCCCTCCTCGGGGCTGAGGTTCTTACCAGTAGCTATGTGGTCAATTCTCTCTCCCATGATGTGATCTTCGTTGTGATCATAGGCTATGTTAATCTAGGGTGATCCCATGATATTTCCCCTTCCTCTATGTATTGGATTGATGTACTCACTTGTCTTTATCTAGTATAATCCCCGAGACCAAGGTGACAACGGTCTATTGGACATGGATTAGAACAATATTTTCATGAGTGATTTCCTCTCTTGTGTGTTGATTGAAGATTGAGAGTCTCTTGGTGCTTGTCTTTGACTATCCTTTAGATATGTTGTGGTGATTGTGGGACTCTCTTTGGATGGCCGCGGTGACATTGGGAAATCCTTAGATTGGGAACTACGAACTTTGAGGTGTGCTTTTGTAGCCCTACATAATTCTCGTCCTCTCTTGACCACGAAGGAATGACCTCCGAGTGTGTCCCCTTTGCATGTTTTATGGGAAATATCATGTGATTCGATTATGTTAATGTTGTTGGGAGTTGCCACTAGTGAAAGTATGAAGCCTAGGCCTTGTTTCCACCATTGCAATACCATTTGTGCTCACGTTTACCACTTGTTTGCTTGCTGCACTTTTTATTACAGATTTATATTACTTTGTTTTGCCATCCATATCGCTTGCCATTTAACATCTCTTCGCCGAACTAGTGCACCTATACATCTAACAAGTGTATTAGGTGTGTTGGGGACACAAGAGACTTCTTGTATCTTAGTTGCAGGGTTGCTTGAGAGAGACCATCTTCAACCTCTACTTCCCTGAGTTCGATAAACCTTAGGTCATCCACTTGAGGGAAATTTGCTGCTGTCCTACAAACATCTGCGCTTGGAGGCCCAACATAGTCTACAAGAGTAGAAGCGTGTGTAGACATCAAGCTATTTCTGGCGCCGTTGCCGGGGAGGTGAGCGCTTGAAGGTATATCTTTAGATCTTGCAATGAAATCTTTTTGTTTCTTGTTTTTATTTCACTAGTTATGCTTATGGACAACCTTGCTATTGGATCGTTGCTTGCGGGAAGACGCCCCACACCTGTGGTGGTTGCTCCTCCCCCTACTGAAATTGTGCCCTATAAAATACCAGCTGGTATTATCGATTATATTTTGGCTAATCGTTATGCAGGAGACAGACATCCCGGTGAACACTTGCTATATCTATCACAACTATGTTCATTATTTAAGCTTGCAGGTGAATCAATGGAGTTTGTCATGAGGAAATTGTTCGCTGTATCACTTATAGATAAAGCTTCAGATTGGTATAAGCTTCTCGATAACTCGCACTTGCTTGATTGGCAAGAGCTTATGTCTCTTTTTTATACTAAGTTTTATCCTCTTCATGATGCTTATGTGGAGAGTAAGAGTACCTTTTTGCATGTGGATCATGGTAACAATGCTTTATGCGATGCTTATATTGTTGAGTTTGTTCGTGATCCCACTGAAAATTATTATGAGAAGGGAACATATGCTTATAGATATTTCAATAATATTAAGTTCCCTCTCTTTATGTTGAAGGTTTTGAAGTTATGCTTGTTTTGCCTTCCTATGCTAGTTGCTTTGTGCTTCAATGAATTATTCTATTGCAATATTCCTATGCATAGGAAGCATGTTAGGCTTAAATGTATTTGGTATTTGCTTCTTGATGCTCTCTTTTGTTCTTCAACTCTTATTCCTACGAGAGCATCATTAAAGTCTTAAGCCTAGCTTAAAGGCATTAAAGAAAGCGCTTTTGGGAGGCAGCCCACAATGAATAAAATTTTATTTTGCTTTTTCTTGATGTTGTTACTACAGTAGCATCATCATTGTATCTTTACTTTTCAATTTTGTGCCAAGTATAGCCTCTGATTGCAAGAAAGTTCAAAAGTTGTGACGTGCTGTCCAGGAAACAGATTCTGTCCTTGGACAGAAAAAAATCACCAGATCATCTTTTTGGTCTGAATTTTTTCGACAGCGTGCTCTATATAATTGTCTTTCGTGCGTCTGTTCTGAGTTTTTTGATTAGAGTTGCAGAAGTGCCCCGAACAAATCAATTACTACCTGCTGTTCTGTTTTTCACAGATTTTGTCCTGTTTTGCCTTTCCTTCATTCTGCAAACCAAGAGCTTGCTTTTTCTTTGCAAAAACCTTTTGGCAATCTTGGGAAACAGTAGACCTTCAAGAATATCTTTATTTCCAGCAAGGTACAATTATTTTATTATGGGTACTAACCTCGCTAATCAGATTATGATGAGTTAGGTATGAAGGGAGTTTTCAAGTGTGCGAGGGAAGATGATAAAAAGATTCAGGAGTGTCAAGCGCTCAAGCTTGGGGATGCCCCCATGCACCCCCAAGAAATATTCAAGGAGACTCAAGCGTCTAAGCTTGGGGATGCCCCCGTGCATCCCCTTCTCCATCAACATTATCAGTTCGTCTTTCGTTCCACTATATTTTAATCACTTCATGTGTTATGTGCTATGCTTGGAGCGTCTTGCTTTTAGTTTTCTTTCGTTTTTCATAACGAGTCGGAACTCAGCTTTCTTTGTGTGGGAGAGAAACACGCTCAACTTCTACCTAGAACATAACATAGAAATTTCATGTCTATCTTTGCTGTGTATGTTCTTGGTCTTTCAATAGCTACTATTATGTTCAGCTCTTAGTTTTCATGCTTATCTTTTTAAAGAGCTTTTATTTAGTTGGTTGCTTGAACTCTCTTTAGTTATCATGCTTATCTTATTAAGAGAGTTTGCTTCTGTTGCATTGGTTGATATGTCTATGATAAAAATGCTACGTGCATAATGGTGCTTAGTAGTTCATGTTTTCTTATGGTTAGTCTGAAATAGCTGGGGGGTTCCCAATGTGTTATTGGAGTACCAAAATGATTTGTTTGCCTATGATGTGGTATGGTTTAGTAATATCTTCCTTCAAGAATTTATTTTGATTGACTTGGCGTATGCTCACGCATATTTAAGACTGTAAAGAAAGTCTGTCAAGCCTTGATGATCTTTTGTTTCTGAGTAGCGATATAACTTCCATGCCTGATTCAATGTTGCTTTGTCGCTCTGCATGATTATGACCGTCATTGCTCTTTTAGTTGGTCGCTCCTAGTCTTTTGCTAACCTCCACCTGTACTAAGCGGACTGACTGCTTGTGCATCCAAAATCCTTTAAACCAGTAATGCCATATGAGTCCACCATACCTTCCTATACATGGTATTTACCTGCCATTCCTAACGAAGACTTTCATGTACCATCTCGAAATTATTCAAAAAAGCATTTCTATTTTGTGCCTCTGTTTTAGCTCATGAGGAAGTAGTAGTTAATTCATGATCTTTTTAAGTTGGACAAGCTTCACCCCGGGATTGCATGTCTAATGTGCAAACCCATAATACGAGAAGGAACTGGCATAGAGTGCGCCCGGCTCAAAAATAATATAACAAACAAACCCTCCTTCACGCTTTGTTCATGAGAAATCAGAAAACTTTGGCAGTGATAAACAAAGGGGATTAAGAGGATGTGATCGTCCTCATTCGGGAGCCGTTCCTCGAAACTTGTCCATCTCAAGAAGTAATTGAGTTGTCTGCTAGCATTCGTTGACGAAACATGCATATTCAAAAAAATAATTATTACCTCTGTTTTTAAAACCAAGAGCTCTGGTACATGTTTAGTTTTTGTTTCCGACTACGGGTTTTCAACCTTGCCAACAAAAGCCACGGTTCGAGAGTCTTCACCTTCTTATTAAAGCACCAACTACTGAGAGCATGATTGTCATTCTGAGTGTAATGTGCATTGTCCCAAAGTAGCATTGTCTTTTGCATGATTGTGATATCGTTTATTCTGAAATCATTGTATCTAGTCATCACTTAAACCTTGAAGGTGCCCCTGCATTTATGTTTTGCTTCACTAAAGGGGGCAAGCTAGATATCACTTTATCATATTTGCATATCATGTTCATTGCAAATCTATTTGATGTTTCAGTATCATATTGTAAAACTTTCAGTTCTTTGTGATTTTCTCATGAGGCAACTTAATTACTACAGATTCATTGTCTCAATAAGCTTTTGTCATATGACTATGAATAAGTCCTATATGGTTAATAGCATGTCACCACAGAAATTATTCTTGTTATCATTTACCTACTCGAGGACGAGCAGGAATTAAGCTTGGGGATGTTGATACGTCCAAAACGTATCTATAATTTCTGCTTGCTCCATGCCTCTTTTGGGTGATATTGCTATGATATTTATACATTCCATACACTTTTGATCATATTTGGACTAACCTATTAACTCAGTGCACCCCAGTGCCAGTTTCTGTTTTCGGCTGTTTTTGTATTTCAGGTTTTCACATTACGAGAACTGCCAGGAAAAATCCAGAAAAAATATATAAAAAATCAGCGTTCCGGAAGCTTCCATGCGGCCGAAGTAGGGCCGGAGGGGACCCACAGGGGCTCCAGGCGGCCTGCCCACGCGGCCCCCCTGGGCCGTGCCGGGGGGGGGCGCCTGGGCACCCCTGACCCCCTCCGATGCCCCCCTTTGGCATATATTTAAAGCGTCTCGCGGAAACCCTGATTCCAGACCCCTTTTCTCCAGACGCGATTCCGATCTCCGCCGCCATCGCCATCAAGCTTCGGGGGACCAGAATTCCTGTGCCGGCACCCTGCCGGGACGGGGAAGTGCCCCCGGATTCAGCTCCATCGACGTTGCTTCCTCCCTCCATGATGCGGGAGTAGTCCCTCCTCGGGGCTGAGGTTCTTACCAGTAGCTATGTGGTCAATTCTCTCTCCCATGATGTGATCTTCGTTGTGATCATAGGCTATGTTAATCTAGGGTGATCCCATGATATTTCCCCTTCCTCTATGTATTGGATTGATGTACTCACTTGTCTTTATCTAGTATAATCCCCGAGACCAAGGTGACAGCGGTCTATTGGATATGGATTAGAACAATATTTTCATGAGTGATTTCCTCTCTTGTGTGTTGATTGAAGATTGAGAGTCTCTTGGTGCTTGTCTTTGACTATCCTTTAGATATGTTTTGGTGATTGTGGGACTCTCTTTGGATGGCCGCGGTGACATTGGGAAATCCTTAGATTGGGAACTACGAACTTTGAGGTGTGCTTTTGTAGCCCTACATAATTCTCGTCCTCTCTTGACCACGAAGGAATGACCTCCGAGTGTGTCCCCTTTGCATGTTTTATGGGAAATATCATGTGATTCGATTTTGTTAATGTTGTTGGGAGTTGCCACTAGTGAAAGTATGAAGCCTAGGCCTTGTTTCCACCATTGCAATACCATTTGTGCTCACGTTTACCACTTGTTTGCTTGCCGCACTTTTTATTACAGATTTATATTACTTTGTTTTGCCATCCATATCACTTGCCATTTAACATCTCTTCGCCGAACTAGTGCACCTATACATCTAACAAGTGTATTAGGTGTGTTGGGGACACAAGAGACTTCTTGTATCTTAGTTGCAGGGTTGCTTGAGAGAGACCATCTTCAACCTCTACTTCCCTGAGTTCGATAAACCTTAGGTCATCCACTTGAGGGAAATTTGCTGCTGTCCTACAAACCTCTGCGCTTGGAGGCCCAACATAGTCTACAAGAGTAGAAGCGTGTGTAGACATCAGTGATCACAAAGATGGCACCTGGCAAGTTTGAGCCATTAGAGCCGGAAGAACCTCGCAAGTGTTATGGGAACCAAGTAGGATGCATCCTATGGGAATGCACGAGCAACAACGACGATGACTTAAGAAGTAAAGAACATTTGACGCAGTTGCTCCTGACAAAGTTGCACAAGAGATTCAAGTTCCCCGACCGGGATGATAACATAGAACAACCGTGGGATGATCCGAAGATGAAAAAGATTAACAATCACGCCATGGGCATGTTCAGCAATGATTTGGCCTCCTGGAATGGGAGGGTGAAATGAGCTATTGAGGCTGAGGAACCCCTGTCCAAGATTCTGGAGGAAAATCCGACACTTACAAAAGAGGAGTTCGAAAAGTTCAAGGACACTTGCGCTACCGAGGCAGCCAAGGCTAAGGCTAAGAAATTCAAGAGCCTTCAGCAAAGGAACATGGGGAAGCATCGCCTCGGAAGCCGTGGCTACCTCGGTAAAAGGCCCATATGGGATAAGGAGGACGCGAAACGTGAAGCGGCGGGTATCCCAGACCCCTTCGTGAAGTTCACCAACCCCTTGAAGCGTGACTTCATTAGGGCCCGCTACAAGTGGGACAAGGAAAAGAAGGTTTTTTACACGAACCAGATCACGGGGAAATTGATTAGACTATTGGTAATTATTCTTTTACCACCTTACATTTAGCTCCATATCTAGTCGACTACACATTCCTAAACGGTTCACGCTCCTTCTGCAGGAGAAGCAATACCAGCTAGCAGCCGAAAGCCCTACTTCTCCGATGAGGCCCAAGTGGGACACCCCTCTCAACCGGGCCTTGAACGAACTTAAGGGGCTCCCTTTGGGCTAGCGGCCTCAATATGGTCGTGTGCACGGCGCTGGAGACGGCGCCACATGGAAGGTGTTTTACAACGAGGGCCCGGAGGCCAAGAAGCAGAAAAAGAAGTTTAGTCAGGCGGACATCGACGTGAAGGTGAAGCTTGCGATCGAGAAAAAAGCAGCTAAGGACGTGAAAAAAATAGCCGAGGAGAAAATGAGTTGCTACAACAGGTAGTCAATGCAGCTGTAACTGCGTGCAGAAATGATTTTGCTACTAACTTGGTTCCAGCTATCATCAACTGGACAAAGGAAAATCTAGACAAGATGGTACATGATTTCCCGTTGCCCAGTTTCGTCGGGAGCAACTCCATGAACAACAACACCACTGCACCATCACTTGCTCACGCAACTGGGCCTCCTCTCGCAGTCGCTCCCGCTCATAGCAGCCCGTCCTCAGTCTTTGGCGCGCTAGGTGGGCCTTCGTCTTTGGCTGAGCTCGACGCCGTCACGGTAATTACATGTCGCACCAACATATATATATATATATATATATATATATATATATATATATATATATATATATATATATATATATATATATATATAGAGAGAGAGAGAGAGAGAGAGAGAGAGAGAGAGAGAATATTCCATTTTCGTTGCCTTTCAAATGTTTTACGCCACAGACATATGTGTTTGCGGGCCGAAGAAACCCCGTGCACCATACTCTACTTGATCAAAGGCCAGAAGGTGGACGTGGGAAAGGGGATGATAATGAACCCCTTGCAACCCACGTTCCACAACTAGCTGATCCCCGCTGGGCACTTCAGGGTTAGCTTGCCCAGTGTGAAATCGGGGCACAAGGATTTGCCTCCTCCAGTACAACATGTGGGAGAGGACGACGAGACCCCGCCGCGGATTGGAAGCTGCAAGGGTTGGGTGCTTCTATGTCCGAAGAATCTTATTCATCTGGACCCGCCCGAGAGCACACCAATAACAACACATCAACAAGCATGTGCGGAGACCACCACCCCGCCTACGCAATTACCAGCTCCTGTAGTGCCGAGTGAGAGCGGCAGACGACGTGATGAAGGGGGTCCTGTAGAACAGATAATGGATGATGAGATGGAGGTCGACCTTATGGGTTTCCTCAATACAAACGCATATGACTGTGACATAGATATGACGAGTCAACCATATGACGATTCGGGCTATCAGCATGTGATACGTCCAAAACGTATCTATAATTTCTGCTTGCTCCATGCTTCTTTTGTGTGATATTGCTATGATATTGATGCACTTCCATACACTTTTGATCATATTTGGACTAACCTATTAACTCAGTGCATCATAGTGCCAGTTCCTGTTTTCTGCTGTTTTTCTATTTCAGGTTTCCCCCATATTAAAAGTGCTCCAAAAATTCTAGGAAAAATATAGGAAAAATCAGCGTACAGGAAGCTTTGCGAAGAACCAAAGATGGGCCAGAGGGGAGCCAGGGGAGGCCCAGGCGGCCACCTGGCACGGCCCCACCCCTGGCCGCGCCAGGGGGGTGCCTGGGGCCCCTGCTCCGCCTCTGGCTGCCCCCCTTCACCTATATATCCCTCTCGTCCCGAAACCCTCGAGGACAGAACCCTTTTTCGTGATCTCGCCTCTGTTCCGCCACCGCAGCGCTTCCAAGATCGAGAGCATCAGGAGAACTCTTCCCGGCACCCTGCCGGAGGGGAGAACCGCCAACGGGAGCTTCTCCACCACCATGGACGCTTCCCGGATGAGTCGTGAGTAGTCCACCTTGGACCATGGGTCCATGATCAATAGCTATGTGATGTTCTCCTCCCCTCTTTGCTCTTCATGGTTTAGACCTCGTGAGCTGCCCTACATGATCGAGGCACATATGTAATCTTTGTGCTGTTGCTTTGGTGAGTTTGCTGGGATCTGATGGATTATGAGACTATGTTCATATTGTGTTTGAGTAATATATTTGATTCACCTCTTTTATATCTTTGTTCTTGAGTAATTCTTGCATGTTCTCCGTTGCTGTTTATTGCTTTGGCCAAGTAGTAGGTAGTAACTCCAAGAGGGAGCGTTATGCTTGATTGTGGGTTCATGCCCCCTGATGACTAGCTTGAGTGACAGAAACATGAGTCTAGGGGATGTGCTGTTGCCACAAGGGAGAAAACAACGGTGCTTGTACTTGCGGGTGCAAGGATTGTTTACTTTACGCAAAGTTCTTTTAATGCAGTTGTCTGTTGCTTTGAGTTTACACTTTGGGTGGGATTCGCAACTTAATACCAGCGAGATGTTCTGGATAGATATCTCAAGGAGGATGATTAGTAGTAGATGCAGATGGATTTCGGTCTACTTGCCTTGGCGTACCGCCCATGCTTTTGAGCCTCTACCTTTCTTTGCAGCATAGTTAGCATTGGTTTGCGCACATAATCCTGTCAATTGCCCAGCTGTAATTTGTTACCTTGCTTTGCTGTTTTATCGTCTTTTGGGAGAGAGACATCACTAGTGAACATCATGGGACCCCGGTCCATATTACCACCGCTGATCACACCTTCTATTTACTTCCTGTTTTTATTTCCTAGTTGCAGTCATAGCTATCATTATTATCTCTTGTGTTTGATCCTTTGTAAACAACAAGGCCAGAGGGATTGACAACCTCTCTGTACTCGTTGGGAGCAAAGTTATTTGTATCTGTGTGCAGGTCCCGTCAACCACTAAGTTTCTGGCGCCGTTGACACCTACTTGTCGACCCTCAGAGTCTCACGGGATTCGATCCTTGGTATCTTTGCCAAGGGAAATTTGCCGCTACGCTACATCTCAACCTTCCACTTGGGGTAACCAACGAGGGGCGAGAAGCCATCAAGCAAGTTTCTGGCGCCGTTGCCGGGGACTCCACTCTTCAAGATAGGGGAGTTGCACGCTATCTTTTATCTTTGCTTTTTAGTCTTGTTAGTTTACCTTGCAGTTTTTGCTTTAGTGTCCCTTACCAAAAATCACAAAAATAGTTATCTTGCTTGCTGCTGCTATGGGTTCCACCGAGAACACCAAGTTGTGTGACTTCACTAGTCATAACAACAGTGACTTTATCTGCACGCCTATTGCTACACCTGCCACTTCAGCACCTTCTTATGAGATTAAACCTGCTTTACTGAACCTAGTTATGAAAGATCAATTTTCCGGTGCTGGAGATGCTGCTGCTTTGCACTTAAATAATTTTGTTGAGCTCTGTGATATGCAAAAGTACAAAGAAGTAGATGGTGATATTGTTAAGCTTAAGCTTTTTCCTTTCTCCTTGAGAGGAGGAGCTAAAATCTGGTTTCAATCCTTGCCTAGGAATAGTATAGATTCTTGGGACAAGTGCAAGGATGCCTTTATTGGGAAGTACTATCCCCCTGCTAAAATTATCCAATTAAGGAGTAACATAATGAATTTTAAACAATTGGATAATGAACACGTTGCCCAAGCTTGGGAACGCATGAAATCTCTTGTCAAGAACTGCCCTACTCATGGTTTGACTACTTGGATGGTTATCCAAACTTTTTATGCAGGCTTGAACTTTACCTCGCGAAACTTGTTAGATTCGGCCGCGGGAGGAACCTTTATGTCAACTACACTTGGTGCTGCCACGAAACTTCTCGACGAGATGATGACTAATTATTCCCAATGGCACACCGAACGCGCTCCAACAGGTAGGAAGGTAAACTCTGTCGAGGAGATTTCCTCCCTAAATGAAAAAGTTGATTTGATCATGTCTCTACTTTCCAAGCAATCTTCTATTGATCCTCATGATGTTCCTTTAAATTCTTTGATTGCTCAAGATCAAGTAGATGTGAACTTTATCTCTAGAAACAATTTCAATAACAATGCTTATAGGAGTAATTTTGGTAGCAACCCTAGACCGTTCCCCTCTAATTCCTATGGGAACAACAATACTTATCCTAGCACCAAGAACTCCACTTCTGAACTAGAGATTATACTTAAAGACTTCATCACTACCCAAAAGGCCTTCAATAAGAGTGTAGAAGAAAAACTAGACAAACTAGATAATCTCTCTTCGAAGGTAGACAATTTAGCCCATGAGGTAGAGTTGCTTAAAATTAGAACTTCTCCTCTTGAGGAGAGGAAGACCACTCCTATGAATGCTATTCAAGTGCAAATTAATGAAAACATTAAGATGATGGCTAAACTTAAAGAGAGATGGGCTAGAGAAAAGGAGGAAGAAGATAGAATTAAGAGCCTTCCTACCCACCACACTGTCGCTACTATCCAAGTTGTTGAGGATATCCAAACTCTTAGCACCCAATGCACTCCTAGTCCCATTGGACCTATTAATGGTGATGCTATGACCTCAACCGTAGAAGAAGAAACTCCTATAACCATAGAAGCTACCAAACAAGTGAGCCTAGAGGACACCACTACCACTTTACTTGATAGTAGTGACCTTGATTTTGATAATTGCACCCTTTCTGAAGTTATTGGTTTTCTTCACAAGATGTCTAGAGATCCCCACACTAGCACACTTAATCTTGCCTTCACGGAGCATATCACTAATGCTCTTATCAAAGCTAGGGAGGAGAAGCTTAGGGTAGAAGCCTCCATACCTAGAAAGCTAGAAGATAGTTGGGATCCTATGATTAAAATTAAGTTGAATAACTTCTCTTGCTATGCTTTATGTGATGTTGGAGCTAGTACCTCCGTTATGCCCAAAAGAATGTATGATATGTTTGAATTGAAACCTTTTGATCCTTGTTCTTTTGGTGTTCGTCTTGTTGATTCTTCCGTAAAGAAACCTTTGGGGAAGATCGACGATGTTCTTATCATTGTCAATGACAATTATGTTCCCGTTGATTTTACTATTATGGATATTGAATGTGAACCTTCATGTCCAATTATTTTGGGACGTCCTTTTCTTCGCACTGTTGGTGCTATCATTGACATGAAGGAGGGGAATATAAAATTCCAATTCCCTCTCAAGAAAGGGATGGAACACTTCCCTAGAAAGAAGATTAAGTTGCCCTTTGAGTCCGTTACACGGGCTAGCTATTCTCTTACTCTTGATAAAACTTGATCTTCTCTTTTTGCATCATGCCTAGCTTAAAGGCATAAAAGAAAGCGCTTTTGGGAGGCAGCCCACA
The DNA here is from genome assembly GCA_902687465.1 of Secale cereale. NCBI lineage: Eukaryota > Viridiplantae > Streptophyta > Magnoliopsida > Poales > Poaceae > Secale > Secale cereale. Next base: position 725,285,275 of record LR738712.1, on the reverse strand, counting down.
AAGAATTAGGTCTTATTTTGCTTTTGTTGTGTCTTGATGTTTGTTACTACAGTAGCATCATCATTGTATCTTTTCTTTTCAGCTTTGTGCCAAGTTTAGCCTCCGATTGCAAGAAAGTTCAAAAGTTGTGACGTGCTGTCCAGAAAACAGATTCTGTCCTTGGACAGAAAAATTCGAATAAAATCACCAGTTCATCTTTTTGATCTGAATTTTTTTGACAGCGTGCTCTATACAATTGGCTTTCGAGCGTCTGTTCTGAGTTTTTTGATTTGAGTTGCAGAAGTGCCCCGAAAAAATTATTTACTACCTGCTGGTCTGTTTTTCACAGATTCTGTCCTGTTTTGCTTTTTCTTCGTTTTGCAAACCTTGAGCTTGCTTTTTCTTTGCAAAAACCTTTTGGCAATCTTGAGAAACAGTAGCTCTTCAAGATTATCTTTATTTCCAGTAGGGAAAAAATTATTTTATTGTGGGTACTAACCTCGCTAATCAGATTATGATGAGTTATGTATGAAGGGAGTTTTCAAGTGTGCGAGGGAAGATGATAAAAGAAGATTCAGGAGGGTCAAACGCTCAAGCTTGGGGATGCCCCCGTGCACCCCCAAGAAATATTCAAGAAGACTCAAGCGTCTAAGCTTGGGGATGCCCCCATGCATCCCCTTCTCCATCAACAATTATCAGTTCGTCTTTCGTTCCACTATAATTTCATCATTTCATGCGTTATGTGCTATGCTTGGAGCGTCTTGCTCTTAGTTTCTTTTTTTTAGTTTTCTTTAGCTTTGCTTGCTGTTCATAACAAGTTAGAACCCAGCTTTCTTTGTGTGGGAGAGAAACACGCTCCACTTCAACCTAGAACACAACATAGTATTTTTATGCTTATCTTTGTTGTGTGTGTTCTTTGTCTTTCCATAGCTGCTGTCATGTTTAGCTCTTAGTTTTCATGCTTTTCTTTTTAAAGAGCTTTTGTTTAGTTGGTTGCTGAACTCTCTTGAGTTTTCATGTTTATCTTGTTAAGAGAGTTTGCCTGTTGCACTGAGTTGTGTGTCTTAACTTAAAGTAGGTAATTGAGGTTGCTATTTAATTTTAGTAGTAACTTGCAATAGTTTTGAGGTATTGCCATGAGTAATGTCTGAACTTTTGGTGTCAAGAGCTTTAGCCTATTAGTGATAGATGTCGTATTTTGGGCAATCCGTGTTTATTTTCGAAAGCCTACAAAATAGTTGAGAACTTTAGCTACTAGATGGATCACTAATCTTTGGAGGGATCGAATATTAGAGTACACTCACGTACCATGAGTCGAGGATGCGCAAGGATAACCAAACCCCCATACACTCCTCCTTGGGGTACTTGTCTCTTTGTGAACCTCCTAATTAGATTGAGAGTTACCGATAATAAGTGCATGAGTTCTTCGGACTAATGTGAGTATTCGAAAGTTGACACTTCCACCTAGCCATATTTTTCCAGCCTCTTCGGTACCGTGCATTGCCCTTTCTCACCTCGAGAGTTGGCGCATACTTTGCCGGTGCATCCAAATCCTTGGCACGATACGCTCTGTCATCATAAGCCTCATTATATCCTTCCTCAAAACAGCCACCATACCTACCTATCAAGGCATTTCCATAGCCTTTCCGAGATACATTGCCATGCAACATCCATCTTCTCATGACTTGATCTTCATGTCATACATGCTTTTGCTTGATCGATGAGCAGCATGCTAGTTGGGCCTTGCCCTAATCATTGCTACATGACGCGCTAGTATCATTGCATATCCTGCTACACTGGCAGAGGCATACATTTGCATACATCATGATAGTTTCATCTTCTTTATGTTGAGTACTCTTGTAAAGTGTGAAAGATCTTCTATACTTCTTGTAATTTATAGAGTGTTGCCCCTAAAGTGAGGAAAAGATCCCAAAGAGGACAAAATCAAAAGATCCCAAAGAGGACAAATGAGAGTTCAATAGAAAGAGCCATTGAGGCCACAAAAAAAAAGGAAAAAATAGAAAAAGAGAAAAAGAAATAAAAAGAGAGAAGGGGGCACACTACTATTCCTTTTGAGAGATCCACACTCGTACTCCATCTTATACCTTGTACTCCATAGAGATTATCATTCATGCATATAGCTATGTGGGGACCTTCACACTATAGAACTTGGCTTGTATATTCCAATGATGAGCCTCCTCAAAAGAGCTCTAGGTCTTCTTGAGCGAGCAAGTTGGATGCACCCCCACTAGTTCCATTGGAGAGCTTACCTTAGCTCATATGTGCATCCGTTGCATGGCAATCCCTACTCCTCACATCATATCTATCATTTGGCTTTCTCTCGCCTATGATTGTCCTCATTGATGTGAGCCTTTCACACCTTTTTTGTCTTCCCCTTCATCATTTTTCTCTCTTTGCCATCCTAAGTCTCAACTTTCTTGCTTACGCTCATCCATTGCATGAGTGCTCAAAATATCGAAAGGGAGTGGATCATTTTGACTTGTACCTGGCTAGTGGTCTGGGGATGAGTCAAGATAAGATTCCAAAGAAGACCAAGTGCGAAACTTTAGTAGATTAAGTTCTCAACAATACAAAAACTATGTTTTACTCTCTCGTATATCCCTATCCCCTTTCTTGCACACAAACATCATTTGGAGACATTCGAGTCACGGACAGCGAGAGCTCTTGCACCTTTATGTTCTTATGTTGCTTGTTACAATGTTAATATAGACTCTTGCTTGTTTTGACTTGAATTGAATTACATGCCTTGATTGCTTTACTTAAAAAGTTCTTATATGGTTGATAGCATGTCACCACAGAAATTATGCTTGTTATCATTTACCTACTCGAGGACGAGCAGGAATTAAGCTTGGGGATGTTGATACGTCCAAAATGTATCTATAATTTTTGCTTGCTCCATGCTTCTTTTGTGTGATATTGCTATGATATTGATGCACTTCCATACAGTTTTGATCATATTTGGACTAACCTATTAACTCAGTGCATCACAGTGCCAGTTCCTGTTTTCTGCTGTTTTTCTATTTCAGGTTTCCCCCATATTAAAAGTGCTCCAAAAATTCCAGGAAAAATATAGGAAAAATCAGCGTACAGGAAGCTTCGCGAAGAACCAAAGATGGGCCAGAGGGGAGCCAGGGGAGGCCCAGGCGGCCACCTGGCGCGGCCCCACCCCTGGCCGCACCAGGGGGGCGCCTAGGGCCCCTGCTCCGCCTCTGGCTGCCCCCCTTCGCCTATATATCCCTCTCGCCCCGAAACCCTCGAGGATAGAACCCTTTTTCGCGATCTCGCCTCTGTTCCGCCGCCGCAGCGCTTCCAAGATCGGGAGCATCAGGAGAACTCTTGCCGGCACCCTGCCGGAGGGGAGAACCACCACCGGGAGCTTCTCCACCACCATGGACGCTTCCCGGATGAGTCGTGAGTAGTCCACCTTGGACCATGGGTCCATGATCAGTAGCTATGTGATGTTCTCCTCCCCTCTTTGCTCTTCATGGTTTAGACCTCGTGAGATGCCCTACATGATCGAGGCACATATGTAATCTTTCTGCTGTTGCTTTGGTGAGTTTGCTGGGATCTGATGGATTATGAGACTATGTTCAGATTGTGTTTGAGTAATATATTTGATTCACCTCTTTTATATCTTTGTTCTTGAGTAATTCTTGCATGTTCTCCGTTGCTGTTTATTGCTTTGGCCAAGTAGTAGGTAGTAACTCCAAGAGGGAGCGTTATGCTTGATTGTGGGTTCATGCCCCCTGATGACTAGCTTGAGTGACAGAAACATGAGTCTAGGGGATGTGCTGTTGCCACAAGGGAGAAAACAACGGTGCTTGTACTTGCGGGTGCAAGGATTGTTTACTTTACGCAAAGTTCTTTTAATGCAGTTGTCTGTTGCTTTGAGTTTACACTTTAGGTGGGATTCGCAACTTAATACCAGCGAGATGTTCTGGATAGATATCTCAAGGCGGATGATTAGTAGTAGATGCAGATGGATTTCGGTCTACTTGCCTTGGCGTACCGCCCATGCTTTTGAGCCTCTACCTTTCTTTACAGCATAGTTAGCATTGGTTTGCGCACATAATCCTGTCAATTGCCCAGCTGTAATTTGTTACCTCGCTTTGCTGTTTTATCGTCTTTGGGAGAGAGACATCACTAGTGAACATCATGGGACCCCGGTCCATATTACCACCGCTGATCACACCTTCTATTTACTTCCTGTTTTTATTTCCTAGTTGCAGTCATAGCTATCATTATTATCTCTTGTGTTTGATCCTTTGTAAACAACAAGGCCGGAGGGATTGACAACCTCTTTGTACTCATTGGGAGCAAAGTTATCTGTATCTGTGTGCAGGTCCCGTCAACCGCTAAGTTTCTGGCGCCGTTGACACCTACTTGTCGACCCTCGGAGTCTCACGGGATTCGATCCTTGGTATCTTTGCCAAGGGAAATTTGCTGCTACGCTACATCTCAAACTTCCACTTGGGGTAACCAACGAGGGGCGAGAAGCCATCAGCATGCTAATGAGGATATGGATGATCTGCCCGGGCAAGAAGGTCGTAGCAGGGATTGCAAAAAGTCTCTCTTCATGAAATCCTCACAGGACACGCCTGAAGATGCCGCCTCAACACAGGCTCAACTAGCCGGGGGTCGTACAGTGCTTAGCCCGGGAACACTGGGGCAGGGGTTAAGGAAGGGTCTGGAAGGTGTGCCCAAGAAAATGGAGAGGAAGAGATCGGGGAAGATAGCTGCCTCCAAACAAGCCAGAGCACATAGCAGCCAGATGATGGATTCTGAAGAGCGTGTACCCGTGAAAGGTGCGGCCATGTTCCATCTCACGGGCGAGCCGATGCTACCGCCGAAACCGTTGGAGGCACTATCATGGGATCTCAGGAGACTGCACGACCATGTGTTGTCGACTGAGTAAAGCCTACTAGCCTCGAAGGATCCATGATATCCGACATACGTGGCTCGTGTGCCTGAGGGGAAGTGCTACGTCGACACACGTCCCACGGAGGTGTTCTTCCTACGGTTTGACCATATCTTTGTGATGTTTCTGACAAGGCGGCTCGATTTTACAATCGTCCGCCTTTTTGCGCTACATATGAGCTCCATCATGAAGAGAGAAGAAGTCTCGCAAATCTGTGTGGCGGATCCGTACTACATGCACGAGTCTTTCTTGAGTCTCAGCGACTTTGAGCGTGAAACTACTAGGGACTACCTCCAAAACTTCATGGTACAGAATAAGGACCAGGAAATTGTCCTCCCGCCTTATCATCCAAAGTAAGTCAGTTCCGGACAACCCTTTCGTACATTTCAATCATTCCTTCTCGCTCATATGGAGAATAATTTGAGGTGTCTTTTCCCCGCAGCAATGGGCGCGCCGTCCTTATCGTTCTTTACCCGCGAGTCTCCCACGCCGTGTATTTCGACCCTTCTAGAGACTACGAGAAAAAGGACTACACCCACATAATGAATATTCTAGATGATGCTCTCCAAGGTTTCAACATTAGAGGTGGCCACATGCAGATCAGGAAACAAAGGAACAAGAAGACGGGTTTCGTGCATAAAGCTAATTTCTGCTGCATCCATGTCCCAAAACCAAGCAAGAAGGATGAATTCTACATCGTCCATCTCATGATTGAGTTCAACACAGATCACCAAAAGCTTCGCATGACAAGCATAAATGATGATCATATCCACAAGTGGCTAGAATCTCATGGAGAAGCAAATTATAAACTTAGAGATGACTTCTTTCGCATCCAAAGGGACATTGCGACGATCATCATGAAAGAAGTCGTCGATGAGAAGGGGATGTTCCACCATGGCCCTATATCGCGAGCTGACGTTCGAACTCGCATAGGCATGCAACGTCTAGACCTCACGCCTTTCAAGAAGCTAGGGTCCATCCTCGATGATATGGAAGGATGGAACTTCTAGTGATTTACGATGCCGATGATGATATGTGTCAGTTGAACTTGTATACTTTCTGTAGCGATGAAACTTTGTGATGTCCACGGTCCCTGCCGAACTTGCGTAATGCTACTTTGTTAGTTTGCGTACGATGACATGCGTACCTCTAGTTATTTAGTTTGCGTACTGTATGTTGCATCTAGTTGCTAACCCTTTCTTTTGCGTGTTGCTCTAGTATATTTTGTTGCATATGATTGTACATCCTCTTGATGAAGATGTATCTCTAACAGGTACCTAGTTTCTTGATGGCGAGATGGTAGTGCTATGTCGTGTACAAAGGGAAGGTTCCGAGGGTGTACAACGAGTGGCCTGAGTGTCAGACGTTGTAGTTGCAAGTATTCGAGACTTGCATGTATCGCTATTTTTCGAGATGATGACGAGATACCACTTTGTGTTGGATGATGATTATGATGAGAATATTTGTATATATATGCTATGATTACATTTGTGGCATCGCATCCATTTGTATGTGTATCATGATGACATTTGTATCTGCTAAAGATTCTTGCATAAAGCATGTTCAAATACAAAACAAATATACAAAAAAAAACTACTAAAATTAGCAGTAGTGTCAGGGATATTACTAGCAGGTATGAATCGGCTAGTATAAACCGGCTTATTATAATATGTTTGTATGGTTGTAATATTTAGTAAAGGCTACGGCCCATAAGATCTTAGGGCCCATGTATAGAGTTATGGTTTGTAAACCGCCCAAAGATGTAATTTGAGAGATAAGGAAGAGAGAGCAGAGACCGAGGCGGACACAAGTATGAGCCGGCCTCGGGACTCTGTAAACCGGACCAGGCGTCGTCTCTATATAAAGGGACGACCCGGCGACGGTTCAGGACAGGCAAGAGACAACCCATCGAGACAGGCAAGCAAATCGCTCCCTGTTCATCGACGCCCAAGTAATACCAAACCAAACTAGACGTAGGCTTTTACCTTCATCGAAGGGGCCGAACTAGTATAAACCCTCTGTGTCCTTTGTGTGCTTTTAACCCCTTCAAGCTAACCCGTGCGATGGTTCCATCATCAAGTCCGTTAAACCGGACATCTGCCGTGTTAATTCCACGACAGTTGGCGCCCACCGTGGGGCCTCCGCACGATGGTTTCGAGTTCTTGAAGGGCAGCTTTGAAGGGCTCAAGGGCTATGTTGTCGGCCGGATGACCAAGAGTCGCCGCGGCCAGATCTACATCGACGATGCGGGTTGGGGACCGGAGGCCGATTCAATCGAATACGGATACCGGGTTCCCTTCGGTGGCATTCATGTCTTCATCGGCAAGATCGGCGAACCGGGACCTGAGCCGGACATCTTTTCCAACATCATCGAGCCGGCTCAGCGTGCGAGATCGGCCCGGATTCAGCCCGCCATGAAGCACGTTTTCGTTGGAGCAGTTCACGGAGTCCAAACCGAGGACGGATCAGAATCCGGCGGTGAAACAGTTGTCTACTCCGACGACGGATCCTCATCCGGAGAGACTGAATCTCTGTATCAGTTGCAGGACGGTCGGTCTGAGGGTGAGTCCGACGGGAACAGTATTCCAGACCCCTTTGACCCGCCAAACCGGGTGGCTGTCTTTATGGCCGGTTCATAGCCCACGGTGAACGGGGCGACAGCAGAAGCTGGTGTAGGGGGGAGCGGCCCAGCCCTCTCACCTACTGACATTCTATCCACCTTAGTCGAGGAATTCATGGCCAAAGCTGTGGCAGAGGTAGCTCCAGCAGACAAGGCGCAGCATGATGCACAGCTCCTTCAGCTAAAAGGCCGGATTGATCAAGCAAGGGATGATCTGAAAGCAGAGAAGGCTATGATAGCAATAAGGCAAGCAGAATTGAATGATCAGGCTTTTCACCTAAGGATGGAACAGGCCTCTACACAGGGAGTAAGAAGTCGGAAGTACCAATCCCGTATACCGCCGGTTTATGAAGCGACGGATCTGTTTAGGACGCCAGGGGCAGAAACTAGCAATGATCCAGCTTTGAACCGGAGGGCACCCCCAGCGAGGGACGAGCCGGTTCAACAGCCTACTACAGAGCAAGATCGACGGATCACATCTACACCTCACGTTCCTACCCCTCCGGGTCATTACTCGAATCCTTTGGACAATATCGTTGCAGCTGCTTCACGCTTGGCCGCTTTACCCATTGAGGGGACGTCTCCGGTGGCATTGGAGGCACGCAGGGTCAAGGAGTTACTTAATACGACGTTAGTACAGCAGCAAGCATATTCTCATAGCAGGGAGAGGCTACATTCAACACCACGTCCTAGCCGGAGTTACACTAGGCATTGGGAAGAACCGAAAGTGTCTAGCAGTGAACGCAGGCGGCGTCGGCACAGACAGGATAATCCGGCAGGCACAGCTGCACAAGCTCAGGTTGTAAACCGGGTTAGGTCGGTAGCCCGGGAGGAGGTCCGTCAAACGACGCCGGTTCAAACAGCCACAGCAGAGACAGGAGTCACAACGAGTTCCTTTGGAGTCCAGTGTCTTATCCCCGCTTTACGAAGCGTGAAGCTGCCCAAGGATTTCAAAGGACCGCGTAAGGTGCCTAATTACACAACAGATTTGGCTCCGGAAGCTTGGGTTGAGAGTTACGAGATGGCCATGGAGATGCTGGATGTGGATGAAGCGGCTTGTGCAAAATACTTTACTATGATGCTTGAAGGTACAGCCCGGACCTGGCTAAAGGGTTTACCTCCTAATTCCATTGGGTCATGGGGCGAGCTACGTAGCCAGTTTATCAAAAACTTCAAAGATACATGCAAGCAGCCAATGTCAGTGGTAGATCTGGCAGCCTGTGTACAAGGAGAGCAGGAGTCTACAAGCGCATGGGTGCGGCGAGTATCAGAGATTTTGCACTCTTCGAACGGTATCAGTCCTAGTACGGCAATAGTGACTTTGGAAAATAATTGCCGGTTTGAGTCTCTAAAGCTAAAGCTAGGACGTCTTAAACGGGATTGCAATGATATCGGAACTCTCATGAGCGCTCTGGTGAAGTACGGGGATTCTGACAATACTAAGTATCCTGAAGCTGAGGGAGACAAAGCAGGAAAGGTTAACAAACCTGGTAAACCGGCGCAAGTTAATCCGGCTGCTGCAAGTTTCTTAGGCAAGCGAAAGGCGGAAGGTGGCTCTGATTTCGTAGCTAATACCCAAGTCCAAGGGGGTTTCCAGCGCAATAGGGGCAACCCACCCCAACAAACCGGCGGAGGGGATATTAGTTGGGACCAAGAGTTAAATCAGCCTTGTCCGAAGCATAGCTCGAGGGGACGACCGGCAAAACACACAATAAGAGAATGCAGGCCCTTGATGGAAGCCATGATGGGCCGCTTTAATCCTAATGACAGGCCTCCCAATGGTGGTTCAGGCCCAGGGTTTTATGGTCTGAATCATCAGGGAAACAGCTCCGGATTAGGATATCGGGGCAATGGCAATGGTTACCATGGCCGGGCCAATAATCAATATGGTCAAGGTGGTTATAATAACGAGGGTAATCCGCCGCATGGTCAGGGTGGTTACAATAACCAAGGCAGCCAACAGCAGGGCCAAGGTAATCACAATAACCAGGGTAATCAGCAGCGTCAGCAACAGCAGCCACAATCCGGATATCAGAGTAATCCGAAGGAGTTGAGTAGTGGGCAATATCATGTGTTCACCACGAGTCTGTGTAAACGAGATCAGAAGGTTTTAAAGCGGGCAGTCCACGCGGTTGAACCGGCGACGCCGCAATTCCTGCGCTGGTCAGAGCAGCCCATTGTATGGAGCAGGGAGGATCACCCGATGCGGGTGGATAATCCGGGCCACTTGGCCTTGGTGGTAGCGCCACAAGTGGGTGGTTATAGATTTACTAAGGTTCTTATGGACGGCGGCAACAGCATCAATATCTTGTATTATGAGACTTTCCTTTCGGATGGGATTGACGGATAAGAAGCTGAGGCAGTCAAACACGGTTTTCCATGGGGTGGTTCCGGGTAAGTCAGCTTATCCAGTTGGGAAAATTGACTTAGAAGTTACCTTTGGAGATGAGCATGATTCCAGGTCAGAGATGATAACTTTCGAAGTTGTCAAGATCCAGAGCCCTTATCACGCTCTGTTCGGGAGGACGGTTTATGCCAAGTTTATGGCTAGGCCATGTTATGTCTATTTGCAGCTCAAAATGCCGGGTCACAAAGGCACGATCACGGTTCACGGAAGTCGCAAGATAGCAGTGGAATGTGAAGAGGGAGATGCTGCCTACGCGGAGGCAGTATGTGCCATAGAAGAGTTGAAGTTTTATAAAGATAATGTTGATCCGGCAGATATGACTCCGTTGAAGAAGCCAACTACAGAGCATGATCCGGCATTGAAGTTTAAATCGGCGGAGGAGACCAAGCAAGTTGATTTCGTGCCAGGCGATTCATCCAAACAGTTCACGATCAGCGCTCACCTTGATCCCAAATAGGAAAGCACGCTCATCGAGTTTATCCGTGAGAACCGGGATATCTTTGCATGGAAACCTTCTGACATGCCAGGTATACCGAGGGAACTCGCTCAGCACAGTCTTAATATTGATCCGAAGTTTAAACCGATCAAACAGTACCTGCGCCGCTTCAACGAAGAGAGGCGCAAGGCCATAGGAGAGGAAGTGGCCAGACTTTTGGCTGCAGGGTTTATAGTGGAAGTTTTTCACCCAGAGTGGTTGGCTAATCCGGTGCTGGTGCTAAAGAAGAATGGAAAGTGGAGAATGTGTGTGGACTACACAGACCTCAACAAAGCTTGTCCAACCGATCCTTTTGCTCTCCCTCGCATTGATCAGATTATCGATGCTATAGCAGGATGTGAGCGGCTAAGTTTTTTGGATGCATACTCAGGATATCACCAGATCAAGATGGCAGTTAAAGACCAGGAAAAGACAGCTTTCATAACTCCTTTTGGTGCTTTTTGCTATGTATCTATGACTTTTGGGCTCAAGAGTGCCCAAGCAACTTATCAGCGTTGTGTTCAAAACTGTCTTAAAGGGCAGATAGGGAGAAATGTTCATGCCTATGTGGATGATATTGTGGTGAAGTCAAGGAAGGAAGAGACACTGATAGAGGACCTTAAGGAGACCTTCGACAATCTTCGGGCCTATAAGATGATGCTTAATCCGGAGAAGTGTGCTTTTGGTGTTCCGGCGGGCAAGCTCCTTGGGTTTTTGGTGTCAAACAGAGGAATCGAAGCTAATCCGGAGAAAATCAAGGCAATCACATCTTTAACAAAGCCGGTTTGCATTAATGATGTTCAGCGTATCGCTGGCCGGATTACGGCATTGAGCCGGTTTATTAGCCGTTTGGGGGAGAAGGCGATTCCGCTTTATCAGATGCTGAGAAAGACGGATCGGTTTATATGGAGTGATGAGGCAAATACTGCGTTTGAGGATTTTAAGCGACAGCTGGCGAGGCCTCCAGTCCTAGCTGCGCCTGTTGATAATGAGCCTTTGTTGTTATATCTTGCCGCCAACGCATGGGCAGTTAGTGTGGCAATTGTGGTTGAACGCAAAGAAGCAGGAAAGGAATACCCGGTTCAGCGTCCGGTTTATTACGTGAGGGAAGTACTAATTGAATCTAAGCAGAGGTACCCACATTGGCAGAAGCTGGTATATGGCGTGTTCATGGCAAACCGGAAATTGAAGCACTATTTCCAGGGTCATCCAATAACTGTGGTTAGCTCAGCACCATTGGGGGATATCATCCAGAACAGAGAAGCAATAGGTAGAGTGGCGAAGTGGGCCATTGAGCTCAGCCCACATGAGTTGAAATATGTGCCACGCACCGCTGTAAAGTCTCAGGCATTGGTGGATTTCATCAATGATTGGACAGAGTTACAAATACCTGAGGAAAAGCCGGATTTGACGTACTGGACGATTCACTTTGACGGTTCAAGACAGCTAGAAGGCTCGGGGGCTGGAGTTGTCTTAACTTCCCCATGAGGTGATAAGTTTTGTTACGTCATCCGTTTATTGTTTCCTTGTACTAATAACGCAGCAGAGTATGAAGCATTGCTTCATGGCTTGCGGATGGCAAAGGAGATGAACTTGAGCCGGGTTAAGTGTTTCGGCGATTCAGATTTGGTGGCACAGCAAGTTTCAGGCAGGTGGGATTCGAGAGATCCCCTCATGGCGGCTTACAGACGAGAAGTGGAAACAGTTGCTGGATATTTCAAAGGGTATCAAGTGGACCACATAGATCGGCGAAGGAACGAAGCGGCTGATGCTTTAAGCCGGTTGGGTTCTCAACGTAAACCGGTGCCACCAAATACTTTTCTGGATGAGCTGCACAGTCCATCAGTACAAGTACCATCGGAGGAAGACCTAGCTGTTCCTGATCCGGAGGCACAGTTAGTTGCAGCACTTCATGTTATTCCGGATTGGACGCTGCCTTATTTGGCATATCTGAGCCGAGGAGAGCTACCGGACAATGAAATAGAGGCACGGCAGATAATCCGGCGTTCTAAGTCCATGACAATTGCAAACGGGGAACTTCATCATCGCAGCGTTTTTGGAGCGTTTCAGCGGTGTGTGTCAGCTGAGGAAGGTTGCGAGATTCTTCGCGAGATCCATGAAGGGGATTGTGGTCATCATGCCAGTTCAAAATCATTGGTGGCTAAAGCTTTTCGACATGGTTTCTATTGGTTAACAGCTCATGCTGATGCGGCGGATCTAGTCCGGAAGTGTGATGCTTGTCAGAAGTTTTCGCGACGTGCTCTTGTTCCGGCACAGGAGCTCCGGATGATACCAATAACCTGGCCATTTGCGACTTGGGGGCTTGATATGGTTGGACCCTTTAAGTGATCCCAAGATCAGAAAACTCATTTACTTGTGGCGGTGGATATGTTTACAAAGTGGATTGAGGCAGAGCCTGTGAGCAAGTGTGATGCAGCCACAGCGGTCAAATTCATCAAAAAGGTAATTTTCCGGTTTGGCTTTCCACACAGCATCATCACAGACAACGGCACCAATTTATCTAAGGGTGAGATGGAAGAATTTTGTCAACGAGAGCATATTCGCCTAGATGTATCTTCTGTGGCCCACCCTCAAACCAATGGTCAAGCTGAAAGAGCAAACCAGGAGATTTTGCGAGGTATCAAGCCCCGGCTTATGACTCCCTTGCAAAGAACCCCGGGATGTTGGGTTGAGGAGTTACCATCTGTCCTTTGGAGTATCAACACTACGCCAAACCGGTCCATAGGTTATACGCCTTTCTTTATGGTGTATGGTGCTGAAGCGGTCCTTCCAAGTGATATTCGTCATGATTCACCAAGGGTGACAGCATATGTTGAAGCGGCTAACGAACAGGCAAGACAAGACAGTTTGGACCGGCTGGATGAAGAGCGTGATATAGCAGCCGCACGGTCTGCGATCTATCAACAAGACTTGCGCAGATATCACAGCCGCCGGATCAAGACAAGGACATTCCAGGAGGGCGACTTAGTACTCCGGCTCATCCAAGATCAAACAGATATGCACAAGTTATCCCCACCTTGGGAAGGACCCGTTGTGGTCAGCAAGAATCTGCACAACGGCTCATATTACCTGGTGGACGTTGATACGTCCAAAACGTATCTATAATTTCTGCTTGCTCCATGCCTCTTTTGGATGATATTGCTATGATATTTATACACTTCCACACACTTTTGATCATATTTGGACTAACCTATTAACTCAGTGCACCCCAGTGCCAGTTTCTGTTTTCGGCTGTTTTTGTATTTCAGGTTTTCACATTACGAGAACTGCCAGGAAAAATCCAGAAAAAATATATAAAAAATCAGCGTTCCAGGAGCTACCGTGCGGCCAAAGTAGGGCCGGAGGGGACCCACAGGGGCTCCAGGCGGCCTGCCCACGCGGCCCCCCCTGGGCCGCGCCGGGGGGGCGCCTGGGCACCCCTGACCCCCTCCGATGCCCCCTTTGGCATATATTTAAAGCGTCTCGTGGAAACCCTGATTCCGGACCTCTTTTCTCCAGACGCGATTCCGATCTCCGCCGCCATCCCCATCAAGCTTCGGGGGACCAGAATTCCTGCGCCGGCACCCTGCCGGGACGGGGAAGTGCCCCCGGATTCATCTCCATCGACGTTGCTTCCCCCCTCCATGATGCGGCAGTAGTTCCTCCTCGGGGCTGAGGTTCTTACCAGTAGCTATGTGGTCAATTCTCTCTCCCATGATGTGATCTTCGTTGTGATCATAGGCTATGTTAATCTAGGGTGATCCCATGATATTTCCCCTTCCTCTATGTATTGGATTGATGTACTCACTTGTCTTTATCTAGTATAATCCCCGAGACCAAGGTGACAGCGGTCTATTGGACATGGATTAGAAAAGTATTTTCATGAGTGATTTCCTCTCTTGTGTGTTGATTGAAGATTGAGAGTCTCTTGGTGCTTGTCTTTGACTATCCTTTAGATATGTTGTGGTGATTGTGGGACTCTCTTTGGATGGCCGCGGTGACATTGGGAAATCCTTAGATTGAGAACTACGAACTTTGAGGTGTGCTTTTGTAGCCCTACATAATTCTCGTCCTCTCTTGACCACGAAGGAATGAACTCCGAGTGTGTCCCCTTTGCATGTTTTATGGGAAATATCATGTGATTCGATTATGTTAATGTTGTTGGGAGTTGCCACTAGTGAAAGTATGAACCCTAGGCCTTGTTTCCACCATTGCAATACCATTTGTGCTCACGTTTACCACTTGTTTGCTTGCTGCACTTTTTATTACAGAATTATATTACTTTGTTTTGCCATCCATATTACTTGCCATTTAACATCTCTTCGCCGAACTAGTGCACCTATACATCTAACAAGTGTATTAGGTGTGTTGGGGACACAAGAGACTTCTTGTATCTTAGTTGCAGGGTTGCTTGAGAGAGACCATCTTCAACCTCTACTTCCCTGAGTTCGATAAACCTTAGGTCATCCACTTGAGGGAAATTGCTACTGTCCTACAAACCTCTGCGCTTGGAGGCCCAACATAGTCTACAAGAGTAGAAGCGTGTGTAGACATCAAGCTATTTCTGGCGCCGTTGCCGGGGAGGTGAGCGCTTGAAGGTATATCTTTAGACCTTGCAATTAAATCTTTTTGTTTCTTGTTTTTATTTCACTAGTTATGTTTATGGAAAACCTTGCTATTGGATCGTTGCTTGCGGGAGGACGCCCCACACCTGTGGTGGTTGCTCCTCCTCCTACTGAAATTGTGCCCTATAAAATACCGGCTGGTATTATCGATTATGTTTTGGCTAATCGTTATGCAGGAGACAGACATCCCGGCGAACACTTGCTATATCTGTCACAACTATGTTCATTATTTAAGCTTGCAGGTGTATCGAGGGAGTTTGTCATGAGGAAATTATTTGCCTTGTCACTGAAAGGAAAAGCATTGGAATGGTATAGGCTACTAAATGACTCTCACCTGCTGGAGTGGGAAGAGATCCAGTCTCTCTTTTACTCCAAGTTTTATCCTCTTCATGAAGTCCATGAGAATAGGAATTATGTTTATAATTTTTATCCTCATGACGGAGAGAGCATAGCTCAAGCTTGGGGGAGACTGAAAACGTTAATGCTAAAATGTCCTAACCATGGGCTCCCCAAAGATATTATTATTACTAACTTCTATGCGAGGCTCTCTCGACAGGATAAAGATTTGCTCGATGCTTCCTCTATGGGTTCTTTCACAAATGAAAAGATTGATGCTAAATGGGAACTCCTTGAAAGAATTCAACGCAACACTGAAGATTGGGAGATCGACAAAGGTAAAGAGTCAGGTATAATTTATGAGTATGATTGCATTAAGTCCTTTGTTGAAACTACAAGTTTTAATAAGTTTAGTGCTAAGTTTGGGCTTGATTCTCAACTCCTTGTTGATTTCCTCAAATCTTTTGCTTCACATCTTAATATGCCTAAGGAGGATTGGATCAAGTATCATAAACCTTTTAAAGAGACTTGCAAAGAAAATGAAATTGTTCATGATGATTGCAACATGCATGATCCAATTCCTAAAAATGAAGTTTTATATAAGCATGTTAATTTTTGTGGAGTGGATAGACCTTGTGAAAGGCCTATGATTGAAGAAGAGGAGTATTGTAAGCAACATAAGCATGAAAGAACAATCACTTGGGTAAGATATTTAAATGAAATTGCTAGATAATTGTGTGACCTTTATCCTTTTACTTGTGAACTTTGCCGTATAGAGGGTCACTTTAATTTTCAATGCATGAACTTTCAAAACATAACTGTTAACCGGTTGTGTGATAACATGATCACCTCTGATCTTTATGATGAGCTTATGTTATTTTTGATGTGTGAAGAGTTATCAGAAAAGACTTCATGGCTAGATGTTAATGCCATAGGAATAAAAAACACTTTGCAAAATTGCCATCTCTATTGTGTTGTTAATTGCCATGAAAATGATTACATAGGTAAGATTATAAAGGAGGGAACTTTACCAAAGTATAAAAATGTCTCTTATATTTCTGCTAATAAAAAGGAGAGTTTCTCCCAAGTTTCCCCTATTGTTTCTAATGATAAACCAGGATATGTGGAGAAGCTTCATCTCCAACCACTCCCTCCTAAGGTTAAGAAGAAGAAAAAGAAGAGGAGGAGGAAGAGGAGCAAGAAAGAAGAAGAATGGGTATCAACCTGGCCTGAGCATATTCCTCCCATCAACTTTTATCCTAACGATTATAAGTTTAAAGAAGAAGGTGAAGTTTATTGCCTTAATTATCATCTTGATGATACGTCCGTAGGTACTATTGAAGATGATTTTGATTATGATATGCATGTTACTTATTGTGATTGGGAAAATGATGATAATGCTACTTATGATCTTGAAAATCTTTTTGGTACCAACTCTGAAAGTGATGATATGGGAAGCTCTAAGCTTGGGGATGATAGGATTGCAAATCCTTTACCCACTAGTGATGTGATAATTGATAATTCTTTTGCTAGTAAGAATAAAGACAACATGTTTACAAATATAGTTGCTAGCAATGATAATGCTCTTCTCTACCATGATGATGTTATAACTCCAATCTATAGTGATTATAAAGGTACCTATGACATAAGGAGAAATTATCCTTATGAAACTTGTCATAATCATGAAGGGAATTACTCCCTTGTTGAACACCACCCTCCTAATATACAACTAATCTATAGTGTTCAAGTTGTTTATGATAGTCATACTCCCACTATTACCAATGAGAAAAATTATGCTTATGTGGGGAGTGAGAGTACCTTTTTGCATATGGATCATGGTAACAATGCTTTATGTGATGCTTATATTGTTGAGTTCATCCATGATGCCACTGAAATTTATAATGAGAGAGGGAGGCTTGGTTCTAAATATCTTAATAATAAGAAGTTTCCTCTCTTTATGGTGAATATTTTGAAGTTATGCTTGTTTTGCCTTCCTATGCTAGTTGCTTCGTGCTTCAATGAATTATTCTATTGCAATATTCCTATGCATAGGAAGCATGTTAGGCTTAAATGTATTTGGCATTTGCTTCTTGATGCCCTCTTTTGTTCTTCAGCTCTTATTCTTACAAGAGCATCATTAAAGTCCTATGCCTAGCTTAAAGGCATAAAAGAAAGCGCTTTTGGGAGGCAGCCCACAATGAATAAAATTTTATTTTGCTTTTTGTTGTGTCTTGATGTTGTTACTACAGTAGCATCATCAATGTATCTTTACTTTTCAACTTTGTGCCAAGTGTAGCCTCTGATTGCAAGAAAGTTCAAAAGTTGTGACGTGCTGTCCAGGAAACAGATTTTGTCCTTGGATAGAAAAAATCGTATAAAATCACCAGATCATCTTTTTGGTCTGATTTTTTCGACAGCGTGCTCTATACAATTGTCTTTCGTGCATCTGTTCTGAGTTTTTTGATTAGAGTTGCAGAAGTGCCCCGAACAAATCATTTACTACCTGCTGTTCTGTTTTTCACAGATTCTGTCCTGTTTTGCCTTTCTTTCATTTTGCAAACCAAGAGCTTGCTTTTTCTTTGCAAAAACCTTTTGGCAATCTTAAGAAACAGTTGAACTTCAAGAATATCTTTATTTCCAGCACGGAACAATTATTTTATTATGGGTACTAACCTCGCTAATCAGATTATGACGAGTTATGTATGAAGGGAGTTTTCAAGTGTGCGAGGGAAGATGATAAAAAGATTCAGGAGTGTCAAGCGCTCAAGCTTGGGGATGCCCCCGTGCACCCCCAAGAAATATTCAAGGAGACTCAAGCGTCTAAGCTTGGGGATGCCCCCGTGCATCCCCTTCTCCATCAACATTATCAATTCGTCTTTCGTTCCACTATATTTTTATCACTTCATGTGTTATGTGCTATGCTTGGAGCGTCTTGCTTTTAGTTTCATTTTTAGTTTTCTTTAGCTTTGCTTGTTTTTCATAACGAGTTGGAACTCAGCTTTCTTTGTGTGGGAGAGAAACACGCTCCACTTCAACCTAGAACACAACATAGAATTTTCATGTTTATCTTTGCTGTGTGTGTTCTTTGTCTTTTAATAGCTACTATCATGTTCAGTTCTTAGTATTCATGCTTATCTTTTCAAAGAGCTTTTGTTTAGTTGGTTGCTTGAACTCTCTTTAATTACCATGCTCACCTTATTAAGAGAGTTTGCTTCCGTTGCATTGGTTGATATGTCTATGATAAAGATGCTACGTGCATAATGGCGCTTAGTAGTTCATGTTTTCTTGTGGTTAGTCTCAAATAGCTGGGGGATTCCCAATGTGTTATTGGAGTACCAACTTGATTTGTTTGCCTATGATGTGGTATGGTTTAGTAATATCTTCCTTCAAGAATTTATTTTGATTGACTTGGCGTATGCTCACGCATATTTAAGACTGTAAAGAAAGTCTGTCAAGCCTTGATGATCTTTTGTTTCTGAGTAGCGATATAACTACCATGCCTGATTCAATGTTGCTTTGTCGCTCTGCATGATTATGACCGTCATTGCTCTTTTAGTTGGTCGCTCCCAGTCTTTTGCTAACCTCCACCTATACTAAGCGGACTGACTGCTTGTGCATCCACATTCTTTTAATCCAGTTATGCCATATGAGTCCACCATACCTACCTATATGTGGTATTTCACCGCCACTCCAAGTAAATTTACATGTGCTACCTTTAAAACCTTCATTTTTGCAATACATAGCTCATGGGAAAGTAGCTTAAAAACTATTGTGGTAAAGAATATGTCGCTTATGTATCTTATTTCTTATAAGTTGCTTGCTGAGCGGTATCCATGTTTCTGGGGACGCCATCAACTGTTACACTTTTGTTGAATTTCATGTGAGTTGCTATGCATGTTCGTCTTGTCCGAAGTAAGGGTGATTTGCCATGAGTTGAATGGTTTGAGTATGCATATTGTTAGAGAAGAACATTGGGCCGCCAACCAAAGCCATGTATCATGGTGGAAGTTTTAGCTTGGACATTAATCCTCAACCTCTTATGAATGCTTAAGCATTAAAGAGGAGTCCATTATCTATTTTCTATGTTGTCCCGGTATGGATGTCCTCAAGTTGAGATCTATCAAAAACGAGAAATCAAATGCGATTTATCTCCTTGGACCTTTGTACAGGTGGCATAGAGGTACCCCTTTGTGACACTTGGTTGAAACATATGTAATGCAATGATAACCCATGGAAATCCGAGCTAATTAGGACAAGGTGCGAGCACTATTGGTATTCGATGCATGAGGCTTGCAACTTATAGGATGTCTTATGCATAACACATATGAAGTATTACTACCGTTGACAAAATTGCTTCTATGTTTTCAAAAAAAAAAACTCTAGCACATGAGTAATCCCTGCTTCCCTCTGCGAAGGGCCATTCTTTTACTTTTATGTTGAGTCTCCACCTTCTTTCTTCAAGCACCAACTACTGAGAGCATGATTGTCATTCTAAGTGTAATGTGCATTGTCCCAAAGTAGCATTGTCTTTTGCATGATTGTGATATCGTTATTTCTGAAATCATTGCATCTAGTCATCACTTAAACCTTGGAGGTGCCCTTGCATTTATGTTTTGCTTCACTAAAGGGGGCAAGCTAGATATCACTTTATCATATTTGCACATCATGTTCATTGCAAATCTATTTGATGTTTCAGTTTCATGTTGTAAAACTTTCAGTCATTTGTGATTTTCTCATGAGGCAACTTAATTACTATAGAGTCATTGTCTCAGTAAGCTTTTGTCATATGACTATGAATAAGTCCTATATGGTTAATAGCATGTCACCACAGAAATTATTCTTGTTATCATTTACCTACTCGAGGACGAGCAGGAATTAAGCTTGGGGATGTTGATACGTCCAAAACGTATCTATAATTTCTGCTTGCTCCATGCCTCTTTTGGGTGATATTGCTATGATATTTATACACTTCCATACACTTTTGATCATATTTGGACTAACCTATTAACTCAGTGCACCCCAGTGCCAGTTTCTGTTTTTGGCTGTTTTTGTATTTCAGGTTTTCACATTACGAGAACTGCCAGAAAAAATCCAGAAAAAATATATAAAAAATCAGCATTCCAGGAGCTACCGTGCGGTTAAAGTAGGGCCGGAGGGGACCCACAGGGGCTCCAGGCGGCCTGCCCACGCGGCCCCCCCCCCCTGGGCCGCGCCGGGGGGGCGCCTGGGCACCCCTGACCCCCTCCGATGCCCCCCTTTGGCATATATTTAAAGCGTCTCGCGGAAACCCTGATTCCGGACCCCTTTTCTCCAGACGCGATTCCGATCTCCGCCGCCATCGCCATCAAGCTTCGGGGGACCAGAATTCCTGCGCCGGCACCCTGCCGGGACGGGGAAGTGCCCCCGGATTCATCTCCATCGACGTTGCTTCCTCCCTCCATGATGCGGGAGTAGTTCCTCCTCGGGGCTGAGGTTCTTACCAGTAGCTATGTGGTCAATTCTCTCTCCCATGATGTGATCTTCGTTGTGATCATAGGCTATGTTAATCTAGGGTGATCCCATGATATTTCCCCTTCCTCTATGTATTGGATTGATGTACTCACTTGTCTTTATCTAGTATAATCCCCGAGACCAAGGTGACAGCGGTCTATTGGACATGGATTAGAAAAGTATTTTCATGAGTGATTTCCTCTCTTGTGTGTTGATTGAAGATTGAGAGTCTCTTGGTGCTTGTCTTTGACTATCCTTTAGATATGTTGTGGTGATTGTGGGACTCTCTTTGGATGGCCGCGGTGACATTGGGAAATCCTTAGATTGAGAACTACGAACTTTGAAGTGTGCTTTTGTAGCCCTACATAATTCTCGTCCTCTCTTGACCACGAAGGAATGACCTCCGAGTGTGTCCCCTTTGCATGTTTTATGGGAAATATCATGTGATTCGATTATGTTAATGTTGTTGGGAGTTGCCACTAGTGAAAGTATGAACCCTAGGCCTTGTTTCCACCATTGCAATACCATTTGTGCTCACGTTTACCACTTGTTTGCTTGCTGCACTTTTTATTACAGAATTATATTACTTTGTTTTGCCATCCATATTACTTGCCATTTAACATCTCTTCGCTGAACTAGTGCACCTATACATCTAACAAGTGTATTAGGTGTGTTGGGGACACAAGAGACTTCTTGTATCTTAGTTGCAGGGTTGCTTGAGAGAGACCATCTTCAACCTCTACTTCCCTGAGTTCGATAAACCTTAGGTCATCCACTTGAGGGAAATTGCTACTGTCCTACAAACCTCTGCGCTTGGAGGCCCAACATAGTCTACAAGAGTAGAAGCGTGTGTAGACATCAGACGTTCGAGAACACAAGGACTCACGGACACCGGAAGAGGAGACAAAGAGGCCATGGAACATCACCCACTTACGGCCCTACTATACCTGAGCCAAGAGCTCCACTATATCCTATGTATATATTATGATTAATGAATAAACCGGCACCCTCGGTAAACCGGGGGCTCAACCTTTTTTCTAATACAAATATCTTATGAGGACAACCATGCATGTGTTACCATATGTTATATTTCAAATAGATCGATCGGTTTAAACTGATTTTGCAGAACATATGCATTCAGAAGCAATAAACTCCCTGAAGAGCGTAAGGTCACACCTGGCTCAAAGAGAACGCTTCATGAAAACCCTCTGTATGGTAATCCATCCAGTGATTGGTTCAAGATTTACCCATGGCTTCATGGAGCCATGGAGGCCCTCTGGAAAGGCTACGGGCATCCAGTGATTGGCTTATATTTACCCATGGTTTCATGGAACCATGGAGGCCCTCTGGAAAAGCTACGGGCATCCAGTGATTGGCTTATATTTACCCATGGCTTCATGGAGCCATGGAGGCCCTCTGGAAAGGCTACGGGCATCCAGTGATTGGCTTATATTTACCCATGGTTTCATGGAACCATGGAGGCCCTCTGGAAAAGCTACGGGCATCCAGTGATTGGCTTATATTTTCCCATGGCTTCATGGAGCC
>LR738712.1:725249699-725262820 GCA_902687465.1 Secale cereale | reverse complement strand
TTCATGAAAACCCTCTGTATGGTAATCCATCCAGTGATTGGTTCAAGATTTACCCATGGCTTCATGGAGCCATGGAGGCCCTCTGGAAAGGCTACGGGCATCCAGTGATTGGCTTATATTTACCCATGGTTTCATGGAACCATGGAGGCCCTCTGGAAAAGCTACGGGCATCCAGTGATTGGCTTATATTTTCCCATGGCTTCATGGAGCCATGGCGGCCCTCTGGAAAGGCTACGGGCATCTAGTGATTGGCTTATATTTACCCATGGTTTCATGGAACCATGGAGGTCCTCTGGAAAAGCTACGGGCATCCAGTGATTGGCTAAAGTTTTTCTTATGGTTCTTATGGATGGTACCCGCATCCATTGACCGGCCCTCTGGAAAGGCGACGGCCATCCATTGATTGGCTGAACCTTGTTTTGAGCCTGGCAGCTCATAAAAAGCCTCGACTACATGGTTTTATTTGCAAATTTGCATTTCTGAACTTTATATGTTATGGTTCTTTAATCCGGAGTGGGACAATTCAAGAAATTGGCCACACATCTACAAAGTTAAAAAGTCTGGGTAATGAATACCAGCATGAGATAAACCGGTGTTCATTATAACCCGGATCACCCATCAGGCAAAGGCCAAGTATAAGCTGTAAAAGCAAGATATAAACCGGTACCTTTTATCAAGCCCAGTATCATTATTGGATTTATCAAAGTTTCCATCAGGAAATATCAAATTCCACCGGATTAAGAGTATCAAGCATACTTGATCCCAGGTATAAAGTTATTTCTGATGTAAGTATGCGCTTGTTTGATATATTGTAAGAACAATTTAATGGGTCCAGCGGTAAAACCGTTAGGATATATGTTCAGTGTTGTCTATGCAGGAATAGATGACATACAGGACACGCCGTGATTGAAATAAATTAAAATTGGCAATGGTAAAACAAGAAGTATCCGGATCCAAAGAACACAGTTTTCAGCTATCCTATTACAAGGCATAGCAAGCCCGACGGATTAAAGATTGTTTGGTAAAGCGGGACTGCAACTACAACAATAAGCTATGAGCTATGCTCCTTCCTGCTGAGACGGCTGGGCATCAACTTGATCCGGAGTCTCCTCTTCATCTTGAAGCGGCTGGAAATCCGGAACACACCAGTCGATCTTCGTTAAGGCACAGAAGTACATCTCTTCATTGATGAGTTCAGAAGGTTCGATATCTGGAGCGAAGGTATGAGGGTGCACTGGTGGGATTAAATTGACGGTATCATAAACCGGCCACTCCACCCGCTCGTTCTGCAAGTCGTACCCCGGATGATACCTGGATAAATCGGATTTGGCTGCAAGCTTGCTGGCGAGTGGACGCATCTCCTTCGTCAGGGCATGGAGGTCCTTTGCAGTAAAAGTTGATCCGTCTTCTTTAGTGTCGGGATACCCACTTAAGGCTTCTTCCGGATCAAGATCCGGGACCCAGGCTTTAGCCCTGGTAAGTGCCATGAGGGCACCGGCTCGAGCAGCAGATTTCTTAACTTCCTCCAAACGCACTGGCAAAACAGACAGCTTTTCTAACGTGCCTTGGATGGTAGTGGGCGCCGGTTTATTGAATGATGTTGCACTTATGATCCTATGAGCGCCAGAATGCAGCTGCTCGACCAAAGTGTAACATGCCTTAAGTTTTTTCCGTAAGTCATCCCCAAGATGGGTGACACGGCGCCCTGCATATGAGTATCACAGTTAGACCGGCACGGCTGGAAGATTACAAGGATGAAAACAGGAATACAGATTATATACTTACCGAAGATTGCAGAAGTCATTAACTCAATTTGCCGCTTTAAGCCGGTTAACTCTTCAGTCACCGGATTAAGCGCTTCTTCAACATCTTTGACCCTTTTCTCCAGATCTTTCTTCTGAACCTCAAAAGCGGTCCGCTCTTCTTCAAAGAATTTCTTCAGCTGTTCAGCAGTCTTCAAACTCAGTTTCAGATCTTTCTTGGCTTTAGAAGCAGCAGCCTCCGTTTCAGCAAGACGGCTCCGGAGTTCATTGATTTCGTCAGCACTCCGGTTTAACTCAGCCTGCAAAGATGATAAAGTAGTAAGCGGACATAATTCAAAGACAAAGTCTCAAGCACACAAACAAGTTGTCTACTTGACACTTGGGGGCTAATGGGCAATTGAAGTGTTAAACAGCAGTGATTCAAAGACAAGTATCAAGCATACAAACAAGTTGTCTACTTGACACTTGGGGACTAATGGATAATTGAAGTATCAAAGGAAAAGTCAAAGCAAGTCCCAGGCACATAAACCGAGTTATGCCCCTGGCACTTGGGGGCTAATGTAAGATCATTCGATTCATCAGGAAGTACCGGTTCACCTTCTCAATATAAGCTAAACCGAAACTTGGGGGCGGATATGATATGGACAGAAGTACATTGAAAGTTAAAAGAAGATGCAAGGGATTACCTCATACTTGTCCTTCATCATGTTAATCAGGCCCGCTTCATAATCTCGACCAGTGTGGAGCCGGTTCAAGTACCCGGAATAGAGCTCCTGGGCACTCATCTCAGCAAAGCTGGACAGTTCGGTACTCCATTTACCCTTTTCCTTGTGCAGCTTCTCCGCTTTAGCCGTATGTTTGGCTAAGACAGTGGGCTCAGCAGGAGCGGTATAAGCTGTATGAGTTATTTCCACCTCCGGAGAAGCAGTTGTTGGTGGAGGGGTTGCAGTGCGAACCGGACTGGGAGGAGCCGGATTGGTCTGAGGAGGATTGGCCCGGACAGGACTTGCCGGTTCACAAACATCTTTAGCATTGGGATTCTCAGGCATAGTAGTGTGATCGGCAGGAGTAGGATCCTCAACTGGAATTGTAGGTTCGCCTTCTGGAGGAACAGTTGAGGCCGGATCAGCCGCCGGATCATCGATAACAGTCTCAACAGTTGGTTGGTTGGCCTTTGGTTTTTTACTAGGCTTTGGCTTGCTGAAGGAAGTTGGAGAAACAAGTTAGAACTGTAAGACAAAGTGCAATCATAAACCGGATAAATTTAAAAGACTTACCCTGGGACAGTTTTCAGGGGTGGAAGTTGCGTTGCAGTTGATTCACCGGAAGAGGACAGTGGAGTCTCCTGATAATCAGGATCAGACGGTTTAAGAGGTTTGCGTATAAGCCCGGCCTTGGGATGAAGGAGGGTTGGAGAGAGTATAACCTCAGAGCGGCGCCTCCGAGCCGGAGTAAGAGATATTCCGGATGACTCCACGGCAAGACCACTATGGCGAGTAGTCCGGCGAAGGGCTTCATGTTGTTGTTTCTTCAAAAGAAAATTAGGATCCAATTGAGCATAAGGGTGAGAAAACTGATATTTCCGGACTGTCCGACGACTTTTTTGTGGAAGTGGTTCTGAATAGGAAGAAAGGATAGTTACCTCAACTGCGGCCGGTTTATCTCCTTCCGCCAACTCATGTGAAAAGTTATCATTAGATACAAATATGAGTAAAAGCGAATAAGTTAAAGCCGGATCAATTCATACCTCAGAGTCCGGATCGTCATCCACAGCATGAGAACCAGAGCTACCAGCTGCTTTTCTCTTCTTAGAAGCAAAGGTTTTCTGGCGCGGCAATTTTCCGGTTTTCTCCTGAGGTTTCCTTTTCCAAAAGGGATCCTCAGCCTGTTCGAAAGAAGAAAGATAATTGAAAGAACGGTTTAAAAGAACGGATTACAAATACATGACAGAGAAAAAGACTTACTGCAGGCAGTCTGTTTTTCTTGTAGTACGGAGCCAACCCGGTTTGGCTGCATTCGTCTATAGGAACATTGAGCATTTTCTTGGCTGATTCGATAACTTCCGACTCAGAAAGTTTTTCCTTGGTAAACCGTTGAGGGTCATCCGGTTTACCAGAATACTTACACATCAAGCTTGGACGCCGGCTTAAAGGAAGGATCCTCTAAGAAAGCCAGCAACGTGTAAAATCTACTCCGGTTAAACCGTTGGCCATAAAAGCCTTTAGCCTGGCAAGTTGCGAGGCAAACCGGGGCCGTTCTGCGGAACTGAGGCGCTATGGCAGGGGGTGATCCTCCGGAAGACGGTGCTCACGATAACCCGGCAATGGGTTTTCCCCCTCAGGTGAAGTA
This sequence comes from Secale cereale, assembly GCA_902687465.1. Lineage (NCBI taxonomy): Eukaryota > Viridiplantae > Streptophyta > Magnoliopsida > Poales > Poaceae > Secale > Secale cereale. The sequence goes on along the minus strand of LR738712.1, from coordinate 725,258,708 downwards.
TCAATATAGTAAAACCAAGATTTATTCCAGTCTTTGGGGTGTGTATGAAGAGCAGCATGAGGAAAGACTGCATCTTTTCGCTTCTGAATACTAACCCCTCCTAACTCTTGATGAGGTCCACTGGTGAACTCAGTTCGCCGGTTCAGGTGGAAAAAGTCCCGGAATAGGTCGACTGACGGTTCTTCTTGCAAATATACTTCAGAGAACACTTGAAAATCACAAATGTTGGAAACAGAGTTGGGACCTATGTCCTGAGGATGGAGTTGGAAGGCGGCAAGTACATCCCGGAAAAACTTTGAACCGGGAGGAGTGAAGCCTCGAGCAATGTGGTCGAAGAAGACAATAATTTCCCCCTCTTTGGGAGTAGGAGGACATTCTTCTCCTGGAGCCCTCCATTTTAAAACGGCCTGAGGGCCTAAGGTACCGTTTTCAGCAGCATTAGCTAAATCTTCTTCTGTTACAGTGGAGGGAACCCAGTTGCAAGAGACAAACTGTTTGGCCATAGCGGCAGATGAAATAAGTGCTGAAAAGGTAAAGTGTAAGACTGGATTATTCGAGTACAGTTGCATAAACCGGAAGACACATGCAAGGATCACGCTACGGTTCAGACAAGGGACTAATGATATGGCTAACCCGGCAATAAAACAGGGAGCTGTGTCACTACCGGTTCATGACAGTAAAAGAGAAAGAGCCAAACCGTCGCGCTCATCTTTAAGATTTTTACAAGAACAGTGTATGACAGTTTAAACCGGAGCATACTTAACAGATCTATGAAGGAGAAGAAACAAGTTTTCACAGACAGAGAAAGTAGAACAGATCTGAGCGTCCAAGAAAAAGAAAAACAAAATGCAAGAATATTACGGGAAGAACTACAAGGGTTTCATACAGAGCGGATAATCTACAGGTTAAGATCTGAAGCATATATCGGTGGAACTAAAGCAAGTCTAAAAAGCAAGAATCAAAGGTTGAAATTTCGGTGAAACTTGGCATCTACGATGAACAGATGAAACTACAGGTTATGTATAAATGACGAGATTTAAAGCATATAAACAGCGGAGTAAAGGCAAGATCTAAAGGACAAGATGTAAAGGTCAAAACTTCTGTGAACTTAGTGTCTAAGATGAACAAGGTAAAGCTCTCATTGAGGTTCTAATGGCGGAGATGCGAAAGAAAACCCTAAAGGTTATGGATCTATAAAGAGGAAGAAGATGGAGTACCTGAGAATCGGCGGAGAAGTCTTTTTCTGGTCAAGCTCAGGTCGATGCAGCGGCCGGCGAGGACTTGGATTCGGCGGTCGACGGCGGCGGTTCGAGCTCGGGCAACAATGGAGTTTTGTGCTCAGGCGACGGAGGAAGAAGAAGGAGCGGAAGAAGATAATGAATGAGGACAGCAGTATTTATAGAGAGGCAGATCCGAAGCGACAAGTGCGGGATTCGAGGAAGCAAAGGATTGGATAGAGATCCTCTGTCGCCTCGATTTTCGGAACAACCCTTAAACAAAGCCGATGGACAGCTCACGGCGTTAAATGCGGAAGTGATGTCACGGTCAGATTCAGTGATTCTCGAGGATGACGTCAGGGCCGGTTTACAAAAAATGAGAAAACACAAGGAAGAAAATCATGCAAGGCTGAGAAGATTGATGTGAACAAGTTCAAATCATTCTGGGGCCTAATGTCAGGGATATTACTAGCAGGTATGAACCGGCTAGTATAAACCGGCTTATTATAATATGTTTGTATGGTTGTAATATTTAGTAAAGGCTACGACCCATAAGATCTTAGGTCCCATGTATAGAGTTATGGTTTGTAAACCGCCCGATGATGTAATTTGAGAGATAAGGAAGAGAGAGCAGAGACCGAGGCGGACACAAGTATGAGCCGGCCTCGGGACTCTGTAAACCGGACCAGGCGTCGCCTCTATATAAAGGGACGACCCGGCGACGTTTCAGGACAAGCAAGAGACAACCCGTCGAGACAGGCAAGCAAATCGCTCCCTGTTCATCGACGCCCAAGTAATACCAAACCAAACTAGACGTAGGCTTTTACCTTCATCGAAGGGGCCGAACTAGTATAAACCCTCTGTGTCCTTTGTGTGCTTTTAACCCCTTCAAGCTAACCCGTGCAATGGTTCCATCATCAAGTCCGTTAAACCGGACATCTACCGTGTTAATTCCACGACAAGTAGCGAGTGGGGAAAAGTTAGCAGTAGCGTGACAGTAGCAGTAGCGCGTCCAGCCAAAGCGCGCTAGAGCTATTAGTAGTAGCGAGCTTGCACGAAGCACGCTGCTGCTACACTTGTATAGCAGTAGCGCGGGCGCGCAAGCGCTGCTGCTAAGGGTTAGCTGTAGCCCCGCGCTACTAATATATCTAGAACCCGCGCTGCTGCTAGGCTTTTCCCTAGTAGTGTGAGTAGGAGTTGTTTGAGCCATGTTGTGCCTACTCATCCATGCTTGCTTGTTATGCCTGCTATTGCTTAGAGTTGTGTCAGGTCTGATCCATCGGGGATGAATTGGAATGTGGTCATCATGTTCTACTGTTGAGAGCTAAGTGTGTGAACACGATTTGGTAAAGGTGGCGATGAGAGGCCATGTAGGAGTACATGATGGGTTCTCTCATTGAAACCGTCCTCAGGAACTGAGTTCTGTGTTTGTGATCCATGAACAGCTACTACCACGCATTGGGCCCGAAACCAACGGACCCTCTCGACTTATTAACCGCCCTTGTCCTCTGTCCGGGAGTTGCAAGTAGTTTCTGGTGTTTGTAGTATGCCGGAGGCCGTGCTTAGCGCTGACCCTAGGGGTGGGCTGTGATGCGGTAGGCACGTGGCCCGATGTACCGAGTCGCCCGTTTGGTGACTCGGGAACCCTGTACACATCGTTCGGGGCCGTATGTGGAGACCTCGGCTGGACTCCCTGCGGATGGAACCTGAATAGGCGATAAACCTAGACTAGGGACTTGTGTGGTTAGTCAGGTCGTGGCCGACACCCTCGCTGGGCTTCCGCTTGAAGGTTACCGAGTACATGTCGTGTAAACGACGATAAGTGGTGAGAGCATGTGTGAAGAAGTACACCCCTGCAGGGTTATAAATGATCTATTCGAATAGCCATGTCCGCGGTAAAGGACTTCTGGGTTGCCTATACAGTTCATAGACAAGTGAAAGGGGATACTCTAAAATGCGCAAGATAAGTGTGAGTGCTATGGATGGCCTTCTCGTAGGGAGATGGGAGCGGATCGATAGCAGTGTATTGATTGGTGAATATGTGGACTCGTGTGCGCCACCTCAAAAGAGTTACTTGCAATCGTAGTTCAGGATATCCATTGAGTCAAAGCTGGCTTGCTGCAGTTAAACTCCACCACCGCTTTGTTGATACTGATGCATATGTAAATAGTTCTGATGTAAGTCTCGCTGAGTACATTTGTACTCACGTTTGCTTAATTTATGTTTTGCAGAGAGACTTCAGTCTCACTAGTGGTTCCGCGTGGACTTCGATGTTTAGCTTGTTACCTCAGCTACGATCTTGTACCCTTGGGAGGGTCTTGTAGATAGTCAGGCTTCTCAGCCTTTTTCATTTGTAGTTCTCTGTACTCAGACAAGTTAAGCTTCCGCATGTGCTTGTTGCTTGTATGCTCTGTATGTTGGGTCATGAGACCCATGATTGTAATACTTGGCTCCTCGGAGCCTAATGAATAAATACTTTGAGTTGTAGAGTTTTGTTGTGATGCCATGTTATATTTGCACATATCAAGCATATTGTGTGTATGATTTGAAATGCTTGGTATGTGTGGGATCCGATACCTAGTTGTTTACCCTTGGTAGCCTATCTTATGGGGAAATGCCTTCTAGTGCTTCCACTGAACCTTGGTAGCTTGCTACTGCTCCGGAACACTTAGGCTGGCCGGCATGTGTCCTTCTTCGTTCCCGTGTCTATCCTTTCAGGGAAATGTCACACGTTGTTCCTTTAAGTCCTTGTAGCTTGCTACGACTTGGGTTCATACGTTGATGACCGACACGTTCGTTGCTAGGTCATGTATGTCTGTCCCTGTAATTTAGCGCCACTTTTGGTTTACAACTAGTCATGTCGGCCCGGGTTCTCTGTCATATGGATGCTAGCGACACTATCATATACGTGAGCCAAAATACGCAAACGGTCCCGGGCCAGGTAAGGTGGCACCCGTGGGGATACCATGCGTGAGGCCGCAAAGTGATATGATGTGTTACATGCTAGATCAGTGTGACTTAGGATCGGGGTCCCGACATCGGGCTGCTCTCTCTCTCTCACCCACTCGAAGCATACCGAAGACAACACGAGCCACCCAATCCCCTAGGGATTGAGTATCTTCTAATCCCCCCCCTCTTTCTTTGGGTAACATGAGAATAGTATAGAAATCGTACGAGTAGATTGCAGCCGAACCAAATACTGCTTGTGCATTAAACATGATTTATTTTACTGGGTTGTTAGCATTGTCTCCTAGATACAATGCTCCTCTACTTTCTTCCTATCTCACCAATGGATTCATTTGGGCTAAGAAAATGTGATATTTTTTGAATATGTGATGCCACCACTTTCTGCCATGAAGTAGTGATTCATACATGATTTCCACACATCAAACTATGGCATATGTGACCTTTTGCTTTATTGTGATGTTTAATTAATGTAAGATGCATTTTTTAGAAATATCAAGGATTATGTGATGCTTATTTAGGCCTGGAACCTTTATCTTGCCAAATTTCAATACATAGGTGACGTCTCCGACCTTTTATACTTCTAGGGATGATGATGGTTCTGAAATTACGATCAAATATTTATTAAGTTCTATTTTTTCTTGCGCTCGTGTTTCTATCATAATCCAAGGAAATGGTTCTTTTTATTTTCTCGATCAGGTACTTCATGGCAGTGCCATGTACAACATCACCATAACCACATTGATGGTCCAAGCCCCATCTCACAACATCATTTTTAGTTGGGTTGTTAGCACCTCAACAACTCAACAAAAAATATACTTGATGTGTACCTGCATATATTATTTCTATAATCTATTTTGGCTACCATCATTTTTAGTTGGACCATGAGCACCTCAACCACTCAACATCATCTATACCATGATTTTAGCAAAGAGTTATTTATGTTTATCGTTGCCTATGCTTATTTTTTTTCTCATGCCCGACACTAAACATATTGTCTTACAGTTTAACACAACTTAGTGAAAAAGTGTATCTTCTATTTATGTACTCTTCCTCTCAATTATCAATTTGCTCATAGTTATCCATGTTTATGTATGTGTCTTCTGTCTCTGATCTTTAGGTCGTTATGTTGGTTTTCTCTCCCGGTTGATTTTTTGCCTCGAAAAAATTTGTCACATTATCAAGAGGCTCCAAGTGGTGTCACGCCCAGGAACCTTTTTAAGGCATATTGAGATGGCCAAGTAATCAACCATATCATGGATTGTGTTTTTTGTGGTTCATGGCAAAGTAATACTCTTCTTTTCAAATGCATGGTTAATAGGAGTCATAAGTTGTACCTCATTTCTGATACAAAACTGAACTGGTCATTTGGTTAGGAGAGACATGTCCCGTGTCTGGTATTCCGTGACAAGTCTGAATGAATATGTTAAGCTGAGCAAGTACTCAGTCCATATACTTGCGTTGTTGATATTTGATTTTTATTTTCTCAATTATATGGACGCGTTAGTTCTTTAAAGATCTCCAAGCTGTAAAATTGTTCTAGGCTACTTAGGATCCGACAAATACTAGAGCGTATATACGCTGAATTCTATCCTTCCATGTTATTTCTGTTCTATCCACTTCCATTGTTGCAGGAATCTTTTAGCGTTTGATATTATATGGCATAATCTATGTGTTCTATTTCTGATAAACTTGATCCCCCATTTGTGGCTTATTTCTCTAATGTTTGCATTCGGGGCTATGCTAAATCGAGTGATATTGCCATTGAGTCGGCCATTTGTTCGAGTTTACTTACAAGATGATACAATGATTTGAATGGACCATGCAAATTTATCTGAGTTGAAGACCTCTCAAAGAAAGTTTGTTAGCAGTTTCTTTGTGGGCAATGGCATTTGAGAGTTTGTGCAAGTGACTTAATAAAAGATAAACTACACGGTTTGACCAAGCACGTTGAGGAAGATAAAAATGAGGAAATGGATTTTGTGTATGATCAGACTGCCTCGAGTGATTGCTCCCTTTCAAAGGTAAAACCTGCATGTTTCCATCTCCAAGCTTATTAGCTCTTCAGTGCTTGATGCACCAATATTTTTTTGAAACAAAAAAGATGATACATTATAAGTTTGATCGTCTTAAATTACCATGGTGGCTCAAGGAATATGGTGGTGGCTTACCAGTTTACATTGGGTTTTAAATGTTTAATGGGCTTTGTTTGATTTGTGTAGGCTCAAGAACTGTTCAGACACTTATTTTGGGATGAAGGGAGTATATACTAATGTTGGATTATAAATAGACCATTTTAAACTGGAGTTCACAAAAAAAATCACCCCAATATCTTCCTTTCTGCTCCATAAAAGGTTCTGGTAAAATACGATGGCGAGAATGGCGAGCGAGTCGAGCGGAACCACGAGCGGCGACTCGGATATACGATGGCGAGTCTCCTTCGTCGCTGATCTCAGAGCGCGCACACTGACCTTCCACGACGGCGTACTCCTCCTACGTCGAGAGGCTCTACGGCTGGTCCTCATGGATGCGCGTGGGGTCACGGTGGACGCGCGTTTTCTGCGGGAGGCGGAATCCATCGACATCGACGACATGGTGGTGTTCCAGTGCCACTTCGCCAGAGTTCGGGACCGTCTGCCGGCGACGGACATGGCGTGGCTGGGAACGACGCCGCGCACAGACACGGTACACGGGGAGGCGTGGTGCACGGTGCGACTGGTGCGACCTGCCACGAGACGGCCCCAAGGCGCATCAACCGCCCACCAATGGCGGATGTGCGACACGTGGGTAGAGATCCGGACCTCCATTCCCCCCCACCCCAGCTCCGCGATATAGGTATAAAATCCCACCCCGCCCCGTGCTTGACCTAGAGTCCTCCTTCTCCCACTTCTAGGCGGCGGCGAGGGAACCTAGATCTAGAGCTCCAGATTCGTTTGGGTGGTGGAGAGGGAAGGTGGGCGGAGATCACCAATCGTTCGCTGCCGTAGCGGCATCTCCATCCATGGCGGCGGATGGGCGCGGCTACCGTGGGGAGTGGGGCGACGGGGCCGACATCGATCGGGCGGGTCGGGGGACGGGTCGGAATCCCGGTCCTGGCCGTGGCAACGGCCCTGCCCGCGGTGGGGAGCGGAACAAGTTCTCATGGAAACGCGGCGTGGATGGCGACCGCACCAACTCTGCTTCATCCAACGCCGATTCGGCGTCGGGAGGCACATCCAGATGGGATGAAGCTGCGAAGCAAAAACAGCACGAGATCCAGGAGGGAGGAGTCTGGGTGCAGAAGAACCAGGCCTCCTCGTACTCGGGAGGGCCAAGTATAGGGCAGCAAGCTCATCCGCCGCAACAGCGACCTCATGGAAATCAGAAACAGGTGCCTCCTTCCAAAAATCCTGATCCATGCCCTATTTGCAAGTCTCATGAACATCTTCCTGCCCGCTGCCCTCAATCCTTTTGCGAGAGGTACAATAAAATAGGACACCTAGCCTCTATTTGTGTTGAATTTCTTCCTTGGGAATGTATTGCTCCTATGTGCGCGTTCCAATCTAAAGGGCAGGGGTTCTACTACGTTCATGACTCTTGTACTGCTAATCAGATGAGAGAGAGATCTAACAATATTGTGGTGACAATTGTTGAGGGAGAAACGTCCACTCGGCAAATGGAACCAGACCTTAATGATTACTTGGCCACGGGTTGGCGCTGTTCTGCTCATGCTATTGGCCCTGGAGTTTTTGTTGTGAGATTCCCTAACCCTAGAGCAGTTGCACAAATATGCTATGTAGGGAGAGTCACACTTAAGAAAAGTGGAGCAGTGATTCACGCTACTCAATGGTCCTCTGCAGTAGGTGCTAAGGGGGTTATGGAAGTGGCTTGGGTCAAAGTGAGTAATGTGCCTTTAGATAAAAGAAGTGAGAAGAACTTGGCCTATGTTACGTCGCTGGTGGGTGTTCCTTTGGAAATTGACGCTGCGACACTTCATAGACCTAGCTCTGTACGTGTCAAACTGGGCTGTAGAAATGTGGAGGAAATCCCTGTCGTTGCTGAAGCTGTCCTTGGGGGTCATTTTTATGACTTCTTTTATGAGGTGGAACAAGTTCTGGTGAGGGATCCGGATAGAGAAAAAAGCTCTGTCAGAACCTCACAAAATCCTGGTCTGAATCCTACAAACAATGTGATTAAACAGGTGACTTCCGAAGCTAAGTTGGGCAGCTCCTCTTCCGGGCTTGGGAGAGATTTATCTCACATTCCCCATGGAGAGAAGCAGGACCCCATTCGGGAGTCACAGGAAAGTGTCGAATCAGATGATTCACTACATACCACCCTACTCCTTGAGATCATGGCACAAGATCCAAGATCTGATGATGATAAAGTAAGTATCCTTAATGAAAAGAGGAGAAAAAAATGAATGTTGTGTATTAAACAACAACAATATGAAAACCTTTTCTGATGTTGTGAAGACCTCTCCACAGATGATGGAGGTGCTCGATGTGGGGAAATCTGCTAGGGGCGACAAGCAAGAATACAGGGTGGAGTCGCCAGAGGAGAATATTACTGTTGAGGTGATACCCACCCCTCCTTTGGTCACTGAGAAACCCTGCGATTTAGCCTTCGTAATGTGCAGAGCAAAATGGAAAGAGTGGACGACAAGGCTGTGGCTATTCTGAAGAAGCGAGATATGGCTGGTAAACCAGATAATCCCAACTCCTTTGATGCTCTGAATAATCATGAATTAATTCTTAGGGCTGTTAAAATGGGGGTTAATATTCGGGATGTTGAATTTGAGAGTATCGATGTGCTTAGAGAGCTTGAAAAATGTCGCAATAAGGAATCC
>LR738712.1:725120931-725249645 GCA_902687465.1 Secale cereale | reverse complement strand
TGATTGTAACCAATGCCAAAGGGGACCAAACGCCTATGAGTTTGAAATGGGGGGAGGAGATTGACATAGAGGAAGACAACTTTACTGTTGTCAAATCTAGGAAAAAGAGAGATAGAAAGGTAAATGTGGTTTTATCCAAACCTGTTACCAGAAGTCAAAAGAATAATGTCCCCTTGAAAGAAAATAAAGGTAACCATACTCTGCTTCCTAGTATGGTTACCAGGAGGGGGAAAAACAAAGATTTCAAATGAACGGCCTTTTTTGGAATTGTAGGGGGGCAGGTAAGAAGGGGATGACTACCTGCTTCTCGCATCTTATCAAAGATCATTCCCTTGATTTTATTGGTATTCAAGAGACCATGAAAAAGAAATTCACCTTGAAGTTCCTCAAAAAGATAGATCCATTCAATAGGTTTGAATGGAATTGGGTTCCTTCTATGGGGAAATCAGGGGGCATCCTTTGTGGGGTGAAAAAAGAAACCCTTGAGATTATTTCATGGGTGCGTGGTGAATCCTTGCTACAAGCTAATGTCTATGATGTGAAACATAAATGTGTCTGGGCTCTCATAGTGGTGTATGGAGCAGCCCAAGATGATAAGAAAGATGATTTTTTAGTAGAACTGGTGGCGGTTTGTTCTCAGGTTCATGTCCCCTACATAGTGGACGGTGATTATAATATCCTTCGGAATAGTGATGAGAAAAATAAAAATACGACACGGTCCCAATATGTAGATAAATTCAATTTGGCTATTCAGACCCTGAATTTGAGAGAAATACATATGGGAGGGGGCAAATACACCTGGTCTAATAAACAAAAGCACCCCACATTAGAAAAGCTGGACCGAGTCCTTACGAGATTTGAATGGGAGGATTTATTTCCTCTTGTAACAGTTAGAAAATTGGTCAGAGATATTTCGGATCATAATCCTTTGCTGCTATCTTCGGACATGGAGAAAAAAAGCCCGTCCCATCCACGCGAATTCAGATTTGAGTTGAGCTGGCTCAAGAATGAAGACTTGATGAAAGCTAAAAAATCTGGGAGCAACCTATGCTAGCAGAGGATCCTATTGATATACTCAACATCAAGCTTAAACGTATTAAAAAATATTTCAAAGGATGGGGTTCCCATTCCTTTGGACATGCCAGGAAGAGGGAAAAAATCATCAAAGAAGAATTGGAAGATATTGAGAGGTTAGAAGAAAAGGGACCTCTTGATCCAGATTTATATGAAAAAAGAACGGCCCTTAATTTGGAGCTCAATGAAATCCTGATCATGGAAGAAATGTTTTGGTTACAACACTCCAATGAGCGATGGTTGCTCAAAGGAGATCGTAACACTACCTTCTATCACCGAGTGGCAAATGGCAGAAAACGTAAAAACACGATCCACTCCCTCTCAGCAGGTGAGATCACTATAGAAGGCACTAAAGATCTTTTACCTCATGCAACGGCATTTTATAAAGATCTGTTCGGACCGGCCAGGGGGAACATGTTTCATCTTTCTCCTGATTCGTGGAGTGCGGAGGAGAAACTCAGTGAAGAAGATAATATACTTCTCACTAGTGAATTCACTGAAGAAGAGGTGAAAAAAGCTCTGTTCACTATGACCTGTAATAGAGCACCTGGACCGGATAGCATACCGGCAGAATTCTATACTCATTGCTGGGATTTTGTCAAAAATAACATAATGCAGTTATTTGATGCCTTTCATAATAACTCTTTAGATGTGGCTCGGCTGAATTATGGGGTTATTACCTTGATCCCTAAGATGAATGGGGCTAAAAAGATTCAACAATACCGCCCCATATGCCTCCTGAGATGTCCGTATAAACTTATAACTAAAGTGCTAGATAATCGTGTTGCTGTCTTTGCTGATAAACTGTTTAGTAGACATCAAAATGCTTTCATCAAGCATAGAAACATCATGGATGGCATCCTCACGCTACATGAAGTGATGCACCATACACATTATAAGAAAAAAGTGGGTGTTGTCTTGAAACTAGATTTTGAAAAAGCATATGATAAAATCAATTGGGACTTCCTCCTTGATTGCCACCAAGATCGTGGATTCGGACCTACTTGGTGTGGTTGGGTTAAAAAGGTTCTCTCTAATTGGACTGTTAGTATTAAGATCAATAATGAGTTGGGCCCCTATTTTCAGAGCTATAAGGGGGTACGACAAGGCGACCCATGTTCACCTTTCTTGTTTAACTTAGATATGGAAGTACTCTCTAAAATGATTCGTAACGCTCAAAAAGAAAAGCTGTTTACTGGGTTAGCACCCGACCTCGTTGATAATGGGGTAGCTATTCTCCAGTATGCTGATGATACAGTAATTTGCCTGGAACATAACAGAGAGGCTGCTGTTTATCTGAAACTTCTCTTGTATATGTTCGAACTTATGTCGGGGCTCAAGATTAATTTCCTTAAAAGTGAGATTCTTTGCATTGGGGGGGATGATGATACTTTGAGCTTCTATGCTGAACTTTTTAATTGCCAAATTGGCCACTTCCCAATGAAATATTTGGGAGTACCTGTTAGTTACTCGACACTTCGTAACCTTAGCTGGATCTTTGTGGATGAGAGATTCCTTAAATGTTGTGAATCCTGGATTGGCAATGCAGCCTCCTCTGGTGGGAGGCTTATTCTCCTCAACTCTTCCCTTACCAACATAATATACTTCTATATGTCCATGTTTCTAATTCCTAAGATGATTATTGACAAATTAGATAAGCATCGCAAGCGTTTCTTTTGGCAAGAGCATGAAGGGCGGAAAAGATACCATCTGGTTAAATGGTCCAGGATCTGTAGATCCAAGAATAAAGGGGGTTTGGGGGTGAAAGACCTTCGGAAACAAAATATCAGCTTACTCACCAAATGGTGGTGGAAGCTTGAGACACAACAAGGCCTGTGGCAGGAAGTGATCAAAGCTAAATACTTTAGAAAAGACACCATTGCCTCGGTTAGATGCAAATTTGGTGATTCACCAATTTGGAAAGCTATTATGAAAGTCAAGGAATACTATATGGTTGGTAGGGGTGTGGTCCTGAACTCGGGTAATATTGCTAGAGTATGGAATGATCCCTTCAATAATAATCCTCCTCTTGCCCAAAAATATCCTATTCTCTACTCTATCTGTAATAAACAAGAGATTACAGTGGCTGATTTCAAGAAAGGGGTTGGGGAGGATTTCTTCCGAAGACGACTCCATGCTCAGTTGAGTGAGCAGTGGGAGATTATGCGGGCCACTGTTGATGCGTGGCCTTGCTCAGAGGGCCCAGACCAGATCGTGTGGACTCTGGGCAAGAATAAAAAATTCACTACCAAGGGCCAGTTCTTTTGGCGGCTTAAAAAATAAGCCGCCTCCTCCCCAGCTTTTTCCATAAGCCGCCTCCCTCATTCATTGGGGCTTCTAACCTCCTTATAGCATTACTAATTTAGAAGCCTTAGTAATTTTGGGAGCGGCTTATTTTTTAAGCTGGTGAGAGGCAGCTTATTTTTTAAGCCGTCCAAAAGAACTGGCCCCAAATCTGTTTATGAATATATGGAGCGTAATCTAGTTGGTTGCAACTTTAGATGGATTTGGAAAGCTAAAATACCTCTGAAAATTCAAATCTTTCTTTGGCAACTCTTTCAAGACTCTATCCTGACTAGAGATGTTATGAAAAGGCGAAGGTGGGCTGGCAACCCACAATGCTCATTCTGTAGAGAGAGAGAGAAACTGCCCAGCATCAGTTTTTTACATGTCGAGTGGCTAGAGTAATTTGGAGGACTGTCGGGTGCGTCTTGGGCACTAACCTTTGCCCCAACAACATTTGGCAGTACTTTTCTTGGTGCTACATATTCCTTCCTGATGGTGCTAAATTTTATACTTTTGGTTTGGCGGCTATTTGTTGGGCAATCTAGAACTGCCGTAACCAAGCTACCTTTGAAGAGAGAAAACTAAGAACCCCTTTTGATATTGTTTACTCTGCTTGTGGATACTTGGTTTATTGGGCAGGTCTGATGAATGGCGCTGATCGGGAGGCTATGGAACGTGGTGCAAAGATGCTAAGAACAAATGCTTCCACAATGATGAGGCTGTGTGCTGCACCAAGTGGAGAGGCGGAAGGCTGATGGTGTCCTGATTATCCGGAGCGCTTTATATCTTCTTGCAAGGCTGCTGGTTTTGCTCCTGCGAGAGCTTGTCTCTGCTCAGTTGTGAGCCTTTGATCTATCGTTGTGTGGTAGTTCGAATATTTTCCCTCTTGTGTTTTGTTGTGGTTGGTTAGTTCTGTGGTGTCTTCGGGTTTTCACCCCACAGTAAACTGCTCGATGACGAGTGTTTACAGTGGGTTTTCCAAAGATGCTTTGAACTCGCTATCCCCTTTCTAGTTTCCTTTGAGACTCTACTGGAACTGATGTATTTCCATTATGTTAAGTAATGGAAAGGGGTTATGCCCGGTTCAAAAAATAAATAAAAGGTTCTGGTATGTCTCAATTCATTCTCAGGGCATTCTTGTCTGGTTTGTGAGGTCTGCTAACTTTTTACTCTTGCACTGCAAGATAGGCTTCCATGCATTATTACTTTTGACTGACCACAAGTCCAGAAATTATTGCTCTTTAGTAATAGTACTCTTAGATTATTCCAGTCTCATTTGTTTGGATGCTGAAAATATTCGTTTGTGTAAATAATGGTGCCTCACAACATTTGGATTTTAAATCCCTAGATTGTTTGCTATGATAAGTAAGTACTCGTGTGTACATATACTAATATAGCAGTTTACCTTGTTGCTTTCCACTTAACTTTATGTTTTTATATTTAAAAAATTAGAGGAACATGAAGCAGCAAAGACAATGAGTGACGGTGGTGCCTGGACGCCAGGAGGTAGCCGAGGAAAAGGGTGAAGGTGTGGGAACACAAGTGTCATTCTCTTTACAAGATGAGTCACCGAGCCATTTGGTTTGCCTCCTTCATCACCTTAGTGACATGCTCTGCTTCAGCTTGCAGGTTGAGACCTTTCTCCCCTTCTCTCGCCAGTTTTGCTTTGGTCAACGATGAAGCCTTTGTTATGAAAATGCTTACAGAGATTTAGTTTCAATGAACATACATATTTTAGAGGCATGTTTGTGCCAGATGGCATGTACCGATTATATATGCGGCTCTCTCTGCAAATTGCATATTTAGTATTTCAAGTTCCAGTCAACTATCATACTAGATATTCAGAAGGAAGTTGTCTCTCTTCTATATGCATTGCGGGAACCCCCTGCCCTCCGATGAGGTCCATAAAAAGGTAGATGTCTCCCATCTACCGAAGAACACTCGATGCACTTCTATAGGCTGCTAAGGCATGTTCCTGTTTTCAGAAAAAATGAATCTCGTGTATATTTGGTTGTCTTGCTTTTTCGATGTGTCTGTTGTCTAAGAATTGTTAAAGCACATGCACTTTGTATCGATGTAATAGCTCGAGAAACTGAATCCTAAACAGGAAAAACATTTGGATAGAATGATACTTTGTTGTTCATGAATGTAGTAAAGGTGATGGCAGAGATAAATAGTGGCATGCGGTTGCCATTAGGTGCAGCTGCAATTCCTTCAAATAGAATACAAATTCTGTTTTGTATGGCCTTTACTTACCGTCTTCTTCCCTTTTCTTTTGTCTTGTGGTAACACATACAAGGAACTCTATCAACTCATAAATACTACCTTCCGTTGTATAGATGCATTGCAAGAAAATGAAGAGACAACATCTAATGAGGAGCAGCATGTTGTACCAGGTTTTGAAGCATCAGGTTCAGAAGGCATGGGCTCAGGCATCATCAATTGACAGGTTCATCTCTCTCTCTCTCTCTCTCTCTCTCTCTCTCTCTCTCTCACACACACACACACACACACACACACACACACAGCTACTCACATATCTAGGACTGGATTAAGAAATTAAATGTAAGATGTCATTTTGAATCTGTAGTGTTTTAGGTGTGTACATCTACGTCTTTTCGGATATTCGTGACTCAAAGCATGAATAGAAATATACGTTGTCTCAGGCTGTTAAATTTTTGGGCTGATTCTGGCCATAGTTTTATCCTGGTGATTAATGCTTATAGTTTACTGTCAACTACTTCTAATGATGGCTTATGTTGTTATAGAAATTGTGACCATAATTGTGAGCTTTATGGGAGGCAACTCACTGGATAAATATAATGGAATCGGTGGTGGATTTAGTAGCTTTTGAAATGGGCCTTGCTCTATGGTTTCTCCTTCCACTACAACATGGTGTAGTAGTCGGCATGCCACTGTGTAAGGTACTGATGGTCTCTGATGAGAGATATTTATGTGATTCTAACTACGCTTTGTCTCCCTTCGAAAGCATAACAATATGTGCTGATTGATTGGAAGTCAAGGTTCTATGTCTCTGAATTTCCTTACACTTTCCTGTGTGCTCATCTATCGTGCAAGTTACTGTACATGCACCTCCATTCTTATGTTGAAATAAAATGTGACTGATATTGTAGGGGTTTGGAGTACTATGAGCATTGCCCAAGGTTCACACGACAATGATGGATAGAGAAGGCATTCACCTCAATGTAGGGGAGATATGATTGGTAACAGTCACCTCCCATTTAATTAGCCTTTGCTGATCCGTTTTGAATCCCCTCCCATTTGGAAGTGTTTCATTCCTTTCTCTCTTACTGAGTACTTCATGGCTTAGGTATGTTTGACCCCTTCGTGGTGCTGACTGTGGTGTGTGCCGCCCTGGTGAGAGCTAACATGAAGATCAGGAAGTAGAGAGTAAGGTAGGGAGGACTTTTGTACACATAATTAGGGGGTTATGGATTTGTGTAGCTAGCTACCACGACTATTACTGTTATAAGTGTTTAGTTCCTTGAATTTCTTTCTTTAAGAAATCTGAATGCTGGAAACAATGATCTCTATATTTCCTTCAATCGGTGGAATATATATTGTGTATCCAGTGGACCGGGTTATCCTGCCATCGTGCTTTGCTTTTGGTGCAACACCTTTAACCCAATATTAATCTTCTCCTACCAAGTTGGGTATAACTAAGCTCAATGTATCATTTGTATTGTTCTTCTTTGACTTAACACATCTGCTAATTTTCGGATTAATTTTCATGTGACTATCAATGTTGTAGACCAGAATTCTCTTTTCGAGGATGATGTCTGAACTGTTCATCATCTTTGTCAATACATTCTATCCAGTATGTTATCCATGTCAAAAACCAATCTTAAATTTCATATCTTATTCATAGATAATGATTTTGTGTATGACACTGTACTAAACCAACATCGTTGTTATTTTTTTATATTTGCAATGGCGACGAATCAGTCGGTCATCAGTTGCGGGAGCATTCGGCGGGGAATCCCTGCGGGAATCGCCAGCCGTCCTGGCAGTAGTCGTAGTGCATGTAGTTCCTCCTGGCCCAGGCGACGGTGCCCTGCTCGGCGGCGCTGGGCTGCCGCTTCATCCAGCGGTCGGTGCCGGCGGGGCAGGCGAGCGGGCGGCCGTCGCCGGCGGGCACGCAGGCGTCGGCGGAGTAGCCGCGGTACGAGACGACGAAAGGCGCGGCGGACCAGTCCACCTGCACCCTGCCCTGCTCCGTCGCCCAGTAGCTGCCGTCCCAGAGCGTGGCGTGCACCGCCATGGGCTGCCCGCCCGGGTACGGCAGGTCGGAGTAGCGCTTGAAGGAGCGGAGGAAGAGGTCGTCCACCTTGAAGATGATGTTCTTGTCGTTCCAGATGATGGTGTAGGTGTGGTAGTCGGCGGCCGGGTCGAACCAGAGGTAGAACTGCTGCTCCTTCTTGCCGTCGCCGTTGGCCCACACGTTGGTGTTGAGCACCACCGGCTGGCCCGTGCTGTTGCCCATGAACTCCATGTCGATCTCGTCGTGCCCCGGCCCGTCGCCCGACGACAGCTGCGGCGATCAGGCAAGTAGCAAGCAACGGCCGGCGTCAGTGGAGTCTGAACTTATATATATTATGTGCTCGGACTGGAATGGAAATATGGAATACGCACGTAGAAGGAGGCGACGGTGCCGGCGGAGTTGCCGGGGATGAGCTTGATCTGGAAGCTGAACTGGCCGTAGAGGTAGCTGCGCCGGGAGCGGAAGGCGGCGCCGGACTGGCGGTCGAGGAGGAGCGACGCCACCTGCTGGCCCCGCGCGTCGTAGCCCACGCGCACGTCGCCCTCCGTGGCGAACTCCTCGTACAGCCACGAGTCCGCGGCCGCCAGCAGCGCCAGCGCCAGGGCCACGGCGGCGGACATGGCAGCCCGGCCCGCCATGACGGCGCTCTGCTTCCCGGGGGAGACGAGGACGAGGAGGCTAACACGCAGCTGGCCAGTAGAGGGAGACGGGTATGGCTAGTGCGGTCGGCTCGGTGCGCGCGGCGGCCAGGCAAGCACGGCACGGCGAGTGGGCTTTTATAGTGCGGTGGCGACGCGTCCCCGTGACGCCGACGGGATCATCCGGCCATTCGTTACTTGAGTTGAGCGCGCCGCGTGCACTGCACCAGTGACCGTTGCCATAAACCGAGGGAGCGAGTGCGCCTTTCCTTGCTGGGCATGGGCATGGGCAGGCGTGTACTCATGGTCACGGGAGCAGCGGAGGCGGTGGTTCACGCCTCGTCGGGCGGGCCGCCGTCGGTGTCTCTTGCTAAGGCCATACTCTCCCTCGCTTTCAGGCTTCCCGCGCGCGGATACGTGCGGCAGGAGTCGGTGCCCTGTGCGTGTCAGGTAGACGACGGTGGGAGCGGGGACGGACGGTCGGTGGACGTTAAGGCGCGTGACGTGTACAATGACAAGTTGTGTAAATTAATTGATTGTTTTGAAAAAAAAATCATTTATTTTTTAAAGAAAATTTTCTTTCTTCTTAGGCCTTGTACAATGCAAGACGCTTAGGGGAGATGACAAATAAACCAACGTTTCTTTAAGCACTGATGCTTATTTATAGAGCTTAGACGCTTAATGAGGCGTTTCTTCTATAAAAATAGGCGGTGATGCTTTAGAAAATCAGATTTGTTTTCGTAAGCACCTCCCTATGCACCTACCATTGTACAAGGCCTTAAAGGCAATATCAATGCCACGAATTCATTCTTCCTTATAAAACCTCGTTCTTTAGATCTCTTTTCATTTTTATTCATATTAAAGGGTAATACCGATGCCATTATTATTTTCCCTGTAAAACTTGGTTATTTTGATTTTACTTTAGTAACTTATTTATTATTTAAGTGTAGTAATAACAATCACACTAATTCATTCCTTCTTAAAAGTTATTATGCGTAAATTCCGCTATCATATGCTTATTCATGCATATTTTTAAAAAATCACATTTTTGTGTATATGTGTGCAAATTGTAGTTGTTTGATTTAATATTTCATAGTTTCTTTCTTCTTAAAGGGTAAAACCAATGCAACTAATTCATCCTTCCTTAGAAAAGTTTATTACGTTCATTTTTTAGTTTCTATTTTATTTTCCTTCTTCTTAAAGGCTAATACCAAAGCCACTAATTCATTTTTTCTTAGAGAACTTCATAATTTTGATTCTTTTTAGTTTTTATTTCATTTTCATTCCTTTTTATGGTAATACCAATGCCATTAATTCAGTCTTCCTCACAAAACTTTACGTTCATTTTGTTTTAGTTTCTATTTTATTTTCTTTCTTCTTAATGCCTTGGGTTTCTTCACTCGAGCGGCAACTGGCTTGCCATTCATGAAGTTTCCCTTCTTGCCCTTGCCCTTCTTGAAACTAGTGGTCTTGTTAAACATCAACACTTGATGTTCCTTCTTGATTTCTACCTTCGTGGGCTACCGCAAACAACTTCGGGACCATCTCCATCCCTTTCATGTTATAGTTCATCACAAAGTTCTAGCAGCTTGGTGATAGTGACTGGAGAACTCTGTCAATCACCATCTTATCTAGAAGATTATCTATAAGAACATAAAGGTGCAAGAGCTCTCGCTGTCCGTGACTCGAATGTCTCCAAATGGTGTTTGCGTGCAAGAAAGGGGATAGGGATATACGAGGGAGTAAAACATAGTTATTGTATTGTTGAGAACTTAATCTACTAAAGTTTCACACTTGGTCTTCTTTGGAATCTTATCTTGACTCATCCCCAGACCACTAGCCAGGTACAAGTCAAAATGATCCACTCCCTTTCGATATTTTGAGCACTCATGCAATGGATGAGCGTAAGCAAGAAAGTTGACACTTAGGATGGCAAAGAGAGAAAAATGATGAAGGGGGAAGACAAAAAAGGTGTGAAAGGCTCACATCAATGAGGACAATCATAGGCGAGAGAAAGCCAAATGATAGATATGATGTAAGAAGTAGGGATTGCCATGCAACGGATGCACATATGAGCTAAGGTAAGCTCTCCAATGGAACTAGTGGGGGTGCATCCAACTTGCTCGCTCAAGAAGACCTAGAGCTCTTTTGAGGAGGCTCATCATTGGAATATACAAGCCAAGTTCTATAGTGTGAAGGTCCCCACATAGCTATATGCATGAATGATAATCTCTATGGAGTACAAGGTATAAGATGAAGTACGAGTGTGGATCTCTCAAAAGGAATAGTAGTGTGCCCCTTCTCTCTTTTTATTTCTTTTTCTCTTTTTTCTATTTTATTTTATTTTTTTGTGGCCTCAATGGCTCTTTCTATTTAACCCTCATTTGTCCTCTTTGGGATCTTTTGATTTTGTCCTCTTTGGGATCTTTTCCTCACTTTAGGGGCAACACTCTATGTATTACAAGAAGTATAGAAGATCTTTCACACTTTACAAAAGTACTCAACATAAAGAAAATAAAACTATCATGATGTATGCAAATGTATGCCTCTGCCAGTGTAGCAGGATATGCAATGATACTAGCGCGTCATGTAGCAATGATTAGGGCAAGGCCCAACTAGCATGCGGCTCATCGATCAAGCAAAAAGCATGTATGACATGAAGATCAAGTCATGAGAAGATGGATGTTGCATGGAAATGTATCTCGGAAAGGCTATGGAAATGCCTTGATAGGTAGGTATGGTGGCTGTTTTGAGGAAGGATATAATGAGGCTTATGATGACAGAGCGTATCGTGCCAAGGATTTGGATGCACCGGCGAAGTATGCGCCAACTCTCGAGGTGAGAAAGGGCAATGCACGGTACCGAAGAGGCTAGAAAAATATGGCTAGGTGGAAGTGTCAACTTTCGAATACTCACATTAGTCCGAAGAACTCATGCACTTATTATCGGTAACTCTCAATCTAATTAGGAGGTTCACAAAGAGACAAGTACCCCGAGGAGGAGTGTATGGGGGTTTGGTTATCCTTGCGCATCCTCGGCTCATGGTACGTGAGTGTACTCTAATATTCGATCCCTCCAAAGATTAGTGATCCATTTAGTAGCTAAGGTTCTCAACTATTTTGTAGGTTTTCGAAAATAAACACGGATTGCCCAAAATACGACATCTATCACTAATAGGCTAAAGCTCTTGACACCAAAAGTTCAGACATTACTCATGGCAATACCTCAAAACTATTGCAAGTTACTACTAAAATTAAATAGCAACCTCAATTACCTACTTTAAGTTAAGACACACAACTCAGTGCAACAGGCAAACTCTCTTAACAAGATAAACATGAAAACTCAAGAGGGTTCAGCAACCAACTAAACAAAAGCTCTTTAAAAAGAAAAGCATGAAAACTAAGAGCTAAACATGACAGCAGCTATGGAAAGACAAAGAACACACACAGCAAAGATAAGCATGAAAATCCTATGTTGTGTTCTAGGTTGAAGTGGAGCGTGTTTCTCTCCCACACAAAGAAAGCTGGGTTCTAACTTGTTATGAACAGCAAGCAAAGCTAAAGAAAACTAAAAAAAAAGAAACTAAGAGCAAGACGCTCCAAGCATAGCACATAACGCATGAAGTGATAAAATTATAGTGGAACGAAAGACGAACTGATAATTGTTGATGGAGAAGGGGATGCATGGGGGCATCCCCAAGCTTAGACGCTTGAGTCTTCTTGAATATTTCTTGGGGGTGCACGGGGGCATCCCCAAGCTTGAGCGTTTGACCCTCCTGGATCTTCTTTTATCATCTTCCCTCGCACACTTGAAAACTCCCTTCATACATAACTCATCATAATCTGATTAGCGAGGTTAGTACCCACAATAAAATAATTTTCCATACAGGAAATAAAGATAATCTTGAAGAGCTACTGTTTCTCAAGATTGCCAAAAAGTTTTTGCAAAGAAAAAGCAAGCTCAAGGTTTGCAAAACGAAGAAAAGGCAAAACAGGACAGAATCTGTGAAAAACAGACCAGCAGGTAGTAAATAATTTTTTCGGGGCACTTCTGCAACTCAAATCAAAAAACTCAGAACAGACGCTCGAAAGCCCATTGTATAGAGCACGCTGTCAAAAAAATTCAGATCAAAAAGATGAGCTGGTGATTTTATTCGAATTTTTCTGTCCAAGGACAGAATCTGTTTTCTGGACAGCACGTCACAACTTTTGAACTTTCTTGCAATCGGAGGCTAAACTTGGCACAAAGCTGAAAAGAAAAGATACAATGATGATGCTACTGTAGTAACAAACATCAAGACACAACAAAAGCAAAATAAAACCTAATTCGTTGTGGGCTGCCTCCCAAAAGCGCTTTCTTTTATGCCTTTAAGCTAGGCATGATGCAAAAAGATCAAGTTGTATCAAGAGTAAGAGAATAGCTAGCCCGTGTAACGGACTCAAAAGGCAACTTAATCTTCTTCTTAGGGAAGTGTTCCATCCCTTTCTTGAGAGGGAATTGGAATTTTATATTCCCCTCTTTCATGTCAATGATAGCACCAACGGTGCGAAGAAAAGGACGTCCCAAAATAATTGGACATGAAGGTTCACATTCAATATCCATAATAGTAAAATCAATGGGAACATAATTGTCATTGACAATGATAAGAACATCGTCGATCTTCCCCAAAGGTTTCTTTACGGAAGAATCAACAAGACGAACACCAAAAGAACAAGGATCAAAAGGTTTCAATTCAAACATATCATACATTCTTTTGGGCATAACGGAGGTACTAGCTCCAACATCACATAAAGCATAGCAAGAGAAGTTATTCAACTTAATTTTAATCATAGGATCCCAACTATCTTCTAGCTTTCTAGGTATGGAGGCTTCTACCCTAAGCTTCTCCTCCCTGGCTTTGATAAGAGCATTAGTGATATGCTCCGTGAAGGCAAGATTAAGTGTTCTAGTGTGGGGATCTCTAGCCATTCTTTGTAAAAAGGTGACAACTTCTGAGAGACTACAATTATCAAAATCAATTTTATCATTATCGAGCAGAATTGTAGTGTCATCTTCTTTGTTTGAATTGCTCTCTATTATAAGAGTTTGGACGTCTTCCCAAGTTTGGGGAAGTGTGGGAGCAACTTTAAACAGAGGCTCATACTTTTTTCCTGGAAGACCATGCATGGGCATAACTCTCCATTAAAACTAACATAATCACAAGGTTTATAACTTTTGTAGATCCCGACAGTGGTGATTGGCGTGATGGAAGAAGGGGTGTACTCCTCCCACTTAGTGTTTTTGGTGGAACCCATAGCAGCAGCAAGCAAGATAACTATTTTTTTGATTTTTGGTAAGGGACACTAAAGCAAAAACTGAAAGGTAAACTAACAAGACTAAAAAGCAAAGATAAAAGATAGCGTGCAACTCCCCTATCTTGAAGAGTGGAGTCCCCGGCAACGGCGCCAGAAACTTGCTTGATGGCTTCTCGCCCCTCGTTGGTTACCCCAAGTTGGAGGTTGAGATGTAGCGTAGCGGCAAATTTCCCTTGGCAAAGATACCAAGGATCGAATCCCGTGAGACTCCGAGGGTCGACAAGTAGGTGCCAACGGCGCCAGAAACTTAGCGGTTGACGGGACCTGCACACAGATACAGATAACTTTGCTCCCAACGAGTACAGAGAGGTTGTCAATCCCTCCGGCCTTGTTGTTCACAAAGGATCAAACACAAGAGATAATAATGATAGCTATGACTGCAACTAGGAAATAAAAACAGGAAGTAAATAGAAGGTGTGATCAGCGGTGGTAATATGGACCGGGGTCCCATGATGTTCACTAGTGATGTCTCTCTCTCAAAAGACGATAAAACAACAAAGCGAGGTAAACAAATTACAGCTGGGCAATTGACAGGATTATGTGCGCAAACCAATGCTAACTATGCTGCAAAGAAAGGTAGAGGCTCAAAAGCATGGGTGGTACACCAAGGCAAGTAGACCGAAATCCATCTGCATCTACTACTAATCATCCACCTTGAGATATCTATCCAGAACATCTCGCTGGTATTAAGTTTTGAATCCCACCCAAAGTGTAAACTCAAAGCAACAGACAACTGCATTAAAAGAACTTTGCGTAAAGTAAACAATCCTTGCACCCGCAAGTACAAGCACCGTTGTTTTCTCCCTTGTGGCAACAGCACATCCCCTAGACTCATGTTTCTGTCACTCAAGCTAGTCATCAGGGGGCATGAACCCACAATCAAGCATAACGCTCCCTCTTGGAGTTACTACCTACTACTTGGCCAAAGCAATAAACAGCAACGGAGAACATGCAAGAATTACTCAAGAACAAAGATATAAAAGAGGTGAATCAAATATATTACTCAAACACAATCTGAACATAGTCTCATAATCCATCAGATCCCAGCAAACTCAGCAAAGCAACAGCAGAAAGATTACATATGTGCCTCGATCATGTAGGGCAGCTCACGAGGTCTAAACCATGAAGAGCAAAGAGGGGAGGAGAACATCACATAGCTACTGATCATGGACCCATGGTCCAAGGTGGACTACTCACGACTCATCCGGGAAGCGTCCATGGTGGTGGAGAAGCTCCCGGTGGTGGTTCTCCCCTCCGGCAGGGTGCCGGGAAGAGTTCTCCTGATGCTCCCGATCTTGGAAGCGCTGCGGCGGCGGAACAGAGGCGAGATCGTGAAAAAGGGTTCTGTCCTCGAGGGTTTCGGGAGGAGAGGGATATATAGGCGAAGGGGGGCAGCCAGAGGCGGAGCAGGGGCCCCAGGCGCCCCCCTGGCGCGGCCAGGGGTGGGGCCGCGCCAGGTGGCCGCGTGGGCCTCCCCTGGCTCCCCTCTAGCCCATCTTTGGTTCTTCGCGAAGCTTCCTGTACGCTGATTTTTCCTGGAATTTTTGGAGCACTTTTAATATGGGGGAAACCTGAAATAGAAAAACAGCAGAAAACAGGAACTGGCACTGTGGTGCACTGAGTTAATAGGTTAGTCCAAATATGATCAAAAGTGTATGGAAGTGCATCAATATCATAGCAATATCACACAAAAGAAGCATGGAGCAAGCAGAAATTATAGATACGTTTTGGACGTATCACACGCCTATCGCCGGTGGCTATGCTGACAGCCGTGGAGTAGTCCACCAGCCAGTCCTCTGGTTTCACAGATCCGTTGTACTTGGGGTGTCTCTGGGGAGCGAGAAGCCCTTGGGAAAAGGCTCGTCGCGGATATGGGGGCCGAAGCAGGCCGGACCGAGGTCATCTTCTTCTTCAACCGCCTGGGAGCGAGCCAGACGGTCCAGGTGGTGGCGGGCGTCGTTCTCCCCAACCCCCTCACGGCGGCCCAGGCGGCCTGCCAGAGAGGGGTGGTCAACGGGCGGAGGAGACTAGGGATGGCACCCACAGGGTTTGGGTACGGGTGGAGCCACCCCATACCCTTACCCGTCCCATTTAAGCTTACCCATCACCCGTACCCATACCCGCTAGTGGGTACAAAATTTTCCCATACCCGTCACCCGACAGGGTAAATGGGTACCCGCGGGTTAGAATACTCATGTTTGCATAACAACAATTTGAGTGACACATAATCATAAACAACAAGATACAATCATAATTTATAATTTACAGCACATAATAACATCAATACATACTTATAAACAACAACACATCATAAAAACACCACATTTTATAAGCAGCGATACTTTCTAGGAAACATCAACACATCAAAACATTAGCACATAGTCATAAACATTAGTACACAGTGATACATTTTCAAGTGCACAAACTCATGACAAAGGGTAGATGTAACTATTTCCATACTTGTTAGATTTATAAGGGTACATGGGTATGCGGGTATGGGTTATATGATCTCATACCCGTACCCGCTCTACCCGGTGGGTTTGAGATTTCCTTATTTACATACCCATGGGTAACTTTTTGTCCCATACCCTTACCCTAATAAGGTTTTTACCCGCAGGGTACGTGGGTAATGGGTACCCATTGCCATCCCTAGAGGAGACACACGCCTCTCCCGCCTGGGAGGAGGCGGCTGCTCCCCTCGTCGTTCTACGGCCCTTGGGCTGCCGTCTTCGTCGCGCTCGATGGTGAAGCGCGTCTGCCGGCTGCGGCTGGCAGCGGGCTCGGAGTCTCGCCGGTTGGTGGCGCCGACTGTTGGAGAGCGGGACGTGGCTCCCTGCTCCCGCCGAAGAGGGTGGTTATCGGCGTGCGCAGCCTCCTCGGATGCCCGGCGTCAGGCCTCCTGCTGCGTAGCAGCAGCGTCGAGGAGCTGGTGGGCACGCTGGATCATGCAACGGAGCTCGTCTCCCTCCAAGTGGCCCATCTCATCGACTGCTGCCTGGGCAGCCCTTAGGTTCTCCGAATGAGTGCAGTACACAGGCCGCGGGGCTCCTAGCATATCCGCTAGCAGCCCGCCGCGATCACGGACAACGCCGGCTCGGCTAGGCTCGCCAGCAGCCGGCGTGCCACAGATGGCGTGGTCCATTTCGCGATGGTAAGCTTCAGTGAGGCATGGGGAGGCGCCAGTTTGTTGGCGCTGTCAAGGAGCGAGACGCGGAGTGCCTCTAACTCCGCGCCGTCTGCCCCCGCCGCGACATTGGCGGCGAGGTGCTGCAGAGCGGCCTCAAGCAGGTCTGGACCCGTTCGGCACGATGGTTCTCCGTGGTCGGTGACGAGCACCTGCGTGACGATGCCGACGGTGCCGCAGATCGGAAGAACGGGAAGAGGGTCGTTGACGATCTCCACGTGCTCGGGGAAGGAGTCATCGGGGTCGACGACCATGTCGACTGGTGGGTCAGAAGAGCCTACTGACTCCACGTCAGAGGCGCGCTCGTCGACGAGGTGGAGCTTGTCGAGGAGCTCGACGAGGAAGCTCTCCGGCGCCACTGGCTCGGCCGCCGGAGGAGGTTTGTCGTGGACGCAGGCGGCGCCGAGCAGATAGGCGAGCCCGCTCACGGTGCATGCAGCCTCAGCGCTGCGAAGCATCCCGGTCTCCACGCCAGCGGGCGTGCCGGGCTGGCTACTCTCGCCAGGAAGGAACAAGGTTCCCGTCCAGAACATGTCTCCGAACGACGGTGCACCTAGCCCCATGGTGGGCGCCAAATGTCGGGGTTTTGGGACGACATATGCCAAAGGATGGCTTATCATGCATGGGGTCAATAGAACATCGTCGGGCTCGGGAAGCGGGATAGTGCGATACTTAGGACGCCTACGAATCTTACCCAGGTTCGAGGCTCTCCGAGGAGATAACACCCCTAGTCCTGCTCTGCGGGTGCTCCGCGTCATGACTAATGGCACTAGAGTAGCTACAAGGTTGCTCCTTGAGCTGTGAGCTATAGAGGAAGAAGATGAACAAGGCTAGCTCACTTCTCCCCTCTACCTAGGGTTTTTGTCTTGTAATCTTCTAACTATCAACCATCCAACCCTCAACATGGAGGATCCTGGGGGGTTTATATAGGCCTACCCCCCAGGGGTACAATGGTAATCTCGACGTCGTGGCCCCCAGCCGTCAGTGTCTTCTGGTGCCGGCCTCGCCGCCTGTCTGTTGGGGCCCGCCGCCTGCGGGCCCCCCGTGATTGCCTTTCACTGTGGGGGTGCTTTTGCTGACGACAGCCTCGCCGGGGAGGAGATGGCTACAGTGCCACCATCCCTCGCCGTACACTGCCGCCTCGCCCCGTCCCGTCATCTTGATGAGGCTCGGACTTCTAGGGCGAGGCGTGCCGTCTGATACCAGACGGCCGTCTCCCCCGGCCGCCTGCCAGAGGCGGTTTGCTCTTGAACTCGCTCGCTGACCGGTGGGGCCAGCCGCCTGCTGGCCCTGCCGTTTGTGGGTAGTGGGATCGTGGCTTCCTCTGACCGCTGCTCGGTCATAAGCCTCGTGGCTACAGCGTTCCGCCGTTTAGGAGATATTCCTAAAGTACATGGCCATTGTAGCCACGTCCTTATAGATCTTCTAAGGACATGTTCTCCTGTAGCCATGCCTCCGCCACGCCGGGACTCACCTCAGTATGCTCCCTGAAGGTGTAATGCAGGGCCGCCTGCTGGTTGGTGGTGCTTGGTGTTGCCGCCTGTTGGGTCCCTGCCGCTTGCTGGCAGCCGGCTCCTAGGGCAGGCCACCCTAGGAGGCGGCTCGAGGAGCAGGCGGCCGTGATGGACCAAGCGGCTGTCATTTGTCTTAAAATACCAAGGGTAGGCGTTGAGGGTACCCGTGGTCCATGTCTCCGACACTTATAGCCAACTCTGGCCCTGTTTGGTTCATTAGTCATAGGACTTTTTCTAGTCCCAACTAAGAAGTCCCTAGTCCCTAAAAAGTTCCTTCCTGTTTGTTTCCAGGGACTAAAAATTCTCTAGTCCCTTCCTAGAGGTTATTAAATGACCATGTTACCCCTATTAAATAACACCATGGGGCGACGGGGCAATGAGTGCAGGGAGGGGCATTGTTGGAAAAGTCCCAAAAAGACTCTTCTTGAGAGTCTTCTTCATTTAGTCCCAAAAAGCAACTTTTAGTCACTAGTAGTCCCTCATGTTTGGTTAAAAAGTCCTTAAGAGTGACTTTTTCTAGTCCCTACACCAAAAAGTTCCTGGAAACAAACACCCCCTCTATTGTATGAGTAATTAATATTACTAACTCTTGATGACATGGCATGTTTATATAGCCAGCAGCTGGCTATATTATTAACCATGCTCTTAGGCTGGTTGTAATGGGGAGTATCATATACTAGTATCATGCATATGATACTAGTGTATGATACTACCTCCCTAAGGCTGCCCGTAATGGGAGTATCATATGTAATATCACGCATGCCAACTAGGCAATTTGGATGATGTGGCATATAATTAAATGAAGAGAGAGGGGGTTGAGTATCATATTATGATACCGTATCATATTAAATGATGTGCTAGTATGTGTCATGCATGGCAATAAATGACTATCCTATGATACTAACATATGATACTATGCACTACGGATGTAGTATCATACACTAGTATCATGTGCATGATACTAGTATATGATACTCTCCATTACAACCAGCCTAATGCATAGTATCATATATTAGTATCAAGTAGAATTCTATTTATTGTCATGCATGACACATACTACTATAGTACTTATTATGATACGGAATAATGATATGATACCCAACCATCTCTTTCCTCATTTAATTTTATGACACCTCTTCAAAATTGTCTAGTTAAGGACATCTTTAATAGATTGTATGTTAGTCTTGTTAGTAAAATGTCCATGTCATCAACCAACAAGCCATCATACAACTATTCCAATAGGTTGTATGTAAGCTATCCAATAGATGATGAAAAAATAAATGTGATTGCTCTCTATTTCACCTTGGAGCTTGTGCAAAGGTTGTTGGTTATTCTACATACAACTTTGCTCTCTCTCCATATTTATTACATGCCACATCATCACTATGTCCTAGGTGGCAAGTTTACCAACACCTATCTTACAGCTGTTGGAGATGCCCTTAGCATGCATGATACTAGCTATGATACTACCATTACGACCAGCCTTAGCCACATCATGAAGACTGTGCTGTAAAACTAGAAAAACCTGCACATGCAGTCATTAAAATAAATTGGTCCTTTTGGCTCAACCCATGGGCACAAGAACAACTTCACCACAACAGACAGCCTGTATGTGTTATTGTTAATTTGTACTCCCTCTGTAAACTAATATAAGAGCATTTAGATGACTAAAGTAATGATCTAAACACTCTTATATTAGTTTACGGAGGGAGTACTATTCTTATTACACAGATCAAGAAGTTAACTATACATTAATGGTAGTAGGTACTGGTTGTCGTAAGGACCAAGAACGAATGACCAATGAGTAGTCGTGTTCTCTTTTTGTTTGTACTCTTCCTAGTACTGGAGTACACAGAAGTCTTCGATGAGAGTTGCTCTGGAGTATACAAAGGTCATAATAATTGTTGCTCTCTTGTCTCTTGGTGCACTTGTCCTCTCTTTCTTGCATGCAGACAACAGAAGGAAAGTTTTTGTAAACCTCGAAGGATTTGAAAAAGGTCCAACCAGCTGGTAGATCCACTGTGTAGGCATAAAAGGCCTGCGGATGGAGCCGAGCGTTTTCTCATAAGTTCCTATAAGAGCTTGAGGATTTTTGCAAGAGCTTGAGATCTGCTTGTCGCCTCATCAACAGGTACACATATACGGATATGAAGATGTTTCTTTCGGCTTGCTTATTAGTTTCTGTTGACATCCAATTTGTGTCGTTATTTCTTGAGTCTCTTTTTTTGCATTCAAAACTGGGATCCGAACACAGTTTCTGGATAGGAGTTCTCCACATCTAGCAGTGAACTTCAATTTTTCACATCCTCGCTGTTTCTTTTCTGTTCAGTTGTAGTTCCCGCCCCGAATCACACTCGGTAGATCCAGTGCTGTCCCTAGCAAAACAAACACCGCCAAGATATGTAAGCAGGATAACTAGAAACCTAGCCGAAAGCTGCAACCTCCTGCACATCTAAACTACTCGAATCCTCTTGAAGACTAGGACGAACTGTATCCAAGTTATCTACTCCCATCTAATTATTGTGAGACTTCCAAACTTGTCCTTCTAACTTCATTTCATTTTTTATTTTATTTTTTTGTGCGGGCAAACTTGTGTCAGTTGCATAGCAATATGCCTACATATGTTTCACTTGATGTGATTGTTTTTCTCTTATGACTTCGTACATGTGGTTTTAATTATCTCCATCTTTCTTATTATTTTATAAGTGCATATCCTGTAGTGTGCTTAAATCATTTAATTATTCAGTGGCATCTTTGTTATGCTGCTTTCTAGTGCTATTCAGATGTTTGTCTCTCTTCATTATTCAAAGTAGTGTTTTTTCTCAAGAAGAGGCATCAATGACCAGCTTTTTATAGAAAGCTTAAAATAGTTGTAGGGTAAACCAGCCCAATACAGTGAAAGCACCAATAGAAAAACCCAACGCCATTCAGGTAGCGAAAGATACAGCACCATAGATCAGCAAAGAAGCAAGGTGTATAACGCCGCCAGCCAAATCCTCAGCCAACACCCTGCCTAGCATCACCCAGCTCCCTCCGGCCAGAGAACACCAAAGTCCTGGATCTTAGCAATCATGGACCGCAGAGCCTCTTTTCTTCTTGGCAGGTGCTTCAAATGAAGAGTGAGCGAGACAGACTTGCGGAACACCTACTCAGGAGAAGAAGACACTCGAATTAGGTCGTTGAGCGTTGTCCATATTCCATATCGCCCAAGCAAAATTTATGATTAACAGTACTTTTTACATTTGGACTATGTATTTGTGACGTTGTGGCAACTTGAACCATGTATTTTAATTTGTGACATTTTGGGCCACATTTCCAACTTGATATTCTACATTGAAACCCACATTTGAAATTTTGAATCAAGCTGTACCTGAGTTGAACCCACTGGCCTCTCTCACTTCATTTGCCACGTAAACCCTCCAAATCAGCTCTTTGAAATTTGAAGTTGACCGGTCTTATCAGGTTGGCTCAGAATTTCAAATGCGGTACTTAATCTGGAGTAGCTTTTACTCCTCCTAATGGCAATGAAAGCAGCCCAACTGCATTTCGTCAAATAAACAGTGGAAGTAGTTTTTGCTCAGGAATTTTATGTCAGAAATCGCCAATCCACTTTACATTTTTTTCCCGCTAATTATAATGTGTGTGCGTGTTTTAGGGGAATCGCCAACCAAGATGTGGATGGTGATACTGCTCCTTGCAGGAAGGCTGCCAACAGCAATTGCCCAGCAAGAACCGCCCATCACTATTCATCCGAACTGCCCCAGCAAGTGCGGGAACATGAGCATTCCGTACCCCTTTGGCATGAAATCTGGCTGCTTCCTCCCGGGCTTCGAGGTCACCTGCAACGACACATTCATTCCTCATCGCGCCTTCATCGCGTATGGAGCATTCCAGCAGAGTATGACGGGGTTCTACACTCCTCCAGACCAAGGCAACAAGACTTTCACGGTGAATGATGGGCTGGTTAATACACCGATGGAGCTCATGGACATCTCACTCTCTTCAGCTTATGTGCGGCTATATGCCATGGTGAGCTCCGACTGCAAAATAAACTCAACCCACCACTCCTTTGTCCGTCGTCGAACATATGCCCCCGCTCCTTTTCTCGTCTCAGCAAGCCACAATATTCTCATCGGCGTCGGATTGAACGTCGAGGCTGAGCTCTCCAGCTCGATGGGTAGCAGCTTCGGATCCGACATAAGCAGGTGCACTTCTGTGCCTACCAGTAGTGTATTCGCCAAAGATGGCCCGTGCAGAGGTCAAGGCTGCTGTGAGGCTGCCCTACCCAGTGACGTGTCATTCATAGCGCCAGTGGCTGACAAGAAGAGGACCGAGTGGTGGAGGGCCGGCACCAACTGCTCCACAGCAATGCTGGTGCAGAAGGGATGGTACAACTACTCCTCGGCGGATGTCTACGGCGGCGAGGCCTACTTCTCCAACAAATTCCCCAAGGGCGTCCCCCAAGTTTTCGACTTTGCCATCGTGAATGGTTCTTGCCCTGCGCAAGGCCAGCCCCCACCCCAGGGCTATGCGTGTCTCAGCGGCAACAGCTCGTGCCTCGACGCTACCAACAGGACCGGTTATGTCTGCAAATGTTGGGAGCACTACGATGGCAACCCTTATGTCCCTGGTGGATGCCAAGGTTCGTGACAATGACATGCATGCTACTTTAATTAATCACCTGATTAATAGTTAGTAGCTAATTTAACGGATGGCAGTGCAGACATCGATGAGTGTGTTCTAGGGGGGCGGCATCCTCAGCTCCAAGCTCTGTATCCATGCTCAAGTGGCGGGATCTGCAAGAACAGGTTAGGAGGCTACGACTGTCCGTGCAAGCCCGGGATGAAAGGCGACGGTAAGACAGGAATCTGCACCGAGAAATTCCCGCTACCAGCTAAGGTGGCTGTAGGTAAGCTACTATCTGGTTTCTGTGTTAACGTTGAATTCATATATAGGCACACGCCCATTTGAGCAACAGCGTTATGCACTTATGCTAGGTGTGAGGTCTATTTTCAGGACAGGGAAAAGAAGTACCGAGGTCTTGAAACCCTTTTCATGAACTCTTTATGAACAGAACATGATATGTCAAGTAAATATTGTGTCATGGAAGTAATTAAAGCAATAAGTTAGAAACAGGATTTCCATCATCCATTATACTCCCTCCGTTCCTGAATATTTGTCTTTCTAGAGATTTCAACAAGTGACTACATACGGAGCAAAATGAGTGAATCTACACCCTAAAATATGTCTATATACATTCGTATGTGGTAGTCCATTTGAATTCTCTAAAAAGAAAAATATTTAGAAAGGGAGGGAGTACTAGTTAAATCAGTTAATGTGTAGTCAGGAATGGAAGCCTATGATTTAATTTATAACTTCAAAATATACTTAAGCTTGTCACAGCAGGAGTACATGAAGTGCATATCTCTAGACTTTAATTAAACCCGCAGATTAGTGCTCGTGAGTGAAAGCTTAGGACAAAATCACATAATCATACACTACCATGTTTAGCATCGCTAGTTTTATCATTGAAGTCAACATGGTAACAAATTAGGCATCTGAATTATGCATGACAACCCGTTCAGATTTGTTTTCTTCTCGATATAGGAGTACACACTAATGAAAATTATCTTTGTGCATGTGCAGGCGTTATAGGCGGTATTTCTCTCGCTGTTGTCCTTGTGCTGTTTGTTCTTTTCATGAGTGCGAGGAAAAAGATGAGAGAATCTTTCATAAGAAATGGTGGTCCTTTACTGGAGAAAATAAACAATATCAAGATCTTCAGAGAGGTGGAGCTAAAGAGAATCACAAAAAACTATAGCCATGTCCTTGGAAGTGGTGCCTTTGGTGTGGTATACAAGGGGTTTCTTGAGGGTAAACATATTGCAGTGAAGAAGTCCAAAAATACCACTAAAGCACAGAGGGACCAGTTCGCAAATGAGGTCATTGTCCAGTCGCGAATTATCCACAAGAACATCGTGACACTCATAGGTTGCTGTTTAGAAGTTGATGTTCCTATTTTGGTATACGAGTTTATCTCCAATGGTAGCCTCGAAGACATTCTCTATGATAAAAATAGAATTCCTCTCACAATCGATCAACGTTTAGTCATTGCTGCAGAATCTGCAGAAGGTCTCGCTTATATGCATTCAAAGACATCTGCCAACATCCAACATGGTGATGTTAAACCAGCAAACATACTCTTGGATGATACTTATATACCAAAAATATCAGATTTTGGAATATCAAGGTTAATTGCCAGAGGTAATGCCCAGCACAGTGAAGAGGTCATTGGTGACAATAATTACATGGACCCGGTCTATCGAGAAACTGGCTTGTTGACCAACAAAAGTGACGTTTATAGCTTTGGTCTTGTGCTCTTTGAGCTCATCACCGGAAAGAAAGCAAATTGTGGTGATAATTGCAGCTTTGTTCTAAATCACCTTGACACATACACAAGAGAAAACAGAGCAAATGTTATGTATGACATGAAAATCAAAGAAGAGAAGGACTTTGAGCTTCTGCAAATTCTTGCTGACATTGCCAGAAAGTGCTTACACCATAATGTCGAGCAAAGGCCAGAAATGACAGATATAGCTGAAAGTCTCCAGAATATCAGAAAAGCACGGAATAAATAGAGAAAGTACCATGCCTGCAGGCATCTCTTCAATTGATGGATATAGCAGCAGAGCTGCTCATTGATTATCGCTCCTTTTCCCTCAACATGAAGCTCATGCTCTCCACATTTATCTTTCAATTTCTTTTATGATTCTGTCAGTTCCCTGAAGAACAATTTCTAGGTTGTCTCCATGTTGACCATGATGAACAATGTCATTGTTGTTTTGTATTGTAATTTGTAAGCATGACATCATATATGTGCTGGCGTGTTTCCATGATTTTTTTTACTTATATCATGTTCGATATTGAAGGTGTGCCTCCTGCTTCAGCCTCTCATCGTTTTCTTCAATCGAATTTCCATTCATCCGAGGGATGCACATGCAGGACGGCCCACGCAACTGTTTGCACTTTTCCTTGTTTGCATAATTTCTATAGATTGACATAATCACATAAATAGGATCTTAATCTTGCCATTATAACACCTTTTAGTATTGATGATTACAGACTAACCATGATTGGAAGAGGCCATTAAGGGGGTCCATGCAGCTAGCCTGACATGAACCTCAGCAGTGCCGGGTTCCCCTAAGAGGAGGCAGCAGCAGGCGACGTAGCAGGCATGAGGGATACTGCCAGCGGTGGTACAGTCTTCAGATGCCTTGCCTCTTTAGGATAGATGGTTACAATTAGGGGTGTAAGCCGTGTGTTGTTATATATTACCAACAATCCAACAAAAACTTTATGTACATCTCATGCTTAGAAACCAGGTTGTTCGTTCAGTGCCCCTGATCAGGCCATTTACATTAGAATTGTTAGCACCTCATTTTCTCTCAGTTTGTTAAAACTGATTCCAACATCCCACCCTCCGCTCCCCCCACCCCCACCCCCCACCCCCTGCGTGATCGTGAGGTTAACAAACATCATAACCCACCAAAATAAACTATTACAATGGCCAATGAGATGCCACTGAACCTAGTACTTATAGTAGATCATTCTACCTTGAAATGGAAAATATGATACTTATTGGGAGTTGTTTTATATGGCGGTCCTAATTGCAGAGATCATAGGGCTTTCTAAACCCATGACGACGTCATTATCGTAAAAAAGGGTGGAATGATGACCCTGATATCAAATACCACATCAAAATTGAGGGATCAAATAAATGACAACAATGCTTTGGAATAATTTCATCAGCAAATGTCATATGATGAGCCTGATATTAGATATCACATCAAAATTCTCCAAAGAAACCCTCCTTATTCGAAGAATTAATCATAACTTCCTTAACATTATTTTTAGTTGTTTTGAGCTGTATTGTTGTTGTTTTCCTGGTATACATGAAACTAGCTCCAGCAAGGCAATAACTGTAACGTGGCCCTTGGTGTGTAGAATGACAAGTGGTGAGTCTTATATGGTGCCTAGAGCTTTGAAAGGGGCTTGATTATCCATTTAGAAATCCCATTAGGAGTATTCTTCCGCGGGAGAACATTTGGGAATCAATCATGACAATCTGGTTGTAGGAAGTTCCACTAAGAGCACTGGGTGGGGGGATACAACGGCCCGGGCAGCCATGGATACGTGGTCATGCTCCGGAGGTGTCGGGCATCGGTTCTTAATTTTCGCACATTGTAAATGAAATTGTGTGCAGACAAAATGTATATAAACTCTTTCAAATTTTAACATCAACAAAGTAAGTTCGTTGAAGACATAGCCTGAAGCTAAATAGGTTCACCGCTGCTCTCATATAGGATCAGCACAATAAGCTATAACGGCACTGGCAGAATATGCTATCACTAACAAGTCATTGCAACCTGTAAGGCCTCATTGCAAAATATAACAAGGGAAAGGTGTATAATATTGAGAAAAAGGTCATGTTGATTAGATTAGCCAATACCCACACCAGGGACCCAAATCCATGCACTTCTAGTAAAGCTATGAACAGGCAATGGTTTCTGAAAACTCCATAGATGCCTGAACTGAAAGAGGGCTGATTCTCCACCGCATATCTCTATTTTTTTTAAGGGTACCATATATCTCTCTAGCGCAAAAAAGTGCTTGTTGCATAGCAGTCCACATAAAAGATAAAGCTCGTATGTATCAGAGAAGATGCCTTCACCTTGGTGAAATCTAAGGAAATATGCTCCTGCTCGGTGGTGCCGCATTTGCCCAGCGATGGTTTCATCACAGCAGGAATCCCTTTCCTTTCGTTCCCTTCCTGCCTGGAAGCTCCTCTGTTCTTAGCTTCTACTCCCTCCGTTCCAAAATAGATGACCTAACTTTGTACTAACTTTGTACTAAATTTAGTATAAAGTTGAGTCATCTATTTTGGAACGGAGGGAGTAACAGGTAGAAGATGGACACTGTGAATTGGTCATGCAGATTGTCTAGTACTTGCTGTTTCCAAGGTATCCTAAAATTTACCTGATGCACTCCCTGCCGCCGCACACAAATTATCTTCACTGGTGAATTTTCAATTGCAGGAGTACTTCACATGACCAGATACCACACCACTTGAGCTTGCATTGTGCACGTTAAACCTGCAAGAAATCATTGAAAGAAACCCTAACTCTGTAAATGTGGCTATTGAAGATAACACAACACAATTAGCATGTTAATTGCAGTGCAAGCAGCAGTGGGTAGGCAGACATTGAGTCGGTACTCGGTACTGTGATGGCTATCCTAGAATTGATTGCAGTAACGACCAAATGTACAGAGAAGAGAACTAACCTCTGTCGCCTCTTTGCCTTCAGATAATCCACATCAACCAGTCCAAACAAAATTCAGAATCACTTTGAACAGAGCCGAGAACCCAAATGCGTCCATCAAATCCCTGTACATACAACATGCAAAAACACTGAATCACACAGCTACCAATCGAAAATAAATTCCATGGATATTGCATCACGCATTGTTCAGCGCCGACATTGTTCAGCTACCAATCAGGCAGTAAACAGTGGCATTGGAGGCAAAATTAACATCAGATGATAACTGAACTTTGCATTGACATTTCATTCCAACATCAGGCTACATAGGAACATATGACCACCTCATATCGACACAACCAACAAAAGAACCAGACCGCAAGACACGAGCAGCTACTACCCAGTATTGTCACCGGCGGCAACCGAAAACCTAGGCGCGCTCCCCGCGGATGCGGCGGGCGAGCTGGATGTCCTTGGGCATGATGGTGACGCGCTTGGCGTGGATGGCGCAGAGGTTGGTGTCCTCGAACAGCCCCACCAAATAGGCCTCGGCGGCCTCCTGCGGGGCGGAGACTGCGGAGGAATGGAAGCGGAGGTCGGTCTTGAAGTCCTGGGCGATCTCCCGCACCAGGCGCTGGAAGGGGAGCTTGCGGATGAGCAGCTCCGTGCTCTTCTGGTACTTGCGGATCTCCCGGAGCGCGACGGTTCCCGGGCGGAAGCGGTGGGGCTTCTTCACGCCGCCGGTGGCCGGGGCCGACTTGCGCGCAGCCTTGGTCGCGAGCTGCTTCCTAGGGGCCTTGCCGCCGGTGGACTTGCGCGCCGTCTGCTTCGTGCGGGCCATCGGAGCTTATGGAAAAGAACTTGCATGACATCTTTTGTCCTTCCCTCCCGTGGCAGCGGGGTCCTATTGGAAACTAAGGGATATTAAGGCCTCCTATTAATAGAGTACCGGACCAAAGCATTAACACATAGTGAATACATGAACTCGTCAAACCACGGTCATCACCGGGAGTGGTCCCGATTATTGTCACTTCGGGGTTGTCGGATTTATAACACATAGTAGGTGACTATAGACTTGCAAGATAGGATCAAGAACACACATATATTCATGAAAACATAATAGGTTCAGATCTAAAATCATGGCACTCGGGCCCTAGTGACAAGCATTAAGCATAGCAAAGTCATAGCAACATCAATCTCAGAACATAGTGGATACTAGGGATCAAACCGTTACAAAACTAACTCGATTACATGATAGATCTCATCCAACCCATCATCGTCCAGCAAGCATACGATGGAATTACTCACGCACGGCGGTGAGCATTATGAATTTGGTGATGGAGGAAGGTTGATGATGACGATGGCGACGATCTCCACTCTCCGGAGCCCCGAACGGACTCCAAATCAGCCCTCTCGAGAGATATTAGGGCTTGGCGGCAGCTCCGTATCGTAAAACGTGATAATTCCTTCTCTCTGATTTTTTCTCCCCGAAAGTGAATATATGGGGTCCGGAGATACGTCGGTGGAGCACCAGGGGGCCACGAGGCAGGGGGGCGCGCCCCCCACCCTCATGGTCAGGGTGTGGGCCCCCTGGTCTGGATCTTTCCATAGGTATTTTTTACACTTTCCAAAATATTCTCCGTGAATTTTCTGGTCATTCCGAGAACTTTTTATTTATGCACAAAAACAACACCATGGCAATTCTGCTGAAAACAATGTAAATCCGGGTTAGTTCTATTCAAATCATGCAAGTTAGAGTCCAAAACAAGGGCAAAGGTGTTTGGAAAAGTAGATACGTTGAAGACGTATCAACTCCCCCAAGCTTAAACCTTTGCTTTGAAGGAAATATGCCCTAGAGGCAATAATAAAGGTATTATTTATTTCCTTATATCATGATAAATGTTTATTATTCATGCTAGAATTGTATTAACCGGAAACTTAGTACATGTGTGAATACATAGACAAAACAGAGTGTCCCTAGTATGCCCCTACTAGACTAGCTCATTGATCAAAGATGGTTATGTTTCCTAGCCATAGACATGAGTTGTCATTTGATCAATGGGATCACATCATTAGGAGAATGATGTGATGGACAAGACCCATCCATTAGCTTAGCATTATGATCGTTTAGTTTTACTACTATTGCTTTCTTCATGACTTATACATGTTCCTATGACTATGAGATTATCCAACTCCCGAATACCGGAGGAACACCTTGTGTGCTATCAAACGTCATAACGTAACTGCGTGATTATAAAGATGCTCTACAGGTGTCTCTGAAGATGTTCGTGGTGTTGGCATAGATCAAGAATAGGATTTTTCACGCCGAGTGTCGGAGAGGTATCTCTGGGCCCTCTCGTTAATACACATCATAATAAGCCTTGCAAGCAAATGACTAATGAGTTAGTCACGAGATAATGTATTACGGAACGAGTAAAGAGACTTGCTGGTAACGAGATTAACTAGGTATGGTGATACCGACGATCGAATCTCGGGCAAGTAACATACCGATGACAAAGGAAACAACTTATGTTGTTATGCGGTTTGACCGATAAAGATCTTCGTAGAATATGTAGGAGCCAATATGAGCATCCATGTTCCGCTATTGGTTATTGACCGGAGATGAGTCTCGGTCATGTCTACATAGTTCTCGAACCCGTAGGGTCCGCACGCTTAATGTTTGATGACGATCGGTATTATGAGTTTATGTGTTTTGATCTACCGAAGGTAGTTTGGAGTCCCGGATGAGATCGGGGACATGACGAGGAGTCTCGAAATGGTCGAGACGTAAAGATCGATATATTGGATGACTATATTCGGACATCGGAAATGTTCCGAGTGAATTGGGTATTTTTCGTAGTACCGGAGAGTTACGGGAATTCGCCGGAGAGTATATGGGCCTTATTGGGCTTTAGGGGGAAGAGAGAAACGAGGCTGCGCCCCCCCAAGACTTGGTCCGAATTGGACTAGGGGGAGGGGCTGCGCCCCCTCCTTCCTTCTCTTCTATTTTCCCTTTCCTTCTCTCCTACTCTTACTACTTGGAAGGGCTCCTAGTTCTACTAGGAAAGGAGGGAATCCTACTCCCGGTGGGAGTAGGACTCCCCTAGGGCGCGCCATAGAGAGGGCTGCCCCCCCACCTCCACTTCTTTATATACGGGGGTTGGGGCACCCCATGGACACACAAGTTGATCAGTTGATCAATCCCAACCGTGTGCGGTGCCCCTCTCCACAGAAACACATCTCGGTCATACCGTTGCAGTGCTTAGGCGAAGCCCTGCGCCGGTAGCTTCATCATCTCCGTCAACACGCCGTCATGCTGAAGAAACTCCCCTGCGAAGCTCTACTGGATCAAGAGCTCATGGGACGTCATCAAGCTGAACTTGTGCTGAACGCGGAGGCTCCGTACGTTCGGGGCTTGATCGGTTGGATCGCGGAGAAGTTCGACTACATCAACCACGTCACTAGACGCTTTCGCTCCCGGTCTACAAGGGTATGTAGACACACTCTCCCTTCTCGTTGCTATGCATCTAGTAGATAGATCTTGCGTGATCGTAGAATTTTTTTGAAATACTACGTTCCCCAACAGTGGTATCAGAGCCAGGTTTATGCGTAGATGATATGCACGAGTAGAACACAAGTGAGTTTGGACGATACTAGTCATACTGCTTACCAGCATGTCATACTTTGATTCGGCGGTATTGTTGGATGAAGCGGCTCGGACCGACATTACGCGTACGCTTACTTGAGACTGGTTCTACCGACGTGCTTCGCACACAGGTGGCTGGCGGGTGTCAGTTTCTCCAACTTTAGTTGAAACGAGTGTGGCTACGCTCGGTCCTTGTGAATGTTAAAACATCACATACTTGACGAAAAATCGTTGTGGTTTTTTGTATGCGTAGGTAAAAACGGTTCTTGCTAAGCCTGTAGCAGCCACGTAAAACTTGCAACAACAAAGTAGAGGACGTCTAACTTGTTTTTGCAGGGCATGTTGTGATGTGATATGGTCAAAACATGATGAGTTATACGTTACTGTATGAGATGATCATGTTTTGTAAAGTTATCGGCAACCGGCAGGAGCCATATGGTTGTCGCTTTATTGTATGAAATACAATCGCCATGTAATTGCTTTACTTTATCACTAAGCGGTAGCGATAGTCGTGGAAGCAATAGTTGGCGAGACGACAACGATGCTACGATGGAGATCAAGGTGTCGCGCCGGTGACGATGGTGATCATGACGGTGCCTTAGAGATGGAGATCAAAAGCACAAGATGATGATGGCCATATCATGTCACATATTTTGATTGCATGTAATGTTTATCTTATTTTGCTTAGTACGGCGGTAGCATTATAAGATGATCCCTTACAAAATTTCAAGATACAAGTGTTCTCCCTGAGCATGCACCGTTGCAAAAGTTCGTCGTGCCAAGACACCACGTGATGATCGGGTGTGATAAGCTCTACGTTCAAATACAACGGGTGTAAGGCAGTTTTGCACATGCGGAATACCCGGGTTAAACTTGACGAGCCTAGCATGTACAGACATGGCCTCGGAACACAGGAGACCGAAAGGTCGAGCGTGAATCATATAGTAGATATGATCAACATGAGATGTTCACCATTGAAAACTACTCCATCTCACGTGATGATCGGACATGGTTTAGTTGATTTGGATCACATGATCATTTAGATGACTAGAGGGATGTCTATCTAAGTGGGGGTTCTTTAGTAATATGATTAAATTAAACTTTAATTTATCTTGAACTTAGTCCTGATAGTATTTGCAAATTATGTTGTAGATCAATAGCTCGCCTTATAGCTCCTCTTTTTTTTATATTCCTAGAGAAAACTAAGTTGAAAGATGTTAGTAGCAATGATGCGGACTTGTTCTGTGATATGAGGATTTTCCTCATTGCTGCACAGAAGTATTATGTCCTTGATGCACCGCTAGGTGACATATCTATTGCAGGAGCAGATGTAGACGTTATGAACGTTTGACAAGCTCGGAATGATGACTACTTGATAGTTTAGTGCGCCATGCTTTACGGCTTATAACCGGGACTTCAAAAACGTTTTGAACGCCACGGAGCATATGAGATGTTCCAAGAGTTGACATTAGTATTTCATACTCATGCCCGTGTCGAGAGGTATAAGACCTCTCACAGTACTTTTCCTACAAGATGGAGGAGAATAGCTCAACCAGTGAGAATGTGCTCAGATTGTCTGGGTACTACAATTACTTGAATCAAGTGGGAGTTAATCTTCCAGATAAGATAGTAATTGACAAAGTTCCCCAATCACTATCACCAAGTTAGTAGAACTTCGTGATGAACTATAATATGCAAGGGATGACGAAAGTAATTCCCGAGCTCTTCGCGATGCTGAAATCGGCGAAGGTAGAAATCAAGAAAGAGCATCAAGTGTTGATGGTTAACAAGACCACTTGTTTCAAGTAAAGGGCAAAGGGATAGAAGGGGAACTTCAAGAAGAATGACAAGCAAGTTGTCACTCCCGTGAAGAAACCCAAAGCTAAACTCAAGCCTGAAACTAAGTGCTTCTACTGCAAAGGAAATGGTTACTGGAAGTGGAACTGTCCTAGATACTTGGCGGATAAGAAGGATGGCAAAGTGAACAAAGGTATATTTGATATACAGATTATTGATGTGTACTTTACTAGTGTTCATAGCAACCCTTGGGTATTTGATACCGGTTCAGTTGCTAAAATTAGTAACTCGAAAAGAGAGTTGCAGAATGAACATATACTAGTTAAAGGTGAAGTGACGATGTGTGTTGGAAGTGGTTCCAAGATTGATATGATCATCATCGCACACTCCCTAACTTTCGGGACTAGTGTAGAACCTAAATAAATGTTATTTGGCATTTGCGTTTGAGCATAAATATGA
Source organism: Secale cereale (assembly GCA_902687465.1). NCBI lineage: Eukaryota > Viridiplantae > Streptophyta > Magnoliopsida > Poales > Poaceae > Secale > Secale cereale. Next base: position 725,216,094 of record LR738712.1, on the reverse strand, counting down.
TTTGATCATGTTTGTTGCAATATGGTTATTCATTTAAAGTCATAGAATAATTGTTATTCTGTTTACATGAATAAAGCCTTCGATGGTCATACACCCAATGAAAATAGTTTGTTGAATCTCGATCATAGTGATACACATATTCATAATATTGAAGCCAAAAGATGCGAGGTTAATAATGATAGTGCAACTTATTTGTGGCACTGCCGTTTAGGTCATATTGGTGTAAAACGCATGAAGAAACTCCATAGTGATGGACCTTTGGAATCACTTGATTATGAATCACTTGGTGCTTGCGAACCATGCCTCATGGGCAAGATGACTAAAACTCCGTTCTCCGGAACAATGGAGCGAGCAACAGATTTGTTGGAAATCATACATACTGATGTATGTGGACCAATGAGTGCTGAAACTCGCGCCGGGTATCGTTATTTTCTGACCTTCACTGATGATTTGAGCAGATATGGGTATATCTACTTGATGAAGCACAAGTCTGAAACATTTGAGAAGTTCAAAGAATTTCAGAGTGAAGTAGAGAATCATCGTAACAAGAAAGTAAAGTTTCTACGATCTAATCGTGGAGGTGAATATTTGAGTTACGAGTTTGGTCTTGATTTAAAACAATGTGGAATAGTTTCACAGCTCATGCCACCCGGAACACCACAGCGTAATGGTGTGTCCGAGCGTCGTAACCGTACTTTATTATATATGGTACGATCTATGATGTCTCTTACCGATTTACCACTATCGTTTTGGGTTATGCATTGGAGACAGCTGCATTCACGTTTAATAAGGGCACCATCTAAATCCGTTAATACGACGCCTTATGAACTGTGGTTTGGCCAGAAACCAAAGTTGTAGTTTCTTAAAGTTTGGGGCTACGATGCTTATGTGAAAAAGCTTCAAGCTGATAAGCTCGAACCCAAGTCAGAGAAATGTGTGTTCATAGGATACCCAAAGGAGACTGTTGGGTACACCTTCTATCACAGATCCGAAGGCAAGATATTCGCTGCTAAGAATGGGTCGTTTCTATAGAAGGAGTTTCTCTTGAAAGAAGTGAGTGAGAGGAAAGTGGAACTTGATGAGGTAATTGTACCTTCTCCCGAATTGGATAGTAGTACATCACAGAAACTAGTTCCAGTGATTCCTACAACAATTAGTGAGGAAGCTCATGATAATGATCATGAAACGTCGGATCAAGTTACTGCTAAACTTCGTAGATCAACCAGAGTACGTTCCGCGCCAGAGTGGTACGGCAACCCGGCTCTGGAAGTCATGTTACTAGACCATGATGAACCTACAAACTATGAGGAAGCGATGATGAGCCCAGATTCCGCAAAATGGCTTCAGGCCATAAAATCTGAGATGGGATCCATGTATGAGAACAAAGTGTGGACTTTGGTTGACTTGCCCGATGATCGGCAAGCCATTGAAAATAAATGGATCTTCAAAAGGAAGACCGACGTTGACGGTAATGTTACTGTCTACAAAGCTCGACTTGTTGCGAAAGGTTTTCGACAAGTTCAAGGAGTTGACTACGATGAGACTTTCTCACCCGTAGCGATGCTTAAGTCTGTTCGAATCATGTTAGCAATTGCCGCATTTTATGAAATCTGACAAATGGATAAAAAAAACTGCATTCTTTAATGGATTTATTAAAGAGGAGTTGCATATGATGCAACCAGAAGGTTTTGTCGGTCCTAAAGGTGCTAACAAAGTGTGCAAGCTCCAGCATCCATCTATGGACTGGTGCAAGCATCTCGGAGTTGGAATATACACTTTGATGAGGTGATCAAAGCATATGGTTTTATACAGACTTACGGTAAAGCATGTATTTACAAGAAAGTGAGTGGGAGCACTATACCATTTTTGATAAGTATATGTGAATGACATATTGTTGATCAGAAATAATGTAGAATATTCTGGAAAGCATAAAGGAGTGTTTGAAAGGAGTTTTTTCAAAGAAAGACCTCGGTGAAGCTGCTTACATATTGGACATCAAGATCTATAGAGATAGATCAAGACGCTTGACAAGACTTTCGATGAGTACATACCTTGATAAGATTTTGAAGTAGTTCAAAATGGATCAGTCAAAGAAGGAGTTCTTGCCTGATTTGTAAGGTGTGAAGTTGAGTAAAGACTCAAAGCCTGACCATGGCAGAAAAATATAGATAGAATGAAAGTCATTCCCTATGCTGTGTACCAAACCTATTGTGTACCTTGCCATGTTTGACAAGGAGGTACAATAGTGATCCAAGAGTAGATCATTGTAAAGCGGTCAAAAATTATCCTTAGTAACTGGATGACTGAGGAAATGTTTCTCGATTATGGAGGTGATAAAGAGTTCGTCGTAAAGGATTACGCCGATGCAAGCTTTGACACTAATCCATATGACTCTAAATATCAATCTGGATACATATTGAAAGTGGGAGCAATTAGCTAGAGTAGCTCCATGCAGAGCATTGTAGACATAGAAAATTTGCGAAATACATACGGATCTGAATGTGCCAGACCCGTTGACTAAACTTCTCTCACAAGCAAAACATGATCACACCTTATTACTCTTGGGTGTTAATCACATAGAGCTGTGAACTAGATTATTGACTCTAGTAAACTCTTTGGGTGTTGGTCACATAGCGATGCGAACTATGGGTGTTATTCACATAACGATGTGAACTATCGGTATTAAATCACATGGCGATGTGAACTAGATTATTGACTGAAGGAAATATGCCCTAGAGGAAATAATAAAATTATTATTTATTTCCTTATATCATGATAAATGTTTATTATTCATGCTAGAATTGTATTAACCGGAAACTTAGTACATGTGTGAATACATAGACAAAACAGAGTGTCCCTAGTATGCCTCTACTAGACTAGCTCATTGATCAAAGATGGTTATGTTTCCTAGCCATAGACATGAGTTGTCATTTGATCAACGGGATCACATCGTTAGGAGAATGATGTGATGGACAAGACCCATCCGTTAGCTTAGCACTATGATCGTTTAGTTTTACTGCTATTGCTTTCTTCATGACTTATACATGTTCCTATGACTATGAAATTATGCAACCCCCGGATATCGGAGGAACACCTTGTGTGCTATCAAACGTCACAACGTAACTGGGTGATTATAAAGATGCTCTACAGGTGTCTCCGAAGGTGTTCGTGGTGTTGGCATAGATCAAGAATAGGATTTTTCACTCCGCGTGTCGGAGAGGTATCTCTGGGCCCTCTCGGTAATACACATCATAATAAGCCTTGCAAGCAAATGACTAATGAGTTAGTCACGAGATAATGTATTACAGAATGAGTAAAGAGACTTGCTGGTAACGAGATTAACTAGGTATGGTGATACCGACAATCGAATCTCGGGCAAGTAACATACCGATGACAAAGGGAACAACATATGTTGTTATGCGGTCTGATCGATAAAGATCTTCGTAGAATATGTAGGAGCCAATATGAGCATCCAGGTTCCGCTATTGGTTATTGACCGGAGATGAGTCTCGGTCATGTCTACATAGTTCTCGAACCCGTAGGGTCCGCACGCATAACGTTTGATGACGATCAGTATTATGAGTTTATGTGTTTTGATCTACCAAAGGTAGTTTGGAGTCCCGGATGAGATCGGGGACATGACGAGGAGTCTCGAAATGGTCGAGATGTAAAGATCGATATATTGGACGACTATATTCGGACATCGGAAAGGTTCCGAGTGAATCGGGTATTTTTCGTAGTACCGGAGAGTTATGGGAATCGCCGGGGAGTATATGGGCCTTATTGGGCTTTAGGGGAAAGAGAGAAAGGAGGCTGCGCCCCCCAAGGCTTGGTCTGAATTAGACTAGGGGGAGGGGCTACGCCCCCTCCTTCCTTCTCTTCTCTTTTCCCTTTCCTTCTCTCCTACTCCTACTACTTGGAAGGGCTCCTAGTTCTACTAGGAAAGGAGGGAATCCTACTCCCGGTGGGAGTAGGACTCCCCTAGGGCGTGCCATAGAGAGGGCTGGCCCTCCCCCTCCTCCACTTCTTTATATACGGGGGTAGGGGCACCCCATGGACACACAAGTTGATCAGTTGATCTCTCCCAACCGTGTGTGGTGCCGCTCTCCACAGAAACACACCTCGGTCATACCGTTGCAGTGCTTAGGCGAAGCCCTGCGCCGGTAGCTTCATCATCTCCGTCAACACGCCGTCATGCTGAAGAAACTCTCTCGCGAAGCTCTACTGGATCAAGAGTTCGTGGGACGTCATCAAGCTGAACTTGTGCTGAATGCGGAGGTTCCGTACGTTCGGTGCTTGATCGGTTGGATCGCAAAGAAGTTCGACTACATCAACCACGTCACTAGACGCTTCCGCTCCCGGTCTACAAGGGTATGTAGACACCTCTCCCTTCTCGTTGCTATGCATCTAGTAGATAGATCTTGCGTGATCGTAGGATTTTTTTTGAAATACTACGTTCCCCAACATGCTTGTCCTCAAGCAATTCAGTTGATAAACTGAAAGTGATAAAGAAAAACTTTAACAAACTCTGTTTGCTCTTGTTGTTGTAAATATGGAAGCCAACATTCAGGTTTTCAGCCAAGATCATGAACTAACCACATTCATAATAACTTTCAGGTCTCATGTCTACTCATATTAATGGCATAATCAACTAGCGAGCAATAATGATAAACCTCGAATGACAACACTTTCTCAAAACAATCATAATATGATATAACAAGATGGTATCTCGCTAGCCCTTTATGAGACCGCAAAACATAAATGCAAAACACCTTTAAAGATCAAGGACTGACTAGACATTGTAATTCATGGTAAAAGAGATCCAGTCATGATCATACTCAATGAAAAATTAATAGTAATACATGCAAATGACAGAGGTGCTCTCCTACTGGTGCTCTTTTATAAGAGGATGATGACTCAGCATAAAAGTAAATAGATAGGCCCTTCGCAGAGGGAAGCAGGGATTTGTAGAGGTGCCAGAGCTCGATTTTTAAATAGAGATGAATAACATTTTGAGCGGTATCCTTTCATTGTCAACATAACAACCAAGAATCTCGATATCTCCCATGCTACGCACATTATAGGCGGTTCCCAAACAGAATGATAAGTTTATACTCCCCCAACCACCAATAAGCACACTCCATGGCTAGCCCGAAACAACCGGTACCGTCCAAACCAGCAATAGCCCTGGGGGAGTTTTATTTAATTATTATGATTTGAGCATGGGACTGGGCATGCCGGTTACCAGCCATTTTCCCATGAATGATGAGCGGAGTGCACTCATCGTGAGAATAACCCACCTAGCATGGAAGATATAGATGTAGGATCGAAAGTAGGTCTAGAGGGGGGGTGATTAGACTACTTGACAATATAAAAAATCTGCCTTTAGATCATGCAATGTTTTTGGCAGTTTTACAATTAAGATCAATTCAAGTATCACCCTACACATGCAATTCTAGAGTATAAGCAGCGGAAAGTAAATTGCACATGTAAAAGAGAGGTGGAGAAGATCAAACGCAGTTTGGTGACACGAAGATTTTTGTCGTGGTTCCGATAGGTGGTGCTATCGTACATCCACGTTGATGGAGACTTCAACCCACGGAGGGTAACGGCTGCGCGAGTCCACGGAGGGCTCCACCCACGAAGGGTCCACGAAGAAGCAACCTTGTCTATTCCATCACGGCCTACGCCCACGGAGGACTAGCCTTACTCGGGGTAGATCTTCACGAAGTAGGCGATCTCCTTGCCCTTACAAACTTCTTGGTTCAACTCCACATCTCAAAGACGGAGGCTCCCAAGCGACAGCTAACCAATCTAGGAGGCACCACCCTCCAAAAGGTAATAGACGGTGTTGATGATGATGAACTCCTTGCTCTTGTGCTTCAGATGATAATCTCCCCAACACTCAACTTTCCTCACTGATATGGCTGTGGTGGAAGAAAGGTTTGAGTGGAAAGCAACTTGGGAAGGCTAGAAATCAAGTTTCATATGGTAGGAATGGAATGGCTTGATCTCAACACAAGGGTAGGTGGTTCACTTCTCAGAAAGTGTATGGTAGAAGTGGTGGTACTTTCTGATGGCTCTCCTCACGAATGAAGAGGGGGTGGAGGGGTATATATAGCCTCCACACAAAATCCAACCGTTACACACACATTTGACCAATCTCGGTGAGACCGAAGTGAAAACTCGGTCAGACCGAAAGTTCAAATATAGTGAACGTTGGGATTTTCGGTGGGACCGAAAATACCATCTCGGCGTGTCCGAAGTGAGTCAAAGGTTGGAGCTTGCCATCTCGGTGGGACCGAAAACAACAACTCGGATATTCCGAAGTGATGTCAACTGGTTACAGAAGGTTGGCAGTCCATTTTCGGTGAGACCGAAACTCAGAATCGGATGGACCGAGAAATTAGGGTTTGGAGGAATAACTGAGGTGGTTCATCTCGGTGAGACTGAGTTTGCAGAATCGGTTTGACCGAGATTACTTATGGGTGTGTTGAGTAGTGAAGAGTGCTGATAGTTGAGGGAGCTAGATCACCAAGCACTTGAGCAACTAGATCATTAACACAACCTCATCCCCTTTTAATAGTATTGGCTTTTCCTATGGACTCAATGTGATCTTTGATCACTAAATCAAAAATAGAGTCTTGAGCTTTTGCCAATGCTTGTCTTAGCATTTTGAGGGGTCCACTTCTTCAGACATTTCCATACCCATATCATCGAACTTTTCTGAAATGATTCTCAAGTAAATATTAGTTCAATGATATATATGTTGTTATTAATTACCAAAACCACCCGGGGATTAGTTGCACTTTCAATCTCCCCCTTTTTTGGTAATTGATGACAACATATAGATCAAAGCTTCGACAAAAGATATAATCAATGAATAATATCGTCGCTTTGAGAAGTATGTGATAAACAAGAGCTCCCCCTAAATTTGTGCATTATTTAAAATTTGCGTTTGAATGCAAATGCACAATCGATTAGGATTATGGGTTACTCTTCCATGTCACATACATCTTGGTGGAGCGCACAAAATGATAAGAATGAATAACATGCACTCAATCACCAAGACAAGAGTAAATAGCCATACAATAAGGAATAGCATAGGATAAGTAATAAGCACACATTAAGGCATAGTATGACTAAGCACTCATTAAGGTAGCATCAAACTTAGTAGCAAGCACACTTAAAGTTTCAGGAACCAAAAGAAATCACTGTATCTCAAAGAAAACCGGCAAAAGAACGAAAGACGAAATAGCACTCTCTCTCTCTCGAAGCCCTATGATCTATAACAATTTCTCCCCCTTTGGCAACAAGTTACCAAAAAGTTCGAAAAGGTATAGAGCTAAGCGTCACTGCGGGCTCTGCTGGCGGCTCCCGTCTGGGTAGATGTCGGTGTAGAGATAGCTGCATCGGCGAAGACTTCTGCTGATGTCTGCGGTGGAGGAGTGGATGCTGGAGCTGGAGGAACTGCTGGAGCTGTAGCTGGTGCTGAAGTGGTAGCCCTGGAGTCTGTCACTGGGATAGCTGCAGATCTGGATCCTCTGGGAACCTGAGCAGTCTGGCGATGAGAGTCCTGGACTAGATCATCCTGCATAAGCTCTGCTCTCTCCTGCCTTGTCTCCTCCATGTCTGCCTCAAGCTTGTTGACAGACACCTGAATCTCAGTCAGCTTCACGTCCAGAGCGTGGATCTTGTCCTCGACAATCCTCTCTAGGCTCTCCTGAGATTGCTCAATGCTGGCCAGGCGTTGTTCAATCCTCTGGGTAGCTTCGAGAATTTGTTCTCCAAAGCTCTTTGGCTTAGCTACTGCTGCTGCTGCCTCTTTGTCAGCTTTAGCCTTCTTCGCAGCTTCGATTTTGGCTTGTCCTTCAACTGAGGTAGGATCCTCTTCATCCATCACAACTACGTTGTCCTCATGCTCTGGCTGCAGTGGCAAGTGCTTCCTATCCAACATGAATTTGCCCGTGCCAAACTTGGCGTTGATGAGCATCTGAATCTGCGGTGCAAACCCACACGACCTCTTCTGGTCAGCTGCAGTCCTCTTAATGGTCTCTACCATCAAGTCCATCACCTTAAAAGGTGCCTTCTCATCGAGAATGTGCAGCATGTTGATAGAATAGCCTCGGATCATCCGGTGGTCTCCAGACTTAGGCATCAATGTATGCCTCAGAATAGTGTTAGTGGTGGTCAGACCTGCCTGGAGATAGTACACTGAGCCAAGCTTCCATCCTTCCAAATCAGCAGCCGGGATCTCCTTGTACATGTTCTTCATGGAATCATGACTCTTCTTAGGAATCCCATAGACATCAATGTCGTCCTCTCTCTGCACTGGAGCGTTCAGAAGTTCTGCCCATTCTTCAACAGTCGAAGAAAGCCTTTGACCTTCAGTCATCCAGGTGATCTTGCCATCAGGATAGAAGTGGGCTGTGGCATAGAACTGCATGATCATCTCGTCATTCCAAGCTGTCAGCTCTTGACCCACAAAATCAGCAACTCCACATGCAGTAAAGCTCTCATGCACATGGGGAAAGAAGTCCCGGTGCTCTTCACTGTCAATATACTTCCAGTCAACATACCTGGTGTCAGCAACAATGGGCTTCTTATCCATCAGCACGGTCTCATAGAAATCCTGCTGCTCTCTGGTGTGGAATCTGGGGTCCACAGCAGTCCTTCTCCTTACAACATATGGATCAGATTGTCTCCATAGCCTGAGACCTTTGTCCTTCCTTGCCTTCATGTCCTCAGCTTGAGGATGAGCATCATTGTGGAGTGGCAACTTGGGACGGAGCTTAAGCAACACATGCTCTTCATCTGATTCAGACGGTGGCATCTCACCTTTGTTCTTCTCAGAAGCTGGAATGCTTCTGGTTGTCCTTTTGGGCTTGGCTGGAGCTGTCTTGGCTTGAGCAGGCTTCTTGGGCTTAGAGGAGGCTTGAGCCCGAATAGCATCACCCATGAACTTAGCTTTCTGAGGAGGAGGCTGGGGTGCTTCTTCTTCTTCTTCTTCTGCAGCATCAACTTGAGGTTCAGCATATACTACCCTCTTCCTTTTGGAAGTCTTCTTCACCTTGCTTGGAGCAGGCTCTTCCAAGTTGAGCTTCTTTGCAACTGCTGACTGCTTCACTTTGCTTGTACCTTTCCTTGACTGCTGCCCTTGGTGCTCTTTGGCAACCACATTCCTCTTTGGCTTGGAGGTAACTTCCTCAGCAACAAAGTCAGAGTCCTCATCATCAGAAGTTCACTTCTTCCTGGTTCTGGTGGCTGCAGGAGGCAAACCACTAGGGGTGCTCCTCTCACCATCATCACTGGAGCTGCTAGCAGGACTTGTATCTGCCTCTGGAATTTCAGCAAACGGTGATTCAGACCTGTTCTGACTGTCACTGACATCTGACATGGCTGAAAAACCTGTGAAATGATAAGGTATAGGTAGAGTAGAAGAGTTATCACAACTGCAGTGGTTTTTGCAAAAAAAAATGAGTTGAAAACTTAGTTTTGAGTTTTCACAGAATGTATTTCGGTCAAACCGATTTCATGTTTCGGTGCAACCGAAGTGCTCAACAGAAACCTACACACCACTTTCGGTCAGACCGAAATGGGTTTCGGTCCTACCGATAACTTAGGGTTTCACTGAAACTACGTTTCGGTCGTTCCGATTGACACAACTCGGTTAAACCGAATTGTGCTGTGCAATGGCCAGAGGCCAAATCGGTCATTCCGAGTTTCAAAAATCGGCTTCACCGAGATGCATTCCGTGGAAACCTAAACCTAAGAATTTTCCTCGAAACTAGAAGATCTGAACTAATGTATAGGGGACATCTCAAACGTGGATTGAATCATGGCAAGCCTATCGTGCAAGAATCGGAAGGGGAGCACGAAAAGGGATCGGGACACACCCTAACTTGGTGGTGTCCCTCTACGGCGGCAACGGTGGAGATGATTACCGTTGACGGCGGCGGAGACCTGCGGCGAGGGCGCACAGGCGACGACGGCGACGATCCGTAGACCAGGGCGACGGCAGCAGGGGTATTGGGGGCGAACGGTTTGAAGAATTGAATCGCGCGCAGCCCTCAGGTATATATAACCCCATGCTGTCGGTGGGACCGAGTTGAAAAACTCGGTGTCACCGAGATGTATAACTGCTGTGCAGTTACGCATATTGGTCAGACCGAGAGTTTGAACTCGGTTTCACCGAGATGAAACCTAGATCAGTCTAAGCGTTTCGGTTGGACCGAGATTGAGAAGCCGGTCAGACCGAAATGGACTTAGAAGGTTTTGGAAGTCAGCCTTAGACGAATCGGTGGTTCCGAGTGCTCCTCACTCGGACTGTCCGAAAAAGACTTGTTCAAAGTTGTGATATGAGCATGAATAGAATTTGAGACAAGAAAGCATAGATAGATAGGGAAGGTGCTTAGGCATTCTTGTCCATCCATTTGGCCAGAAAAATCAAAACAATCAAAACAACAAATGGATGTCCTTGAATGGATGAAATCATGCTTTCAACATGCTCACACAATAAGATAGCAACTAAATATGTGTCAAACATGCACAACCAATCACTCTAGCTACTAGCACACACTTTGTCGATGACTAGGTCATCTATATATGAGTATATTGACTTAGGAGCCAAATGAGAACATTTGATCATAGGTCATACTCATCGTTTAAGCACAAGTGGGGTTACCACTTTTACATAAAGCATTTATGTGTTCACATCATTTGGAGATGCTTTTGCTCAATTTTTAGAGCAAAGCTCCCCCTAGATGTGAGAACCCCTTTTAAAGGGTCAAACTAACCTTGGGTTGTCGTAGAAGACTTCATGTAGATGTTGAAGATGTGGATGCTCAATGTTGATGCAGATCATCAAGAGTTGGGAGCAATCCTTTGGATTAGGGCACTTTCAATACCTACATGGGTTAGTCCCACAAGGAACAAACAAGAGTATCCATAGACATAGAGTGAAGTACACAAAAGATGATGTCCATGAAAGCAATGATTACCTTGTCCCTTGACTTACCAACAAGAGGGTTTGTGACTCCATGAACTAGTGCATGATGTGGAAGTTGATTGCACAAGTTCTTGCCAAAATGAATATGAGTGAAGTTTGTTGGCGGAGTCACCCTCAAGAACCTACTAGTTCTTCTTCTTTGGGATCCACATCATCTTGATGGGAATCCTTGGTGTTGTAGTTGAGCTTGACGAAGTAGAACTTGATGTGTCCTTGGGAACCCACTTGACCATGGCTTGAGGTGCTTCAATGAATGCATCAATCTCCTCTTGAAGCTTGTCCTTGGCCTTTAGCTTGTGGTCTTGTGGTGTAAGGTCATCTTGAGCTTGTTCCACATTGGAAGAAGTAGGATCATACTTCTCCTTTTGTGAAACAAACTGTGGAGTAGGGTATTGACCTTCTTCCCACTCAACACCTTCGGCGTTGAGCTTTCGCTCAAAACCAATCCCTTGATTCTTCCGGTGTCTTCCTTGTTTGCGAACAATCTCCTCAAAGTTCTTGCTTCCGGCAAGACTCTTGTAGACACCTTTCTCTATGATTTCCTTCAATAAGCTATTTTCTTGCTCAAGTGTAACTTGGCTTGAAACATTGTTAGTGGAATCAAGAGAACTACTAGAAGCAACAATATTGGAGTTAACATTGTTATTGTTACTACTAGAGGAAGAATTTTTCTTATGCTTGTCATGCTTAGTCTTAATATGTGGCAAGAAATTAGACAAGAGAAGTCGTTTGGCAAGATATGAAGAACTCTTCTTTCGAAGATCGTCATTGATCGCTTTCAGAAACTCATGTTCTTGCTCTAGAGTGAGCTTCTCGAAGCGTAGCTTCTCATGAGATCTTAGGAGCTCTCTATGATCTTCTTGAGTTGTTTCATGAGCTAACTTAAGAGTGTTTAGTTCTTTAGTTAGACGCTCAATCTCCTTCATAGCATTGTCATTCGACTCTTCTCGACTATAAAGACTACTAGCATTATCATCATTACTAAGCTCACTAGATTTATCATGCAAGAGCTCATCTTCACCAAGCAAGTCATCCTCATCACTATCAAAGTCAATGAATTCAGGGTGTGTTACCTTGGGACCTTTAGCCATGAAGCATCTTCCAATTCCCTCATTTGGTGAATCAAATAAGTCGTAGGAGTTGGAGTTGGAGGATACGAGTGCAAGTCCAGCAACACCTTCATCTTGACTATAGTCGGAGTCGGAGTGATAGCTTCCATCGGATTGATTGTCAGAGTCGGAGCCGGAGACCCATTCACCAACATGAGCTTGATGTCTTCTTCTTGTGTAGCTCCTTGATGACTTGTCTTTTCTCTCCGAATCCTTGCTTCTCCGAGAGGGTCTTCGTTCATAACGATCATCTCTGCTTCTTCTCTCTCTCCGAGGTGACTCATCTCTTGCTCTTCTTCTTGGAGATTCTTCTCTTCTCTTGTGGGGAGCCGTACACTCATTTGAGAAGTGTCCGGGTCTTCCACAATTGTAGCAGTTTCGATCACGACTAGAAGATCTCTTTTCATCATATGATCTAGACTTTGAGCTTCTTTCTTTGCCTCTATTCTTGTAGAACTTGTTGAAGTTCTTGACCATTAGGCTTATCTCTTCATTAGAAATTAGCTTGTCACTTGAGGTAGTAGGAGCATCACTTGTAGCTTTGTAAGCACCACTTGACTTATTGTGAAGCTCTTCCTTATCCTTAAGTGTCATCTCATGAGCAACAATTCTTCCAATGACTTCAGTTGGCTTGAGAGTCTTGTAGTTTGGCATCATTTGGATCAAAGTGCACACGGTGTCATACTTTCCATCCAAAGCTCTGAGAATCTTCTTAATGATGAATCGGTCGGTCATTTCTTCGCTTCCTAAGCCGGCAATCTCATTTGTGATGAGAGCAAGCCTAGAGTACATTTCAGCGACTCCTTCACCATCCTTCATCTTGAACTTGTCAAGTTGACCTTGAAGAATATCTAGCTTTGATTCCTTCACAGATTCAGTACCTTCGTGCATTTCAACCAAAGTATCCCAAATCTCTTTAGCATTCTCAAGACGGCTGATTTTGTTGAACTCCTCGGGACACAAAGCATTGAAGAGAATGTCACAAGCTTGAGCATTGTTTTGCAACATCCTCAACTCTTCGGGTGTAGCTTCGCGATCCGGAACTTTTCCTTCTTCGAAGAAATCACCTTGCATACCAACACAGATAATGCCCCATGCGGCTGGGTTATGACCAAGAATATGCATTTTCATTTTATGCTTCCAACTAGCAAAATTTGTACCATCAAAGTAAGGACCTCTATGATAATTACCCTCACTAGACGCCATACTCTCCTAGGTTGTGAAACCAAGCTTATGGAGTCCAATGCAATGGAAACCAAGGCAATGGAGACCAAAGCTCTGATACCACTTGTAGGATCGAAAGTAGGTCTAGAGGGGGGGTGATTAGACTACTTGACAATATAAAAAATCTGCCTTTAGATCATGCAATGTTTTTGGCAGTTTTACAATTAAGATCAATTCAAGTATCACCCTACACATGCAATTCTAGAGTATAAGCAGCGGAAAGTAAATTGCACATGTAAAAGAGAGGTGGAGAAGATCAAACGCAGTTTGGTGACACGAAGATTTTTGTCGTGGTTCCGATAGGTGGTGCTATCGTACATCCACGTTGATGGAGACTTCAACCCATGGAGGGTAACGGCTGCGCGAGTCCACGGAGGGCTCCACCCACGAAGGGTCCACGAAGAAGCAACCTTGTCTATTCCATCATGGCCTACGCCCACGGAGGACTAGCCTTACTCGGGGTAGATCTTCACGAAGTAGGCGATCTCCTTGCCCTTACAAACTTCTTGGTTCAACTCCACATCTCGAAGACGGAGGCTCCCAAGCGACACCTAACCAATCTAGGAGGCACCACCCTCCAAAAGGTAATAGACGGTGTTGATGATGATGAACTCCTTGCTCTTGTGCTTCAAATGATAATCTCCCCAACACTCAACTCTCCTCACTGATATGGCTGTGGTGGAAGAAAGGTTTGAGTGGAAAGCAACTTGGGAAGGCTAGAAATCAAGTTTCATATGGTAGGATTGGAATGACTTGATCTCAACACAAGGGTAGGTGGTTCACTTCTCAGAAAGTGTATGGTAGAAGTGGTGGTACTTTCTGATGGCTCTCCTCACGAATGAAGAGGGGGTGGAGGGGTATATATAGCCTCCACACAAAATCCAACCGTTACACACACATTTGACCAATCTCGGTGAGACCGAAGTGAAAACTCGGTCAGACCGAAAGTTCAAATATAGTGAACGTTGGGATTTTCGGTGGGACCGAAAATACCATCTCGGCGTGTCCGAAGTGAGTCAAAGGTTGGAGCTTGCCATCTCGGTGGGACCGAAAACAACAACTCGGATATTCCGAAGTGATGTCAACTGGTTACAGAAGGTTGGCAGTCCATTTTCGGTGAGACCGAAACTCAGAATCGGATGGACCGAGAAATTAGGGTTTGGAGGAATAACTGAGGTGGTTCATCTCGGTGAGACTGAGTTTGCAGAATCGGTTTGACCGAGATTACTTATGGGTGTGTTGAGTAGTGAAGAGTGCTGATAGTTGAGGGAGCTAGATCACCAAGCACTTGAGCAACTAGATCATTAACACAACCTCATCCCCTTTTAATAGTATTGGCTTTTCCTATGGACTCAATGTGATCTTTGATCACTAAATCAAAAATAGAGTCTTGAGCTTTTGCCAATGCTTGTCTTAGCATTTTGAGGGGTCCACTTCTTCAGACATTTCCATACCCATATCATCGAACTTTTCTGAAATGATTCTCAAGTAAATATTAGTTCAATGATATATATGTTGTTATTAATTACCAAAACCACCCGGGGATTAGTTGCACTTTCAATAGACAACCCTAGTTGATACATGAGTTGTTCGAGCATACAAAACAGAATTTCATTTGAAGGTTTAGAGTTTGGTACCTACAAATTTACTTGGAACGGCAGGTAAATACCGCATATAGGAAGGTACGGTGGACTCATATGGAATAACTTTGGGGTTTATGGAAGTGGATGCACAAGCAGTATTCCCGCTTAGTACAGGTGAAGGCTAGAAAGAGACTGGGAAGCGGCCGGCTAGAGAGCGACAACGGTCAAGAACATGCATTAAAATTAATCAACAATGAATGCAAGCATGAGTAGGATATAAATCACCATGAACATAAATATCGTGGAGGCTATGTTGATTTGTTTCAACTACATGTGTGAGCATGTGCCAAGTCAGACCACTTGAATCTTTCAAAGGAGGATACCACCCTAATCATACCAGATCACAACCATTTTGATATCATGTTCGCACGCAAGATAGACCATTATAAACTCTCAGTTAATTAAGCATGGCATAAGCAGCTATGATCTCTAATTGTCATTGCAAGCATGTTTCATTCATAACAAGCTGAATCAGGAACGATGAACTATCATATTTACAAAAACAAGAGAGGTCGAGTTCATACGAGCTTTTCTCATCTCAATTAATTCATCATATATCATCCTTATTGCCTTTCACTCGCACGACCGAACGGTGTGAATAATAATAATAGTGCACGTGCACTGGACTAAGCTGGAATCTGCGAGCATTTAATACAAGAGAGAAGACAAGGTAATATGGCTCAAGGTTAAATCAACAATAAAGCATATGAGAGCCACTAAGCATTTTAATCACGGTCTTCTACTCTTGACCCCCCCAAAAAAGAAAATAAACTATTTACACGGGAAAGCTCCCAACAAGCAAAAGAAGAACGAGAAATATTTTTGGGTTTTCTTTTAATTACTACTACAAGGAAAGTAAACTAGCTAAAAGCTACAACCAATATTTTTTGTTTTTCTTAAGGTTTTTCTAACACACAAGAAAAAGACTAAGAAAAAGAATTGAAACTAAACATGGATGGTAGAGTGAAAGAGTGTGAGCACCGAAAACTAGAATAAGTGTGTCAACATCAGTGTAAAGTCAGTGAGAAACACGTACTCCCCCAAGCTTAGGCTTTTGGCCTAAGTTGGTCTATGGCCACGGATCGAAGCTACTCCCTCCAGTGTACTGAGATGTGTCCTCTAGGTGCCACTGGTTGGCAAGCTCATCCAGATCCCACCCATAAACAAACTGACGGTAAGGATCGAGTGGTGGCTCCGGCTCAGGCTCTGAAGCTTGTGCCTGGCTGTGGTATTTGTAGAAGGCATCTAATGTAACGAGATATATACATGTAGACACATCAAACAGAGATGGTGCAGGCAAGGTAACAATCTCACAATATTTTTCATCGAACCTTAATTTATAATTAAGCAACATATCCTTGTCTTTAACAATAATATCGTGAGCTACCATACTCTTATAGTCTATATAAATAGGGGCAAGCAATTTTTCTTCCTTCTCATGATGCCTAATAGGTATTCTAAAGTGTTCAGCAAGGCAAGAAGCAAAGATGCCTCCAAAGACGGGGCCCTTTGAGCGGTTCAGACTTAGTCGTGTAGCAACGACGGCACCCAAGCTAAAAGTTGTGTCTTGAAACAAAGCATGGCGTAAAATGACAATATCAGGGGCACTAAGATTCCCACTGTTCCCGCGACCAATTAAACATCTACTAGCAAATAAAGCAAAGTAGCGCAGAACAGGGAAATGTATACTAGTAATTCTTGCCCTTGAGACTTGACTAGTTTCCCCTACAACTATCATGTCAATAAACCCTTCAACGTCTTCACGACGTGGTTCATCAAGTCTACCTTCAAAGGGTATCTTGCATATTTCACAAAACTCAAAGAATGATATTTCCTTAACATCATCATATAAACGAAACTCCACTGTAGGTGGTGTTTTCTTAGCATGGAAATGAAAATTTTGCGTGAAAATATTAGTGAGTAAGAGATACTGTTCACGCTGGTCGTGGAGGAAGTCGGTGAGGCCTGCATTATTTGCCAACCAATAAAAGTCTTCGTAAATCCCGACGGCTCTCATGAAATCATTACAAGGCCATTCACAGGGCCGAACTTCCGCCATGCGAGGAAGATTATATTTGGGCTTCTTATTTTCTTCCTTCTTCTTCTCCTCTGAACTCTTACTGGAGGAGCCCCTCAACAATCTCTTTATCATTTTCCTCCTCTGAAATTTTCTGAAATTTTTAGTAACTCAAAATAAAAGTTGACCAAACTCAACAAGGTTGATAGCAACAACTCCTACAAGTGCCTAGGGACTATATCATGCATTAGAACTACTTGGGACCAAGGTAATTTGACATGCAAGCTCAAGAACAAGGTCACCACAATAGCAAAAAAATGCAATAAATAAAGCACTAGAGCAAAAACTAATTGGACCATTGGAGGAGTCACATACCTAGGAACAATCTCCCCAAACAGTTTGGTGAATGGTGCTTTGAGCAAGGAGATCGAAAATGGCAGCAAGAAGAGCTAGAAGTCGCGCTTGAGCTGGTTGGTGATTTTTTTTGGAGGAAGAAGAAGAGAATGGGTGCAGGAATAAGTGGAGGGAGGCCACGTGAGGCCCACGAGGCAGGGGGCGCGCCCTTTGAGGGTGGGCGTGCCCTGGACCCTCGTGGCTAGGTGCTGGCTCCCCTCGCTGTGTGTTCTGTGCCATATATTCTCAAATATTCTAAAAAAATCATATTGAATTTTCAGGGCATTTGGAGAACTTTTATTTTCTGGGTATTTTTTTATTGGACGGATAAGTCTGAAAACAGACAGAAAATACTATTTTTGCTTTATTTATCCTAATTAACAGAAAGTAAAAGGAGGGTACATAAGATTGTGCTATCTAGATTCTCCTATCTCATGCTCATCAAAAGGAATCCATTTACAAGGTTGATCAGGTCTTGTTAATTAACTCTTTTCGAATAACATGAAACCGGAGAATTTTCGAATAACACTAGGTTACCTCAATGGGGATATGTATGTCCCCAACAATAAGAATATCATATGCCTTCTTGACAGTAGGAAGAGGAAATTCAAAACCTCCAATAGTAATAGTTGAAACTTTTCCAATATAATTGATACTATGGACCTGAGGTTGTTTCCTCGGAAAATGTACTGTATGCTCATTACCATTGACATGAAAAGTGACATTGCCTTTGTTGCAATCAATAACAGCCCTTGCAGTATTCAAAAAGGGTCTACCAAGGATAATAGACATACTATCGTCCTCGGGAATATCAAGTATAATAAAGTCCGTTAGGATGGTAATATTTGCAACTACAACAGGCACATCCTCACAAATACCGACAGGTATAGCAGTTTATTTATCGGCCATTTGCGAAGATATTTCAGTAGGTGTCAACTTACTCAAGTCAAGTCAACGATATAAAGAGAGAGGCATAACACTAACACTGGCTCCAAGATCACATAAAGCAGTTTTAACATTGTTTCTTTTAATGGAGCAAGGTATAGTAGGTACTCCTGGATCGCCTAGTTTCTTAGGTATTCTACCTTTAAAAGTGTAATTTGCAAGTATGGTAGAAATTTCTACTTCAGGTATCTTTCTTTTATTGGTAATAATATCCTTCATATACTTAGCTTACGGATTTGTTTTAAGCACATCAGTCAAACGCATACGCAAAAAGATAGGTCTAATCATTTCGGCAAAGCGCTCAAAATCCTCATCATCTTTTTTCTTGGATGGTTTAAGAGGAAAAGGCATGGGTTTCTGGACCCATTATTCTCTTTCCCTACCGTGTTTCCTAGCAACAAAGTCTCTCTTATCTTAACGTTGCTCTTTGATTATGGGTTATCAAGATCAACAGCAGGTTCAATCTCTACATCATTATCATTGCTAGGTTAAGCATCATCATGAACATCATCATTAATATTATCGCTAGGTTCATGTTCATTACCAGGTTGTGTCTGAGCATCAGAAACAGATATATCATTGGGATTCTCACGTGTGTCTGCTACAGGTTCACTAGAAGCATGCAAAGTTTTATCATTTTTCTTTTTCTTCTGCTTAGAAGAACTAGGTGCATCTAAATTAGCTCTATGAGAATCTTGCTCAATTCTCTTAGGGTGGCCCTCAGGATACAAGGGTTCCTGAGTCATTTTGCCACCTCTAGTAGCAACTCTAACAGCATAGTCATTATTCTTACTATTTAATTCATTGAGCAAATCATTCTGAGCCTTAAGTACGTGTTCTACTTGAGTGGTAACCATAGAAGCATGTATACTAATGAGTTCCAGTTCACCTTTAACTCTAGAGAGATAATCACTCAAGCGTTCGATCATATAAGAATTATGTTGCAATTGTCTACCGACATAAGCATTGAAGTTTTCTTGTTTCACAATAAAATTGTCAAACTCATCTAAGCATTGGCTAGAAGACTTATAACGAGGGATATCACCTTCATCAAATCTATAAAGAGAATTTACCTTTACTACCTGTGTCGGGTTATCAAGACCATGTATTTCTTCAATAGGTGGTAAATTCTTAACATCTTTAACTTTAATACCTTTTTCTTTCATAGATTTCTTTGCCTCTTGCATATCTTCAGGACTGAGAAATAGAACACCTCTTTTCTTCGGAGTTGGCTTAGGGGCTGGTTCAGGAAGTGTCCAATTAATTGGGCAGCATATTATTCAATAGTAATTCAGCTTGATCAATTGTTCTTTCCCTGAAAACACAACCAGCACAACTATCCAGGTGGTCTCTGGAAGCATCAGTTAGTCCATTATAAAAGACATCAAGTATATCGTTCCTCTCAAGAGGATGATCAGGCAAAGCATTAACTAATTGGAGAAGCCTCCCCAAGCTTGTGGGAGACTCTCTTCTTCAATTTGCACAAAGTTATAAATTTCCCGTAAGCCAGCTTGTTTCTTATGAGCAGGAAAATATATAGCAGAGAAGTAATACATCATATCCTGGGGACTACGCACACAACCAGGATCAAGAGAATTAAACCAAGTCTTAGCATCACCCTTTAACGAGAAAGGAAATAGCTTAAGGATATAGTAGTAACAAATCTTTTCATCATTGGTAAACAGGGTGGCTATATCATTCAACTTAGTAAGATGTGCCACAACAGTCTCAGACTCATAGCCATGGAAAGGATCAGATTCAACCAAAGTAATTAACTCAGGATCAACAGAGAATTCATAATCCTTATCAGTAACAAAGTTAGGCAAAGTAGCAAAAGCAGGGTCATGTTTCATTCTAGCATTCAAGGACTTTTCTTTCTGCTTAGCTAATAATTTCTTAAGATCATATCTATCGTTGCAAGCAAGAAAGTCTCTAGCAGTTTCTTCATCCATAACATAACCTTTAGGAACAACATGCAATTCATATCTAGGGGGAGAAGCTTCATCATCACTTTCATAAATATTACCAGTTTCAATATTTGCATTCTCCCTAACCTTAGCAATTTGTTCATCTAGAAATTCACCTAGTGGCATAGTATTATCAGGCATAGAAGTAGTTTCATCATACATAGCAGAAGTGGCATCATCAAGAACATACGACATATCAGATTCAATAGCAGGAGTAGGTGTCGCAAATTTAGCCATAACAACACTACAAGAAATATGTCAACTAGTGACCTTCTGTCAGTGACCCTGGAAGAATTGGTCATAGATCTATGACCATTTCAGACCAATTGGTCAAAAGCTGTTCGGGGGGCTCCAAACCCTAAACTATAACGACCATTGTGGTTAGAAAGGTCGTAATTTCCTTACACGAAATGGTCATAAAGCAGATAGCACTGGTCCGCTGCCTTATTTCTAGCTGATCATGACCAATATAGATGGTCATAACCTTGTAAATTGTGGTGGGTTGCTACGACTAGGCGCCACCTCATCAGTTTTGCCTATGTGTCATGTCCATGTGGCAGTTTTTGCCCTAGGTTGTGAAGCAACCTATATTTCTGTCATTCCCAAAATTGCCCAAAAAATCTCATAAATTCTTTGGGTCATATCTTCGTCAAATATATAAAAAACCTTCCTTGCCTAGTTCAAAAATATTCATTTTCCTATTCTGTTAAAAAACACTTTGTGAAGGAAGTACCACTTTGGCATGTCCAAATGGTATCCATTTTCTACAGTGCTTTCCTATGCTCAAATAACTATCCTCCACCAAATGCTAGCTCAATCCATTCATTATTTTGAGCCCAGCTTCAACATTCGTATTTATGTCCAGTGTGGTACTTTGCAAAGCAAGTACCACCTAGACTCTTCCTTTTGAGCTGAAAATTTGTGAAGACGGCCTTCTTAGTAACTGATCATCCTCAACCAAAACTCACGCCCATTAGCCATGTGTATTTCCCGTATCGCTAATCAAACACTTGGCCGCTAATTCATGTTTGAGCATCGATCGGTCTCCTCGTGAGAATCTTATGTTGTAATTTTCTTCCTAACACCTACCTGGGGAGTGCCCAACCCACTAGACATGCCTAGGCCTCCCAGAACACATGGCAACGCTACAATCACGCGGTCACCACGCGGCGGGCATGCGAGTTTACGCGCTCTAGAGTTGGGGCCCTCGACCACCACCCAAACCTCGACGTATCGCCACCAAACCATGTATTTATGATTAAATATGTACTTATGTACCTAGAAATGATTTTTGGAAAAAACAAATAGCAAACTATGAGGCAGCTACAGTTCAAATTTGACCCGCTTCCAGCTGAATCGGCGGAAATTTGTCTTTTTCATGAGAGGTGGATCAAAACTTTTTACACCCAACCATTTTGTCAATTGTGCATTAAATATGTCGTAGTATTTTATTAAATTGATTTGGTCCAATTTTGCAACAATTATTTGGGAGGTCCTTCAAAAAAAACCTCCTTTTGGGCACTCGAAAAATGGAAAATGAATTTTTCGTCCAAAGAAAATGAAAACTTCCTTAGGAAATATTGTTTTCCATTTCAAGATGCACCCTTGTGAACAATATGAGATCATTTGAACAAACTATGCCATGAATGTGGCCATAGGATTGATCATTTGGCTTGAAAGCCATGAATCTTCACGCATGATAGCTCATTTCTGAGAACACTTTTTAAAAAGAATTGCCGTATTACAAGTTTATTATTTTTCCTAGTAACTTGGTCATATATAATGACACAATGCGAAGGTTTTCCAATTTTTTGATTTTTTTGAATTTTTTATGCCCGTTTCAAAATGCAGTCAAAACAGCGGGAATGACCGTTCCTAGCTAGTGGTTGAATCTTGGAATTTTTTGGTGTTTCTCTGATTAAATAGGTACTTATGTACCTAGAAATGATTTTTGGAAAAATTAAATAGCAAACTATGAGGCAGTTGCAGTTCAAATTTGACTCGCTTCGAGCTGAATCGGCGGAAATTTGTCTTTTTCACGAGAGGTGGATCAAATTTTTTTACACCCAACCATTTTGTCAATTGTGCATTAAATATGTCCTAGTATTTTATAAAATTGATTTGGTCCAATTTTGCAACAATTATTTGGGTGGTCCTTCACAAAAAACCCTCCTTTTGGGCACTCGAAAAATGGAAAATGATTTTTTCGTCCAAAGAAAATGAAAACTTCCTTAGGAAATATTGTTTGCCATTCCAAGATGCACTCTTGTGCACAATATGAGATCATTTGAACAAACTATGCCATGAATGTGGCCATAGGATTGATCATTTGGCTTGAAAGCCATGAATCTTCACGCATGATAGCTCATTTCTGAGAACACTTTTTAAAAAGAATTGCCGTATTACAAGTTTATTATTTTTCCTGGTAACTTGGTCATATATAATGACACAATGTGAAGGTTTTCCATTTTTTTGATTTTTTTTGATTTTTTTATGCCCGTTTCAAAATGCGGTCAAAACGGCGGGAATGACCGTTCCTAGCTAGTGGTTGAATCTTGGAATTTTTTTGGTATTTCTCTGATTAAATATATACTTTTGTACCTAGAAATGATTTTTGGAAAAAATAAATGGCAAACTATGAGGCAACTGCAGTTCAAATTTGACCCTCTTCCAACTGAATCGGCGGAAATTTGTCTTTTTCACGAGAGGTGGATCAAAACTTTTTACACCCAGCCATTTTGTCAATTGTGCATTAAATATGTCCTAGTATTTTAGAAAATTGATTTGGTCCAATTTTTCAACAATTATTTGGGAGGTCCTTCACAAAAAAACTTAGTTTGGACACTCCAAAAATGATTAAAAATAGCTAGAAAGATCATAAATGCATACAAATTGGTGCTCATCCATAAAATGTGGTCTAACTTGAGTGAAAATTTGTATAATGCCCTTTTGCAAAATATTTTTGATAGTTGCTTCACAAAATAGCTCTATCTTTAGTACTTGGAAATTATTTTAAATCACAGATTCTCGGACCAATAAGAACACTTCTCACGGATCACCGCACTCTATGTGATCTGAACCGTCCACACCAGGCGAATCCAACGTCTCTAACTCACCTCTCAGCAGGCCAACCGAAACCCTAACTCCACTCCTCTCCACAGCCCCGCACTCCTCCCTCATCCCCATCTCTCTCCCGCATGACTCTCCTCACCGCCGCCACAACCCTGCACTCCGATCCCGGCGACCTCCGGAAGGAATAGATAGTGCCAAGCATACAAGAAGGATCCCCTCCCTCCTGTCCGGCAAGATCCCGCACGCGCCTCCTCTAGCGCCATCCGCGACCGTCTCCCGTCGCTAGGGTTTCGCCCGGCGTGGTCCGACGACTCAGGTACGTCCCTCCACTCCATCTCCTCCTCTTCACATCCATCCCTCACTTCCTCACCTCGTGTTCTCTCCCTCCCAGATCCAAGATGTCGTCCTCGCTCGAGCACCGGGACACCATGGGTGGGATGGCCTCTTCCTCCCCTGCCCCGACGCCATGGAGTGGCTAGATCCGGCCGTTGGCCGTGAGCCCAGCCACCTCCTTGCGGCCGCATCGTGTGGATCTGGCAGCCTCTCTAGCCCAGCCGCATCATCGTGATCTGGCCCGCGAGGATGCAGGCCGCCCACACCCACTCCCGTCTGTCGCTGCTCCGGATCCGCGCCGCCCGCTCACCTCGACCTCGAGCTCCGCCCTACCCATCTGTCGCCGCTCCTGGCTTGGGCCCGAGCAGGAGCAGCAACTCATCCCGCTGCCCTCGCCCAAGCCATTGGTCATGAGCCCAGCCACCTCCTTGTCCTGGAAAGGTGAGGCTCTCCTCTCTGTTCCTTCTGACTCATGCTAGTAGTGGTAGCTGCGCAGGATCGTTGATTACTACTAGATGCAGGATTCATGTCCTGAAAAAGACGTCTTCTTACTGGTTGTTGGCTGAATCAGGCGAGTTTAGAAAACATGGTCAAGTGAACACTAGAACCATGTCAGCAAAGAGTATGACAATGGCCATCCATTCTTTAGAAAAAAAGGATAGTTACTACCAGTCGTTGTTGGTCTGTCTTACTTGCACAATGTTGGATTTCTGCGCGAAGCTTATATCAAAATTGTTGTTGGTCTGTATTACTTGCTGTCCATTCTTATTGTCCGTCTTAGATCATTCCCAGTTCACTGAATCAAGTTGCCTGACCTACGTATCATGCAGGCTCACATAGCTGTAGCTGTTGTGTCCTTTGCAGTTGGACATTTGACACCAAGTGCCAGCCATTTTATTCTTGCACCAACTTTTGAAGGTGTATATGTTCTGTGTGCTTGTGTGAATATATTGGAGTACATTTTTATCATGCTGCTATAATATGTAGTGTAGTATTTATATAGTGTAGTATTCAAACTTATATATTGTTGTAGTTCAGTATTTATATTCAGTATGCACCGCTTGTTCAGTCATGGTTTTGAACCTGTCTGTCAATTTCTTGCTGACAACCCTACTTGAATTGTCTTTGAATCTCGCTGAACCTGTCAGTTTCTTACTAATTGCCTAAGTTTGAGTACCCAAACCAGCTGCATCTTTAACCATTTTTTTGCTAAATGTTTTAGGCCTTTCAAGGCTGTTCATCATTGTCCTACACAAAAGAGTGTTAAAATGCCATCACTGTCTTGTATAGAGAGTAGTGCCTACTACTGCAATCAAAATATAGTTGCTCTATACATTGGCCATCATATTTTTTCTTAAAATGCTCTAGTGAACTGGATTCATACAAAATTTGGTTACTTTTCCTCAAGTTATTTGTGCATTTATAAACCTATTTGAAATTTTCTAGTTCTTGAATGTATCCATAAATGTTTTATACATATAGTTGTGGAATGTGTTTTCTAGTGGACACCATATTCCTGTTTAAATGCATAAGGAATAATTTGTTTCATCATGTCCCGGTTTACCCATGTCATATTTGTTGCTTCTGGAACTCTTGGTCCTTCATATCTAAAGTTTACATGAGCTGTAGAAGCTCTACTTTATGCTAATACCTTCATGTGTAACATTTTGCGTGGTATACTTCTAAATGGACAAGTACATGCGGCGTCCATCATCAACGATGATGCGGACTAGATGTTCAACTGTAGAACCATCCATCACATCAAGACAAAGTCAGGTATGTTCTTGTCTTATTGAACAGATAAGGGATAAGGGTATGATGCTTGATGGCCTTATGGTTGATGCACGTATCATGTGACACACATTAGTAAATCTGAATTAACTTTGACATACTTGCTTATTGATTGAATATGAGTGTTGTTCCTTATACTCAAATGTAACTTTGATCTACTATAACTTTGAATGATCGTTTTTAAACCTTGTCGTGTATGTGAAACATTCAATGCTTATTTCTTGCTAAGTTTGTCATATGTGCCAATTCAATTCCCAGTTTTGATAAATATGCCCATTCCAGATAAGTAGAATGATCTTGTTAAAATAATAATAAGTAGAGTGATAAAATACTGGTGTGTCTTCAGTTTTTATTTTAAAAGTATCCATGTAATATTTCTTCTATCAGTGACATACTTTTTGTTCCCTTTTGAATGTCCAGATGTTTTGCATCAGGAAGAAGCAGTACTTGAAGAAGCAGATTACATGTTCTCTCGTCGTGAAGCACTAGATAGGCTTGTTCTATTTATTTTTCCCGTTCTGGAGTATTTCAGCAGCTGAATGCTTGACTACAACATGTTGTAGGTTGCTTGGATCTGTGTAAAATGTGCATGTGATGGAAATTTGTAGAATGTGTGTTCTGAGATATTTCCATAATATTCAGCTAAATGGTTGTAACTTGATTCATATTGTTATTCAAACTGGTTTGAAAATGTTCGTTAAATGGGTTGGAGTTGGACCTTAAGGAGGCCAATGATCCAATTATATTGGACAAATATTTGGGGTAAAAAATGAAACGAAAATAAATGAATGTGGAAAGGCCAAGGCCCAGGATAGAAAAAGACTGAAAAACTTTGGGCTTGACTCATTTGGTTAAACATAATTTGGCAGAAAAAAAGAGATATAAAAAGGCTGAAATGTTGGGCCTGGCCCATGCGGTTGACTAAAATTAATAGGAAAAAAAATATAAAATGGCTGAATTAATGGCCTCGGCCCATAAAGACGACAGAACTGGACCGGGCTAATTCTTGTGCCACATCAGATTGCCACGTCAGATGCCTACGTGGCCTGGGGAGGCTGCTAGTGACCAAAACAAAACAATAGGCATATTTTGGTCGTAAACGTCTACGACCTTCTCACAGAGAAGGTCGTTAATTTCAGTTTACAACCCTCAGCTTTTGACCATCTGTTTTTGGTCAAAAAAAGGTCACAAATGAAAAACAATGACCTTTCAGTGACCAATAGTCAAGGTCACAAGTTGACATATTTCTTGTAGTGCAGATGGTGAATCAAGTGCAGAGCTAGATGGCAGTTCCTTACCTCCCCTCGTAGTTGAGGGATAGATCTTGGTTTTTGAATCCTTCAAGTTCTTCATAGTGATCAACAGATATAAACCCCAAGTGACTTACAGAATAGAGCTATGTTGCCCGGCAACGGCGCCATAAAATAGTCTTGATAACCCACAAGTGTAGGGGATCACAACAGTTTTCGAGGGTAAAGTATTCAACCCAAATTTATTGATTCGACACAAGGGGAGCCAAAGAATACTCTTAAGTATTAGCAGCTGAGTTGTCAATTCAACCACACCAGGACACTTAGTATCTGCAACAAGGTAGTTTAGTAGCAGAGTAATATGGTAATAGTAGTAACAGCAATAAAAGTAACGGTAGTGTTTTTGTAGTTTTTGTAATAGTAGCAGCGGAAAAGTTAATAAGCAACTAGCAATATGGGAAAAGCTCGCAGGCATTGGATCGGTGATGGGGAATTATGTCGGATGCAATTCATCATGTAGAAGTTATAACCTAGGGTGACACAAAACTAGCTCCAGTTCATCAATGTAATGTAGGCATGTATTCTGAATATAGTCATACGTGCTTATGGAAAAGAACTTGCATGACATCTTTTGTCCTACCCTCCCGTGGCAGCGGGGTCCTATTGGAAACTAAGGGATATTAAGGCCTCCTTTTAATAGAGTACCGGACCAAAGCATTAACACATAGTGAATACATGAACTCCTCAAACTACGGTCATCACCGAGAGTGGTCCCGATTATTGTCACTTCGGGGTTGCCGGATCATAACACATAGTAGGTGACTATAGAGTTGCAAGATAGGATCAAGAACACACATTTATTCATGAAAACATAATAGGTTCAGATCCGAAATCATGGCACCCGGGCCCTAGTGACAAGCATTAAGCATAGCAAAGTCGTAGCAACATCAATCTCAGAACATAGTGGATACTAGGGATCAAACCCTAACAAAACTAACTCGATTACATGATAGATCTCATCCAACCCATCATCGTCCAGCAAGCCTACGATGGAACTACTCACGCACGGCGGTGAGCATCATGAAATTGGTGATGGAGGAAGGTTGATGATGACGATCTCCACTCTCCGGAGCCCCGAACGGACTCGAGATCAGCCCTCCCGAGAGAGATTAGGGCTTGGCGGCGGCTCCGTATCGTAAAACGCGATAATTCCTTCTCTCTGATTTTTTTTCTCCCCGAAAGTGAATATATGGGGTCTGGAGATACGTCGGTGGAGCACCAGGGGGCCTACGAGGCAGGGGGCGCGCCCCCCCACCCTCGTTGACAGGGTGTGGGCCCCCTGGTCTAGATCTTTCCGCAGGTATTTTTTATATATTCCAAAATAATTCTCCGTGAATTTTCAGGTCATTCCGAGAACTTTTTATTTCTGCACAAAAATGACACCATGGAAATTCTGCTGAAAACAACGTCAGTCCGGACTAGCTCCATTCAAATCATGCAAGTTAGAGTCCAAAACAAGGGCAAAAGTGTTTGGAAAAGTAGATACGTTGGAGACGTATCATACAGCGGTTTGCGGGAGAGTGGACAGATGTAGATAGATGGGGGAAGGTGATGAAGATGTCGGTGAAGATGCCGGAGGTGTTGGTGTAGATCGCCGTCACACGATGATGGCCCGGACGGTGTTCCGGCGCCACCGGGAGAGAGGGGGGGGGGAGAGCCCCCTCCTCCTTCTTCTTCTTCTTCTGGAGCTTCTCCCTAGATAGGAGAAGGGTTTCCCCTCTGGTCCATGGCCTCCATGGCGGCGGAGGGGCGAGAGCCCTTCCGAGATTGGATCTGTCTCTTTGTCTCTCTCTCTTTCTGCGTTTCCAGATTCCGGCATTTCACCGTTTCTTATATCCCTGGAGATCCGTAACTCTGATTGGGCTGAAATTTTGACACGATTTGTATTCGGATATTGGCTTTCTTGTGGCAAAAGAAGGGCACCAACCGTCTTATGGGGTGGCCACGAGGGTCAGGGGCGCGCCCACTCCCTGGGGCGCGCCCCCTGCCTCATGCCCCCCTCGGGCATCGTCTCGCGTTGATTCTTCTTCCCAAAAATCACATATATTCCAAAAAAATTATCCCTGCGTTTTTATCCCGTTTCGACTCCGTTTGATATGGATATTCTGCGAAACAAAAAACATGCAACAAACATGAACTGGCACTGGATCAATATGTTAGTCCCAAAAATAGTATAAAAAGTTGCCAAAAGTATGTAAAAGTTGTAGAATGTTGGCATGGAACAATAAAAAATTATAGATATGATGGAGACGTATCACGAGGCGCCCACAGTAAGGCAAGCGCAATGAGATCAGCTCGATGCGGCTCGTGTTGGGGTCGGATGTTTCGACGGGGTGACGATGCACGAGCCGACGGACGCGGTGCCTCCCGCGGCAAGTCCGGCGACGACGAAGGCCTTCGCTCGAGTAACTCCCACTACTCTGTAATGCCTGGATAATTAAGCTACAGTGAACCTATGCTAAAGATGCCACATCATGTCCGTTACTATTGTTAATCTCGCGTTAGATCGAAATGATTCAAATTCAAAATTTAGTATTTGGCAAACAATAGAAGTTCCAAATGTTACAACTAAAAAGTTCGGAGTGAACCAAATATTGCATTGGTAATTATGTTGCAGAAAACATATTTTTCGAAAATGCCTAAATGATCTAAAATAAATAAAACAGAAAAAAATTCAAAACAGAATACAAAAAAAATAAAAGAACCCCCCACTAGGCCATGCGGCCCAGCAAGCCACCAGGCCGGCCCACCCTACTAACCCCCTGGAGCCGAAACCCTAGCTACCCACCCGCACACTTCCCTCCCCCCCTCGTTTGGATGTGGATCGGGAGGAGCCCGATCCCATCGCCCCGTTGCGCACGTCGCCGTCCCCGTCACCCGGAGATCCTTCACCCCGCCGCCGCTCGGAGCTTGTCATCTGTCTGCCTCCTCGCCAATCGTCGTTCCCGTCCTTCTCCTCGACCCCATTGCCCCGTGCCCTGCATCCCCGCGGTGAGGCACCCGACCTCTTCTTCTCTCCCCGTCCCCGTCGTCCGTCCCGACCGCCGTGTCATCGTCACCCGCCCTCACTGCACCGCACTCGCCGCGGTTCCTCGCTACACCGACTCCCTCCATCCACGTGCCCACTGTGCGCACCACCTCGCCGCCGCCAGCCACCCGCTGCTGTTGCACGCTATGTCGCCGCCGCCCCTGGCCTCGCCCGTGCCATCCCACTCCGGTCACCGCCTCCGCCACTGCTTTGGGCCTTCACCGCGGCTGCCGCACTCCGCCCCGCCGACCAGCGCCCGCTGCTGCGCGCGTCACGCCTGCAGCCGCCGCGCCTACCCTACCGCCGGCCTCCACCCGGCTTGCCCCTCTGGCGCCCGCTGCCCCCAACGCTGTCTTGCGCGCCCGCGGCTCAGGCCCCGACCACGCGCCAACCCCCCACCATGGTCGCGCTCGCCCCCGCTTCTCCCTACAGCGTCGGCTCTGCAGCTCTGCCGCCGCAGCCTCGCTTCGCCCCCGGCTGCACCTCCACGGCCCCGGCGCCCCCGCCGGTGAAATCTTGCATCACCACGGCCCATCCCCCGTCGTGGCCTCGCCACTCCCACCGGAGGCAGCCGGCCTCGCCGCCCCTATGGGCACGTGCCAGGTCGGGCGCCCCGCACCCGCACCCGTATGCCCGTGACGCCCAAACCCGCTAAGGCCTTGGGCCCTTGACATGTGGGGCCCCGCGCCCAGAATGTTTAAAAAAGAAATAATAACAATAATAAATAATAATTAAATAATTAACCTAAATAACTTTGATTAGATTAAACTAATCACTAATTAACCGAATTAAAATGTTAGTTCACTAAACAGTCAATGACATGCGGGACCCACACATCAGTTTGACCAGTCAACACCTCCGTTGACTGCCGACGTCATGCTGATGTCATGTTGTTGCAGTAATGTTAATTTCGAATTAATTTAATAATAATAATTTAAAATGATTTAAAACTTTAAAAATTAATATAAAATAATCCGTGACTCGGATGAAAATACTTTGTACATGAAAGTTGCTGAGAATTTCAAGACGAATTCGAATACGCGGACCGTTTGTCAGCCACACGACCCTAGCATAGCGAACATGCAACTTTCCCCCTCCGGTCCATCTGTCCGAAAACGTCAAACACAGGGAATACTTTCCCGGATGTTTCCCTCCTTCGCCAGTAGCACCCGGTACTGCGTTAGGGCACAACTAACATTGATATATGACATGTCATCCATCATCATGCATCTGTTTGCGTTGTATTCATTGTTTCTCCCTCCTCTTCTCTCCGGTGGACTACGAGACCGACGCTGCTGCTGCCCCGATCGACTACGGTGTTGACGACCCCACCTTCGCTGTCGAGCTTCCAGGCAAGGCCCCCCTTGATCAACCTGATATCATTGTTACCATTGCATATGTAGTATAGATCCTTGCTTGCGAGTACTTTGGATGATTACTCACGGTTGCTTTGCTCCTCCTTTTCCCCCTTCTGTTCCTTCTTCTCGGATGATGCAACCAGATGGTGGAGCCCCGGAGCCAAACGCCACCTTCGATGACTCCTACTACACTGGAGGCGCCTACTACTACGTGCAGTCTGCCGACAATGACCAGGAGTAGTTTAGGAGGATCCCAGGCAGGAGGCATGTTCCTCTTTCGATCTGTATCCCGTTTGTGCTAGCCATCTTATGGAAACTTGTTTAACTTTATGTCTGTACTCAGATATTTTTTGCTTCTGCTGGCTCGTCTATGATCCAGCACTTGTATTCGAGCCCTCGAGGCCCCTCACTTGTAATATGAAGCTTGTATGACTTTTTTTTAAAACTTTTAGAGTTGTGTTGTGATTTCTTCCAGTGAGTACCTGATCTTGGTCGTACACATTTGCGTGCATGATTAGTGTACAGTCAAATCGGGGGCGTCACAAGTTGGTATCAGAGTCGACTGCCTGTAGGAATCCCCCTTTCCACACTCCTTGGCCAAAGTCGAGTCTAGACATTGCAAAACTTTTACCAACATGGTCATGTGGCTTATGGGACCACGTCACCATTTGGGTGGTATTAGGTTCTTTTACTCCTTGATCTTTACTCCGGGACTCTGAACTCTCTCCTATTCGGGTTAAACGGATTTACTAACTTTGACATTAGGATCCCGAGACCACACTCACCCCAAAGTTGGATAAGCCATAGTTATTCCTTAGAATAGTATTGTGCATAATCCCCACACTGTCATTTGACTCCTTTGAAACATCTTTGTTTTCAGATGGAACCCACGAGGCAGGTTGTGTGCCACACGCTGGCCATTGGAGCCTCCGGATCACCTGTTGTGCTAGCTGAGATGATGACCTATCTGGGTTATCGCTGGCACCCTGAGTACACCGTGTACGAGAAGTACCAGGACTTTAACCAGGAGCAGTACCGTGCCATCGTCCACCTCTACTCTCGTGAAGAGAACTCATTTACTGTGCTGCACACCACTCATGGAGTTGGAGTGACCATCGATATGGCAGTTCACGATGCTGATTATGCTGCTCTGACACATCTTCGTGGAGAGTATTTGGCGTTGGACACTTCTCCTTTCCGTCACATTGCTATCGCCTCCGACGAGGGAGCGGAGGGATACTACACTGTTGCCTACGCCACTGTCACCCGAGACCCCTTCCATCATTAGAACCTTGTTATGCATGCTGATGGGATGGATCGAGCTAACTGAGCTCTTCACCATGAGTTGTACACCACCCATCGGCACCTTTACCGCGCCTTGACGCTGTTGCACCCCTTTGTCCGATCTTGAGAGCTGCCGCCTACCACGACCTACCCAGCTAGGACCGTGATGCCTCCTGGTGTCGGTTGGCCAGAGGTGGGAGGCTACGCTCCTGCACTTGGTCCTCTGTTGCCACCTGGACGTTGGGTTCTACACCAGAGTATCCACGGCCCCCAGGTTGCTGGCGTGGAGGACTTCCCGTTGCAGCACTACCAGCTGTCAGGCTACACCTACCTCCACAGTTCCGCCTGGGGCTGATGTAGTCTTGCTTATTAGTATTAGATGCATTAGCCGCGAGCCTGCGTGCCGCCTATGATGTCACTAACCTATGTACCGAACTCTATGCATGCCCCCTTTTGTAGTATATGCCGACTACTGTGTAGTATCTTACGTGCTCTTTTCATTATGCATGCTTCATTCATGAATGATTCTTGTCTTTGCAAATTTCTCAATGCTGAACTACCCCTGTTATATATTAGCAAGATGGTTAGACTAGCTGGCCGTGGTCGTGGTGGCAACGCCCCACCACCGCTTGAATACACGGCCGGTATGATCCAATAGTTTGAGTTGAACCGCCAGTTCACGGAGAATATGATGGCTCAGTTTCCTCGCCCCAACATGCATCAACAACCAGGCGCAGTAACACTGCAGGACTTTGCTCGCCTCAACCCTATCGTCTACCACAACTCAACTCAGCCCCTTGATGCTGATGACTGGCTCCGTGACATTGCCTTTGAGCCGGAGTCTGCCGGAGTAGCCCCTGCCAGCTATGTCACCTTTGCGACATACTATCTAAAGGGTCCTGCTGCTCAATGGTGGGACCGCCACAGGCGTACATTGCTTGCTGGAACAATCATCACTTGGACGGAATTCCAAGCTGCCTTTCGTGCCCGCTTCATTCCTCAGGGAATTATGGATAGGAATAAGCGTGAGTTCCGCAACCTCACCCAGGGCAACAAGACTGTGGATGCTTATCAGCGGGAGGTTCTGGACTTATCCCGCTATGCTGAAGAAGACATTGCCACTGATGCTCGCAGACAGGAAAAATTTAGCGACGGGCTTCAAGCTGAAATCAAGCTCGCACTCCTTGTGCATGACTTTGGAGATTTCGCCACCTTGGTGAACAAGGCCATCCAGTTTGAAATCGGTCTACAGGAACACCAGAGCTCTCTCAGGTGCAACCGTGACACTGGCTCATCTTCGGGCCCTCCCTCGGAGAAGCTAGGATATGGATTCCCAACAGTGTGTACCGTCTAGCTGCACCTGTTCCAAGACAATCCTATACCGCTCCTCGTCTGCCTCCACCACCTAGGCAGCCAAGACTTCCAGCTGCACCACCCCGAGCTCCTGCTCCCACTCCCACTCCCACTCCCAACGATGGTCTGTGCTACAAGTGTGGTCAGCTAGGACACCTTGCCAGGAACTACTTCCAGAATCAGAACCAGCTTACACTGCCTGCAGCTGGCCGTGGGAACAATCAGCCCCGCAACAACAATGCCAGGCCTTATGGTCGTGTTCAGGCCAACCACGTTGATCTCAATGAAGCTCAAGACCAGCCTGCTACTGTGATGGGTACTCTCCTTGTTAATTCAGTACCAGCTTCCATTTTATTTGATTCAGGAGCATCGCATTCATTCATATCAGAAGATTTTGCATTCATGCATGGCATTAGAAGTGAGAACATGAAAGCTTCAATATTAGTACACACCCCTGGGGGCAATGTCGAACCTCCATGGTTTGCTACGACGTCCCCATTGAAACCGAAGGACTGGAATTCCATGCCTCTCCCATTGTATTGAAGTCGTCCAACATTGACCTCATTCTAGGAATGGATTGGTTGAAAGCGCATACTGCTTCTATAGTTTGCGCCACCAAGACAGTCCACCTGCTACACCCTTCCATTGAAATAATAAGCTACAACGCCCATTTAGTTCAGAATGCCGAGGCACGTATTTATGCATTGAATGTTGCACCACTCGAGGGCATTGAAAACATTCCCGCTGTACGCGACTTCCAAGATGTCTTTCCTGAAGAACTTCCAGGGATTCCCCCTGCTAGAGCCGTCGAGTTCATCATGGACTTGAAACTAGGCACCACTCCTATAGCCAAACGACCCTACAAGATGCCGCCTCATGAACTCATTGAGCTTAAGGAGGAAATCGACAAATCTCTTGCCAGTGGTTTCATTCGCCCAAGTTGCTCTCCTTGGGGAGCACCTTCCCTCTTTGTCAATATGAAGGATGGGACAAACCGATTGGTCCAAGATTACCGTCCTATCAACCAAGCAACTATTCAAAACAAATATCCCCTTCCTCGAATCAATGATCTCTATGATCAAGTGGCTGGTTCATCAGTGTTCTGTAAACTCGACTTGAGGTTGGGTTACCACCATATCCGTGTTCGTGAAGAGGATATTCCAAAGACCGCCTTCGTGACTCGATACGGTTCATACGAGTACACCGTCATGTCATTCGGCTTGACAAATGCTCTAGCTACTTTCTCTCGCCTGATGAACTATATATTCATGGAATACCTCGACAAATTCATCATGGTTTATCTGGATGATATCCTTTTATTTTCCAAGAATAAGGAAGAGCATGCTGAACATCTTCGCCTTGTACTGGAAAAGCTTCGGGAGCATCAACTTTATGCTAAATATTCCAAGTGCGAATTCTGGCTTCCTGAAGTAACCTACCTTGGGCATGTCATCTTCAAGGATGGTATTGCCATCAACCCATAACGTGTTCAGGCTATTCTCGATTGGACTCCTCCGAAGAACGTCAAACAAGTCAGAAGTTTTCTCGGTCTCACCAGCTATTGCCGTCGACTCGTCGAGAACTTTTGCAAGATTGCCAAGCCTCTGACTAGTCTACTTCACAAAGGCGTCAAGTTCGAGTGGACAGACAAATGCCATGAAAGTTTTCAGGCGCTCAAGGACAAGCTGACTTCTGCTCCAGTGCTTGATCCACCTGATACTAAGAAGGACTTCGTCATTTACTGTGGTGCTTCCCGTCAAGGATTAGGCTGTGTCCTAATGCAAGAACACAGAGTGATTGCTTATGCCTCTCATCAATTGCATCCTCATGAATAGAACTATCCAGTTCATGACCTCGAGCTTGCTGCTGTCGTATATGCTCTAAAACAATGGCGACATTACCTTCTTGGTAATCGTTGCAAGATATTCACTGAAGGCTACTCACATCAATGGCATAACCAACTAGCGAGCAATAATAATAAACCTCGGATGAAAACACTTCTCAAAACAATCATGATATGATATAACAGGATGTATCTCGCTAGCCCTTTCGGAGACTGCAAAACATAAATGCAGAGCACCTTTAAAGATCAAGGACTGACTAGACATTGTAATTCATGGTAAAAGAGATCCAGTCATGATCATACTCAATGCAAATTAATAGTAATACATGCAACGACAGAGGTGCTCTCCTACTGGTGCTTTTTGGTAAGAGGGTGATGACTCTGCATAAAAGTAAATAGATAGGCCCTTCGCAGAGGGAAGCAGAGATTTGTAGAGGTGGCAGAGCTCGATTTTTAAATAGAGATTGCATAACATTTTGAGCGGTATGCTTTCATTGTCAACATAACAACCAAGAATCTCGATATCTCCCATGCTACACACATTATAGGCGGTTCCCAAACAAAATGGTAAAGTTTATACTCCCCCAACCACCAACAAGCACACTCCACGGCCAGCCGAATCCACGGGTTACCGTCCAAACAAGCAATAGCCCTGGGGGAGTTTTGTTTAATTATTTTGATTTTGAGCATGGGACTGGGCATCCCGGTTACCTGCCATTTTCTCGTGAATGATGAGCGGAGTCCACTCATCGTGAGAATAACCCACCTAGCATGGAAGATATAGACAACCCTATTTGATACATGAGCTGTTCGAGCATACAAAACAGAATTTCATTTGAAGGTTTAGAGTTTGGCACATACAAATTTACTTGGAACGGCAGGTAAATACCGCATATGGGAAGGTATGGTGGACTCATGTGGAATAACTTTGGGGTTTATGGAAGTGGATGCACAAGCAGTATTCCTGCTTAGTACAGGTGAAGGCTAGAAAGAGACTGGGAAGGGACCAGCTAGAGAGCAACAACGGTCATGAACATGCATTAAAATTAATCAACAATGAATGCAAGCATGAGTAGGATATAAATCACCATGAACATAAATATCGTGAAGGCTATGTTGATTTGTTTCAACTACATGTGTGAACATGTGCCAAGTCAAGTCACTTAAATCATTCAGAGGAGGATACCACCCATCATACCACATCACAACCATTTTAATATCATGTTGGCATGCAAGATAGACCATTATAAACTCTCAGCTAATTAAGCATGACATAAGTAGCTATGATCTCTAATTGTCATTGCAAGCATGTTTCATTCATAACAAGCTGAATCAAGAACGACGAGCAATCATATTTACAAAAACAAGAGAGGTCGAGTCCATACCAGCTTTTCTCATCTCAATAATTTCATCATATATCATCCTTATTGCCTTTCACTCACACGACCGAACGGTGTGGAAAATAATAATAGTGCACGTGCATTGGACTAAGCTGGAATCTGCAGACATTTAATACAAGAGAGAAGATAAGGTAATATGGCTCAAGGTTAAATCAACAACAAAGCATATGAGAGCCACTAAGCATTTTAATCAAGGTCTTCTACTCTTAACCCCTAAAGAAAAGAAAATAAACTATTTACACGGGAAAGCTCCCAACAAGTAAAAGAAGAACGGGAAATCTTTTTGGGTTTTCATTTTTAGATATTACTAATATTTTTTTTGTTTTTCTGGGTTTTTCTAGCACACAAGAAAAAGACTAAGAAAAAGAAAATTTAAACTAAGCATGGATGGTACAGTGAAAGAGTGTGAGCATCGACAACTAGAATAAGTGTGAACATGAATGTTAGTCGGTGAGAAACACGTACTCCCCCAAGCTTAGGCTTTTGGCCTAAGTTGGTCTAAGGCCACGGATCGAAGCCACTCCCTCCAGTGTACTGAGATGTGTCCTCTGGGCGCCACTGGTTGGCGAGCTCGTCCAGCTCCCACCCATAAATAGATTGACGGGAAGGATCAAGTGGTGGTTCAGGCTCAGGCTCTGAAGCTTGTGCCTGGCCTTGGTACTTGTAGAAGACATTTGAGGTGATGATGAATACGCCTGTAGATAGATCAAACAAACAAGGTGCAGACAAGGTAACAATTTCACATTATATTTCATCAAACCTCAATTTATAATGGAGTTGCATATTTTTGTCTTTAACAATAAAGTCATGAGCTACCATGCTCTTGTAGTCTAGATAAACAGGGGAAAGCAATTTTTCTTCCTTCTCATGATGCCTAATGGATATATTAAAATATTCAGCAAGGCGAGAAGCAAAGATGCCTCCAAAGACGGGCCCCTTGAGCGGTTAAGACTCAATCATTTGGCAACGACGGCGCCCAAGATAAAAGTTGTGTCACGAAACAAAGCATGGAGTAAAATGATGATATCAGGGGCACTGAGATTTCCACTGTTCCCGCGACCAATTAAACACGTACTAGCAAATAAAGCAAAGTAGCGCAGAACAGGAAAGTGTATACTAGTGATTCTTGCCCCTGCAACTTGCCTAGTTTCTCCTACGGCTATCAT
Source organism: Secale cereale (assembly GCA_902687465.1). Classification (NCBI taxonomy): domain Eukaryota; kingdom Viridiplantae; phylum Streptophyta; class Magnoliopsida; order Poales; family Poaceae; genus Secale; species Secale cereale. Next base: position 725,177,850 of record LR738712.1, on the reverse strand, counting down.
ATCTATAAACCCTTTAACGTCTTCATGATGTGGTTCATCAAGTCTACCTCCAAAGGGTACTTTGCATATTTCACAAAAGTCTAATAGTGATATCTCCTTACTCACATCATATAAGTGAAACTCCACCGTAGGTGGTGTTTTCCTAGAATGAAAATGAAAACTTTGCGTGAAAATATTGGTGAGTAAGAGGTACTGTTCTTTTTGGTCATTGATGAAGTCGGTGAGGCCTGCATTATTCGCCATCCAATAAAAGTCTTCGTAAATACCGGCAGACATCATGAAATCATTACAAGGCCATTCGCATGGTCGAACTTCCGCCATGCGAGGAAGATGATACTTGGGCTTCTTATTTTCTTCTTTCTTCTTCTCCTCTGAGCTCTTGCTGGAGGAGCCCCTCAATAATCTTTCTAACATTTTCCTTTTCTGAAAATTTCTGAAATTTTTAGTAACTGACGATAAAAGTTAACCAAACTCAACAAGATTGATAGCAACAACTCCTATAAGTGCCTAGAGGCTATATCATGCATTAGAACTACTTGGGACCAAGAAAAATTGACATGCAAGCTCAAGAACAAGGTCACCACAGCAGCATAAATTTGCAACAAATAAAGCACTAGAACAAAAACAAATTGGATCAATGGAGGAGTCACATACCAAGGAACAATCTCCCCAAACAGTTTGGTGAATGGTGCTTTGAGCAAGGAGATCGAAAATGGAAGCAAAATGAGCTAGAACTCGGGTTTGACCCAGTTGGGGATTTTTTTGGGAGGAAGAAGAAGAGCATTTGTGAAAGGATAAGTGGAGGGGGCCACGTGGGGCCCTCGAGGCAGGGGGCGTGCCCTGTGCCCTCGAAGCCACGTGATGGCTCCCCTCGCTAGTGTTCAGTGCCATATTTTCTTAAATATTCTAGAAAAAAATCATATTTCATTTTCATGGCATTTGGAGAACTTTTATTTTTGGGATATTTTTTATTACACGGATAAGTCTGGAAACAAACAGATAATGCTATTTTTTCTTCTATTTAACTTAATTAATCAGAAAGTAAAAGAGGGTACAGAGGGTTTGTGCTATCTAGATTCACCTATCCCATGCTCATCATAAAAGGAATCCATTAACAAGGTTGATCAGGTCTTGTTAATAAACTCTTTCCGAGTAACATGAAACCGGAGAATTTTCGAATAACACTATGTTACCTCAATGGGGATATGTATGTCTCCAACAATAAGTATGTCATATGCCTTCTTGATAGTAGGAATAGGAAACTCAAAATCTCCAATAGTAATAGTTGAAGTTTTTCCAATATAATTGATACTATGGACCTGAGGTTGTTTCCTCGGAAAATGTACCGTATGCTCATTGCCATTGACATGAAAAGTGACATTGCCTTTGTTGCAATCAATAACAGCCCCTGCAGTATTCAAAAAAGGTCTTCCAAGAATAATAGACATATTGTCATCCTCGGGAATATCAAGTATAACAAAGTCTGTTAGAATAGTAACATTTGCAACTACAACAGGCACATCCTCACAAATACCGACATGTATAGCAGTTGATTTATCGGCCATTTGCAAAGATATTTCAGTAGGTGTCAACTTACTCAAGTCAAGTCTATGATATAAAGAGAGAGTCATAAGACTAACACCAGCTCCAAGATCACACAAAGCAGTTTTAACATAGTTTTTCTTAATGGAGCAAGGTATAGCAGGTACTCCTGGATCTCCTAATATCCCACCCTCAAAAGTGTAATTGGCAAGCATGGTGGAGATTTCTACTTCAGGTATCTTTCTTTTGTTGGTAATAATATCTTTCATATACTTGGCATAAGGATTTGTTTTAAGCACATCAGTCAAACGCATACGCAAAAAGATAGGTCTAATCATTTCAGCAAAGCGCTCAAAATCCTCATCATCCTTTTTCTTGGATGGTTTCGGAGGAAAATGCATGGGTTTTTGCACCAATGGTTCTCTTTCCCTACCATGCTTCCTAGCAACAAAGTCTCTCTTATCATAACGTTGATTCTTTGATTGTGGGTTATCAAGATCAACAACAGGTTCAATCTCTACATCATTATCATTGCTAGGTTGAGCATCATCATGAACATCATCATTAATATTATCACTAGGTTCATGTTCATTACCAGATTGTGTCTCAGCATCAGAAACAGATATATCATTGGGATTCTCAGGTGGGTGAGCTACAGGTTCACTAGAAGCATGCAAGGTTCTATCATTTTTCTTTTTCTTCTTCTTAGAAGAACTAGGTGCATCTAATTTAGCTCTGTGAGAATCTTGCTCAATTCTCTTAGGGTGGCCTTCAGGATGCAGAGGTTCCTGAGTCATTTTACCACCTCTAGTAGCAACTCTAATAACATAGTCATTATTCTTACTATTTAATTCATTGAGCAAATCATTCTGAGCCTTAAGTACTTGTTCTACTTGAGTGGTAACCATAGAAGCATGTTTACAAATAAGTTTCAGTTCACTTTTAGCACTAGACAGATAATCACTCAAGCGTTCAATTATATAGGCATTGTGTTGTAGTTGTCTACCAACATAAGCATTGAAGTTTTCTTGTTTCACAATAAAATTGTCAAACTCATCTAAGTATTGGCTAGCAGACTTATAACGAGGAATATCACTTTCATCAAATCTATAAAGAGAATTTACCATTACTACATGTGTCGGGTTATCAAGACCATGTATTTCTTCAATAGGCGGTAAATTCTTAACATCTTCAACTTTAATACCTTTTTCTTTCATATATTTCTTTGCCTCTTGCATATCTTCAAGACTGAGAAATAGAACACCTCTTTTATTCAGAGTTGGCTTAGGGGCTGGTTCAGGAAGTGTCCAATTATTTTCATTGGCCAGCATATTGTTCAATGGTAATTCAGCTTGTTCAACCATTCTTTCCCTGAAAACACAACCAGCACAACTATCCAGGTGGTCTCTGGAAGCATCGGTTAGTCCATTATAAAAGACATCAAGTATATCATGCATCTCAAGAAGATGATTAGGCAAAGCATTAAGTAACTGGAGAAGCCTCCCCCAAGCTTGTGGGAGACTCTCTTCTTCAGTTTGAGCAAAGTTATATATTTCCCGTAAGGCAACTTGTTTATTATGAGCGGGAAAATATTTAGCAGAGAAGTAATACATCATATCCTGGGGACTACGCACACAACCAGGATCAAGAGAATTAAACCAAGTCTTAGCATCACCCTTTAACGAGAACGGAAACAACTTAAGGATATAGTAGTAACGAATCTTTTCATCATTGGTAAAAAGGGTGGCTATATCATTCAACTTGGTAAGATGTGCCACAACAGTTTCAGACTCATAGCCATGGAAAGGATCAGATTCAACCAATGTAATTAACTCAGGATCAACAGAGAATTCATAATCCTTATCAGTGACACAAATAGGTGAAGTAGCAAAAGCAAGGTCATGTTTTATTCTAGCATTCAAGGACTTTTCTTTCAGCTTAGCTAATAACTTCTTAAGATCATATCTATCATTGCAAGCAAGAAAGTCTCTAGCAGTTTCTTCATCCATAACATAACCCTCAGGCACAACAGGAAATTCATATCTATTGGGAGTAGTTTCATCATCACTTTCATAAATATCATCAACATTTGCACTCTCCCTAACCTTAGCAATTTGTTCATATAGAAATTCACCTAGTGGCACAGTATCAGGCATAGAGGTAGTTTCATCGTACATAGCAGAAGTAGAATCATCAAGAACATACGACATACCAGATTCAATAGCAGGAGTAGGTTTCGCAAGTTTACTCATAACAGTAGGAGAATCAAGCGCGGAGCTAGATGGCAGTTCCTTACCTCCCCTCGTAGTTGAGGGTAAGATCTTGGTTTTTGAGTCCTTCAAATTCTTCATAGTGATAAGCAGATATAAATCCCAAGTGACTTAAAGAATAGAGCTATGCTCCCCGGCAACGGCGCCAGAAAATAGTCTTGATAACCCACAAGTGTAGGGGATCGCAACTGTTTTCGAGGGTAAAGTATTCAACCCAAATTTGTTGATTCGACACAAGGGGAGCCAAAGAATACTCTTAAGTATTAGCAGCTGAGTTGTCAATTCAACCACACCTGGAAACTTAGTATCTGCAGCAAGGTAGTTTAGTAGCAAAGTAATATGATAGTGGCGGTAGCAGCAATAAAAGTAAAGATAGTGTTTTTGTAGTTTTTGTGATAGTAGCAACAGAAATGTAAATAAAGCGGCAAGCAATATAGGTAAAGCTCGTAGGCATTGGATCGGTGATGGGAAATTACATCGGGTGCAATTCATCATGTAGAAGTTATAACCTAGGGTGACATAGAACTAGCTCCAGTTCATCAATGCAATGTAAGCATGTATTCCGAATATAGTCATATGTGCTTATGGAAAAGAACTTGCATGACATCTTTTGTCCTACCCTCCCGTGGCAGCGGGGTCCTATTGGAAACTAAGGGATATTAAGGCCTCCTTTTAATAGAGTACCGGATCAAAGCATTAACACATAGTGAATACATGAACTCCTCAAACTATGGTCATCACCGAGAGTGGTCCCGATTATTGTCACTTCGGGGTTGCCGGATCATAACACATAGTAGGTGACTATAGACTTGCAAGATAGGATCAAGAACACACATATATTCATGAAAACATAATAGGTTCAGATCTGAAATCATGGCACTCGGGCCCTAGTGACAAGCATTAAGCATAGCAAAGTCATAGCAACATCAATCTCAGAACATAGTGGATACTAGGGATCAAACCCTAACAAAACTAACTCGATTACATGATAGATCCCATCCAACCCATCACCGGCCAGCAAGCCTACAATGGAATTACTCACACACGGCGGTGAGCATCATGGAATTGGTGATGGAGGAAGGTTGATGATGACGATGGCGACGATCTCCACTCTCCGGAGCCCCGAACGGACTCCAGATCAGCCCTCCTGAGAGAGATTAGGGCTTGGCGGCGGCTCCGTCTCGTGAAACGCGATAATTCCTTCTCTTTGATTTTTTTCTCCACGAAACGAAATATATAGGACCTGCGGATACATCGGTGGATCATCGGGGGGCCCTCGAGGCAGGGGGCGCGCCCCCACCCTCGAGGAGAGGGTGTGGGCCCCCCGGTGCAGAGCTTCTGGCAGATATTTTTTATATTTTCTGAAATAATTCTCCGTTGATTTTCAAGCGATTCCGTGAACTTTTATTTCTGCACAAAAACAACACCATGGCAATTCTGCTGAAAACAACATCATTCCGGGTTAGTTCTATTCAAATCATGCAAGTTAGAGTCCATAACAAGGGCAAAAGTGTTTGGCAAAGTAGATACATTGGAGACGTATCAGGTCCCGGGCCAGGTAAGGTGGCACCCGTGGGGATACTGTGCGTGAGGCTTCAAAGTGATATGATGTGTTACATGCTAGATCGGTGTGACTTAGAATTGGGGTCCCGACATCTTTGGTATCAGAGCTTGACTGCCTGTAGGATTACCAAGCCAAACTGGTCGAAGTCGTGTCTAGAAATTCTTTAGGTATATAAGGGAATTGATTGTGGAAGGGAACATAAGGCTCTTTTTTACTTCTTTACCCTATGCACTTTTGATCTGAGTCGTCCTCTTCTTCTACGGGGTTAAGAAACTAGGCTTCTCCTTCTATTTATCAGGATCACGTTAATGGTGGATTCAACTCTCAATCCAGTCTCAAGTACTTCCGTTTGTTTAACTGTTGATCTCAGAACCTTAACATTATGATGATGAGTGGTTATGCTATCTTTGTGCATGAGTCTCAAAAGTCTTTTTGAGCATTTACAGCCGTTATGATGTTCGATTCATCCCAGGTTTCTAAACAATCTGATGCATTTGCAAATCTTTCCTCCCTATTCTTAATGTCCTTTTAGGCCAGATTAACCACACTAGTCGGTGTGTTGAGGTACTCCGTTGCCTCGACATATATGTTGTAGCTATTATTATGACTCTAGGTGTCTTAGGGAATCACCTAGTAATCTAACCATGTTTTGTGTTTCCAGTGTGATGATTCTGGCCACCCTTTTCAAAAGCATCCCGTGATGCCATTTAGCTAGTAGGTATTCTATTTCTGGGTTCGTGAACCCAAGAATCACCCTACTTACTTCATGTTGATAGTGTTTGCTCATTCTTTTAGGATATTAGTAACCTTTGCAGAAGTCCGTGGTGTACCAATCTTCCAACACCATGAACCATCCTTGGCAGAAGTTGTTCAAACCAAAAGATCACAATAAGAGTGCTCTTGATGAGTTCTCCATTCCACATTGTGACTCTGCTAGTCCTACCTTTCTGCATGGGTGATTCGGAAGAAATATGTTGAACTAGTTCGACATGCTAATCTATGCATCCACAACTCAGAAAGTTATATGTTCCCTTGAGTTGTCCCTCTTTAGTTGTTTTATGACCTTTGTCTATCAGTTGATAGTCAGGAGTAGTCGTGCATTCGTGTTCATCGATGACTTTTACTCTTGTGGTCCGTCAAGACATTCTATTTCGGAATGACTAGGAGAAACAAACTCTAGTACCTCATCCATTCCTAGGATTGGGTCAAAGTAGTTGTATATCGCAGATCAAATGCTGCTACTTCTCGAGCTTGCGTTGTATTCCCTCGAAGAGGAAAGGGAGATGTAGCACAGTAGCGTAAGTATTTCCCTTAGTTGTTGAGAACCAAGGTATCAATCTGATAACCCTCAACCGTAAGGGATCGAGATAGTCTTCACGGGTAAGAATAACCCAATTTATTGATTCGACACACGGGGAGCCAAAGAGTATTTATAAGCTTTGACAGTTGAGTTGTCAATTCAACCGCACCTGAAATATACTTACTTGCAACAAAAGATAAGTGGTAACAGTGATATGATAGTGATGATAGTGATAGTAAAAGTAAACAGTAAAAGTAAATAGCAAAAGTAAATGGCAAAAATAGCAACTAGTAACCAGCAGGATTTAAAACACTGTAGGCTAGGGAGATGGATGGTTGGGCGCTGCATGGATGAGATAGATTCTAACTTGGGGCACGGCACACGGAAAAGTAATGATCATCTAGGCAAATATCAAACATTAGGCATGTATCCCGTAGGTAGTTGTACGTGCTTGCAATAAGAACTTGCACAACATCTTTTGTCCTACCATCCCGCCACGAACGGGGCCAAAAGGAACTTATGGAGTGTCGGGGAAACTGATCGCCCACGAACACCTATGGGACCGCAGCCCCTTTCCGGTACGGCAAGGGAGCGGAGGGAGCACAAAGAGCAGATCGAGGCGCACACGCGAGCAGTTTACCCAGGTTCGGGCCGCACGAATGCGTAAAACCCTACTCCTGCCTTGGTTGTATTGAGTTCTTGGCTCGGGAGCAAGAAGATCTACAGTACTAGCTGCACCGAGCGTGGGAGTGATCAAGTTTTCAGGGCCCCCACTACGTTGGTGAGGGTAAAAGCGTAAAATCGGTGGTAGTTGTAACAGTGCATGTACAGTGTATGCATAGTGGTCTTTACCTAACCCTGACGGTGGGGGACAAGGGCATTGAATGCCCGTCACCGTCGCCCAAAACAGTGTAAAAAGCGTCTGTCCGGGCGTCTCCGTTCGCCACGACGGTAGCTTCGTCATCGTGGCTCGCCACCGTGTCCCCCAGGCTGCACAGCCATCCGCCACGTGCCCCGGGAAGGGCCCCAGGGCGACGCGTGGCTAGATGAGCTGGAGCGCAGGCACACAGTGAAAGCTTGCCGCGGCAAGCACCTTGTCGCGGCCGCTACCTTGCCGCGCCCGGAAGCTTGTCGCTCTCCGGGCCTTGCCGGGGCGCGCGATGCGCCACGGCAAGTCTTCTGGAATGCCGTTCTTTGGCCTTCCTGGCAAGCTCCTCTTGCCAGGGTCTTGTACTAATAGGGTGGTCTTGAGCCTGGAGTGGCCTTCCCGGCAAGCTCCTCTTGCCAGGGCCTTGTTCCTCTGACTTGTATACTTTGTTCTTGAATGGTTCTAAAAGGATCCAGAGCGGGCCTCGGCGGGCGCGTGGCAAGCCCAGCCACGGGGTGCTGCTATTGCCCGTGCACAAGTCGGGATACTAAGGTACCCCTACTTTAGTACACCGACAGGAGCCCCCGGGCCTGGGCCACACACGGTGCCGGACGCTGTTGGGCCAGGCCCAAAACAGTGCACGGGCACACGCGGCCCACGGCGCGCCGCATCCCACTCCGTATCCGCCGCATCCCTCCCTAACGGCACGCGTCGATTGCGGCGTCGTGGGAGAGATCGTGGCCTGTTTCTTTAATGGGAAAATGCGGAACGTCCCCCACTTCCCCCTTAAAAGCAGAGGAAACAGGGGCAGTTTCCCCCCATCGCGTCATTGCGTCTTCAACCTCCAGAAACCCCCGCCGCTCTCCGCCTCCCCAAAGGTAGAAAGAGAGAGACGAGCTCCACCCCCCATCTTCCGCCGCCGCCAGCCTCCTCGGCGCCGTCGACCCCACTTGCCGTCCCCGCCATGGCCCCGAAGAACGACAAGGCGAAGAGCGCGTAGTCCGACAAGGCGGGGAAGCTAGCAGCAATGCGGAAGAGGATGGTGGTCTTCCCACCGAGGCTCGGTGCGAGAGAGCTGAGGGACAAGTATTACCTGTTCTGGGCGAGGGAGACGAAGGCTCACCCGCGCACCAGAGTCCTCCCCGCCGAAGCCTGCGACATGTATCCGGGAGGTTACTATTACTTTGCTCTGTTCTTCCACTGTGGACTCTGTCCTCCGTACTCTGAGTTCTTCTGCGATGTTATGAACACGTATGGATTCCATCTCCTCGATTTCACCCCGAACGCAGTCTTAACCTTGGCCGTTTTCGCACATCTGTGCGAAAACTTTGTCGGGGTCCACCCCAACGTAGCTCTCTTTCGCCACTTCTTCACACCTCGAGTAGAGTCTGGATCCCCTCTGTCTGGTGGCATCTCTTGGATCTTCAGGCTCAACAAGAAAGAGGCGTACTTGATTGGAGAGCTCCACGGCAAGTGGGAGGAGTGGAGGGCCGATTGGTGCTGGGTTATGGAAGATGAAACTCAGCAATTTACCTCGCCGCGCCGAGCTGCAATAGTGCGCGGCAAGGATTGGAGTGACTTGGCCCCGGAGGACGAGAAGCTGAAGATAGCCCTCACTAGGATCCTTCGCCTCCGGGCCGCCAACCTTACTGTAGGTGAGGTCGGGGCTGATTTCCTTCGCCGCCGCATTGCTCCCCTGTAGGAGAGGAAGAGGCCTGCTTGGGAGTTCGGCAACGCGGCAGACCGTATGAGGCTGCGCCCCGGCCTGAACTACAACTTCACCGTCTTGGAACTCAAGGGGATGATCCGGGAGCTGTTCAAGCACGACCCCAAGCACCCTGAGTGGTTTGCCCCGTCGCGGGGAGTAGTTCCTCTTTGCAATAATTCTTCCCTTAGCGCTATCCGAGCGGCAATGCCTCTGTGCGATTCCCACGGGGCGGATCCCACTTGGCTGCCGCCTTCAGAAGAGACTGCACAAACTTTCTTCGACAACTTGGTTGAGTGGCCGGTCAATCCCGAAGAGAAGAAGGGTCTCACCCGCGAGACCACCGACCGGGACGTGGCGTATATAGCTAACAGAATGGAAGAGGCCGCTGCAGCTGAGGCCGCGGGTGAGTTTGGGTACACCGTGGAGGAAGCAGAAGCAGCGGATGCAGTGAGCCGGGCCGAGGAGGAAGAAATCCTCAAACTGCTAAGGCCTGCCGGGTAGCCTGCCGGGGAGCCTGCCGGAGAGCCTGCCGGGACGAGCGAGGCTGCCGGGCAGGACACTGAGTCCAGTGAGCCCGCTGAGGATGACGCCGAATCGGGCGATTCCGACGAAGACTCGGGCGGGTCACTGAACCTCGAACGCCTCCTCATCCTCGGAAAATTCTCCGCCACCACCGAGTCCTCCGCTGCAGCCAAAGAAGCGCCTCCGCAAGACCGCTGACACGGCAAGGCAGCCGGCGCCCCGACAGCAGCCGCAGCGTCGCTCGACGCGTGCCACCACGAGGAGCAAGGCCGTCAAGGAGGCGCCCCGCGCCTCAGCGGCAAGCGGAGGGGGATCTTCCCGAAGCGGTTCTGGTGTTCCTTCCGCCCCTCGGTCTTCAGCGACGACCGGAGCGGGGTCTTCTCAACCCATGGCTCCGGAGCCCGCCAAGCGCCCGAGGGAGCCTACTCCTCCAGCTCCTCGCGCCGGGACGCGCGAGGCAGACTTCGACTTCTCCGCCCTCAGTTCCGATGAGGTGGAGGAAGAGTGAGCACTTGCAACTCTTATGCCTTTTGATTTTTTTTTTGTTTGCTCTTGTCTTGAATTCTCTTCGCCTGACTCTGATCTTGTTTATCCTCCAGGACCCTGGCCCAGAGAGCTGCGAAGAGGGCTAAGATTCCGGTGGTTGACCTCGAGGACGACGAGCCTGTCGCAGCGGCGGGGGATGCGCCAGCGACAAGCTTGCCGGACCAGCCTGCTGCTCCGGAGAGCATCCCCCAGCGTAAGTCTCTTGTTTACTTGTTCGCTTGTTGGACGTGCGCGGGCTTCTTATCCTTGCTAATGCCTTGTTTGCTTGTTGTCTTGTGCAGAAGTGGAGCCGCAGCCTCAGGAGCGTCAAGAGACTGCTCCCGACGAGCCACTCGTCCCACCCTCCCCGCCAAGGAGGAGCTCCCCGGCGAGGGAAAGCGCTCCGCCAAGGGCACGCACTCCGACAAGGGTGGGCACCCCGCCAAGGGAAGGCGCCAGCGGCCCTCCGCCGGCGGGGGCCACTACCACGCCGCTAAGGGAGAACTCCCCGGCGAGGGACCCCGTTACTGAAGAGGCCCGCACAGGTAACCCTTGTACTTTCCTTCTCTTGAATTCTTCTTTTTGGATATTTCCTTGACGATTCTTCTTTTCTTTTTCTTCTGTTAGATCCGCCCGCCCCGGAGCCGATGGAGACAGAGGCCATCGCCGAGGAGGACGTGCGCGGCAATGCTGGTGACGCCGCCACCGCTGAAGGGATGGCCGGCGCTGACGAGCCAGCCGCCGACGAGACCGCCGCGGCCGCTGACGCGGCAGCTGGGGAAGGGACTGGCGACCGCACTGCTGGCCATGAGGCCGCAGGCGCGTCGGACGCTGCGCCGGCCGCCGACCCCTCCGCCGCCGCGGCTGGGTCGGGCGTTTATCGTTGGGGTCTTCATCCAAGTCCCGTGGGCGTCCTCATCAAGGGCACCCGTGGAGGGGGAGGGCTTCGATGGAGAAGTCCTCGCCTCCGCCGGGCTAAGGCTTGTCGACGCGCCCGGCAGCAGCAGCGAGCCCGAAGAGGAGCAGCTCCTGCTCCGGCTTCTGGCCTTGTACCGGGCCAAGCAGGCCAAGCTGGAGTCCCGAGAGGCTCTGGCTGCCAAGGCCGGCGTCGACTTGGAGAAGCGCGTTGCGGAGCTCCGCGCCGCCAACCAAGCGGCCCTCCGGAACTTGGCGGAGGAGCGCGAGGAGCTCGCCGAGGCGCACCAGGCGTTCATCCTTGAGAAGGCCGAGGTTGAGGAGCAGCAGCGACTGGCCGCCGAGGATCTGTCTCGGCGGGAAGGAGAGCTGAGTCAGCGGAAGGTCGACCTCGATAGCCACGAGGACGACCTTACCGCGCGCGAGCAGTCCATTGGCGGGGCTCTGCAGGAGGCGAGGGACGCCACTGCTGCCGCAGAGACCGCCAAGAGGGACCTGGAGGCAAGGGTGGCGCAGTTGGAGCTCGACCTGAAGACGAGCGAGGAGAAGGTCGCCGCGCTTAAACTCGAAAGGGAGAAGGACGCCCACAGCCACTCGGAGCTGCAGGTCCGTCTCTCCGACAAGGGCAAGCTCAACGACGCCAAAGATTCCATTGCAGACTTGAAGCTGAAGGTTTCCACCCTCACTGAGTCACTTGATGGCGCCCGGAACCGTGAAACGAAGCTGAAGGAGGATCTCCGCGCTGAGAGGGCATTGCTGGACAGCGCCGCCGTCTCGCAAAATAACTTCAAGCAGACGGTAGAGCAGTGGACCGAGGGGCTCGTCGCTGCCGCCGCCAACATCGACAAGGAGATGGTGGCGCTGGGGACGGAGCACCTCGTGTACTCCCCCGACGAGAACCTCCCCCACAGCGCCAAGCTGAGTTTGTTCTTCAGAGGAGTGGCGCCAGCCCTCGCGCAGCTACGGGACAAGCTCCCCACGCAGCTGGCAAACGAGGCGCGCCGGCTTTGCATGGGTACTATGGAGCGAGTGTTGACGAAGATCGTCTTTCGCAATCCCGGGATCAACCTCGACAACGTCCTCCGGACCTTGCCGCCCGAAGCTGACCAGGAAGCGCTGAAGGCTCGTGTCACCCACATCGTGGCCAAGGTGGGCAAGATCAGGAGGGTTGACGGAGACCGCGTAGACTAGGCTGTTTTCTTCCCGCTTCCCTTGTCGCTGCCAATTAAGTCATGGACATTAGTTTGTTAGAACAGCGAGAAGACTTCTTGTAATATAACTTTATTTTGGGTAGTCAATGCAGTGTTATCTCCCTTGCTTGGTTCCTTCACTTTGTATGCTTCTCACCCTACGCTTCTAGGGAACTTGCCGGCAAAGGGACCCTTGCCGCGAGCGCTGAGTGTGGGACTTCAGCGGCCTGCTGGCAATGCCCTCGCCGGCAAGAAACCTTGCCGCAGCTAGTCGCAGCACACTTAGGTTGTTGAGCGAACTCGAAAACGAAGTAAGGGCGCGACATTTGTCGCAGCTCACTTAAGCCGTTGAGCGTGCTCGAAACAAAGTAAGGGCGCGGCTAGCCATGGGTAGGTTCCTCCGCGCACAGGTTTTCCATACAAGGTGTGGTCGTTCAAGGAAGATAACCTTAAAAATTTAAAAATTTGAAAGCTCAAACTTTGGCAACTTACCTTTTGTGAGTTGTTTGCTTCCCGGCAAGGCTTTCCTTTCTTGAACAGCACTTGGTCCATACCACTGTCTCCTTCCCCCCTCGGCAAACTTGTGCGCGAGGAACACCTCTTCTGCTTGAGAAGTAAAAAGGAAAAGGGGAGGAAACATAGATATGGAGCCTTACGGCTTGTTATTGCTTACCGGGGGTGTGTGCTGCACAAAGTGTCAGATAACACATGCAAGAAAAATGGAAAGGCATGAAATGACAAGTCGTGTGAAGCACAAAAGCTTTACTGATGCACGGGGTCTGCGCCCGGCTTTGTACAATGGTTTACATGCAACAGCGGCAAGACTTGTACAAAAGGTGGTTGCCGGAACGGATCACGGCAACCGCGCCTCATGGGTGAAACTTGCGAAGATGCTCAATGTTCCAGGAGTTGCTCACCGGTAAGCCTTCTTCGGTCTCAAGGCGGACAGCACCGGGCCTTATGACTTGTCTCACCCGATAAGGGCCTTCCCACTTTGGCGTCAACTTGTTGGAACTCTTGGCGGACTGAACACACCGAAGAACAAGGTCACCTTCCTCGAGACTCCTGGCCTTGAGTTTGCGGCTATGATAGCGGCGCAAAGCTTGCTGGTATCGAGCAGCTCGTCCAGCAGCCTGGAGACGGTCCTCCTCGAGGAGCAGTGCATCATCTTGCCGCAACTGCTCTTGCTCGAGCTCATCGTAAGCGAGCACTCGAGGAGACCCGTATACGAGTTCCGTGGGGAGAACTGCCTCTGCTCCATAGACGAGAGCAAAGGGTGTCTGTCCGGTGGCTCGATTTGGTGTCGTCCTGATTGACCAAAGATCCGCCGGCAACTCCTCGATCCAGTTTCTTCCGCACTTGTGCAGCCTGTCGAAAGTTCTTGTCTGGAGCCCGCGCAGCACTTCAGCATTGGCCCTCTCCGCTTGACCGTTGCTCCTCGGGTGAGCAACAGAAGCGAAGCAGACCTTGGCGCCAAGGTCTTGGACATACTGCATGAAGGTGCGACTTGTGAACTGTGTGTCGTTGTCGGTGATGATCCTATTAGGGATTCCGAAACGGCAAACGATCGATCTGAAGAACTTGACTGCTGACTGTGCGGTCACCTTTCTCACTGGTTCCACTTCCGGCCACTTTGTGAAATTGTCGATAGCAACGTACAAGTACTCAAAGCCCCCGACAGCGCGGGGAAAGGGGCCGAGGATGTCGAGCCCCCAGACCGAAAAGGGCCAGGACAAAGGGATCGTCTGGAGAGCCTGAGCTGGCTGGTGTATTTGCTTGGCATGGAACTGGCACGCTTCACACTTGGTTACTTGTGCAGTTGCATCTTGGAGGGCTTCTGGCCAAAAGAAACCTTGCCGGAACGCCTTCCCGGCAAGTGCTCTTGCACCAATGTGGTGACCACATATGCCTCCGTGTATCTCTGCCAACAGCTTCTGTCCATCTTCCCAGGAAATGCACTTCAATCTGACACCATTGGGTCTTCTTCTGTACAGTTCATTGCCGATGAACTGGTACATACTTGACTGCCTGGTAATCCTCTCTATCTCTTCTGGTTCTTCGGGAAGTTCTCCAGTTTGAAGAAAACAGACAATTTGTTGTGCCCATGCTGGAGCCTGAGGCTCAACAACAAGGACTAAAGGCATCAGTGCTGCTGCGGGAACGTCAGCTTCTACGGCTAAGGCTTGCGGCTCTGCCGGAGCTTGACGTCCCCCGGCAAGCCTGCCGGGGCAAGACTTGTCGGGAACGCCTGCTTCAACTATACAGACCCTTGGGTCCGCAGGAGCAGATTGTTCCTCAGCAACTTGGTCGTTGATCTTGGGGACCTTGGCGGCGGCTTCAGGAAGATCCGCCGGCAAGTAGTCGCCGGAGACCAACTTCCTCTTCTTGCTTTGCCCAACTGATGGTGTAACGAATGGTTGAGTCAGCTTGAGCACGAAGATCCCTGGTTCCACAGGTAGCTTCATTGCACCACACTTCGAGAGGCCATCTGCGATATCATTTTGAGCTCTTGGAACATGCTCCATCTGCAGGCCTTCAAAGTGTTCTTCAAGCTTCCTCACTTCATCGACATAAGCTTCCATCAAAGGACTCTAGTAGCTCTTGTTTACTTGTCGGACCACCAACTGTGAATCTCCCCGCACAATCAGCTTCTTGATCCCAAGTTCGGCCGCAATTCTGAGGCCCGCAAGCAAACCTTCATACTCAACAGTGTTGTTCGTCGCTTGCTCCTTGGGAAAGTACATTTGGACAACGTACTTGAGGTGCTCCCCGATGGGTGCGACAAGTAGCACACCAGCACCGGCGCCTTGCAGCGAGAAGGCACCATCGAAGTACATTATCCATTCTTTGCTTGCTTCTTGGACGGGGATGCTTGTCTCTGGAACTTATTCGTCTGGTGTTGGTGTCCATTCCGCTATGAACTCTGCCAATGTTCTGCTCTGGATAGTTGAAGTACTTTCAAACTTGAGACCAAAGCTTCAACGGAAAGCGAGTGACCACCGTTATCTCGTGTGCTTGGAAGTAATGGCGTAGCTTTCTCGAGGCCATGAGGAGGCCGAAAAGCAACTTCTGCACCCCAGAGTATCTTGACCTAGCCCCCTGCAAGAGGGAGCTGACAAAATAGACTGGGCGTTGCACCATCTTCTTTCGCACTCCTTCTCGTATCTGCGCAGACTCATCCTTGTCGGGGCCAGAGTTTGTCGGGGAAGCCCCCTGCTTCTCGCTGGACGTGCTTGCCGGGGCTGTGGGCTCCTCCTCTGCCTCCCTTTCCGCTACCAACGCAGCACTAACCACTTGATTGGTTGCTGCTAAGTACAGCAACAACTTCTCTTGTGGCCTAGGTGCGACAATTATTGGAGTGGAGGACAGGTATCCTTTCAAGTCTTGCAGTGTCGCCTCCGCTTCCGGAGTCCATTTCATAGGACCTGCCTTTTTCAAGATTTTGAAAAACGGCAGGGCGCGTTCTGCAGACTTTGAAATGAACCTGGTGAGGGCAGCCACACAACCAGCAAGTCTTCGTACATCCTTGATTCGCTTCGGAGCTTCGATCTGCTCGATGGCCTTAATCTTGTCGGGGTTAGCTTCAATCCCCCTCTGGGACACAAAGAACCCGAGAAGCTTGCCGGAGGGGACTCCGAAGACGCACTTCTCGGGGTTAAGCTTGAGCTGTATCTTGCGCAAATTCACAAAAGTTTCTTCTAGGTCTTGAATCAGGGTATCCTTGCTCTTGCTCTTGACCACTATATCATCCATGTAAGCTTCTATATTCCTGTGTATCTGTGGCTCAAAAGCAGTGTGAACTACCCTTGCAAACGTTGAACCCGCGTTCTTCAATCCAAAGGGCATGCGTATGAAACAGTAAGTGCCACATGGAGTAATGAATGCGGTCTTCTCTTCAGCTTCCTCAGCCATAAATATCTGGTGGTACCCTGAGTATGCATCAAGAAATGAAAGCAACTCACATCCGGCCGTGGAGTCAACGATCTGGTCAATGCGCGGCAAGGGAAATGGATCCTTGGGACAAGCTTTATTCACATCTGTGAAGTATATACAAAGTCTCCACTTCCCATTAGCTTTGCGCACGACAACTGGATTGGCCAGCCACGTGGGATGAAGTACACCTCTAACAAGGCCTGCTGCTTCCAACTTCTTGATCTCTTCATCAATAAACTCTTGGCGCTCCACCGCTTGCTTTCTGACCTTCTGCTTGACGGGCCGCGCGTGAGGACAAACGGTAAGCTTGTGCTCAATTACTTTCCTGGGAACACCGGGGATGTCAGACGGTTGCCATGCAAACACGTCCACATTTGCCCGCAGGAAAGCAACGAGCGCGCTTTCCTATTTAGGATCAAGCGTAGCAATAATGGTGAAGGTACCACCAGTGCCATCCTCCTTGGCGGACACCTTCTTGGTTGCGGGTGGAGCTGCCATTCCTTTCTTGCACTTGCCGGTGGAGCTCGATGGTGCGTCCTCGACGGCAGCGCAGCACTCCGAAGAGGTGCGCTTGCCGGAGTGGGCCCCAGAGCTCTTGCCGGACTTGGTCTTGTTCTTCCCCCCGGGAGCTTCAGCGGCAAGTGTCTTGCTGTCTGCCGCGGCTGCTGCGTCCCGGTAGATCTTGTCGGCGCAGATAAGCGCATCTTTCTTGTCGCCGGGGACAGAGATGACGCTTATTGGCCCTGGCATCTTGAGAATGTTGTAAGCATAGTGAGAGGCTGCCATGAACTTGGCGAGCGCAGGACGGCCAAGTATCCCATTGTATGGCAATGGGATATCGGCGACGTCGAAGGTGATCCTCTCAGTCCTGAAGTTTAGCTCTCCACCAAAGGTCACCGGCAGTGTGATCTTCCCCTTCGGCTTGCTCCTTCCCGGGTTGATTCCTTGAAAAGTTCCGGTTTCTTCGAGCTCGCTGTCGGGGATCTGCAGCTTCCGGATTACAGCAGAGGAGATCAAGTTTAGGCCGGCCCCGCCGTCAACCAGCATCTTGGTGACCTTGAGGTTGCGGATGGTTGGCGAAACCAACATCGGCAAGCACCCGACCGCAGTTGTGCGGTCAGGGTGGTCCTCAAGGTCAAAGATGATGGGCGTGCTGTACCACTTCAGTAGTTTGCGCGACTCGACGGGTGGCTCAGCTGCATTCACTTCCCGCACCCATTGCTTGAGTTGGCGGTGGGAAGTGTGCAGAGAGGCCCCTCCATCGACGCACAGAACTTCTGTGGCCTTTTGGAACTCCTGCTCGCTGTTGTCTCCGTCATCCATGTCCTCGTCCTCGTCTTCGCCTTCGTCCTTGTCGCGGCCGTGGGGAGGCCTGTCTCCTTGCCGCTGCTTGGCCCTGCCGCGGCGTCCTCCCCAGCCATTGAATGGCCGCTTCTTGCCGGACTCTCCTCCGCCTCCTTGGGCCTTCACCTTGTCGCGTCGCTCGTACTCAGCCTTCTGCTGCTCGACGAGGTACTCGACCCTTTTGCAGTTCTGGAGATCGTGGCCTTTGGTGCGGTGGATCTTGCAGTACTGCTTGCCGGAGCCGTCCTGCTTGTCGGCGGCGGCTACAGTGGCAGGCTCCTTGCCGGAGCCACCAGCCTGAGTTTTCTTGTCGCCAGCCTCCTTGCCGGACTTCTCCACAGCCAGTACTTCCTTGTTCTTCTTCTTCTTATTGTTCCGCCTCCGGTTTTTCCTTGCCGGGGCGGCATCTTCGCTTTCTGTTCCTCCTGCTCCAGTATCCTCTCCGGGGAGTCTCCTCCCTTCTTCAGTGCGCGCACACTTGTCGGCCAGAGCGTAAAGCTAGTTGACGTCCCGAATCTTGGTCATCGCCATTTCCTCCCTCATCCGGCGGTTACGCACGTTCTGGTGGAACGCGCTGATAACCGCGGCAGGGTGGACATCTGGGATGTTGTGCTGGACGCGGCTGAACCTCTGGATGTACTTTCGCAGGGATTCTCCCTCCTTCTGGGCAAGAATGTGGAGATCGCTCTCCTGGCCGTGGGGTTTGTGGCCGCCCGTGAAGGCGCCGACAAACTGGTGGCACAGATCTGCCCAAGAAGAGATGGAGTTCTCCGGCAAGTGCATAAGCCAAGATCTGACGTTTGGCTTAAGCACGAGCGGGAAGTAGTTCGCTAGAATCTTCTCGTCGCGTCCCCCGGCAGCCTGCACCGCAATGGTGTAGATGCTGAGGAACTCCGAGGGATGAGTCTTTCCGTCGTACTTCTCGGGTACGTCGGGCTTGAAGTTCTTCATGCTGGGCCACTGGACTTTCCGCAGCTCACGGGTGAACGCAGGGCAACCTGCCGCGTACGGCAAGTCGCCTGGTTCACCGGGCGCGTGCATGTCAACAGCGGTCCCAGCACGCTGGTCGGACTGTCGTCGCGCTTCTCTTCGACGCTCGATGCGAGTGCGAGCGTCCTCTTGTCGCCTGTCGTCGAGGACTTGGCGCTGATCGCGGCGAGCACGCGGATCCGACGACGCCGTGGAGTCGTCGACGATGTTGATCCGGCAGGTCGGCGATTTCTGCTTCCGCGGCGGGGAGTGCACGGTAGTTGCACCTCCGGAGGTCTTGTCTCCATCGGCCTTCGCTTGGCTGACTTGTCGCGGCCGTGATGTTGCCGGCTGCTGCGGTGTGTCGTTGTTGGCGAAGGCGATGAGGCTCTGGATGGTGGCCCTCCAGTCTTCGGCCTTGTCTGCCGCTGGAGGGAAATCGAGGTGCAGCTGAGCTCTAGCTAGAGCTTCTGCTGGAGTGGAGGGGAGCTGTGGCGAGCGGTGCGAGGAGCGAGATATGCTCGGACTTCTAACAGCGTTAGAAGGAGCAGGTTCACGTCCCGGTGACCGCGCCTTGCTCGTGCCAGCGCGCTGGCCTTGAGCGTCCCGCGACCCACCAACTTGGCCTTGGCCTAGCAAACGGATGGTACCCTGTGTACCACGCCGCTGCCGTTCCGGCGCCTCCTGAGAGGTGCGCGGTGCGTGCACGGACACCGAGGTCTTGGAGTGGGCTCGATCGTCCGTCTTGTCCTTGGACTTGGCGGCGCCGTGAGTGTCCTCGCCGGCGTCCACCCTTCCTCCAGCGTCTACCCCACCAACCGTTGGTTCTGGTGGTGGTGGGATCGACGCGGACGGGCCTCTGAAAGTGCAACTAATCCCCGGGTGGTTTTGGTAATTAATAACAACATATATATCATTGAACTAATAGTTACTTGAGAATCATTTCAGAGAAGTTCAGTGATACGGGTATGGAAATGACTGAAGAAGTGGACCCCTCAAAATGCTAAGGCAAGCATTGGCAAAAGCTCAAGACTCCATTTTTGGTTTAGTGATCAAAGATCACATTGAGTCCATAGGAAAAGCCAATACTATTAAAAGGGGATGAGGTTGTGTTGATGATCTGGTTGCTCAAAGTGCTTAGTGATATATCTCCTTCAACTATCAGCAACTTTCACATCTAAACACACTCATAAGTAATCTCGGACAAACCGATTCTTCCAACTCAATCCCACCGAGATGAACCACCTCAGCTATATTCCAAACCCTAGAAATTTCGGTCTATCCGATTTTGAGTTCGGTCTCACCGAAACCGGGCTGCCAACCTTCTGTAACCGTTTGTCATCATATCGGAATATCCGAGTTGTTGATTTCGGTCCCACCGAAACTGGCAAGTTTCTACCTTTGACTCATATCGGACAAACCGAGATGGTATTTTCGGTCCCACCGAAAACCCCAACGTTCACTATATTTGAACTTTCGGTCTGACCGAGTTTCCACTTCGGTCCCACCGAGATTGCTCAATTATGTGTGTAACGGTTGGATTTTGTGTGGAGGCTATATATACCCCTCCACCCCCTCTTCATTCGTAGAGAGAGCCATGAGAAAGTACTACCACTCCTACCTTACACTTTCTGAGAAGAGAACTACCTACCCTTGTGTTGAGATCAAGTCATTCCATTCCTACCATATGAAACTTGATTTCTAACCTTCCCAAGTTGCTTTCCACTCAATCCCTTCTTCCACCACAGCCATATCAGTGAGGAGAGTTGAGTGTTGGGGAGATTATCATTTGAAGCACAAGAGCAAGGAGTTCATCATCATCTACAACATCTATTACCTTTTGGAGGGTGGTGCCTCCTAGATTGGTTAGGTGTCGCTTGGGAGCCTCCGTCATCGAGATGTGGAGTTGAACCAAGAAGTTTGTAAGGGCAAGGAGATCGCCTACTTCGTGAAGATCTACCCCGAGTAAGGCTAGCCCTCCGTGGGCGCAGGCCATGATGGAATAGACAAGGTTGCTTCTTCGTGGACCCTTCGTGGGTGGAGCCCTCCGTGGACTCGCGCAGCCGTTACCCTCCGTGGGTTGAAGTCTCCATCAACGTGGATGTACGATAGCACCACCTATCGGAACCACGAGAAAAATCTCCGCGTCTCCAAATTGCGTTTGATCTTCTCCACCTCTCTTTACTACATGTGCAATTTACCTTCCGCTGCTTATACTCTAGAATTGCATGTGTAGGGTGATACTTGTCTTGATCATAATTGTGAAACTGCCAAAAACTGTTCATGATCAAAAGGCAGAATTTTTATATTTACAAGTAGTCTAATCACCCCCCCTCTAGACATACTTTCGATCCTACAAGTGGTATCAGAGCTTTGGTCTCCATTGTTTTGGTTTCCATTGCATTGGACTCCATAAGCTTGCTCTCACAACCTAGGAGAGTATGGCGTCTAGTGAGGGTAATTATCGTAGAGGTCCTTACTTTGATGGTACAAATTTTGCTAGTTGGAAGCATAAAATGAAAATGCATATTCTTGGTCATAACCCAGCCGCATGGGGCATTATTTGTGTTGGTATGCAAGGTGAATTCTTCGAGGAAGGAAAAGTTCCGGATCGCGAAGCTACACCGGAAGAGTTGCGGATGTTGCAAAACAATGCTCAAGCTTGTGACATTCTCTTCAATGCTTTGTGTCCCGAGGAGTTCAACAAAATCAGCCGTCTTGAGAATGCTAAAGAGATTTGGGATACTTTGGTTGAAATGCACGAAGGTACTGAATCTGTGAAGGAATCAAAGCTAGATATTCTTCAAGGTCAACTTGACAAGTTCAAGATGAAGGATGGTGAAGGAGTCGCTGAAATGTACTCTAGGCTTGCTCTCATCACAAATGAGATTGCCGGCTTAGGAAGCGAAGAAATGACCGACCGATTCATCATTAAGAAGATTCTCAGAGCTTTGGATGGAAAGTATGACACCGTGTGCACTTTGATCCAAATGATGCCAAACTACAAGACTCTCAAGCCAACTGAAGTCATTGGAAGAAGTGTTGCTCATGAGATGACACTTAAGGATAAGGAAGAGCTTCACAACAAGTCAAGTGGTGCTTACAAAGCTACAAGTGATGCTCCCACAACCTCAAGTGACAAGTTAATTTCCAATGAAGAGATAAGCCTAATGGTTAAGAACTTCAACAAGTTCTACAAGAATAGAGGCAAAGAAAGAAGCTCAAAGTCTAGATCATATGATGAAAAGAGATCTTCCAGTCGTGATCGAAACTGCTACAATTGTGGAAGAACCGGACACTACTCAAATGAGTGTACGGCTCCCCACAAGAGAAGAGAAGAATCTCCAAGAAGAAGAGCAAGAGATGAGTCACCTCGGAGAGAGAGAAGGAGTAGAGATGATCGTTATGAACGAAGACCCTCTCGGAGAAGCAAGGATTCGGAGAGGAAGGACAAGTCATCAAGGAGCTACACAAGAAGAAGACATCAAGCTCATGTAGGTGAATGGGTCTCCGGCTCCGACTCCGACAATCAATCCGATGGAAGCTATCACTCCGACTCCGACTACAGTCAAGATGAAGGTGTTGCCGGACTTGCACTCGTATCCTCCAACTCCAACTCCTACGACTTATTTGATTCACCAAATGAGGGAATTGGAAGATGCTTCATGGCTAAAGGCCCCAAGGTAACACGCCATGAATTCATTGACTTTGATAGTGATGAGGATGACTTGCTTGGTGAAGATGAGCTCTTGCATGATAAATCTAGTGAGCTTAGTAACGATGAAAATGCTAGTAGTCTTTATAGTCGAGAAGAGTCGAATGACAATGCTATGAAGGAGATTGAGCGTCTAACTAAAGAACTAAACACTCTTAAGTTAGCTCATGAAACAACTCAAGAAGATCATAGAGAGCTCCTAAGATCTCATGAGAAGCTACGCTTCGAGAAGCTCACTCTAGAGCAAGAACAGGAGTTTCTAAAAGCGATCAATGACGATCTTCGAAAGAAGAGTTCTTCATATCTTGCCAAACGACTTCTCTTGTCTAATTTCTTGCCACCTATTAAGACTAAGCATGACAAGCATAAGAAGAATTCTTCCTCTAGTAGTAACAATAACCATGTTAAATCCAATATTGTTGCTTCTAGTAGTTCTCTTGATTCCACTAACAATGTTTCAAGCCAAGTTACACTTGAGCAAGAAAATAGCTTATTGAAGGAAATCATAGAGAAAGGTGTCTACAAGAGTCTTGCCGGAAGCAAGAACTTTGAGGAAATTGTTCGCAAACAAGGAAGGCACGGGAAGAATCAAGGGATTGGTTTTGAGCGAAAGTTCAACGCCGAAGGTGTTGAGTGGGAAGAAGGTCAATACCCTACTCCACAGTTTGTTTCTCAAAAGGAGAAGTATGATCCTACCTCTTCCAATGTGGAACAAGCTCAAGATGACCTTCCACCACAAGACCACAAGCTAAAGGCCAAGGACAAGCTTCAAGAGGAAATTGATGCATTCATTGAAGCACCTCAAGCCATGGTCAAGTGGGTTCCCAAGGACACGTCAAGTTCTACTTCGTCAAGCTCAACTACAACCCCAAGGATTCCCATCAAGATGATGTGGATCCCAAAGAAGAAGAACTAGAAGGTTCTTGAGGGTGACTCCGCCAACATACTTCACTCACATTCATTTTGGCAACTTGTGCAAACAACTTCCACATCATGCACTAGTTCATGGAGTCACAAACCCTCTTGTTGGTAAGTCAAGGGACAAGGTAATCATTGCTTTCATGGACATCATCTTTTGTGAACTTCAATCTATGTCTATGGATATCCTTGTTTGTTCCTTGTGGGACTAACCCATGTAGGTATTGAAAGTGCCCTAATCCAAAGGATAGCTCCCAACTCTTGATGATATACATCAACATTGAGCATCCACATCTTCAACATCTACATGAAGTCTTCTACGACAACCCAAGGTTAGTTTGACCCTTTAAAAGGGGTTCTCACATCTAGGGGGAGCTTTGCTCTAAAAATTGAGCTAAAGCATCTTCAAATGATGTGAACACATCAATGCTTTATGTAAAAGTGGTAACCCCACTTGTGCTTAAACGATGAGTATGACCTATGATCAAATGTTCTCATTTGGCTCCTAAGTCAAAATACTCATATAAAGATGACCTAGTCATCGACAAATTGTGTGCTAGTAGCTAGAGTTTTGGTTGTGCATGTTTGACACATATTTCATTTGCTATCTTATTGTGTGAGCATGTTGAATGCATGATTTTATCCATTCAAGGACATCCATTTGTTGTTTTGGTTGTTTTCATTTTTCTGGCCAAATGGATGGACAAGAATGCCTAAGCACCTCCCCTAGCTATCTATGCTTTCTTGTCTCAAATTCTATTCATGCTCATATCACAACTTTGAACAAGTCATTTTCGGACCCTCCGAGTGAGGAGCACTCGGAGCCACCGATCCGTCTAAGGCTGACTTCCAAAACCTTCTAAGTCAATTTCGGTCTGACCAACTTCTCCCACTCGGTCCAACCGAAACGCTTAGACTGATCTAGGTTTCATCTCGGTGAAACCGAGTTATAAATCTCGGCGTGACCGATATGTGTGACTGCACAGCAGTTATCCATTTCGGTGTCACCGAGTTTTTCAACTCGGTCCCACCGACAGCATGGGGATATAAATACTGAGGGCAGCGCGCGATTATTTCTTCAAACCGTTTCGCCCCCAAGTCCCCTGCTGCCGTCGCCCTGGTCTTCGGATCGTCGCCTGTGCGCCCTCGCCGCAGGTCTCCGCCGCCGTCAACGGTTTTCTTCTCCGCGCCGTTGCCGCCGTAGAGGGACTCTACCAAGTTAGGGTGAGTCTCGATCCCTCTCGTGCTCCCCATCTAATTCTTTGCACGATTGGTTTGCCCTGCATCTAGCCACGATTGGAAAATTCCTTAACATCAGATCAGTTCTAGTTTCGAGCGAAATTCTTAGGTTTAGGTTTCCACGGAACACATCTCGGTGAAACCGAATTTAATTTTTCGGTGTGACCGATTTGGCCTCTGGCCATTGCACTGCACTTTCGGTCTAACCGAGTTGTGCAAATCGGTGTGACCGAAACTCAGTTTTAGTGAAACCCTAGTTTATCGGCAGGACCGAAACCCATTTCGGTCTGACCGAAAGTGGTGTGTAAGTTTCTGTTATACACTTCGGATTCACCGAAACTTAAAATCGGTTTGACCGAAATGCATTCTGTGAAAACTCAAAACTAAGATTTGAACTCATTTTTTTTGCAAAAACCTCTGTAGTTGTGATAACTCTTCTACTCTGCCTATACCTTATCTATTCACAGGTTGTCAGCCATGTCAGATGCCAGTGACAGCCAGAACAGGTCTGAATCACCTTTTGCAGAGATTCCAGAGGCAGATACTAGTCCTGAGGCTAGTAGTCCTAGTGATGATGGTGAGAGGAGTACCCCTAGTGGTTTGCCTCCTGCAGCCACCAGAACCAGAAAGCAGAGAAATTCTGATGATGAGGACTCTGACTTCATTGCTGATGAAGTAACCTCCAAGCCCAAGAGAAAAGTTGTTGCCAAAGAGCACCAAGGGCTTCAATCGAAGAAACGCACCAGCAAGGTCAAGCAATCAGCTGTTGCCAAAAAGCTGAACCTGGAAGAGCCAGCCCAAAGTAAAGTGAAGAAAACTTCCAAGAGGAAGAGAGTTGTGTATGCTGAACCTCATGTTGATGCAGCAGTGGATGAAGAAGAAGAAGAAGCACCCCAGCCTCCTCCTCAGAAGGCTAAGTTCATGGGTGATGCAATTAGGGCTCAAGCCACTTCTAAGCCCAAGAAGCCTGCTCAAGCCAAGGCAGCTCCTGCAAAGCCCAAGAGGACTACCAGGAACATCCCAGCCTCTGAGAAGAACAAAGGTGATATGCCGCCGTCTGAGTCTGAAGAAGAACATGTGCTGCTGAAGCTCCGTCCAAAACTGCAGCTCCACAACGATGCTCATCCTCAAGTCGAGGATATGAAGGCAAGGAAGGATAGAGGTCTCAGGCTATGGAGACAGTCTGATCCATATGCCGTGAGGAGAAGGACTGCTGTGGACCCCAGATTCCACACCAGAGAGCAGCAGGACTTCTATGAGACTGTGTTGATGGATAAGAAGCCTATTGTTGCAGACACCAGGTATGTTGACTGGGAGTACATTGACAGTGAAGAGCACCGAGACTTCTTTCCCCATGTGCATGAGAGCTTTACTGCATGTGGAGTTGATGACATTGTGGGTCAGAAACTGACACACTGGAACGACGAGATGATTATGCAGTTCTACGCCATAGCCCACTTTTATCCTGATGGGAAGATCACCTGGATGACTGAAGGTCAAAGGTTTTCTTCGTCTGTTGAAGAATGGGCAGAACTTCTGAATGCTCCAGTGTAGAGAGAGGACGACATTGATGTCTATGGGATTCCTAAGAAGAACCATGATTCCATGAAGAATACAAGGAGATCCCTGCAGCAGATTTGGAAGGGTGGAAGCTTGGCTCAGTGTACTATCTCCAGGCAGGTCTGACTACCACAAACACTATTCTGAGGCATACCTTGATTCCCAAGTCTGGAGACCACCGCATGATCCGAGGCTATTCTATCAACATGCTGCACATTCTTGATGAGAAGGCACCTTTCAAGGTGATGGACTTAATGGTAGAGACCATTAAGAGGACTGCAGCTGACCAGAAGAGGTCGTGTGGATTTGCCCCACAAATTCAGATGCTCATCAATGCCAAGTTTGGCACAGGCAAATTCATGTTGGATAGGAAGCACTTGCCACTGCAGCCAGAGCATGAAGATAACATTGTTGTGATGGATGAAGAGGATCCAACTTCAGTTGAAGGTCAAGCCAAGATTGAAGCTGCCAAGAAAGCCAAAGCTGATAAAGAGGCAGCAGCAGCAGCAGCTAAACCAAAGAGCTTCGGAGAGCAGATTCTTGAAGCTACCCAGAGGATTGAACAACGCCTGGCCAGCATTGAACAATCTCAGGAGAGCCTAGAGAGGATTGTTGACGACAAGATCCACGCTCTGGACGTGAAGCTGACTGAGATTCAGGTGACCGTCAACAAGCTTGAGGCAGACATGGAGGAAGCTAGGCAGGACAGAGCAGAGCTCATGCAGTATGATCTAGTCCAGGACTCTCATCGCCAGACTGCTCAGGTTCCCAGAGGATCCCGATCAGCAGCTATCCCAGTGACTGACTCCAGGGCTACCACTTCAGCACCTCCTACAGCTCCAGCAATTACTCTAGCCACAGCTCCAGCATCCACTCCTCCAGCGCAGACATCAGCTGAAGTCTTCGCCGATGCCGTCATATCTACTCCGACATCTACCCAGACGGGAGCCGCCAGCAGAGCCCACAGTGACGTTTAGCTCTATGCTTTTTCAAACTTTTTGGTAACTTGTTGCCAAAGGGGGAGAAATTGTATAGATCATAGGGCTTCGAGAGAGAGAGAGTGCTCTTTCGTTCTTTTGCCGGTTTTCTTTGAGATACATTTGGTTCTTTTGGTCTTTCGATACTTTCAGTGTGCTTAATACTATGTTTGATGCTACCTTAATGAGTGCTTAGTCATACTATGCTTTAATGTGTGCTTAATGCTTATCATATGCTATTCCTTCTTGTATGGCTATTTACTCATGTCTTGGTGATTGGGTGCATGTTATTCATTCTTATCATTTTGTGCGCTCCACCAAGATGTATGTGACATGGACGAGTGACCCATAATCCTAATCGATTGTGCATTTGCATTCAAACAAAAAATTTAAATAATGCACAAATTTAGGGGGAGCTCTTGTTTATCACATACTTCTCAAAGCGACGATATTATTCATTGATTATATCTTTTGTCGAAGCTTTGATCTATATGTTGTCATCAATTACCAAAAAGGGGGAGATTGAAAGTGCAACTAATCCCCGGGTGGTTTTGGTAATTAATAACAACATATATATCATTGAACTAATAGTTACTTGAGAATCATTTCAGAGAAGTTCAGTGATAGGGGTATGGAAATGACTGAAGAAGTGGACCCCTCAAAATGCTAAGGCAAGCATTGGCAAAAGCTCAAGACTCCATTTTTGGTTTAGTGATCAAAGATCACATTGAGTCCATAGGAAAAGCCAATACTATTAAAAGGGGATGAGGTTGTGTTGATGATCTGGTTGCTCAAAGTGCTTAGTTATATATCTCCTTCAACTATCAGCAACTTTCACTTCTAAACACACTCATAAGTAATCTCGGACAAACCGATTCTTCCAACTCAGTCCCACCGAGATGAACCACCTCAGCTATATTCCAAACCCTAGAAATTTCGGTCTATCCGATTTTGAGTTCGGTCTCACCGAAACCGGGCTGCCAACCTTCTGTAACCGTTTGTCATCATATCGGAATATCCGAGTTGTTGATTTCGGTCCCACCGAAACTGGCAAGTTCCTACCTTTGACTCATATCGGACAAACCGAGATGGTATTTTCGGTCCCACCGAAAACCCCAACGTTCACTATATTTGAACTTTCGGTCTGACCGAGTTTCCACTTCGGTCCCACCGAGATTGCTCAATTATGTGTGTAACGGTTGGATATTGTGTGGAGGCTATATATACCCCTCCACCCCCTCTTCATTCGTAGAGAGAGCCATGAGAAAGTACTACCACTCCTACCTTACACTTTCTGAGAAGAGAACTACCTACCCTTGTGTTGAGATCAAGTCATTCCATTCCTACCATATGAAACTTGATTTCTAACCTTCCCAAGTTGCTTTCCACTCAATCCCTTCTTCCACCATAGCCATATCAGTGAGGAGAGTTGAGTGTTGGGGAGATTATCATTTGAAGCACAAGAGCAAGGAGTTCATCATCATCTACAACATCTATTACCTTTTGGAGGGTGGTGCCTCCTAGATTGGTTAGGTGTCGCTTGGGAGCCTCCTTCATCGAGATGTGGAGTTGAACCAAGAAGTTTGTAAGGGCAAGGAGATCGCCTACTTCGTGAAGATCTACCCCGAGTAAGGCTAGCCCTCCGTGGGCGTAGGCCATGATGGAATAGACAAGGTTGCTTCTTCGTGGACCCTTCGTGGGTGGAGCCCTCCGTGGACTCGCGCAGCCGTTACCCTCCGTGGGTTGAAGTCTCCATCAACGTGGATGTACGATAGCACCACCTATCGGAACCACGAGAAAAATCTCCGCGTCTCCAAATTGCGTTTGATCTTCTCCACCTCTCTTTACTACATGTGCAATTTACTTTCCGCTGCTTATACTCTAGAATTGCATGTGTAGGGTGATACTTGTCTTGATCATAATTGTGAAACTGCCAAAAACTGTTCATGATCAAAAGGCAGAATTTTTATATTTACAAGTAGTCTAATCACCCCCCCCTCTAGACATACTTTCGATCCTACAGCCTCCTACCTCCGAAGCTTTCTTCTTCGGCGGCATGCTGATGTAGTCGATGAAGCTGACGAAGTTGGTGAAGCTGCTGAAGGTTACGCCCGCATGAGCGCCGGATCAGGTTCGCACAACCTCGACGCCCCCTACCTGGCGCGCCAAAGATGTCGGGGAAACTGATCGCCCACGAACACCTATGGGACCGGAGCCCCTTTTCGGTACGGCAAGGGAGCGGAGGGAGCACAAAGAGCAGATCGAGGCGCACACGCGAGCAGTTTACCCAGGTTCGGGCCGTACGAATGCGTAAAACCCTACTCCTGCCTTGGTTGTATTGAGTTCTTGGCTCGGGAGCAAGAAGATCTACAGTACTAGCTGCACCGAGCGTGGGAGTGATCAAGTTTTTGGGGCCCCCACTACGTTGTGCATGGGCGTCCTTTTATAGTTCGAAGGGGTCACCGACAGGTGTCAACGTAGGTGAGGATAAAAGCATAAAATCGGTGGTAGTTGTAACAGTTCATGTACAGTGTATGCACAGTGGTCTTTACCTAACCCTAACGATGGGGGACAAGGGCATTGAATGCCCGTCACCGTCGCCCCAAACAGTGTAAAAAGCATCTGTCCGGGCATCTCCGTTCGCCACGACGGTTGCTTCGTCATCGTGGCTCGCCACCGTGTCCCCCAGGCTGCACAGCCATCCGCCACGTGCCCCAGGAAGGGCCCCAGGGTGACGCGTGGCTAGATGAGCTGGATCGCAGGCACACAGTGAAAGCTTGCCGCGGCAAGCACCTTGTCGCGGCCGCTACCTTGCCGCGCCCGGAAGCTTGTCACTCTCCGGGCCTTGCCGGGGCGCGCGATGCGCCACGGCAAGTCTTCTGAAATGCCGTTCTTTGGCCTTCCTGGCAAGCTCCTCTTGCCAGGGTCTTGTACTAATAGGGTGGTCTTGAGCCTGGAGTGGCCTTCCCAGCAAGCTCCTCTTGCCGGGGCCTTGTTCCTCTGACTTGTATACTTTGTTCTTGAATGGTTCTAAAAGGATCCAGAGCGGGCCTCGGCGGGCGCGTGGCAAGCCCAGCCACGGGGTGCTGCTATTGCCCGTGCACAAGTCGGGATACTAAGGTACCCCTACTTTAGTACACCGACATGGAGATTAAGGTGCTCCTGTCAAAGAGCACCGGAACAAAGCAATGAACTCAATGGATACATGTAATCCTCAAACTACGGACCGTCCCCTTTGGTGTCCCAAGCTGTCACTTTTGGGATCGCCGGTTCCGAACCGTAACAGGTGCAAACAACTCATAGATAGGATCACGAACACAAATATATTCATGCAAACACATATGGTTCAGATCTGAAATCATGGCACTCGGGCCCTAAGTGTCAAGCATTAAGAATAACAAGTTGAAGCAAAGATGATAAACACCATAGTAGATGATAGGCAACATGCCCCCAACGATCTGATAAACTATTACATGATCTAACTCATCCAATCCCTAGCATCCCCTTCGCCTACAGTAGGGGAATTACTCACACATGAAAGGGGAAGTCATGGAGGGATGATGGAGTGGTGATGATGATGACGATGGCGACGATCTCCCCTCTCCGGAGGCCAATTCAGCCTCCAGATTAGCCCTCCCGAGGAAGAACAGAGGGTGGCGGCGGCTCCGCGACGGAAAACTGCGAAAAGAACTTCTGATCTGGGGTTTCCGTGTCGCGAGTAAAAATACGAGGCAAAGTAGGGCACCAGGGGGTGTGGGCCCCACCCAGGCGACCCCCCGGCGCGGCCCGGGGGAGGGGGGGGGGCGCCCACAGGGCGCCTGGGCACCCCCTGGCTCCCCTCTGGCCCCACTTCTGGCTCCTGGTCCCTTCGGGTGCGTGGATTTTCTATGATTTTTCGTGGATTTTTCTGAGATACTTAAAAATCCGTTTTCCTGCACACAATAAAACCATACAGGCAGCTCTGCTGAAAACAGCGTCAGTCCGAGTTAGTTTAGTTCAAATCATGCAAGAATGAGGTCAAAACAATATCAAAAGTGTTTGGAAAAGTAGATACGTTTGAGACGTATCAACTCCCCCAAGCTTAGCATATTGCTTGTCCTCAAGCAATTCAGTTCAACGAACTGGACGCGACAAAGAAAACTTTGACAAACTCTTTTGCTTCATTAGATGTATATAAGCATGTACTACGAAAAGAGTTTAGCAAGTATTGAAACAGTACTTATGAGGACAATGCAAGGAGCAATCCTTCTTTCAAGTAACCAGTCACAAATACTTAAAAGTAAATAATATATTACTGAAAATCAAGACAAGATTACATTGCACATAGCTTGAGCATATTAGGGTGGTATCTAGCTAGCCTCCATGAGTGAAGCAAAACATAAATGCAGAGACTCCTCCAGAGTTTTTAAAAGAGACTAGAACTAAGAATTTCAGAATAAATCATATCAAAAGTATGCAGAAGACAATGTAATACTTTGGGACAATGCACGTTACACTCAGAATGACAATTATGCTCTCATAGTTGGTGCTTTGAAGAAAGAAGGTGAGACTCTCGAACCCTGGCTTTTATTAGCAAGGTTGAATACCCGTGGTCGGAAACAAAAACTAAACATGTACCAGAGCTCTTGGTTTTAAAAACAGAAATAAAAACGTTTTGAGAGGTGCATATTTCGTCAACGAATGCTAGCAGATAACTCAATAACTTTTTGAGTGGACAAGTCTCGAGGAACGGCTCCCGCATGAGGACGATCACATTCTCTTAATCTCCTTTGTTTATCACTGCCAAAGTTTTCTGATTTCTCATGAACAAAGCGTGAAGGAGGGTTTGTTTGTTATATTATCTTTTTGAGCCGGGCGGACTCAATGCCAGTTCCTTCTCGTATTATGGGTTTGCACATTATTCATGCAATCCAGGGGTGAAACTTGTCCAACTTAAAAAGATCATGAATTAACTACTACTTCCTCATGAGCTACAACATAGGCACAAAAGAGAAAAGCTTTTGATTAGTTTCGAGATGGTACATGAAAGTCTTCGTTAGGAATGGCAGGTAAATACCATGTATAGGAAGGTATAGTGGACTCATATGGCATAACTGGTTTTAAGGATCTTGGATGCACAAGCAGTCAGTCCGCTTAGTACAGGTGGAAGTTTAGCAAAAGACTGGGAAGCGACCAACTAGAGAGCAATAACGGTCATAATCATGCAGAGCGACAAAGCAACATTGAATCGGGCATGAAAGTGATATAACTATTCTAAAACTCAAAGATCATCAAGGCAGAGTAGACTTTTTAGTCTTAAACATGTGTAAGCATGTGCCAAGTCAATCCAAAAATTCTCTAAAGGGAAATACCACCTTAGTATACCGGACTATGAACAGTGCAATGCATGTAGATCATTTCAATAACACATTATATACTCTAGTTATTCGAGACTAGCCACAAGGAAAGCATGAACCACTGGAAGAGCATTGTAAACATAGCACTATGTCGCTACAAGCTGGTCTCTAGATCATAAGTACAGGCATATGTACAAAAGTAGAAACAAAAAGAGTTCATACCGGTCTTCCTTGTTGCTTCCTTTCGGTCGATCTTCGTCATTACTGCTTGTCACTTGCACGATCGAACATAGGAAATATAATTAAATGCCATCACGGACTCGAGCTGAACTCTGAAAGCAAAGCAAACTAAAGAGAGAAAGGAAATCTTTTTGGATTTTTCAAAGGTTGAATAAAAGCAAAAGAAAGAGAAAAATAAAGAAGAACGGGCAAAAACTTCGAAAAGATCAAAGCGAATAAAACAGATAATACAATGGAAAAGTGAGAGGGGCACGTACTCCCCCAAGCTTAGGCTTTTGGCCTAAGTTGGTAGCAGCTACTGCCCCCAGGAGCCTCCTGCTCCGGGGGTAGGGTGGTGAGTCCAAGGGTCGTAGAAAGATGCTAGCGCATACACCGAACTCCTCGGAGTCTCCCACGAGGAAGGTTCCGAACGCCAAACAGAGGAAGAACCTTCACCAAACTCGGTGGCGGTTTCTCCCTGAAAAGGTGGTATCTCACCGTGCCCCTCCTCGTCGGGCACAACCCCCTCCATGGGGTTATGAAACTGATGCTGGACCATGAACTCGTCGAACTGGAAAACATCAAAGGACCATCCGTTCCTGCGAGAAAAATCAAACAAAAGAGGTGCAGGTAGACGGATCTCGCGTTCCACGGCAGTTCTGAAACGCAAGATATAAATAAGATTATCAAGCTCAGAACCCATGGTAACAAACTTATGCCTTTTCATAGCAGCAAGATCAAAGCTTGAATAAGTAAAAGCAGTATCATCAGGGTGTGGGGTGCCTCCAAGATGTTCTAAGATAAGTGTGGCATAAACGCCACCATATAGGTCTCCCTTGTTACCATTCATAGCAAGGCGTCGAGCAATTAAGGCACCCAGATTATAATCAGACCTCCCTGAGAGGGCTGCCGCCAGGATAGCAATATCCGGAGCAGAAATGTTGCTCGTGTTGTCACGAGCTAACACCCCTCTAGCAATATAATATGCAAAATACCTGAGGTGAGGAAATAAGATGCTGGAGATCTTCGACCGATGAATATCCCTCGTACCCATGCTACAGAGAGAGTTGATGACGGTTTTCAGCTCGGAAGGCTGAGTGGCCATCCTAGCCGTCCTCCCAACATTCGGCACACCTATTATTTCACAAAAATTCCCCAAAGTCATGGTGATAAGATCATTATAAATTTTAAACTCAATAGCACCTAAATCAGGATTATATCTAAAACTGTTAATGAAACTGGAGGTGAGTTTTTGATACTGAGTAACACGGCTCGTGACGAGTCGTGTCAAACCTGCATTAGCACAAAGATTATAAAACTCATCCTTGATTCCCGCAGCTTCCATGAATTCATCACATGGAAATGTCATCGCACGTGCTGGACTTGTATCTTCCAACAACTCCAGGGGCACATGATCTTCATTATAGCTCACCCTAGCAGTCGATGGTGAAGTTGCGGCTCTAGTAACTCGATCGGAGTGTGCGGGCCTCCTCTTCTCAAGCCACCCTTTTGCCCTTCCTAACAAACTCATTTCTGAATTTTTTTACAATTTACAAAAACGAGGATTAAAACAAAGTGAGCTAAGGCAAACTACACAACTCACTTGCCCAAGGCATAAACTTGCATCAAAACTTGAAAAATAACTTTCTACATATGCATGCAAGCTCATCTATACAGCACCAAGAACTACTAAATACTCACAAATGAAGCCACCAATCAAAAATCTAATTGGAGGGGTGGAGGAGTCACATACCAGGGAGTATTTGCTCAAAATTTCAGCTCAAATGATGGGCTGTAGAGAGAGATCGAAGAATCGCCTGCAAGAACAGCAAGAACACAAGAACAAGAGCAGAACTCGAGTTTTTGGAGAAAGAGAGAGAGGGAGGAAGAAGACATACCTGGAGGGGGGGCCTGTGGGCCCCAGGCGCCCTATGGGCGCGGCCAGGGGCTGGGCCGCGCCAGCTGGCCGCCTGGGCCACTCGTGGGTCCCCCTGGCAGGCCCCAGGCCCCTCTAGGTCTCTCCCGACGTGGAAATTTTTATTATAATTTTTGTGGAATTTTTCTGAAAACTTCACTGTTGAATTTTTTTCGAAATTCAAAAAGCTGCGAAACTCTCTGAAAACTTGAAGCAGTTAGTAGTATTGTGAAGCTTTCAAAACATAAATACTTGGTACAACAAGTAGAACAAAAACTAAAAACAAATGAAAACATAACAAGCTCAACTTTTTATCTATATAAAACATGTTCACTAGTAAGGTTGATCAAGTCTTACCAACAAACAGGCGATATATAGAGCAAAAAGTCTCACCTCCTACGAAGTAGTTACTAAACCTTTACTTTGATGGACATTGTCCCCACCATGATAGTTTTATATTTGTGAGGCACATGTAGTGGACAGTCCCATTCTCCAATTTTCACGGTCTCGATATTCTCTATAGAGTTGAGGCCATGCCTCCTGTCGATCTTCTTCGGAAAATATACCGTGTGTTCTTTATCATTCACATGGAAGGTAACCTTCCCTTTATTGCAATCAATAATAGCACCTGCGGTGTTAAGAAAAGGTCTACCAAGAATAATGGACATGCTCCCATCCTCGGGCATGTCAAGCACAACAAAATCAGTAAGAATTAAACAATTAGCAACTTCTACGGGAACATCCTCACAAATACCTATCGGAACAGCGGTTGACTTGTCAGCCATCTGAAGGGAGATATCTGTAGGAATTAGTTTCTCTAAACAAAGCCTCTCGTAAAGAGAGAGAGGCATAACACTAACTCCTGCTCCAAGATCACATAAAGCAGTTTTGACATAATTATTCTTTATGGAGCAAGGAATGGTGGGTATACCTGGATCACCGAGCTTCTCAGGAATCTTGCCACTGAAAGAGTAGTTAGCAAGCATAGTAGATATTGCATCATTAGGAACTTTTCTTTTATTAGTGACAATATCTTTCATATATTTTGAATAAGGAAGTAACTTAATAGCATCAGTCAAAGGGATTTGAAGAAAAAGAGGTTTAATCCACTCACAAAACTTATTATAATGCTCTTCTTCTTTAGATTTGATGGACTTACCTGGAAAGGGCATGGGTTTCTGTACCCATGGTTCTCTTTCCTTCCCATGTTTTCTTGCGATGAAGTCTTCTTTAGTGTACCTCTTACGTTTGTCAGGTGCTTCTTCTTCTCGAACTTCAGGCGGATCATTCTTCTCATTATTATTACCTTCAGGTTCAGCACCGTCTTCAGTCTCAGCATCGGATATAGATACACTGTTGGGATGAATAGCTGGTTCTTCATCTGCAATAGGGTCATTAGAACTGTCATTCTCCTTATGTTTCTTATTCTTCTTTGGAGAGCCAACAATTTCTTCTTCCTACATTTGAGAATCCTGCTCGATTCTCTTCTGATGTCCCTCTGGATAAAGAGGATCTTGAGTGCTAGTTCCTCCTCGGGTCTTAATCGCGAAAGCCTGCAAATTATCTTGTTTGGCATTGTTAGCAAGAAAATCTCTTTGCACATTAGAAATTTGATCAAGCTGAGTTTGAACCATATGAAAATGCTTCACAAGACATTGAACATCATTAACTGTTCTATCTAAAACATCAAGCAGTCTTTTGATAGCAAGGGAATTATCATGCAATTGACTTTGTATCCTCTCATTAAAATGATTTTGTTTCATAATAATATTATCAAACTCATCTAAACATTGATCAGGAGGCTTACCATGAGGGATGTCACTTGCGTTGAAATCTAAAAGAGAGTGTACCTCTACCATAGGAGGGTGAGTGGTAGGCTCACACAGCTTCTCAATAGGGGGTAGATTCTTCACGTCTTCAGCTTTAATACCTCTCTCTTTAATAGACTTCTTTGCTTCTCTCATATCCTCGGGGCTCAGAACAAACATGCCCCTCTTCTTTGTTGGTGGAGGTGGTTCAGGGACGGACCAATCTTCATGGTTTTTGGCAATCCTGCCCATCAAATCTTCTGCATCGTCCGGTGTTCTTTTCCTGAAAACACAACCAGCACAACTGTCCAAATAGGACCTGGATTCATCAGTTAGACCAGCATAGAATATATCGATTAATTCGTTCTTAGGGATCTCATGTCCAGGTCTAGCCCGAATCAGACCGCAGTACCTCCCCCAAGCTTTAGGGAGGGACTCATCCTGCAACTGTTTAAAGTTATAAATTCTTTGTAAAGCAGCATGTTGCATGTGAGCAGGAAAGTACTTATCAACAAAAGAGTGAGCTAAATCTTGAGGACTCTTAATGGAACTGTATGGGAGTGAATCATACCATGCTTTAGCACCTTCCTTCAACGAGAAAGGAAAAAGCTTGGTCACATAGAAGTATCGTATTTTTTCATCTGTGGTAAATAGGCCACCTAGCTCACCGAGTTTAGTTAGGTGTGCAATAGCATCATCATTTTCTCTGCCATAAAAGGGGTCAGCTTCAACCATAGGTATAAGTGAAAGATCAACAGAGAAATCATAATCAGGATCATCAATGCATATAGGAGATGTAGCAAATTCAGGATTAGGAACGGTTTTGTTCTTCAAAGAGTGTTTTTCAAATAGCTTCTTAATGACTTCAGGGTCAGAGCCGGAAAACTCTGTCAGTTCCCTGCATAAATCTTCATCAAGCATATAGTAATCATCATCAAGGAGCCTCTCTTTGAGTTTACTCAAATTAGGATAATCATAAGTTTCACCAATAGGGTAGCGAGTAACAGGAAGTTCAATTCCAGACTTTTTAGCAGCAGCAGCAATTTGTTTCTCAAGAGCATAACCAAGCGAACTAATATCACAAAAGTAGTAGAAGCATCATCAAGAGTATCAGACATAGTAACAGATTCAGTAGGAGCATCATGTGGTGGTGGTGAGGCAAACTTACTCATAACGGAAGGTGAATCAAGTGTAGCACTAGTGCTCAGAGCAGTACCTCTTCTTGTAGTGGATAGTAAGATCGGAACCTTGGGGTCTCCTTTCTTACCCATAGTGGATGAAGTGCAGCAGGTAGGATACCTCAAGTAGACTTGTAAATATTGCTATGCTCCCCGGCAACGGCGCCAGAAAACGGTACTTGATAACCCTCAACCGTAAGGGATCGAGATAGTCTTCGCGGGTAAGAATAACCCAATTTATTGATTCGACACACGGGGAGCCAAAGAGTATTTATAAGCTTTGACAGTTGAGTTGTCAATTAAACCGCACCTGAAATAAACTTACTTGCAACAAAAGATAAGTGGTAACAGTGATATGATAGTGATGATAGTGATAGTAAAAGTAAACAGTAAAAGTAAATAGCAAAAGTAAATGGCAAAAATAGCAACTAGTAACCAGCAGGATTTAAAACACTGTAGGCTAGGGAGATGGATGGTTGGGCGCTGCATGGATGAGATAGATTCTAACTTGGGGCACGGCACAAGGAAAAGTAATGATCATCTAGGCAAATATCAAACATTAGGCATGTATCCCGTAGGTAGTTGTACGTGCTTGCAATAAGAACTTGCACAACATCTTTTGTCCTACCATCCCGCTACAAACGGGGCCAAAAGGAACTTATGGAGATTAAGGTGCTCCTGTCAAAGAGCACCGGAACAAAGCAATGAACTCAATGGATACATGTAATCCTCAAACTACGGACCGCCCCCTTTGGTGTCCCAAGCTGTCACTTTTGGGATCGCCGGTTCCGAACCGTAACAGGTGCAAACAACTCATAGATAGGATCACGAACACAAATATATTCATGCAAACACATATGGTTCAGATCTAAAATCATGGCACTCGGCTCCTAAGTGTCAAGCATTAAGAATAACAAGTTGAAGCAAAGATGATAAACAACATAGTAGATGATAGGCAACATGCCCCCAATGATCTGATAAACTATTACATGATCTAACTCATCCAATCCCTACCACCCCCTTCGCCTACAGTAGGGGAATTACTCACACATGAAAGGGGAAGTCATGGAGGGATGATGGAGTGGTGATGATGATGACGATGGCGACAATCTCCCCTCTCCGGAGGCCAATTCAGCCTCCATATTAGCCCTCCCGAGGAAGAACAGAGGGTGGCGGCGGCTCCGCGACGGAAAACTGCGAAAAGAAGTTCTGATCTGGGGTTTCCGTGTCGCGAGTAAAAATACGAGGCAAAGTAGGGCACCAGGGGGTGTGGGCCCCACCCAGGCGACCCCCCGGCGCAGCCCGGGGGGGGGGCGCCCACAGGGCGCCTGGGCACCCCCTGGCCCCCATCTGGCCCCACTTCTGGCTCCTGGTCCCTTCGGGTGCGTGGATTTTCTGTGATTTTTCGTGGATTTTTCTGAGATACTTAAAAATCCGTTTTCCTGCACACAATAAAACCATACAGGCAGCTCTGCTGAAAACAGCGTTAGACCGGGTTAGTTTAGTTCAAATCATGCAAGAATGAGGTCAAAACAATATCAAAAGTGTTTGGAAAAGTAGATACGTTTGAGACGTATCACAATCCAGTAGGAGATCACGTGCGAGTCCCTCGCACCTGCACAAACAAATAAGAACTTCGCAGCCAACGCGATAAAGGGTTGTCAATCCCTTTACGGTCACTTACGAAAGTGAGATCTGATAGAGATGATAGTTTATATTTTTGGTATTTTTGTTTATAAAAACAGAAAGTAAAAGCGGAAAAAGTAAAGTAGATGTAGATTAATAGGTTGAGAATAGACCCAGGGGCCATAGTGTTCTCTAGTGGCTTCTCTCATGATAGCGATACTCTATGGCGGGTAAACATATTACTGTCGAGCAATTGATAGAAAAGCAAATAATTATGAGACTATCTAGGCATGATCATTGTATATAGGCATCACGTCCGAGATAAGTAGACCGACTCCTGCCTGCATCTACTACCATTACTCCACACATCGACCGCTATCCAGCATGCATCTAGTGTATTGAGTTCTTAAGAATAGAGTAACGCCTTAAGCAAGATGACATGATGTAGAGGGATAAACTCAAGCTATATGATGTAAACCCCATCTTTTTATCCTCGATGACAACAATACAATACGTGCCTTGCTGCCCCTACTATCACTGGGAAAGGACACCACAAGATTGAACCCAAAGCCGAGCACTTCTCCCATTGCAAGAACTATAGATCTAGTAGGCCAAACCAAACCAATAATTCGAAGAGACTTGCAAGGATATTATGAGCACACATAAAGAGTTCAGAAAAGAACCAAATATTTCTCATAGATAATCTTGATCATAAACCCACAATTCATCGGATCTCGACAAACACACCGCAAAAAGAGATTACATCGAATAGATCTCCTCAAAGGCCGAGGAGAACTTTGTATTGAGATCCAAAGAGAGAGAAGAAGCCATCTAGATACTGTTCGGGAACGTAGTATTTTAAATTTTTCCTACGATCACGCAAGATCTATCTACCAGATGCATAGCAACGAGAGGGAAGAGTGTGTCTACGTACCCTCGTAGACCGGAAGCGGAAACGTCAAGTGACGCGGTTGATGTAGTCGAACTTCTTGACGATTCAACCGATCAAGCACCGAACGTACGTCACCTCCGTGTTCAACACACGTTCAGCTTGATGACGTCCCACAAGCTCTTGATCCAGTTGAGCTTCACGGGAGAGTTTCGTCAACATGACCGCGTGGTGACGGATATGATGTATCTACCGGCGCAGGGCTTCTCCTAAGTACTGCGATGGTATGACCGAGGTGTGTTTCTGTGGATGGGGGCCACCGCACATGGCTGGAACAATTCAACTTGTATGTCTTTGGGTGCCCCCCTGCCCCCGTATATAAAGGAGCAAGAGGGGAGGGCCGGCCGGCCTCCTATGGTGCGGCTAGGGCAATCCTACTAGGAATAGGATTGCAATCCTATTCCTAGTAGGAGTCCACCAAGAAGGAAGAGAGGGAAAGGAAAAGAGGGAGAGGTGGCGCCCCCCAATCCTAGTCCAACTAGGATCCCTAGGTGGGGCGCCGGCCAGCCTCTATGGGATGCCTCTCTCCTTTCCTCAAGGCCCACTATGGACCATCCCCCCTCGTAGGGGGTTCTGGTAACCCCCTCCGGCAATCCAGTTAAATCCGAAACTTTACCAGAACACTTCCGGTGTCCGAATATAGTCGTCCAATATATCAATCTTTATGTCTCGGACATTCCGAGACTCCTCGTCATGTCCGTGATCTCATCCGGGACTCCGAACTACCTTCGGTACATCAAAACTCATAAACTCATAATACCGATCGTCATCAAACGTTAAGCGTGCGGACCCTACGGGTTCGAGAACTATGTAGACATGACCGAGATTCATCTCCGGTCAATAACCAATAGCGGAACCTGGATGTTCATATTGGCTCCTACATATTCTACGAAGATCTTTTATCGGTCAAAACCGCATAACAACATACGTTGTTCCTTTTGTCATCGGTATGTTACTTGCCCGAGATTCGATCGTCGGTATCTCCATACCTAGTTCAATCTCGTTACCGGTAAGTCTCTTTACTCGTTCCGTAACACATCATCTCGTGACTAACTCATTTGTCTTTTGCTTGCAAGGCTTATTGTGATGTGTGTTACCGAGAGGGCCCAGAGATACCTCTCCGACACTCGGAGTGACAAATCCAAATCTTGATCTATGCCAACACCACGAATACTTTTGGAGACACCTGTAGAGCATCTTTATGATCACCCAGTTACGTTGTGACATTTGATAGCACACAAGTTGTTCCTACGGTATTCGGGAGTTGCATAATCTCATAGTCATAGGAACATGTATAAGTCATGAAGAAAGCAATAGCAGTAAAACTAAACGATCATAGTGCTATGCTAACGGATGGGTCTTGTCCATCACATCATTCTCCTAATGATGTGATCCCGTTGATCAAATGACAACTCATGTCTATGGCTAGGAAACATAACCATCTTTGATCAATGAGCTAGTCTAGTAGAGGCATACTAGGGACACTCTGTTTTGTCTATGTATTCACACATGTACTAAGTTTCCGGTTAATACAATTCTAGCATGAATAATAAACATTTATCATGATATAAGGAAATATAAATAACAACTTTATTATTGCCTCTAGGGCATATTTCCTTCAGTCTCCCACTTGCACTAGAGTCAATAATCTAGCTCACATCGCCATGTGATTTAATACCGATAGTTCACATCATTATGTGAATAACACCCATAGTTCACATCGCCATGTGACCAACACCCAAAGGGTTTACTAGAGTCAATAATCTAGTTCACATCTCTATGTGATTAATACCCAATAGTAATAAGGTGTGATCATGTTTTGCTTGTGAGAGAAGTTTAGTCAACGGGTCTGTCACATTCAGATCTGTATGTATTTCGCAAATTTCTATGTCTACAATGCTCTGCATAGAGCTACTCTAGCTAATTGCTCCCACTTTCAATACGCATCTAGATTGATACTTAGAGTCATCTGGATTTAGTGTCAAAGCTTGCATCGGCGTAACCCTTTACGACGAACTCTTTATCACCTCCATAATCGAGAAACATTTCCTTAGTCATCCATTTACTAAGGATAATTTTGACCGTTGTACAGTGATCTACTCCTGGATCACTATTGTACCCCCTTGACAAACTCATGGCAAGGTACACAACATGTTTGGTACACAGCATGGCATACTTTATAGAACCTATGGCTGAGGCATAGGGAATGACTTTCATTCTCTCTATATTTTTCTGCCGTGGTCTGGCTTTGAGTCTTACTCAACTTCACACCTTACAAGTCAGGCAAGAACTCCTTCTTTGACCGATCCATTTTGAACTACTTCAAAATCTTATCAAGGTATGTACTTATCAAAAGTCTTATCAAGTGTCTTGATCTATCTCTATAGATCTTGATGCCCAATATGTAAGCAGCTTCACCAAGGTCTTTCTTTGAAAAACTCCTTTCAAACACTCCTTTATGCTTTCCAGAAAATTCTACATCATTTCCGATCGACAATATGTCATTCACATATACTTATCAGAAAGGTTGTAGTGCTCCCACTCACTTCTTGTAAATACAGGCTTCATCGGAAGTCTGTATAAATCTATATGCTTTGATCAACTTATCAAAGCGTATATTCCAACTCCGAGATGCTTGCACCAGTCCATAGATGGATCGCTGGAGCTTGCACATTTTGTTAGCACCTTTAGGATTGACAAAACCTTCGGGTTGCATCATATACAATTTTTCTTTAATAAATCCATTAAAGAATGCAGTTTTGTTATCCATTTGCCAGATTCCATAAAATGCGGCAATTGCTAACATGATTCGGACAGACTTAAGCATCGCTACGGGTGAGAAAGTCTCATCGTAGTCAACTCCTTGAACTTGTCGAAAACCTTTCGCAACAAGTCGAGCTTTGTAAACAGTAACATTACCGTCAGCGTCGGTCTTCCTCTTGAAGATCCATTTATTTTCGATGGTTGCCGATCATCGGGCAAGTCAACCAAAGTCCACACTTTGTTCTCATACATGGATCCCATCTCAGATTTCATGGCCTCAAGCCATTTTGTGGAATCTGGGCTCATCATCGCTTCCTCATAGTTTGCAGGTTCATCATGGTCTAGTAACATGACTTCCAGAACTGGGTTGCCGTACCACTCTGGTGCGGAACGTACTCTGGTTGATCTACGACGTTCAGCAGAAACTTGATCTGAAGTTTCATGATCATCATCATTAGCTTCCTCACTAATTGGTGTAGGAATCACTGGAACTAGTTTCTGTGATGTTCCACTTTCCAATTCGGGAGAAGGTACAATTACCTCATCAAGTTCTACTTTCCTCCCACTCACTTCTTTCGAGAGAAACTCCTTCTCTAGAAAGGATCCACTCTTAGCAACAAAGACCTTGCCTTCGGATCTGTGATAGAAGGTGTACCCAACAGTTTCTTTTGGGTATCCTATGAAGATTTACTTCTCCGATTTGGGTTCGAGCTTATCATGTTGAAACTTTTTCACATAAGCATCGCAGTCCCAAACTTAAAAAAATGACAACTTAGGTTTCTTGTCAAACCACAGTTCATACGGTGTCATCTCCACGGATTTATATGGTGCCCTATTTAACGTGAATGTAGATGTCTCTAATGCATAACCCCAAAAGCAATAGTGGTAGATCGATAAGAGACATCATCGATCGCACCATATCTAATAAAGTACGGTTATGACGTTTGGACACACCATTACACTGTGGTGTTCCAGGTGGCATGAGTAGTGAAACTATTTCCCATTGTTTTTACTGAAGGCCAAACTCGCTAACTCAAATATTTTACCTCTACGATCATATCATAGAAACTCTTATTTTCTTGTTATGATGATTCTCCACTTCACTCTAAAATTCTTTCAACTTTTCAAATGTTTCAGACTTGTGCTTCATTAAGTAGATATACCCATATCTGCTCAAATCATCAGTGAAGGTCAGAAAATAACGATTCCCGCCGTGAGCTTCAACACTCATTGGTCTGCATACATCAGTATGTATGATTTCCAACAACTCTGTTGCTCGCTCCACAGTTCCGGAGAACGGAGTTTTAGTCATCTTGCCCATGAGGCATGGTTCGCAAGCACCAAGTGATTCATAATCAAGTGATTCCAAAAAGTCCATCACTATGGAGTTTCTTCATGCGCTTTACACCAATATGACCTAAACGGCAGTGCCACAAATAAGTTGCACTATCATTATTAACCTTGCATCTTTTGGCTTCAATATTATGAATATTTGTATCACACGATCGAGATCCAACAAACTATTTTCATTGGGTGTATGACCATAGAAGGTTTTATTCATGTAAACAGAACAACAATTATTCTCTAACTTATATGAATAACCGTATTGCAATAAACATGATCAAATCATATTCATGCTCAACACAAACACCAAATAACACTTATTTAGGTTCAACACTAATCCCGAAAGTATAGGGAGTGTGCGATGATGATCATATCAATCTTGGAACTGCTTCCAATACACATCGTCACTTCATCCTTTAACTAGTTTCTGTTCATTATGCAACTCCCATTTCGAGTTACTACTCTTTAGCAACTGAACCAGTATCAAATACCGAGGGGTTGCTATGAACACTAGTAAAATACACATCAATAATCTGTATATCAAATATACCTTTGTTCACTTTGCCATCCTTCTTATCCGCCAAGTATCTAGGGCAGTTCCACTTCCGGTGACCATTTCCTTTGCAGTAGAAGCACTTAGTTTCAGGCTTGAGTTTAGCTTTGGGTTTCTTCATGGTAGTGACAACTTGCTTGTCATTCTTCTTGAAGTTCCCCTTCTATCCCTTTGCCCTTTACTTGAAACAAGTGGTCTTATTAACCATCAACACTTGATGCTCTTTCTTGATTTCTACCTTCG
This sequence comes from Secale cereale, assembly GCA_902687465.1. Lineage (NCBI taxonomy): Eukaryota > Viridiplantae > Streptophyta > Magnoliopsida > Poales > Poaceae > Secale > Secale cereale. The sequence continues at coordinate 725,132,857 of LR738712.1, read as the reverse complement.
CCGATTTCAGCATCGCGAAGAGCTCGGGAATTACCTTCGTCATCCCTTGCATATTATAGTTCATCACGAAGTTCTACTAACTTGGTGATAGTGACTAGAGAACTTTGTCAATTACTATCTTATCTGGAAGATTAACTCCCACTTGATTCAAGTAATTGCAGTACCCAGACAATCTGAGCATATGCTCACTGGTTGAGCTATTCTCATCTATCTTGTAGGCAAAGTACTGTCAGAAGTCTTATACCTCTCGACACGGGCATGAGTATGAAATACTAATTTCAACTTTTGGAACATCTTATATGCTCCGTGGCGTTCAAAACGTTTTTGAAGTCCTGGTTCTAAGCCGTAAAGCATGGTGCACTTAAACTATCAAGTAGTCATCATACCGAGCTTTTGTCAAAACGTTCATAACGTCTACATCTGCTCCTGCAATAGGTCTGTCACCTAGCAGTGCATCAATGACATAATTCTTCTGTGCAGCAATGAGGATAATTCTCAGATCACGGAACAATTCCGCATCATTGCTACTAACATCTTTCAACTTAGTTTTCTCTAGGAACATATAAAAAAAACGGGGAGCAACATCGCGAGCTACAACATAAATATGCTAATACTACCAGGACTAAGTTCATGATAAATTAAAGTTCAATTTAATCATATTACTTAAGAACTCCCACTTAGATAGACATCCCTCTAGTCATCTAAATGATCACGTGATCCAAATCAACTAAACCATGTCCGATCATCACGTGAGATGGAGTAGTTTCAATGGTGAACATCTTATGTTGATCATATCTACTATATGATTCACGCTCGACCTTTCGGTCTCCAGTGTTCCGAGGCCATATCTGCATATGCTAGGCTCGTCAAGTTTAACCCGAGTATTCTGCGTGTGAAAAATTGGCTTACACCCGTTGTATTTGAACGTAGAGCTTATCACACCCGATCATCACGTGGTGTCTCGGCACGACGAACTTTCGCAACGGTGCATACTCAGGGAGAACACTTATACCTTGAAATTTAGTAAGGGATCATCTTATTATGCTACCGTCGTTCTAAGCAAAATAAGAAGCATAATAAGATAAACATCACATGCAATCAAAATATGTGACATGATATGGCCATCATCATCTTGTGCTTTTGATCTCCATCTCCAAAGCACCGTCATGATCACCTTCGTCACCGGTGCGACACCTTGATCTCCATCGTAGCATCGTTGTCGTCTCGCCAACTATTGCTTCTACGACTATCGCTACCGCTTAGTGATAAAGTAAAGCAATTACATGGCGATTGCATTTCATATAATAAAGCGACAACCATATGGCTCCTGCCAGTTGCCGATAACATTACAAAACATGATCATCTCATACAAAACCGTATAACTCATCATGTCTTGACCATATCACATCACAACATGCCCTGCAAAAACAAGTTAGACGTCCTCTACTTTGTTGTTGCAAGTTTTACGTGGCTGCTACGGGCTTAGCAAGAACCGTTCTTACCTACGCATACAAAACCACAACGATGTTTCGTCAAGTATGTGCTGTTTTAACCTTCACAAGGACCGGGCGTAGCCACACTTGATTCAGCTAAAGTGAGAGAGACAGACACCCGCCAGTCACCTTTAAGCAACGAGTGCTCGTAACGGTGAAACCAGTCTCGCGTAAGCGTACGCGTAATGTCGGTCTGGGCCGCTTCATCTCACGATACCGCCGAAGCAAAGTATGACATGCTGGTAAGCAGTATGACTAGTATCGCCCACAACTCATTGTGTTATACTCGTGCATATCATCTACGCATAGATCTGGCTCATGATGCCACTGTTGGGGAACGTAGTATTTTAAATTTTTCGTACGATCACGCAAGATCTATCTACCAGATGCATAGCAACGAGAGGGAAGAGTGTGTCTACGTACCCTCGTAGACCGGAAGCGGAAACGTCAAGTGACGCGGATGATGTAGTCGAACTTCTTCACGATTCAACCGATCAAGCACCGAACATACGGCACCTCCGTGTTCAGCACACGTTCAGCTTGATGACGTCCCACGAGCTCTTGATCCAGTTGAGCTTCACGGGAGAGTTTCGTCAGCACGACGGCGTGGTGACGGATATGATGTATTTACCGGCGCAGGGCTTCTCCTAAGTACTGCGATGGTATGACCGAGGTGTGTTTCTGTGGATGGGGGGCACCGCACACAGCTGGAACAATTCAACTTGTGTGTCTTTGGGTGCCCCCCTGCCCCTGTATATAAAGGAGCAAGAGGGGAGGGCCGGCCGGCCTCCTATGGTGCGGCTAGGGCAATCCTACTAGGAATAGGATTGCAATCCTATTCCTAGTAGGAGTCCACCAAGAAGGAAGAGAGGGAAAGGAAAAGAGGGAGAGGTGGCGCCCCCCCAATCCTAGTCCAACTAGGATCCCTAGGTGGGGCGCCGGCCAGCCTCTATGGGCTGCCTCTCTCCTTTCCTCAAGGCCCACTATGGACCATCCCCCCTCGTAGGGGGTTCCGGTAACCCCCTCCGGCAATCCAGTTAAATCTGAAACTTAACCGGAACACTTTCGGTGTCCGAATATAGTCGTCCAATATATCAATCTTTATGTCTCGGACATTCCGAGACTCCTCGTCATGTCCGTGATCTCATCCGGGACTCCGAACTACCTTCGGTACATCAAAACTCATAAACTCATAATACCGATCGTCGTCAAACGTTAAGCGTGCGGACCCTACGGGTTCGAGAACTATGTAGACATGACCGAGACTCATCTCCGGTAAATAACCAATAGCGGAACCTGTATGTTCATATTGGCTCCTACATATTCTACGAAGATCTTTTATCGGTCAAAACCGCATAACAACATACGTTGTTCCTTTTGTCATCGGTATGTTACTTGCCCGAGATTCGATCGTCGGTATCTCCATACCTAGTTCAATCTCATTACCGGTAAGTCTCTTTACTCGTTCCATAACACATCATCTCGTGACTAACTCATTAGTCTTTTGCTTGCAAGGCTTATTGTGATGTGTGTTACCGAGAGGGCCCAGAGATACCTCTCCGACACTCGGAGTGACAAATCCTAATCTTGATCTATGCCAACACCACGAATACTTTTGGAGACACATGTAGAGCATCTTTATGATCACCCAGTTACGTTGTGACGTTTGATAGCACACAAGGTGTTCCTACGGTATTCGGGAGTTGCATAATCTCATAGTCATAGGAACATGTATAAGTCATGAAGAAAGCAATAGCAGTAAAACTAAACGATCATAGTGCTATGCTAACGGATGGGTCTTGTCCATCACATCATTCTCCTAATGATGTGATCCCGTTGATCAAATGACAACTCATGTCTATGGCTAGGAAACATAACCATCTTTGATCAATGAGCTACTCTAGTAGAGGCATACTAGGGACACTCTGTTTTGTCTATGTATTCACACATGTACTAAGTTTCCGGTTAATACAATTCTAGCATGAATAATAAACATTTATCATGATATAAGGAAATATAAATAACAACTTTATTATTGCCTCTAGGGCATATTTCCTTCAGATACTAGCTATGGACCCGAAGGTCTGTGGTAAACTACTCACAACTCATGGTGAGGCGATGATGATGATGTAGAAGCACTCCGTGGTAGATCCCCCTCCGGGGGAGCTCCGGAACAAACCCCAAGATGGGATCTCACGGGAACAGACGGTTACGGCGGTGGGATTAGGGTTTTCTCTGTTCGTGTGATGGTTTCAGGGTACGTAGGCTTATATAGGAGGAAGGAGGGCACCGGGGGCCTCACGAGGGACCCACGAGGTAGGGGGGCGCGCCCTGGGCAGGGGGCGCGCCCCCACCCTCGTGGGCACCTCGTGGCCCCTACTCCGTGGTTCTCAAGTCCCTCGTGCGTGATTTTCTCCAATAATATCTCTCCCGAAGGTTTCATTCCATTTGGACTCCGTTTGATATTCCTTTTTCTGCAAAACCCTGAAACAGGCAAAAAATAGCAATTTGGACCGGGCCTTTGGGTTAGTTGGTTAGTCCCAAAAATAATATAAAAGTGTATGACAAAGCCATTAAACATCCAACACATCATAAATAATATCATGGAACAATAAAAAATTATAGACACGTTGGAGACGTATCAAGCATCCCGAAGCTTAATTCCTGCTCGTCCTCGAGTAGGTAAATGATAAAAACAGAATTTTTGATGTGGAATGCTAACCAACATAGTTTTTCAATGTAATTCTCTTAATTGTGGCATGAATGTTCAGATCTGAAAGATTCAAGATAAAAGTCTATATTGACATAAGAAATAATAATATTTCAAGCATACTAACAAAGCAATCATGTCTTCTCAAAATACTATGGCCAAAGAAAGTTATCCCTACAAAATCATATAGTCTGGCTATGCTCCCTCTTCATCACACAAAATATTCATATCATGCACAACCCCGATTTCAGCCAAACACTTGTTTTCATACTCTATTCTTTCAAACCTTTCAACTTTCACGCAATACATGAGCGTGAGCCATGGACATAGCACTATGGGTGGAATAGAGAGGTGGTTGTGGAGAAGACAAAAAGGAGGGAGAGAGTTGACGAGGTTACAGACCTAGGGTAGGGTCATAGGCCTGACCTAAAGGTCCCTCCCAAGGTCACTATCCTAAGTGATCTAAAGACAAGACCTACGGCGGTGGAGACAGTCGACTGAGATGGTCCAAGGCGACACTTCACTCGACTGACCCACGTACCCAGGACGACTCAACACCACTCGACTGGATCAGACACTCGACCCCTGAAGACTAAACGCCTCTTGGACGGCAACGGTCATATATTTACTCACTGTAATAAACCCCATAACTACCCTTTATTGCAGGCGTTATCAGTAACGCCCGCCTTAATGTACCTTTAAGCCCTTGGTAACGTGGAGCATGGCTGGGGTCTTGGCATACTATATAAGCCACCCCCCTCCTCCAGAACAAGGGTTCGCACCTCTGTAACACATACATACATACATCACTCGACCAAGCCTCCGGGCAACGAGAAGTAGGGCTTTTACTTCCTCCGAGAAGGGCCTGAACTCGTAAAACACTCTGTGTACAACTGCGCCATAGCTGGGACCTTGCCTCTCCATTCCTACCCCCTACCTTCACTGTCAGATCTAGTACCACGACAGTTGGTGCCCACCGTGGGGCAGGCGTCTTAGCGACATATTGGTGAAGTTGCAATCCATTACCCGACCGCTTTAATCATGGTGTCCGGCGTCGTTTTGGCGTCGGGCCGTGAGATCAGGCTCGACGCGCTGATCTTCGTCGCCGACAACTCCGCGTGGCTTCAGGAAGCCCCGCTCGATGTTGAGGCCCTGCCTGCTCGCGGAGCCACTCACTTCTGTGCCGGAGCCGGCGGCGTCCTCCTGCTGCAGCCGTCAACCCGATACTAATCGTGCATCATCCCCTCTGGGCACCGCCGTAAGCGATCCGGTCGCTCGCGGCTCCAGCGGTGGGTAAAACACGCGGTGGCTCGTCAGACGGCCACACCGCAAGTCGCGGCCATCGAGCCCGACGGTTATCTTTACGGGCCGGCCGATCAGTCGACCGGACTCGAAGATTCCGTTTCCGAGTGCGGGAGCAGCGACCCCACGGCGGAAATCCTCATGGTCGATCCGCGCCGTAGCCCGCCAGGTTTTCCTCGCGGGGAGAACTGCGGCAGCGGCGGCGATCGAGCGCACGACAACGACGGCTACATTCCTCAGCCCCTCACCTCCGAGCAGAGATCTGAGCTCTGTCGCCGCAACGGAGATGCGCTCTTCACCCCCATCGTGGGGGATTCCCCAGAAGCTTTGGCCAGCCACGCGCGTGGCCACCTTGGCCGAGCGCGCGCGCCTGGAAAACATCCAGCGTTCACTTGACGAACAAGCCCGCCGACTGGCCCCCGAGTCCAGTCGACGGCCGCGGCAATCACGTCAGCGTGAGACTCAGGTGTTCCGCACACCAGTCCAGAACCTCGAAGCCGCGGCTCGTATCGCGGAGTCGATTCAGCCCTCCCAGTCGGAGGCTGGAAGAGGCCTTCAGCAGATCCGAGCTTTGCTCCGAACGGCTGAAGAGCAAAACGCGGCTATCTCTCAGTCGCGCAACAGGATTCACAGCAGATCGGTGGCTGCAGACACCGTATGGTCGGCCCACAGTCCGAGATCGCCCCTAAGGCATGAGGAACGTGATCCGCGGCATGACCGGCACCTGGGTCGGAACAATGACCCACTCGACCGTCGACACGGACGCAACGACCGCCGTCGAGTGCCTACCCCTCCTCCGGGGAGTGGGTCGCACTCGCCTCCGCGGCACGTGGGCAGGCGCCTGCGGGACGACGAGCGTAGGATTCCCCCGGATCCCCGGCGGCCCGGCTTCGACGCAAGGTCCATCCTTGTGCAGGGACGGGTCGACCGTAACCGGGCGTCCAGGGACGAGCGAGGTGGAGACCAGCCCTCCGGCAGCCGGGCGCCGGCCTCCAGGCCCGAGTGCTTCTGCAACGCAATCAAGGCCGCAGAGATCCCCCCCGAACTTCAGGCTGGCGGCCGGAGTGAGCAAGTTCACCGGTGAGTCGAAGCCGGACACGTGGCTAGAAGACTACCGAGTGGCCGTGCAGATCGGAGGAGGCAACGACGACGAAGCCATGAAACACCTCCCCTTGATGCTGGGAGGCTCCGCTCGGGCGTGTCTCAACCAGCTAGCCCCCAGGAGCATATACAGTTGGGAAGAGCTCGCTCGGGTGTTCGTTCGGACCTTCGAAGGCACCTGCAAACGACCCGCCGGGCTCGCCGAGCTTCAGCATTGCACCCAGAAGCCGAGTGAAACTTTGAGGGACTACATTCAGCGGTGGACCACTTTGCATGACACAGTGGAAAACGTCTCCGAGCACCAGGCGGTGTGCGCCTTCAAGGAAGGCGTGCGCAATCGAGAGTTGAATCTGAAGTTTGGGCGAACAGGCGACATGTCCCTATCGCGAATGATGGAAATTGCCAGTCGGTACGCCAATGGTGAGGAGGCCGATCGGCTCCGCAGCGGCAAGAAACCAGTCGGACAAGACGACCAGAATCACAATCGGAAGAACAAGCATAAGGCCGACCCAACTGCTCAAGGAGAGGCCGCGGTAGTCAACCAAGGGAAGGGCAAAGGAAAGCCAAAAGGCTCCTGGGCCCCCAAGAAAGGAAAGGGTCAGGCTGGAGATGATATGCTCGACCAGCTATGTCCCATACACACTAAGAAGGATGATGAGGGAAACTTGGTATACCCCAAGCACACCACTCGACAATGTCGACTCCTGATCCAGAGTTTCCAGAAGGACCAGTCTATTGAGAATGAGAAGGAATCGGAAGAGTCTGAAGACAAGGAAGGGGACGGAGGATACCCCCGCATCAACTCCACCTTGGTGATTTTCGCGGACGTCGAGAGCAAGAGTCGACAGAAGATCATCAACAGAGAAGTGAACATGGTTGCTCCCGCGACTCCCATGTTCCTCAAATGGTCGAAGACCCCCATCACATTTGACCAGTCCGATCATCCAGCGCACATCGCCACCCCTGAGCGGCAGGCGTTGGTGGTCGACCCAGTGGTCGAAGGCACTCGACTGACCAGGGTTCTTATGGATGGAGGCAGTGGCTTGAATATCTTGTATGCATCAACCCTCCGGGATATGGGCATTCCGATGTCCAAGCTAAGGGAAAGTAACATGAGGTTCCATGGGGTAATCCCCGGGAAGAAGGCCGACTCACTTGGTCAGATCTCACTCGACGTCGTCTTTGGTGAATCCAAGAACTTCCGAAAGGAGAAGCTGACGTTCAAAGTGGTGGACTTTAACAACGCCTACCACGCCATCCTGGGTAGGCCAGCCTACGCCACGTTCATGGCTCGACCGTGTTACGTCTACCTCAAGCTGAAGATGCCAGGGCCCAACGGTGTCATAACCATCACTGGGAACCGGCAGAAAGTGGAAGAATGCTTCCAGAAAGGCTCGAAGAACGCTGACGAGCAGATGGCAGCAGTAGAGATGGAGAAGTACCAGAAGCAAGTGGATCCAGGTGACCTGCTGAGGGTAAAGAAGCCGGCTTCTGAGTCAGCCTTTCAGTCGGCTGGGGATACAAAGCCCGTGCACATTCATCCCACCGACCCCAACACAGCGCCGACCCACATCTCCACCACCCTCGACAGCAAATAGGAAGAAGCGCTCATCCAGTTCCTCCGTGAGAACTGGGACATCTTTGCATGGAAACCATCAGACATGCCAGGTGTGCCCAGGAGGTTGGCTGAGCACCATTTGCGAGTCGACCCGAAGGTGAAACCCGTGAAGGAACATCTCCGTCGATTCGCTGCGGAGAAGTGGAAGGCGATTGGCGAAGAGGTGGCTCGACTCCTAGCAGCAGAGTTCATCCGCGAGATATACCACTCCGAGTGGCTCGCCAACGTCGTCATGGTCCCCAAGAAGGATAAATCTCTCCGCATGTGCATCGATTTCAAGCACATCAATCGGGCCTGCCCGAAAGATCATTTTCCTCTCCCCCGCATCGATCAGATAGTCGACTCGACTGCGGGATGCGAGCGTTTGTCCTTTCTGGACGCATATTCCGGATACCATCAGATCCGTCTGTATGGACCCGATGAAAGAAAAACAGCCTTCATCACCCCGTTCGGGTGTTTTTGCTATGTCACCATGCCTTTCGGCCTCAAAAATGCCGGCGCCACCTTCATGCGCATGATCCAGAAATGCTTGATAAAGCAAATCAGTTGGAACGTTGAGGCGTACATGGATGACATCGTGGTCAAGTCACGGAAAGATTCCGACCTACTGACTGACCTCGCTGAGACATTAGCGAACCTCAGAAGTTACGATATCAAGCTCAACCCGTCAAAATGTACATTCGGAGTCCCTGGTGGCAAGCTGCTCGGTTTTCTCGTTTCCGAACGAGGAATCGATGCCAACCCAGAGAAAGTCGGCGCCATCCTTCGAATGAAACGCCCCGAGCGTATACACGACGTCCAGAAGCTTACTGGTTGCTTGGCCGCATTGAGTCGATTCATTTCTCGGCTTGGGGAGAAGGCACTGCCTCTCTACCGACTCATGAAGAAATCTGACAAGTTCGAGTGGAATCCCGAAGCCGAATCAGCGTTTGAGGAACTCAAAGCCCTGCTGTCCACCCAGCCGGTGCTCGCTGCCCCAGTCAGCGGAGAGCCTCTTTGGTTGTACATTGCTGCCACTGGACAAGTCGTCAGTACCGTACTCACGGTCGAGTGGGAAGAAGAGGGCAAGGCGTACAAGGTCCAACGCCCGGTCTATTACATATCCGAAGTTTTGACTCCCTCCAAGCAAAGGTATCCACATTACCAAAAGCTTGTGTACGGGATCTACTCGACTACAAAAAAGGTTGCCCATTATTTCTCGGATCACTCAATCTCAGTCGTCAGCGACGCCCCATTATCAGAGATACTAAACAACCGAGATGCAACTGGTCGAGTGGCAAAATGGGCGATTGAACTTCTTCCGTTAGATATCAAGTTTGAAGCGAAGAAAGCCATCAAGTCTTAGGCCATTGCGGCTTTCGTGGTTGAATGGATAGAACAAGAGCTTCCGACTCAAGTCCAATCGGACCATTGGACTATGTTCTTCGATGGGTCCAAAATGCTGAATGGATCCGTTGCAGGTGTGGTGCCGATCTCTCCAAGGGGCGACAAGCTCAGCTACGTCCTTCAGATCCACTTTGATTCATCAAACAACGAGGCAGAATATGAAGCACTTTTGTATGGGTTGCGTATGGCCATCTCACTCGGCGTCCGTCGCCTGATGGTCTACGGCGATTCAGACCTTGTGGTGAACCAAGTAATGAAAGAATGGGACGTCAGGAGCCCGGCAATGACCAGTTATTGCAGTGCAGTGCGAAAGCTTGAAAAGAAGTTCGAAGGATTACAGCTCCATCATGTGCCCAGAGCAAAGAATCAGCTAGCCGACGATCTCGCAAAAATTGGATCGACTCGGAGGTCCATACCCAAGAATGTGTTCCTAGAGCACCTGCACACTCCCTCTGTCAAGGAAGACCCCTTCACGGAAGAGCCCCCACAGCCAGTCAGTGCAACTGATCCGACCGAGGTCGAAGTGCCTGCCGTGGTCGACTTGATCATGGAGGTCCTAGTAATCACACCTGATTGGACTGTGCCATACATATCATATCTGCTCAGGCAAGAACTCCCAGAAGACGAAGAAGAAGCGCGCCAGATCATCCGCCGATCCAAAGCATTCATAGTCATTCAAGGTCAGCTCTACAGGGAAAGCATCACTGGAGTCGCCCAGCGCTGTATCGATCCAGAGGAAGGTCGACTGATCTTGGACGAGATTCACTCGGGAACTTGCGGCCACCATGCTTCCTCTCGGACTATCGTGGCCAAAGCATACCGAGCCGGATTTTACTGGCCCCGCGCCAATGAGATGGCCAAGGATATTGTGGACAAGTGCGTAGGGTGTCAGTTCTACTCCAACATGTCGCACAAGCCAGCATCCGCCCTCAAAACCATCCCGCTAGTCTGGCCCTTTGCTGTTTGGGGCTTAGATATGGTCGGTCCCTTCAGGACAGGCAGGAGCGGATTCCCTCACCTTCTGGTGGCAGACGACAAGTTCACCAAGTGGATTGAGGCCAAACCCATCAAGAACCTCGAGTCGAGCACCGCCATCAGCTTCATTAAGGAACTAATATTCAGATATGGGGTCCCTCACAGCATCATCACAGACAACTGCTCCAACTTTGACTCAGACGAATTCAGGGCTTCCTGTGCTTCCCAAGGGACACGGGTCGACTACGCCTCCGTGGCACACCCTCAGTCGAATGGACAAGCGGAAAGAGCAAATAGGTTGATTCTCCAAGGCCTAAAGCCACGGCTCATGCGTGACCTCAAGCATGCCGCTGGGGCTTGGGTGACCGAGCTGCCCTCCGTCTTGTGGGGTCTGAGGACAACCCCGAATCGGTCGACTGGCCGTACCCCTTTCTTCCTGGTCTATGGGGCCGAAGATGTATTGCCAAGCGACATATTACACAATGCCCCCAGAGTAGAACTCTTCTCCAAAGCCGAGGCAGAGCAAGCTCGTCAGGATGCAGTCGACCTCTTAGAAGAGGAAAGAGAGATGGCTCTGATCCGGTCGACCATCTATCAACAAGACATGCGTCGATTCCACGCTCGCAACGTGAGGAGTCGAGCGTTCCAGGAAGGAGACCTGGTCCTCCGAGTGCATTAGAAACGTCCGCACAAACTCGCCCCAGCATGGGAAGGCCCGCTCGTCATCACGAAGGTGCTGCGCAACGGAGCTTACCACCTCTACAATGTAGAACAGAAGAAAGACGAACCTCATTCGTGGAATGCGGACCTACTCCGCCGTTTTTTCACTTGAAGCACTCGACGGTCGAGTTGTAATAAAGATTCCCCAATTTGTTTCAAAAGCAAGATAGCAATGATTCCCCAACAATTGGTGTCCTCTAAATCCCCCAGTGGGTGCTTAGCTGCGATCCTCCGAGCTATGTCACAAATACAAGGCAGTTCGGTCCTCCGAACTCCGCCACAAGTACAACGTAGCTTGGAATCGTCTAAGTTTTAAACATTCTACTCCGAGTGAAGAGTGACCCTCTCACTCGGGGGCTTAGCTGTGACCCCGTGACTCGCCTAAGTTACAACTATCTACTCCGAGTGAAGAGCAACCCTCTCACTTGGGGGCTTAGCTGCGATCCTCCGAGCTACGTCACAAATACAAGGCAGTTCGGTCCTCCGAACTCCGCCACAAGTACAACGTAGCTTGGAATCGCCTAAGTTATAAACATTCTACTCCGAGTGAAGAGCGACCCTCTCACTCGGGGGCTTAGCTGCGCCCCCGTGACTCGCCTAAGTTACAACTATCTACTCCGA
>LR738712.1:725107696-725120699 GCA_902687465.1 Secale cereale | reverse complement strand
TCGCCTAAGTTATAAACATTCTACTCCGAGTGAAGAGCGACCCTCTCACTCGGGGGCTTAGCTGCGACCCCGTGACTCGCCTAAGTTACAACTATCTACTCCGAGTGAAGAGCAACCCTCTCACTCGGGGGCTTAGCTGCGATCCTCCGAGCTACGTCACAAATACAAGGCAGTTCGGTCCTCCGAACTCCACCACTAGTACAACGTAGCTTGGAATCGCCTAAGTTATAAGCATTCTACTCCGAGTGAAGAGCGACCCTCTCACTCGGGGGCTTAGCTGCGACCCCGTGACTCCCCTAAGTTACAACTATCTTCTCCGAGTGAAGAGCAACCCTCTGACTCGGAAGCTTAGCTGCGATCCTCCGAGCTACGTCACAAAGACAAGGCAGTTCGGTCCTCCGAACTCCGCCACAAGTACAACGTAGCTTGGAATCACTACAAGAAATATGTCAACTTGCGACCCTCCCTATTGGTCACTGAATGGTCATTGTTTTTCATTTACGACCTTTTTGTGACCAAAAACAGATGGTCAAAAGCTGGCCGTCATAAACTGAAATTAACGACCTTCTTTGTGATATGAAAAAAGTCGTTGGTTCTACGACCAAATTTTTGGTCACTGGCTGCCTCCCCAAGCCACGTAGGATCCAACATGGCAAGCTGACGTGGATAAGAATCGGCCCGGTCCAATTCGGTGTTTTACATGGGCCGAGCCCATTAGTTCAGCCTTTTTAATATTTATTTTTCCTATTAATTTTCGCTAGCTACATGGGCTTGGGCCATTGACTCGGCCTTTTTTGCTTTCTGAGATGCCGCACATTCTATATAATTTCGATTTTTTTTGTTTTCTTTGTTTTTTTTGTTACATTCAATTTTCAGATTATTGTAGTCAACTGGTGCACATTGTCAGATTCTTCTAGGCACTAGATCCCAAACATCAGGTTTTAATTTTTCACAACTTGTAACTCAACGATATACCAATCGGAGAACACATTTAAAATATATTCAAATAACAGCCAAATCACTGATATACCAATCAAGTTTATTACATTCCACCAATTACAATATAACCATACAATATTACACCAATCACAATATAGCACTCAACAGATAAAACGCTCAACAAGTACAGGCACATCTCCAACACCTTAGCGCCTTCAACCTGCAAAACATCACATCCAGCCACATATTAACGATCAAATCAATTCACCCCTAGACGACAATAAAAAACTGTGCTCATGTATTTATGAAAATAAAATAAACAACCTTTGAGGCCATAGCATGTGCTACAAAAATCTTAACAAATGCATAGATATCCACACGGAGCACATCCTACATGCACCAAGCATCAGGCATATGTTCAAGAAGATAAGTAATTTGAGATCGAAACAAGTACAGCTAACAATCTAACATGTGTAGTAGCACCAGCAAAAGAGCAAGAAATGGAAGAATTTACAAGAACAGCACCCTGGGAGTCCAATTACATGTACATGAGGTACTGCTGCTAGTGTATATAGAACCAATCAAGTTGCGGTGCAGGAGCAGAACATGAGTCCAACAGAGCATGCTATAGGAGCAGAAAAGAGGGAGCTAGGGGTAGGAGATGGAGCCAGCTCACCGAAGAACATGGGAGTCCAGCTTGGGTCCTTGTTAATCTACTGCTGCTCCGATAGCTCTCGTGTGCGGGGGTATAAGATCAGATCCAACTGACTGGAAGCGGCCGTTTGTCGAGTGATCTCTCATTTCCTGGTCTGCAACAAGAGGTAAATGCTAGAGATTAGCAACTGCTGCCAAACCCAATGTGACAAAGAGGTAAGCACTATAAACTGGATTTATAAAAATTAACAGTATAAGCAAAAGGCAGAGCATGTGCAAGTTTATCAGTACAAACTGGATTTATAAACAAAATCTAATGGTATAAACAAAAGGCAGAGACTGTACTGTGCAAGTTTAGCACTATAAACTGAATTTATAAACAGAATTTAACAGTACAGACAAAATGCAGATACTATGTACTGACTACGGTGCTAGTTTAAGATGAAATTTTTTCAGTGCTACTGATGAATCTTGTTTGATCAGCAAAGCGCTTTTGTCCCATATACTAATGTGTAAGACAACTTTAAACAGGGAAAAAATAATCCTGCCCACCTTTCTGTTCACAAGTAAAACAAAAAATGAACATAATTGATGCTAAATATTGCATAATATGTACTACTCTACACTGTACACGCACGCACTGTAAAAGATAAAAGTAGAAGAAGGCAGAGTTTCATGGCAAACTGCCCACATTTATTTACAGTATGAAAAATTGGCATCCAGCAATGAGCTAGACATACACACCAACAACTTAGCCCTGTCCTACCATAGGTTGCTAGCTACACAGGCACACTAAACAGTCACCCCTGGCCTAATTAGCACTGCACCTGCAACAGTTGTTAAGCAATGGTGGCAGATCTGCTGCTTCAAAAGGAAGGAAGCGACAATGGCCATGGCCATGGCAGGGGACCCCCAAAGCAATAGCCGCTGCCCACTATATCGCTGGACCTTCGTCCGCAAGCGGCCAAGCGCCTTTGGCACCGGCCCCGTGCCGTCCCGTCCCGTCGCGTCCGTCACCAGTAGCCGTGCCACGGTAAGTAGCAATTACTGCCGCACAGTACGACTAATTAATCCCACCACAGGGTAGTAACTGAAGAAGATCGAGATGGACGGATGGGGTGCACCTGGGAGGCGAGGATCTCGGCGCCGCGGTGGAGGAAGAGGGTGAAGTGGCTGGTGAGGTTGAAGGGTCCCGTCAGCCACCGCCCCGCCGGCACCACCAGCGCCGCGCCGCCGTCGCGCGCGCGCCTGCCCAGGTCGGACACGGCCCAGGCGAACGCCGCCGTGTTGAGCGTCCTCCCGTCCCCCACCGCCCCCTACTCCGTGACCCTCCGCACGTGCTTCCGGCACCCCGCCGGCGTCGCGCCAATGCCCGCCGCGCACAGCCCCAGCGCTACCACCGCGCACACCACTACCTGCAGCAAAGTTAGAACCAAACCCATCCGTCAGTCCCGATCCGCACCGAGCAAAATCTTAGAGAAATTTCAAGGAGACGGGAGCAGATGGGTTGCTTACGTGCGTCGCCGCTCTCCGTGCGGCCATGGCGACTGACGGCGAGCGAGTCTGCTGCTGCTGCAAGAGAGCGAACTGAACTGAGGACGGGGATGAGACGGCGAGGAGATGGGGACGAGGTGCATGGCGGCGCGATGGGGGACAGGGAGGAGATGGCGGCGGCGAGGAGATGGGGACGAGGGAGGAGGAGTGCGGCTGTGGTGGGTGGGGGTGGCGGCGGTGGCTCGATCGGATCTGGGAGAAAGATGAGACGAGGGAGAGGAAGGCGGGGGCGGCGGGGTGCCTCGGTCGGATCTGGGGAATGGGAGAGAATGAGGGTGGGTGGGTGGGTGGGTGGGTTAGGATTTGGGTTTCTTGGGAGAAGCTCCACCGTTGATGGGTGTGTGATGGATGGCTCAGATCGCTTCGGACTGGGTGATCCGCGTGATTGTGGTTCCTCGCTTTTCATTGGTCGGTTGTTTTGTGCTGGAATCTTTAAAATTTGGACCCAAATCTTCTACGTTTTTAAGAAAAAACTACAAATCTGTCTTGTATAAAGGACCACAACATTTTTCAAAAATATTAGTTCACAACTTATTTACAATTAACTAAAATGTCAAGATCACAACCGTTTACAATTAAGTTAGAAAAAAAATCAAAACACTAGCAGCTCGACACTGCTTCATTGCAACTCCGTCGGTCCCGACGGTGTTGGATCACAGCACCGGCGGTCCCCGGCGATGTTCTGTTACATCACCGGTGACTATTTCAGCATCACCTTCTGCAACAACCCCCGACGACCCTGCGGCGCCACGCATGACCGGTGGCCAGTACCCGGCAGCCAGCGGCGCCACGCATCACTGCCCCACACCATGAGCTTCGACGCCCCTCACATAAAATGATCTCATATTGTTCACAAGGGTGCATGTTGGAATGGCAAACAATGTTGCTGAAGGGGGTTTTCATTTTCTTTGGACGAAAAATCAATTTTCCATTTTCCGAGTGTCCAAAATGAGTTTTTTTTTTTGAAGGACCTACCATATATTTGTTGCAAATTTGGACCAAATCAATTTTATAAATTACTAGGCCATGTTTAATGCACCATTGACCAAATGGTTGGGTGTCAAAAGTTTTGATCCACCTCTGGTGAAAAAGACAAATTTGCGCCGATTCAGTTGGAAGCGAGTCTAATTTGAACTGCAGCTTCCTCATAGTTTGCTCTTTATTTTTTCCAAAAATCATTTCTAGGTACATAAGTATCTATTTAATCATAGAAACATCAAAAGTTTTCCAAGATTCAACCACTAGCTAGGAACAGTCATGCCCGCCGTTTTGACCGCATTTTGAAACGGGCATAAAAAATTCAAAAAATCGGAAAACCTTCGCATTGTGTCATTATATGTGACCAATTTACCAGGAAAAATAATAAACTTGCAATACGGCAATTATTTTTAAAAAGTGTTCTCAGAAATGAGCTATCATGCGTGAAGATTCATGGATTTCAAGCCAAATGATCAATCTTATGGCCACATTCATGGCATAGTTTGTTAAAATGATCTCATATTGTGCACAATGGTGCATCTTGGAATTCCAAACAATGTTGCTTAAGGGACTTTTCATTTTCTTTGCACGGAAAATTCATTTCCCATTTTCCGAGTGCCCGAAATGAGTTTTTTTTGTGAAGGACCTACCATATATTTGTTGTAAAATTGTACCAAATCAATTTTGTAAAATACTAGGCCATATTTAATTCATAATTGACCAAATGGTTGGGTGAAAAAATCTTTGATCCACCTCTCGTGAAAAAGACAAATTTCCGTCGATTTAGTAGGAAGCGGGTCAAATTTGAACTACAGCTGCCTTATAGTTTGCTTTTTATTTTTTTCAAAAATCATTTCTAGGTACATAAGTATCTATTTAATCAGAGAAACATCAAAAGTTTTCCAAGATTCAACCACTAGCTAGGAACGGTCATGCCCGTCGTTTTGACCGCATTTTGAAACGGGCATAAAAAATTCAAAAAAAAAATAAAAAAATTGGAAAACCTTCGCATTGTGTCATTATATGTGACCAAGTTATCAGGAAAAATAATAAAATTGTAATATGACAAATATTTTATAAAAGTGTTCTCAGAAATGAGCTATCGTGTATGAAGATTCATGGCTTTCAACCCAAATGCTCAATCTTATGGCCACATCCATGTCATAGTTTGTTCAAATGATCTCATATTGTGCACAAGGGTGCATATTGGAATTACAAACAATATTGCCTAAGGAAGTTTTCATTTTCTTTGCACGAAAAAATCATGTCCATTTTCCGAGTGCCTAAAATGAGCTATTTTTGTGAAGGACCTACCAAATTGTTGTTGCAAAATTGGACCAAATAATTTTTATAAAATATTAGGCCATATTTAATGCACAATTGACAAAATGTTTGGGTGTCAAGTTTTTATACACCTCTGGTGAAAAAGACAAATTTCCGCCGATTCAGTAAGAAGCCGGTCAATTTTGAACTGCAACTGCCTTATAGTTTGCTATTTATTTTTTCCAAAAATCACTTCTAGGTACATAAGTATCTATTTAATAAGAAATACATGGTTTGGTGGCGATACATTGAGGTTTGGACAGTGGCCGAGGGCCCCAACTTCGGAGCGCGTAAACTCGCATGCCCGCCGCGTGGTCACTGCATGACCGTGGCGTTTCCATGCGTTCTGGGAAGCCTGGGAATGTCTAGTGGGTTCAGCACTCCCCAGGTAGGTGCTAGGAATAAAATTACAACATAAGATTCTCACGAGCAGACCGAACTATCCTCAAACATGAATTAGCAGCCAAGTGTTTGATTAGCGGTACGGGAAATGCACATGGCTAATGGGCGTGAGTTTTGGCTGAGGATGATCATCTACTAAGAAGACTGTCTTCACAAATTTTCAGCTCAAAAGGAGGAGCCTAGGTGGTACTTGCTTTGCAAAGTACCACACTGGACAAAAATATGAATGTTGAAGTTCGGCTCAAAATAAAAAAATTCCGCATATTCATTTTCCATTTTTCAAGTTCCCAAAATAACAAATATTTGTTTTAAAAAAACTTCTCCATTTTTCAAGAATATTAGACCACATTTTATGAACAAATTTGTGTACACTAGAAACATTTTTCATAGATATTAAACGGTTTTTAGTTACATCATTAACATTTTTAATAAATATTTTGATGTCTAATATTTTGAACACATGTCTACATTTTTTAAGATACATTGTACGTATTGTTTATATATGTTTAACTTTTTTTCAAATACATGATTAACATATTTTCATATATTCTCAACAAAAAAAACATCTTTTTTTACATACGTTTTCATGTCTATATTTGTTTTTACATATTGTACATTTTTGTATACATATAAAACATTGTTGATATTGGTTAGAAAAATTTGAATACATGATTAACATTTTAAAAAATCTTGTTTTGTTATCTACTTTTCCATATATATACGTAGTGATGACTATTTTTGCATACACATGAAACTTTTTTATACATATCTAATATTATTTATGATTATCATTTTTTATATGCATGAAACTTTTCAAATATACACATTAAGTTTTTTAAGACATGATTACATTTTTTGAAATACGTATTAACATTAACATTTTTTTTGAATTACACATTTAGTTTTCTAATTTCTAAACCATATAGCAAGATTCACGAAGGAGTTCATTATTTTCCTATTCTTATAATTTTATATTGTTTAATTGGTTTCGAGATTTTTCTATAAGGAAAAACCTTTTTAGAGTTATACAATGAAAACCTGTTTTTTAGACAATAATGAAAACTTTTTTTCAGAGAAAAATGAGGGCATCCCACATTTCTTCATGATGGGTCGAGGCCTACATGGTACACGATTTTTTTTAAGAGGAGGTGGCCTCGTTCCACCGAGGCCCAAGCCCACCTTGAGCGACACCTTAAGTACCAATGGATCCACGTTCACAACCTCATGACCATTTATATTGGTCGTAATCACGTAGAAATAAGGTCGTCGACCACTCTTGTCTGCTTTATGACCATTTGTGCAAGGCAATTTCAGGGTTTGAGCCTTCCAAGCGAAATGGCCGTGGATTTACGACCAATTCAGCTGGGGTCACAGAGAGAAGGTCACAAGTTGACATATTTCTTGTAGTGAATCTCCTAAGTTATAAACATTCTACTCCGAGTGAAGGGCGACCCTCTCACCCGGGGACTCGACCACAGACGTCGACTCGAAGATTCCAAGCAATCAAAAGAAGAGCGTCAAACCGAAGGATCGAAATCAAATAAAAAGCCCCGCAAGGTTCGGGCAAGAGTACTTGGGCCACATACCCACCAGAGTTTAACGAATATAGATCCACGCGGCATTCCGCGGCAAATAAAGTCAATGTATCAAAGTCATGGCTCGGGAGGAGGCGGGCTTATAGGCGCGACAAATTCGTCCAGATCAATCCCGTGGGCGATGCGAGTGGCGGCTTCCAAGAAAGTCTCCATGAAGGTCTGGAATTGGAGCTCCTTCGTGTTTGCGACCTTCAGCGCAGCAAGCTTCCTCTTCTTCACCTCCTTGCAGTGCACTCGGACCAAAGCCAACGCCACGTCTGCTCCTCCCCGGGTGGCCGACTTCTTCCATTCCTGCACTCGGTCGGGGACCTCATTGAGTCGAGTCATCAAAGACTCGAGGTCGTTCTCCTGCACGACTCACCTCTAGAGTGCAGCGTCGATTCGGGCCATCACCGCCTTCAGTCGTCCCAGATAATCAATAGCCGCAGTGAGGCGAGACTCCAGCCTCAGTATGTTCATGGAAACCTCGTCCTTCATGATGGAGTTGGCGGGGTCCAAGCCAGGCTCGACCCGGCTAGTCTCCACTCCGAAGTTACGGCAGAACTCTGCACCAAGAACAACAGTCGAGTCAGCAGATGCAACACGGGTCGACCAGCCCAATATCAACCAATCTAAAGAGGACATACCTTCGAGCACGAGGTACCATTTTTTAGTGAGGTCGCCCAAATACGCCTCAAGATCAAGCCTCTTCCGAAACAGAGCCTCATACTTGTCATTCAAGTCGGCCCTGGACTTCCTCAGCTGAGCCACCTCCTTGTTGGCCGTGTCGAGTGAACCTTTCAATCGGGTGATCTCCGCTTCGAGAGCGCCCACAGAAGCCAGCTTCTTCTCCGCCAGCTCCGACTTCTCCTGGGCTGCCTGCTGCGCCGCTGCCAAGTCAAGGTCCTTTTGCTCCAAAGCTGCCCGCAGTTGACCTACCAAGGCCGCCACTGGACAGATGAGCATGAAGGAACACTCTAAGCGAAAAATCAGTCGACGGGAGATAGAAGTAAGTTACCAGCCGCATCGTCTTGCATCTTCTTCAGATGGTCCCGGGCCAACTGCATGTCAAGATTGAGCTGGATTTGCTTCTGCTCAAGATCCGCAAACTTGGCCCCGAACTCGCAAGATTTCTGCATCAACAAGACAAAGCAAAGTTTATAAGACTACAGTCGAGTCAAATCACCCAACTGCAGCCTCGGGGACTACACCCAGTGGGTGCACTGAACGTGCCCCCACTAGTTTCACTCGGCCAAGATCAGTCTGGCGCGAGTCAGAAAAAAACAACACATGGAAGCTCTACAATAAGACCATGGTCGACTGCAATCAGTCGACCACGGTCTCGGGGGCTACACCCAGTGGGTGCACTAAGCGTGCCCCCACTGGTTTCACTCGGCCGAGATCAGTCCGGCGCGAGCCCAAGGAAGACAGGAAAAGAAGAACACCCAGTGGGTGGTGTGATACCTCACAAAGCAAAGCAAGCAGCTCTCGAAATCAGAAAGTACCCCGGCAACATACCTGGACGTTGGCCCGAAGAGCAGAGCTGGCGTCGTAAGCCGCCATGCTGGCCTCATACGCCGCCTTCGTCCGCCCCATCATCACCTCCGCATGCCGAACGGCCTCTTGCGCCGCCCCCACAGGGTCCTCCGGGAGGCGATAGGTGGAGAAAAGGACAGACTATGCAGCGGGTGTCGAGCCGGCCGCAGGCGCAGGCGCTGGATCGACGACACGAATCGGTGCTGAGTCAACAACCGGAGTGAACGCCGGGTTGACGACCGAGGCAGGCACTGGGTGGACGCTCGGTGCAGACGGTGGGTCGACGACGGGCACGGTCGACACAGGGACAGCAAACGAGACCGCGGTTCGGGCCGCGTCCTCGGGTCGCTGGGCCTCCGAGCCGGAAGGCGCCTTCCGGTCCTTCCTCCTTGCGCGCCGGTAGTCCTGCCTCAGAGGCTCCTCGTCCTCGTCGTTGTCCGGCAACTCTATGACATGGCGCGGCGCTTCGAGTCAAACAGGGAACCAAGTCAATCGACTATCGCCCGCGAAATAAAAGAATGACAAAAACGAGTCTCGCAGGACTCATACCTGCTCGAGACGTCGCGGCATCCGCGATCTCCTTGTCATCTCGACCTCGGTTGATGTCCATCGAGGTCGTGGAAGCGGCAGCTCTGGAAAATTCGATAAAGAAATGAGTCGACCAAAACTGCAGTCGACCCCCAAGAGACACGGAAAAGCAAGCCCGAGCGACACTTACGTGGAGGCGATAGGTACATCCACCTTGATCCTTGGCAGGGCCTTCCGGGGCTTGGAGGGGGCGACTTTGGGCCGCTTGGACGTCCTCTCAGCTGGCTCGGGGGTAGTCGTGCGGGTGCGCTTGGGCGTCTGGGACCCCGAAGGACCCACACGAGGTCGAGCGGCCCCTGGGTCGTTCTTCTCCTTGGAGCGGCGCTCGACACGGGGAGGTGACTCGACCTCCTCCCCGCTGCTGTACTCCTCGCTCTCCTCGGTCTCCTCCTCCGATTTCCACTCGGCGGCATCGCCCGTACCCTCCTCGACTCCTTGGCCCAAGTCTCCGTTGGGCAGCGAATACATCTCCGTATATATCTGCAAAGAAAGGAAGATCACCAAATACCAGTCGGAATCATCAATGAAGATTGTGAGTCAGTCGACAGATACATTACTCGGAAGCGGAAGGCTAACCCTGTCTGGCAGTTGGTCGGCGTCGAATGGGATGATCCTCCCCGACCCCCTGGGGTTGTCCTTGTTTCCGGTGACGCTCTTCAAGCACTGCACCACGTACTTCGGGTCGGTCGCCTCCGGGTGGACTCGTGACGTGTCGTCGGTGCCGGAGTACAGCCACATCGGGTGGTCCCGGGCTTGGAGCGATTGGATCCTCTGCGAGATATACACCTCGAGCAAATCCATCCCCGTGACCCCCTCGCGGACTAGCTGGACGACCCTCTCCATCAGCATGTCAACCTCGGCCCTCTCGGCCTTGCTCACTACCATCGAAGGAGGCGGGCTGGCTCGGCCTAGGGTAAATGGAGGAAGACGAGTCGACTGACCCAGAGTCAGACTGTCCCTGTAGTAAAACCAGGTCGACTGCCAGCCCCGGATCGAATCTGGAAGGTTCATGGGGGGAAAAGCACTCCTGTTCCTAAGCTGAATCCCTAGCCCGCTGCACGCCTGAAGGACGTGCGTCTTGCCGTCACTCGGGTTCACTCTCTTAACGGTCTGGGAGCGGCAGGTGAAGATGTGCTTGAACAATCCCCAGTGTGGTCGGCAACCGAGGAAGTTCTCGCACATGGAGAAGAAAGCAGAGAGAAAGGCGATGGAGTTGGGCGTGAAATAGTGCAGCTGGGCACCGAAAAAGATCAGAAATGCACGGAGGAAAGGGTGCGGTGGAGTTGAAAAACCTCGGTCGACGTGGATGGCGTGGAGTACACACTCGCCCTGCCGAGGCTGCGGCTCGAGCTCTCCTCCCGGCGCCCTCCAGGAGCCCCCGGTGATCAGCCCTTCTTCCTCCAGCTCCTCCAAATCCTCCACCACGACGGTGGATCGGATCCAATCCCCCTGGATCCATCCAGCGGGGAGCCCGGACCGCGACGACGATCCGACCCGGCCGGCTCGCCACCCCTTCCCCGACGCCGCCTTCTTGGAACGCTCCATGGCCGCGGTCTTGTCCTTAACCATGGCTCGTGAGACGGTGGTTGCAGCGGAGAGAAACAGGAAAGATTGGGGGCACGGCAGAGAAGCAAAGGCGCTGCGAAGAAGACGAGGCGAGCAGGGGAAAGATGGGCGCACAGTACCCCCCGCAGCGGACTCAGCGCGCTTTTATAACGGCCCGGTCGAGTGGCTGATCGGTGGCCCCAGACGATCTTATCCGATCCCGTAACAGGCGCTGGCGTGATACGTGGCGAAAAAGGAGGCGCGGGAATCGAGGCGTTTGAACCGCACCCCTCCGATTGATGCGGCACGTCCCGTCCCGTGCGCTTCCCCAAATTTCGAAAACCCCG
Source organism: Secale cereale (assembly GCA_902687465.1). Taxonomy (NCBI): domain Eukaryota; kingdom Viridiplantae; phylum Streptophyta; class Magnoliopsida; order Poales; family Poaceae; genus Secale; species Secale cereale. The sequence continues at coordinate 725,109,259 of LR738712.1, read as the reverse complement.
CCGGATCCGGCGGACAGAGGGCAATCGATTCCGTCAAAAACGGCACGCGCTCATGACGCCCGACGCCCGGCGCAAAACCCAGTCGACGCAAGACGTCCAGTCGACGCGAAGACAACTGATTCACCAATGGCTTCAGAATCGATCGAGGCGACCAAGACACAATTGAGGGCACGGGTCACAGGCTCCAAAGCGATCTGCCTCGAAGACGTCGAGTCAATACCCGAGCTTCCCTCAGCATTCCCTTGCTCAAGCCCCGATCCATTCGGGGGCTACTGACGAGGTTACAGACCTAGGGTAGGGTCATAGGCCTGACCTAAAGGCCCCTCCCAAGGTCACTATCCTAAGTGATCAAAAGACAAGACCTACGGCGGTAGAGACAGTCGACTGAGATGGTCCAAGGCGACACTTCACTCGACTGACCCACGTACCCAGGACGACTCAACTCCACTCGACTGGATCAGACACTCGACCCCCGAAGACTAAACGCCTCTTGGACGGCAACGGTCATATATTTACTCACTGTAATAAACCCCATAACTACCCTTTATTGCAGGCGTTATCAGTAACGCCCGCCTCAATGTACCTTTAAGCCCTTGGTAACGTGGAGCATGGCTGGGGTCTTGGCATACTATATAAGCCATCCCCCTCCTCCAGAACAAGGGTTCGCACCTCTGTAACACATACATACATACATCACTCGACCAAGCCTCCGGGTAACGAGACGTAGGGCTTTTACTTCCTCCGAGAAGGGCCTGAACTCGTAAAACACTCTGTGTACAACTGCGCCATAGCTGGGACCTTGCCTCTCCATTCCTACCCCCTACCTTCACTATCAGATCTAATACCACGACAATAGTCTCACATCGACTAGGTATATCAACGGGCTATGGAGATGCCCATCAATAGATATCAATGTGAGTGAGTAGGGATTGCCATGCAACGGATGCACTAGAGCTAAATATGTATGAAAGCTCAACAAAAGAAGCTAGTGGGTGTGCATCCAACTTGCTTGCTCACGAAGACCTAGGGCATTTGAGGAAGCCCATCGTTGGAATATACAAGCCAAGTTCTATAATGAAAATTCCCACTAGTATATGAAAGTGACTAAACATGAGACTCGCTATCATGAAGAACATGGTGCTACTTTGAAGCATAAGTGTGGAAAAAGAGATAGTAGCAATTGTCCCTTTTTTGGGCCTTTCTTTTTTTCTTTGGCCTTTCTCCCCCTTTTTGTGTGTGGAGGGGCTTTATTGATTTAGCCTTTCCTCCCATGGGACAATGCTCTAATAATGATGATCATCACACTTTCATTAAATTACAACTCGATAAATGCCTCCGGCGGTGTACCGGGATGTGCAATGAATCATGAGTGACATGTATGAAAAATTATACATGGTGTCCTTGCCACAAATACGATGTCAACTACATGATCATGCATGGCAATATGACAATATGATGCGTGTCATATGAATGGAACGGTGGAAAGTTACATGGCAATATATCTCGGAATGGCTATGGAAATGCCATGATAGGTAGGTATGGTGGCTGTTTTGAGGAATATAT
>LR738712.1:725072956-725107613 GCA_902687465.1 Secale cereale | reverse complement strand
ATATATATATATATATATATATGGTGGCTGTTTTGAGGAAGGATATATAGTGGGTGTACGGTACCGGCGAAAGTTGCGCGGTACAAGAGAGGCTAGCAATGGTGGAAGGGTGAGAGTGCGTATAATCCATGGACTCCACATTAGTCATAAGAACTCATATACTTATTGCAAAAATCTACGAGTCATCAAAACAAAGCAATCAACGCATGCTCCTAGGGGAGGTTTGTAGGAGTTAACCATCGCGTGCCCCCGACCTCCACAAAAAGGTTGACACTTTACAAATACCTCATGCTCTAACTTAGTCACATAGCGGTTCACCATACGTGCATGCTACGGGAATCACTAACCTTAACACAAGTATTTGTCAATTTCATAATAACACCACTAGCATGACTCTAATATCAATATCCTCATATCTCAAAACATTTATCAAGCATCCAACTTCTCATCATATTCAATGCACTTAGTGTGAAAGTTTTTACTACATTGATATTGGATGTCTATCATGTGAAGACTAGTTTTATTGCCTAAGAACGTTACCATGATGTTTTAATAGACTCTCAAATAGATATAAGTGAAGCATGAGAGTTCAACAATTTCTTCAAAATATTATCACCACCGTGCTCTAAAAGATATAAGTGAAGCACTAGAGAAAAAACTATTCAACTCAAAAGATATAAGTGAAGCACATTGAGTGTTCTAATAATTCCTAGCCCATATTTAACTCTCTCAAATAGATGTGTCCAGCAAGGATAATTGTGGCAAACTAACAAGCAAAGACTCAAATTATAAAAGACGCTCCAAGCAAAACACATATCATGTGGTGAATAAAAATATAGCTCCAAGTAAAGTTACCGATGGATGAAGACAAAAGAGGGGATGCCTTCCCGGGGCATCCCCAAGCTTAGGCTTTTGATTGTCCTTGAATTTTACTTGGGGTGCCATGGGCATCCCCAAGCTTAGGCCCTTGCTACTCTTTGTTCTATAGTCCATCAAAGCAATACTCAAAACTTGAAAACTTCACAACACAAAACTTAGAAAAAAATCTCGTGAGCTCCGTTAGTATAAGAAAGCAAACCACTACTCAAAGGTACTGCAATTAATTCATTCTTTGTTTACATTGGTGTTAAACCTACTGTATTCCAACTTCTGTATGGTTCATACCTCCAAATATTACTTATAGATGCATTGAAATAAGCAAACAACACATGAAAAACAGAATCTGTCAAAAACAGAACAGTCTGTAGTAATCTGCAGGTTTCGCATACTTCTGTAACTTTGGTAAATGTGAGGAATTTGTCTATTAATCATCTGCAAAAAGAATCAACTAAATAGCACGCTCCAGTAAAATCTGATGACCATTCTAGCGAGCGCTAATGATTCTGTTTTTCATAGCAAGATCACATAAACTTCACACAAGTCTTCCCAAAGGTTCTACTTGGCACAAACACTAAACAAAACACAAAACCACATCTAAACAGAAGCTAGATGCAATATTTATTCCCTAACAGCAGCAAAAACAAAAAAAATAAAATATAATTGGGTTGCCTCCCAACAAGCTCTTTCTTTATAGCCATTAAGATAGGCTTGAGAATTCAATGATGCTTACATGAAAGATAAGAGTTGAAGCACAAAGAGAGCATCATAAAACATGTGACAAAAACATCTAATTCTAACATACTTCCTATGCATAGGCCTTTTATAAGCAAACAAATTATGAAGGCAATCAATTTCTAGCATATGCAAGGAAGAAGAAAGAAACAATAGCAATCTCAACATAAAGAGAGGTTATTTAGTAACATGAAAATTTCTACAACCATATTTCCCCCTCTCATAATAATTGCATGTAGGATCATAAGCAAATTCAATAATATAGCCATCACATAACATATTCTCTACATGATCCATATGCATGCAAAGTTGATACTCTTCCAAAATAGTGGGATCAACATTAACCAAAGTCATGACCTCTCCAGGCCCACTTTTATCAAAAATTTCATAAGATTGAATATTCTCCAAATATGTGGGATCTAAAGTTGACACTCTTCCAAACCCACTTTCAATATTATAGCAGACATTATTATCAATCTCATATTCATCATGGGGTTTAAATAAAGTATCAAGATCATAAGAAGAATCACCCCAATCATGATCATTGCAACAAGTAGAAGACATAGCAATACTAGCATCCCCAAGCTTAGGGTTTTGCATATCATTAACACAACTAGGAAAGTGGCCCGCTCTTCACGCGGGCTAGTATTTAATAAAGTTAGTTTAAAAGAAGTCAATATTTGTTGATCCTTTGGGCTAGTCGTGAACTTATTATTTTTAGGATATGAGAGGCACCCCTTTCATGTTTCAAGGTAATATTTTAAAGCTATGTTGGTGTTGATCTTTTTTAGTCGTACACATGCTCGAATCTGTGGGTTGTCTGATGCGCATGTATTGTTTTGTTCGTGGTGTGGGGCAGGCCTGACTGGCCCATTGTGCCATATATATACCATATAAGTTTGATATGCATCATAGTTAAGTCTAAGCATCGTTATTTGTAAAGGTAATATATATTTGTGTTCACATTCCCATGTACTATACATCAGTATAGTGCATCCTTTTTTTATAATTTCTAGCACCAAAAATTGTACTCCTCTGTTTTATAATATCATGCATATAGATTTGTTCAAATGTCAAAATTTGCAAACTCTGACCCTGATTAGAGATAAAAAATATTTAAATTTATAATACCAAATTCATATCACTGGATATGTTGTTAGCTAAATTTTTCATGTTGTATAGGTTTGCTATTGTACATATATATAGTTTTCTCTGTAAATTTGGTCAAACTTTGTTAAATTTGTCTTTTCAAAATTCCACATGCACTAAATTATGGAGGCGAGGGATTATAGTTTTTTTCTTTCTAAAAACACCTATATGCACATGCACTATACTTTTTTCACATATGATGTACGCAGTGACCTGTATGTAATCGTAGATGTCTTTTGAAATAATTCATAGCTGATTGTTTTTTTTCAGGAAATTTGTAGCTGATTATTTGTGTTCCCTTCAATCCATAATAATTGATGCACATTTAGTATAACGTTATAGTGAAGTTGTACTAAGTGTGCTTGAAATAATTTGGATCAGAGGGAGTGTGTTTTATTATATTTGTGCTCTTTGTAGTAAAATTATTTTTCCGTGCTTGAGTTTTTTGCCCAACAGCCTGGGACACATGCACTTATGCACACAGCGTTCACACATCTCTCACCCCGTTAAAAAAATCTCTCACTCCACACCTTCACATAGAGGCTGGTCTTGCCCAATCACCTTTTTCCGCTTTCTCTCTCTTCCTTCTTTTCTCAGTTCATGACCCCCGGATCGAACGATGCCCTGGTTTCCTTGTTTTCTCTGTTGACTCTCGGATTTGTACACGGCTGATGTTCAGCTACGCAAAGAGCATCGTTCGTGCTGTTGCTGACCCATTGTGGGCATGGATCTCGTCTCCCGTACCCAGCTTTATTCCAGATTGAGTGCATCCTCCATAACACCCATTCATATTAGTGAAAATATAGGCCGGTCGACATGTCGTCTTCGTCCTACATAGCGGCAGCCATCTTCCAAATGGAGGTCCAACTATTCCCCATTTCCTATTCATGTCAACATTTCCATGTATTTCTTCTTCTTTTCCTGTGTTTGTACTGTCGAACCTATGTAATTACGGTTATGAAAAATATTATTCGATTCATATTAGCCGTCACTCTGATGGATCTATCTAGAATAAAAAAATTATGCATGTTTAGCACTTTTAATATATTATAAGACTAATGCAGATTTAGTACAACTAATTGAACATGATATATCTCAGTTTGGAAGACATATCAAACAATTTTATCAATAAATGAAAATATATGTTTCTGTGGATTTTGTATTACATAAAAAATATAGCTTATACCCTGACTTTTATAAAATAATAATAATACGTACTAATATGCTATAGTTATTTGCACTGGAATTTTTAATTTGCATGTGACAGGTTTCTAGTGGAATCGGCATATAATTAATGGAGATACGTATGCACTCGTGTGTGCATGGGGCAGCAATAATGGTACGTGAGATGCTCATGTGCAAGCATCAGGATTCATGAGACTATATGTCGTACATGTGCAATGGATATAGTGACACGTACCTGGCTGGGTTGTTTGTGTTAGGATAGTCAGCTAGCTAGATGTAAATATTGCATGGATGAGACTGACATGTTCCTTAAAGCGGAGAGGTGTCCGGGGCCAGGAAGCTTTGGTACACAACTAGTGGCAGGGGCGCGCCCTTGGCGCGCCTCCTTTGCCGTCCTATGCGCAAAAATCATGCGGATGTATTTTCGCACATGCTTTTCCAGCCTAGATGAGCACTAGATATTAAAAAAGTGCACTTAACAGAAATAGATTATTGTAGTGTTATTCATATACAGCACAGAGGAGCGTCAGACCGTCAGTTGTTCCAAAAACAATATTGTTAACCGAAGTGCCATTGTCAAGCATAGCAAGCCAATAGGTCTATAAAAGTTGAACATTCTCCAAAAGGCAGGCATCACCATGCCTTGCAAATAAAACCACAGTTGTTCCCTGCAGATCATAGGTACTGTCAAGCATCACACACAACACACACAGTGAACACAGAAAGAACATAAGACTGAATCACTTCATTCATAGTGAATCGTGGATCGCTTAACCATTCAAAGAAAAAACAACTCAGGAAAGTACCCTATGAACAGGAAACTGCAAAAGCATTCTATAGAGAAGCATATCAACATTTTAAGTAATGTATATAACCTTATGTGAGCAGCTTTGTCAACTTATGAAGTAAGCAATAAGATATGCAAAAAAAGTCTAAATAATAATTGAACGTATAAAATCAAGACAACGACGCGAGGCTACCAACACGACCAACCCAGTGCAAATGAAAACATAAATGCGACCTCAAAGAGGGCACACTCATCCGAACAACCATTAACAGCAAACTACCATTGAGGACTAAACCAAGTCCTATTTACAGAAATAAGCTAAGAAAAGCTACAAAACATTAGCTCGTGAAGCTACCAACACGACCAAATCACAGCTATAGTACTCAACTTGTGGCAGATCAAGAAATGGCTTTCCTAATACAGCATCCAGGCAAACTATGATTCTTTGAGACCAACTACTCAAAAGCAACCAAATTACACGAGAGCAACAATTAGAGCGCATAGGACGTGACATCTATACCTTCATGTCCTCGGTTGAAACGTCAAAGTCCAAGTTGGTGATGAAGAGCTTGGTGTCGGTCTTAATAGCAAAGACCCTCGAGCTCCCACCACCGCTGCCTCTCACAAAGGCATCCGAGTACATGTCGTGCTGCCACGCGGATTATATGAGGCCTGGATCACGTCACACCAGAGTGAGAAACAGAGAGAGATGTCCTGCAGCAGAGAAGAGAGGAAGCTTCACAAAGAGAACACCAACTCCAAATCGAATTGAGTCGAACACACACGCACAAACACACACACACACACAAAACACACAGAAGAGACGGGAAGGTCACCATGTCCATGGCTGCGGCGCCAGGGCAGAGCAACTTGTCCAAGGCGATCTCAAGCGGAAGCAGCTACTCATTCCAAGGGTAGTTAGCTGCTCAAAAACAGTTTTCGTACCCTTCAGCTATAACCATTTCTCCCACAACAGGTTCCCCAATAAAACTGGATTATTCTTTGTCTCCGAAACAAAAATCCAAAGATGAGCCAGGAAAAACAAAAGAATGAAAAATCTGTAGCGTGAAGTGCCGGTCATCGATTTGCACCTCTGATCGCCGCCTTGTACTTATTGCTTAAGTTTTTGTTGACATACCTGCACACGAACCACCCAGTCTATAAACTTCGAAACTGAGATAGCTAATCTGAAATTTATACAAATGGTACCTATGATCTTGCACTGATATGCTTGTGAAAATCATATTGCAAGGCACCAAAATGTTATTGAATCTACCATGTAATGACAACCTGAGTAAAAAATGTGTGTTTTTGTGATATTCTAGAAATGTCCTCATATCCAAATGTGACACAGTTGGCAGGATTGTAAGAATCATCGCATAATCTCGTAAGGTGCTTCCCCCAAATGCAGTTATGTAGAGGAATATGGGAAAGGGGCACTAAGAAATAGGTCTGGTCAAAACAAAACTAAGCACAAGAAAATCCAATGTGAAAACATTAAGCTCGCAAGCATGAGATGACATGTAAGGATCATTCTTTCCCATCAGATTCACTAATAAGCTTCTGGACAATCAACTAATTTGGAGAATTGAAAGAGGGAACCAAAATAATTGCAGCTCATAGTTCAGATAAATACACCCATGTTAAGATGTTACCCACACATTGTTATCATGTATGCTGTCTATCTACCAAGGTCTTCATGGATAAATTTAGCTGGTCGGTCTACATAAGCCTATAAACAAAATATACTGCGTTGTATTATTTCCTCAAATATACCTAGCTTGCTGACACGGATATTTCATAGTTCTATTTGAGTCATTTCAGCATCCTCTCCATTTTCTTCTGCACTTTCTTCTGATAAATTACCAAAAAAATCCAATCGCATCATCTTGGCCATTAACATCAGAGCCATCATTTTCCATAAATTTCGAAAGTTGCGATATACTCTGGAAGAAACCTAACCAAACATAATTTTTCAGTATCATACAGTCTATCATGTGCATTTAGAAAAAATTAAATAGGTATTGCTTATAGTAATATAAAAGCGATCCTGGACACAAACTCCTTGGCTTTCTTCTAACTCTTAGCAGAGGCATGCTTGCTTGCATTTGAGATACAACGGAGAAAGAAGGCGAGTCAGAAAAAATGTTGCCTACCTTGACTGAATGAAGTTTTAGAACTATTGCTCCAACCCATTGAACTTTATTGGCAAGCGTGGCCTGAATTATAAGAAGTGTTATATGTCCAGTCTTAGATCCTGCAAAAATAAGAACAACATTGTGAAGGGTTTAACCTGGACACATAGGGCGAAGACATTAACAAAACGAGCAGTTACAGGGATAATGTAAGAATTCTTCTCCTTGAGAGTTGAGACGATGTAGCAATTGTAGAACCCTTGCTTGCTGCGGCCACCGCCCACCACCTTGATCTTTATGCTTATGTTGGAATCCCTAAGAACCAGCACAAGGCATTCATCAGTCACAAGGACACAAAATCATCCCAGATCAAGCAAATATGGTAAAAATCCCATAAGGCAGCCAATTCTAATAGGGAGCAAAATATGTCTCCACAGAAACAAAAAAATAGCAGTAGCAGTAGAAGCAACACTCATACTGGGCAAGCTGCAAGCATAGCTAGCAAAACTTTCGCTTCTACTCTCTGTGACTTTTCAGCTACATACACATTGAACATCGCGTAAATCTTTCTTGACTTTTGTACTCTGATCTCTCAACCATTGCAACAAGTATGGCAGTTCCTTTCCCATCCCTCTCATTTCACAAAAAAATGTCAATCACAAATGAAATCTTAGAGGAATGCTCAGAGACAAACCTCAACTGGCTGCAGGAAAAATTTAGGAATTGGCATAGAAGTGCAGCCGCACCGGCTCATGCACTCCTGCATATGTACAGGACAGAGAAGCAGAAGAGGACATCAACAGACCAAACCCACCACCACCACCTTCTCTTCCCACCATCTCCTCTGCCACCTCTGTGCCACTGTGGGCACTCGCGTGGCTTGAAGATGGAGATGAGGAAGACTCACTGCGAGTTGGCGTCTCGCTCCTCTATGCGGTGGTGTCTGCGTCGGCGGCGGCGCCGCTGGGTTCCATACGGCGACGAAGCCGTCCCTGAGACCGCCAGCGAGGAGGGGGTCATGCTCGTGGCGGGTGTTACCCGCCTTCTAGCCTAGGATGCGGCGGAAGGGAAAGATCTGGGATGGAAGAGGCGGCGGCAGGCAAGAGGAGCGTGGCATGGGAGAGAGGGGCGGCTTGCATGCACGAAAGGAAAGGTTGCGGAAGCAAGGAAAGGATCTCTGTTTTACCCGAAAATCCTATAGTTACGGACAGTACCCACGGTAACCTGGACGAGACTTGCCTGCTCCCCTCGTGTGTGCCCATCCGTGCTCCCGCGTATGTGGCTTGATTTGATTGGACCAAAATTAGGCCCGGCCCCACCCCCTTAAAATCAGGGGGGGCGATGATTAGATTAGAAAGAAAAAAGATAAAATAACAGCCGTAGGATGAAGTGGGAGCACGGATGGGAGCACGAGGAGGGAGCAGGCAAGTTTTGTCCCGGTAACCTACCTACGGACTCCTTTCTCCACGACCCCTCCCCCTGATTTCCAGTGCGTGGGGCCCATCCCATCTTTCCAAACAGCACGACGAGCCAATTGGGAACGACCGGGCGAGTGTTCAGTTTTTTTCTCTCTTCTTATCGTTGTGGTCCTCTGCCTACGTGGACAGGGCGAGCGAACGCCCTTTTGCGCCACCGTTAAAGGGTTTAATACTGCCACTTGCCTGCCAGCCGGTGTATAAACAGCGATGATGACTCGCTAATGTCCTCCTGATTGATGCTTCGTTGGTAGACCTCGTCGTATTATTCTGGTGGGCGCCGCTGGACTCATACCTTTATCTCCCGTGATTGCTAGGGTAAGAGCAGCCGGTATAGTAAACCCTTTAAGCATCGCGCAAAGTGCCCCTCCTCGCGATGTCCACATCAGCAGATTCACTGTCGCAGTTTTTTTAGAACACTCCCGCAGTCACTGGAATTTACATCGGCACACCACCAGGTAGGCAGCCCACGGACGCGTCTTCCCTCTCTCTCGTTTCCTCTCCCCCCAGCTCTAGGGTTCCCACCCGCCGCCGTGGTTCCACGCACTGCCGCCGCAGCCCACAACCCCTCCTTCCCATTCACCTCCTCTCCTCCCATCACGGCACTGAATCAGTCCCCCACTTCTTTGTGCGCCGCCGCCGGACTCGTCATCTTCATCGATGGGAGGAGGCGAGTAGCAGCAGTACCAAGCAGCCAACGAGAAAGACGGCTGGACTCGGCTCCACCTGTCCCATCCTCTGCTCCTCTCTAGTGCGCGAAGCGTCCCCAAGGAAGCGGTAGCAAAAGGGCTGACGCGATTGGATTGTCCCGGTCGGCGCCGCGGTGGTGGTTGGGTTGTGTGCGCAGCCGGCATCGAGGAGGAAGAGACACGGCTCAGGACCTCGCACTACAACGGCGCATCTTCTATCATCGCATCGTCGGAGTCCTATATCTGGTCCGTCAGCCTCTCTCCTTTCAAGCACCCAATATCATCATGCAGTAATCTCGTTCTGATCTTGCTTTTTATGCATCTCCATCTCTCATTTGTGTTCCTTGTATTTGCAGGGATCTGGGAAGCAAGTGTACATCTAGGGATTTTTTTGATTTGAAACGTATTCCTCTTCAAAGATGCCTTAATGTGTCTATCGGTGCTTGTAGATTTATTCCAAAAAAAACGGCTCTTCCATTTAATTAAGTCCATACTTGTGTCTTCAATTTTTCACAGGGCGATGAATCAGGTGTGGAAGACAGGAGCTATTTATGTTGCTAGGATTTATGATATAAATGCTGAGCTAGTGGAGGACAGGGGATTTCTAGAGGCTCTCAAAGACTTATTTTCTGACAATAACGTATGGTGGTTGCAAATGTTGTTGCTGAGATTCAGGACAGCAGTGCTCATCCAATCTTTGAGATCACAAGACATAATTTGATAAAGCTTCTGACTGCTCTGAATGGAAGCACATAGTATGATGCAGTTCTTGCTATATTGGGTTCTTAACTTCTTATCATGTTTGATGAATTTGCAGGTGGGGACAAGTTTTCATTCTTGATTCTCTGTCAAGATACAAAGCACCAGATGCAGGGGACGCAGAAAATATAGTGGAACAAGTTACACCTTGGCTTCAACATGTAAACTATGCAGTTGTTCTTTAAGGTACATTAGCCTGCTTCACATGAACCATTAGCTGATGCTCATCCGTACTAGCGAAAAGAACTCCAAGCCTTTATTTGAGCAATAAAAATTAATCATTAAGGGATATAATAATTCTATGTGAAGCTCCTCAACATAAATTTGCAATGTGTGAATAGAAGATGAAATGATAAGCAACATAGAATTTGTTTACCTGTAGATTTAGGTGTCTCTGGACAGGTGTAAGGAAGTTATCTACCTTCCACTGACAAAAAAATAGTTTCTTATGAGCTTCCACTGGAAAATTTATCTAGAATAGGATTAGCATCTTAAATCATGTTGAGTCGATGTACTGGTACTGCTCATAATCATCACGCACTTGCATAGTTTGCACAAATCTTCACTTTGAAACTTGATACTGTAGTCTGGAGATATGTCCATCCTGACATTGTGGATGTGTTGAAGAGGACTATTTCAGGCATGTTTGGTCTGTGCTTCTGTCCGATCAGCGAGTCCATACAAGCCAGTCTCCTTACTGTCCGCTGAATGTTCTAATATTAGCGATGCACTTGCGGCATATTCTAAAGCTGGATTTGTCAGGGATATGACTAGCGGGTATAAACCGGCTAGTATAAACCGGCTTTGTTAATATATTTGTTTGTAATATGTAGTAAAGGCTACGGCCCATAAAGATCTTAGAGCCCATGTATAGAATTAAGGTTTGTAAACCGTCCCGTGATGTAACTTGAGAGATAAGGAAGAGAAGACAGAGACCGAGGCGGACACAGATATGAGCCGGCCTCGGGACTCTGTAAACCGGACCAGGCGTACCCTCTATATAAAGGGGCGACCCGGCGACGGTTCAGGACAAGCAACAATCAACCCATCGAGACGCAGGCAAGCGAATCCGCTCCCTGTAATCCGACGCCCAAGCAATACCAAACCAACTAGACGTAGGCTTTTACCTTCATCGAAGGGGCCGAACTAGTATAAACCCTCTGTGTCCTTTGTGTGCTATGAACCCCTTCAAGCTAACCCGTGCGATGGTTCCATCATCAAGTCCGTTAAACCGGACATCTGCCGTGCTATTTCCACGACAGTTGGCGCCCACCATGGGGCCTGCGCACGACGGTTTTGAGTTCTTGAAGGGCAGCTTCGAAGGGCTCAAGGGTTACGCGGTCGGCCGGATGACCAAGAGTCGCCGCGGCCGGATCTACATCGACGACGCAGGTTGGGGACCGGAAGCCGATTCGATCGAATACGGGTACCGGGTTCCCTTCGGCAGCATCCAAGTCTTCATCGGCAAAATCGGCGAACCGGGGCCTGAGCCGGACGTCTTCCCCAACATCGTCGAGCCGGCTCAGCGTGCGAGATCGGCCCGGATTCAGCCTGCCGTGAAGCACGTGTTCGTTGGAGCAATCCACGGAGGTCGAGCCGAGAACGGATCGGAATCTGATGGTGCAACAATTGTCTACTCAGATGACGAATCTTCATCCGGGGAAACTGAATCTCTGTATCAGTTGCGGGACGGCCGGTCTGAGGGCGAGTCCGATGGAAACAGTATTCCGGGCCCCTTTGACCCGCCAAACCGGGTGGCGGTTTTCATGACCGGTTCACAGCCCCCGATGAACGGAACGACAGCGGAAGCTGGTGCAGGGGGAAGCGGCTCAAACCCCTCACTTACTGAAGTTCTATCCACCTTGATCGAGGAGTTCACAGCTGAAGCGGTGGAAGAAGTAGCTCCAGCAGACAAGGCGCATCATGATGCAGAGCTCCTTCAGTTGAAAGGCCGGATTGATCAGTTAAAAGAGGACCTGAAGGCAGAAAGAGAGATGATAGCGGTGAGGCAAGCGGAATTGGATGATCAAGCTTTTTATCTAAGGATGGAGCAAGCTTCTATGGAAGGAGTAAGGGGACGAAAGTACCGGTCCCGTATACCGCCGGTTTATGAATCAACGAATCTGTTCAGGACACCTGGGGCTGGGACTGGTAACCATCCGGCTTTAAACCGGAGGACACCTCCGGCCAGGGAGGAGCCGGTTCAGCAACCCACCGCAGAGCAGGAGCGCCGGATTACGTCGGCACCTTATGTTCCCGTCCCTCCAGGTCATTATTCAAACCCTTTGGATAACATCGCTGCAGCAGCGGCGCGTTTGGCCGCTTTACCTGCGGAAGAAACATCTCCGGTGGCGATAGAGGCGCGCAGGGTCCAGAAGCTACTCAATACGGCGTTGATGCAGCAACAAGCATATTCTCACAGCAGGGAAAGGTTACATTCAACACCGCGTCCCAGCCGAAGTTATACTAGGCATTGGGAGGAGCCAGAAGTATCTAGCAGTGAGCGTAGGAGACATCAGCGCAGGCAGGATAATCCGGCAGGGGCGGCGATGCCGGCTCCAGACATAAACCGGGTCAGATCAGGTGCCAGGGAGGAGGTTCGTCAAACGACGCCGGTCCACACAGCCACTGCAGACACAGGGGTTACGGCGAGTTCCTTCGGGGTGCAGTGTCTTGTCCCCGCTTTACGGAGTGTCAAGCTGCCCAAAGATTTTAAAGGGCCCCGCAAGGTACCTAACTACACAGCCGATTTACCACCGGAAGCTTGGGTTGAAAGTTATGAGATGGCCATGGAGATGCTGGACGTGGATGAATCGGCTTGTGCCAAATATTTTACTATGATGCTCGAGGGCACGGCCCGGACATGGCTGAAAGCTTTACCCCCGAACTCTATCGGGTCATGGGGGGAACTGCGCAGTCAGTTTATCAAAAACTTCAAGGATACATGCAAACAGCCGATGTCAGTGATAGATCTAGCAGCTTGCGTGCAAGGAGAGCAGGAGTCTACAGCAGCTTGGGTACGGAGAGTAGCAGAGATTTTACACTCTTTGAATGGTATTAATCCTAGTACGACAATAGTGACGTTGGAGAACAATTGCCGGTTTGAATCTTTAAAGTTAAAACTCGGACGGCTTAAAAGGGACTGCAATGATATGGGAACTTTAATGAGTGCCCTGGTGAAATACGGAGACTCTGATAACACAAAGTATCCGGAAGTAGAAGGAGACAAGGCTGGGAAGGTTGGCAAGTCTGGTAAACCGGCGTCGATCAATCCGGCTGCTTCAGGCTTTTTGGGCAAACGGAAAGCAGAGGGTAGTTCAGACTTTGTGGCTAACACTCAAGTCCAAGGTGGTTTTCAGCGTAATCCGGGAGATCCATCTTCACAAACCGGCGGAGGAGCTTTTGGCTGGGAGCAGGAATTAGATCAACCTTGTCCAAAGCATAGCGGAAAGGGGAAGGTGGCAAAGCATACCATGAGAGAGTGCATACCCCTTATGAAGGCAATAGCGGGCCGTTTCAATCCTCCTAATCGACCCCCACATGGCGGCTCGGGGCCTGGATTTTATGGTCCGGGTCATCAGGGGAACAGCTCCGGATCAGGATATAGGGGCAATAACGGTGGTTATCAACCCCGGGCAGGCGGCCAAAATAATCAAGGAAACTATAATGGTCAGGGCAATCAATCACATCATCAAGGTGGTTACAATAATCAGAATAATCAGTAGCAGGGCCAAGGAAGTTATAATAATCAAGGAAATCAGCAGCAACAGCGTCAGCAACAGCAGCCGCAATCCGGATATCAGAGTAATCCGAAGGAGTTAAGTAGTGGGCAATATCATGTCTTCACCACAAGTCTGTGTAAGAGAGACCAGAAGGTTTTAAAGCGGGCTGTTAATACAGTAGAACCGACGACACCGCAATTTCTTTGATGGTCGGAGCAGCCTATTGTATGGAGTAGAGAAGACCACCCAATGCGGGTGGATAATCCAGGCCATTTAGCCTTGGTAGTAGCACCTCAAGTGGGGGGTTACAAGTTTACTAAAGTTCTCATGGATGGTGGTAGCAGTATCAATATCTTATATTACGAGACTTTCCGTCGTATGGGTCTGACAGATAAGAAGCTAAGGCAATCAAACACGGTGTTTCATGGAGTGGTCCCAGGTAAGTCAGCTTATCCAGTTGGAAAGATTGACTTGGAAGTTACCTTTGGGAACGAATATGATTCTAGGACAGAGATGATCACTTTCGAAGTCATCAAGATCAAAAGTCCATATCATGCTCTGTTTGGAAGGACGGTTTATGCTAAGTTTATGGCTAGGCCGTGTTATGTTTATTTGCAGCTTAAGATGCCGGGTCATAAGGGCACGATCACGGTTCATGGAAGTCGCAAGATAGCAGTGGAATGTGAGGAAGGTGATGCAGCTTATGCAGAAGCAGTATGTGCCACCGAAGAGCTAAAATTTTATAAAGATAATGTTGATCCGGCAGATATGACTCCGCTGAAGAAACAAACTACCGAGCATGATCCGGCGTTGAAGTTTAAGTCAGCTGAAGAAACCAAGCAAGTTGATTTTGTGCCTGGAGACTCGTCTAAACAATTCACTATCAGCGCTAACCTTGATCCCAAATAGGAAAGCGCGCTCATCGAGTTCATCCGTGAGAACCGGGATATCTTTGCATGGAAACCTTCTGACATGCCAGGTATACCGAGGGAACTCGCTGAGCACAAGTTAAACATTGATCCGAAGTTTAAACCGGTTAAACAGTATCTGCGCCGCTTCAACGAAGAGAGGCGCAAGGCTATAGGAGAAGAAGTGGCCAGACTTTTGGCCGCAGGGTTCATAGTGGAAGTTTTTCATCCAGAGTGGTTGGCTAATCCGGTGCTGGTTTTAAAGAAGAATGGGAAGTGGAGGATGTGTGTGGACTACACGGACCTCAATAAGGCTTGTCCAACTGATCCTTTTGCTCTACCTCGCATCGATCAGATCATCGACGCCACGGCGGGGTGTGAGCGGCTAAGTTTTCTGGATGCATATTCAGGGTATCAGTAGATCAAGATGGCGATGGAAGACCAAGAGAAGACAGCTTTCATAACTCCTTTTGGTGCTTTTTGCTATGTGTCTATGCCTTTTGGACTTAAGTGTGCACAGGCAACTTATCAACGTTGCGTTCAGAATTGTTTGAAGGGGCGGATAGGGAGGAACGTTCATGCCTATGTGGATGACATTGTGGTCAAATCGAAGAAAGAAGGGACAATGATAGAGGATCTCAAGGAAACCTTTGATAATCTTCGGGCTTACAGGATGATGCTTAATCCGGAAAAATGTGCTTTTGGTGTTCCGGCTGGTAAGCTTTTGGGATTCTTGGTCTCAAACAGAGGAATAGAAGCTAACCCAGAGAAGATCAAGGCCATCACGTCTTTGACTAAACCGGTTTGTGTCAACGATGTTCAGCGCATAGCTGGCCGGATCACAGCGCTAAGCCGGTTCATCAGTCGCTTGGGAGAGAAGGCGATCCTGCTTTACCAGATGTTGAGGAAAACAGACCGGTTTATCTGGAGTGATGAGGCAAAGGCAGCATTTGAGGATCTGAAACGGCAACTAGCAAACCCATCGGTTTTGGCTGCGCCCATTGACAAAGAGCCTTTGCTGTTATACGTTGTTGCTAACACACGGGCAGTCAGCGTTGCAATTGTGGTTGAGCGCAAGGAAGCAGGGAAGGAGTACCCGGTTCAGCGCCCGGTTTATTATGTGAGTGAAGTACTCATTGAGTCCAAGCAGAGATACCCTCATTGGCAGAAATTAGTATATGGTGTGTTCATGGCGAACCGGAAACTGAAGCACTACTTCCAAGGACATCCAATAACTGTGGTTAGTTCGGCTCCGCTGGGGGATATAATCTAGAACAGGGAAGCCACAGGAAGGGTAGCAAAGTGGGCCATCGAGCTCAACCCACATGAGTTGAAATATGTACCACGCACTGCTATAAAATCTCAGGCATTGGTAGACTTCATCAATGACTGGACAGAGCTGCAGACTCCTGAGGAGAAGCCGGATCTTACCTATTGGACGATTCACTTTGACGGTTCAAAACAATTGGAGGGCTCGGGGGCTGGAGTTGTTTTAACTTCCCTCAGAGGTGATAAATTTTGCTATGTCCTCCGCTTATTATTTCCTTGTACTAATAATGCAGCGGAATATGAAGCATTACTGCATGGTTTGCGGATAGAAAAGGAGATGAACTTGAGCCGGGTTAAGTGCCTGGGTGACTCAGATCTAGTGGCACAGCAAGTTTCTGGCAAGTGGGATTCAAGAGATCCCCTCATGGCAGCTTATAGACGAGAGGTTGAAGCAGTCGCAGGATACTTTAAAGGATATCAGGTGGATCATATAGACCGGCGGAGGAACGAAGCGGCCGACGCTCTAAGCCGGCTAGGGTCGCAACGTAAACCAGTGCCGCCAAACACTTTTTTGGATGAGTTGCACAGTCTGTCGGTTCAGATACCAACAGAAGAAGACCTAGCTGTTCCGGACCCAGAGGCACAGTTGGTGGCAGCACTCCATATTATTCCAGATTGGACGTTGCCCTACTTGGCATACCTGAGCCGAGGAGAGTTGCCAGCTGACGAAGAGGAAGCACGACAGATAATCCGGCGCTCTAAGTCCATGACAATTGCGAACGGAGAACTTCACCATCCCAGTACCTCTGGTGTATTTCAGCGATGTGTGTCAACTGAGGAAGGTTGCGAGATTCTTCGTGAGATTCATGAAGGAGATTGTGGTCATCATGCCGGTTCAAAATCATTGGTGGCAAAGGCATTCCGGCATGGTTTCTATTGGTTAACTGCTCATGCAGATGTGGCAGATCTGGTCCGGAAGTGTGACGCTTGTCAGAAATTCTCAAGACGTGCTCTGGTTCCGGCACAGGAACTCCGGATGATACCAATAACTTGGCCTTTTGCAACTTGGGGGCTTGATATGGTTGGGCCTTTCAAGCGATCCCAAGATCAGAAAACTCATCTACTAGTAGCAGTAGACAAGTTTACAAAGTGGGTTGAAGCGGAGCCTATAAGCAAGTGTGATGCGGCAACAACAGTTAAATTCATCAAAAAAGTAATATTCCGGTTTGGTTTTCCGCACAGCATCATCACAGACAATGGCACAAATTTATCTCAGGGGGAGATGGAAGAGTTCTGTCAACGAGAGCATATTCGTTTGGATGTATCTTCTGTGGCTCACCCTCAATCCAACGGTCAGGCTGAAAGAGCAAATCAGGAGATTTTGCGAGGAATCAAACCCCGGCTTATGACGCCTTTGCAGAGAACCCCAAGATGTTGGGTTGAGGAGTTGCCATCTGTTCTTTGGAGTATTAATACTACACCAAACCGGTCTACAGGTTACACGCCTTTCTTCATGGTTTATGGGGCTGAGGCAGTTCTTCCGAGCGATATACGTCATGATTCACCAAGGGTGACGGCCTATGTGGAAGCAATCAATGAGGAGTCAAGACAGGACAGTTTAGACCGGCTGGATGAAGAGCGTGATATAGCTGCAGCACGATCGGCGATTTATCAGCAAGATTTGCGCAGATATCATAGCCGCCGGATTAGAACAAGGACGTTCCAGGAGGGTGACTTGGTACTCCGGCTCATCCAAGATCAAACAGATATGCACAAGCTATCCCCACCTTGGGAAGGGCCCTTTGTGGTCAGCAAAAATCTACATAACGGCTCGTATTACTTGGTGGATGTTCGGGAACACAAGGACTCACGGACATCAGAAGAGGAGACGAAGAGGCCTTGGAACATCGCTCATTTACGGCCATACTATACTTGAGCTACGTGCTCCAATGTATCCTATGTATATATTATGAATAATGAATAAACCGGCACCCTCGGTAAACCGGGGGCTTAGCCCTTTTTCCATATGCAAAAAGTCTTGTGAAAGCAACCCATATACATACAATTTTATTATCAGATACCATATTTCAGTATATTGGCCGATTTAGAAATTGATTTTTTGCAGAAAAGGAGCAATAGAACTCTCAAAAACATGTGATCATATCCGGTTCAAAGAGAGAAGGCTTCACAAAATTACCCACCGGTTCAGAAGGAACCCTGGAGGCCCTCTGGGAGTGGGATCACCCATTCCCGGTGATCGGATCAATCTCATCGTTATATTGACCCTCTGAAAAGTTGGATCCGTCCATGTTCAGTGATTGGTTTACATTGACCCACCGGTTCAGGAGGAACCCTGGAGGCCCTCTGGGAGTGGTATCATCTACTCCCAGTGATCGGATTAGTTTCATAGTTTTATCGGCCCTCTGAAAAGTTGGATAATGCCACGTTCAGTGATTGGCTAGGCCCTCTGGGAGTGTCGGCTAATCCGCGTCCCAGTGATTGGCTCAGTTTGTACATTGACCCACCGGTTCAGGAGGAACCCTGGAGGCCCTCTGGGAGTGGTATCATCCAATCCCAGTGATCGGATTAGTTTCATAGTTCTTTCGGCCCTCTGAAAAGTTGGATAATGCCACGTTCAGTGATTGGCTAGGCCCTCTGGGAGTGTCGGCCAATCCGCGTCCCAGTGATTGGCTCAGTTTTTATTTCCGGTTCTTTCGGCCCTCTGAAAAGTTGGATAATTCCACGTTCAGTGATTGGCTAGGCCCTCTGGGAGTGTCGGCCAATCCGCGTCCCAGTGATTGGCTGAACCTTGCTTTGAGCCTGGCAGCTCTTGAAAAAGCCTCGACTACATGGTCTTATTTGCAAAATTTGCATATTTTTGGTGTTTTTGTGTTTTATAACCTTTTAAACCGGAGTGGAACAGCTACACAAGTTGACCACATATCTATGAAATGGAAAGTCTGGATCATGAATACCAGCATAGGTAAACCGGCATTCATTAAAACCCGGATCGCGTATCAGGCAAAAGTTACAACTTTCCGAAACAAGATGAACCGGATTTATCATCAAGATGGACCGGAGAATTTCGAGTTTCTATTTGGATCCATGAAGATCTTCATAAAGCGATTTTAAAGTCCTACCGGTTTAACAGAGTATTGGCCACATATAAATCTCAGGTATAAAAGTTATCTTTAGTATAAAGATATGCTTATTTGATGTTTTAAGAGAACAAGTTAATCCGTCCAGTGGTAAGCCACTAGGACATATTTTTCGATATTTTTTCTGTATGAGCAGAGGAAGGCAACCAACATCAGACAACAGGTCAACCGGAGAGTATTTCAGAAAAGACAAAATATTCGGATTGAAGCACGTTAAGTTTTGGCTAAACTATTACAAGGCATGGCAAGCCCCACAGTTTGGAAACATTGTTTGACGGAATACAGATCATGGTTACAGCAATAAAATTCGAGGTTATGTTTCTCCTTGATGAGATGGCTGGCCATCGCCTTGATCCGGAACATCTTCATCCTCGTGAAGCGGTTGGAAATCCGGCGCACGCCAATCAATCTTTGCCAAAGCCCGGAAATACACCTCATCGTTGATAAGTTCAGCAGGATCAATGTCAGGAGCAAAGGTGTGAGGACGAACGGCGGAATTAAGTTGACGGTATCGTAAAACGGTCGCTCCACCCGCTCGTTCTGCAAATTGTATCCTGGATGATATCTGGACAAATCCGATTCAGCGGCAAGCTTGCTGGCGAGGGGGTGCATATCTTTCGTCAAGGCATAGAGATCCGTTTCGGTAAAAGGTGAGCCGTCCTCCTTCGTATCCGGGAATCCGGTGAAAGCCTCCTCCGGATCAAGATCCGGGACCCAAGACTTAGCCCTTGTAAGGGCCAGAAGAGCACCACCCCGCGCAGCAGATTTCTTGACTTCTTCGAGACGAACCGGCAAAACAGACAACTTGTTCAAAGTATCTTGGATCGTCGTAGGGGCCGGTTTACCAAACGAAGTGGCACTGATGATCCTTTGAGTCCCGGAGTACAGCTGTTCGACCAAGGTATAGCAAGCTTTGAGTTTTTTCCGTAAGTCATCCCCAAGATGGGAGACACGGCGCCCTGCACATAACTATCATAGTTAAAACGGTACAAACACAGATTACAAAGATGAAAACAAGAGTTCAGATTGTACTTACCAAAGACAGCAGAGGTCATCAAGTCAATTTGCCGTCTTAATCCGGACAATTCTTCTGTCACCGGATTAAGTGCTCCTTCAGCATCTTGAACCCGTTTCTCCAGATCTTTCTTCTGGACCTCAAAAGTAGTCCGCTCCTTTTCAAAATATTTCTTCAAGTCTTCAGCAGTCTTTAAGCTCACCTGAAGTTCTTTTTTAGCCTTTGAAGCGGCAGACTCTGTTTCAGTAAGACGGCTACGAAGTTCATTGATTTCAAGGGAATTCCGGTTCAGCTCAGCCTGCAAACACAATTAAAAAACAGGAGGTGAAAATTAGACAAGTCTCAAGCACACAACCAAGTTGTCTACTTGACACTTGGGGGCTAATGGCAGTTGAAACAGTAAAGAAAGGACAATTCAAAGTTACAAGTTTCAAGCACACAAACAAGTTGTCTGCTCGACACTTGGGGGCTAATGTATGGTTGAAGTATTATCAGCAATTTTTACAAGTATCAAATACATAAACAAGTTATCTACTTCATACTTGGGGGCTAATGTAAAGACCAACGGTTCAAATCTACCAAAGTTCCGGTTCACCTTCAGCACTCAGCTAAACCGGAACTTGGGGGCTGTTATGAGATAGAGATGCGTCAAACGAACAAAAGTCAGAAGAAGAAGTTTACCTCATACTTTTCCCTCATTAAGTTAACCAAGCTGGCTTCATAATCCCGGCTGCTGTGGAGCCGGTTCAGATACCCGGAATAAATTTCTTGAGCGCTCATGCCAGAAAGGCTAGATATCTCAGTGCTCCATTTCCCCTTTTCTTGAGTTAGCTTTTCCGTTTTAGCCGTATGTTTGGCTAAAACGGTGGGTTCGGCCGGAGCAACAAAGGCAGCCCCGGTTACCACAACATCAGGAGAGGAAGGTGCATTTGGAGGAGTGGCGGTATGGGTCGGATTAGGAGAGGCCGGATTGATCTGAGGAGAGTTAATCCGGGCTGGGCTTGGTGGATTTTGGACGTCTTCAGCAGAAGGATTCTCAGGAGCAGAGGCGTGATCTGTTGGTGCAGGGTCTTCAACAGGAGCTACGGGCTCACCCTCTGGAGGAACAATGGTTGACGGATTAGCAACCGGATCATCCGCAGTAGGTTCAGCAATAGGCTTATTTGCCTTGGGCTTCTTGCTGGGTTTCGGTTTGCTGGAAAAGTATGCAAAAATGAGTTGATGTTATAAAACAAAGGAATCATAAACCGGAAAAGGTGTGAAAAGTTACCCTGGGACGGTTTTCAGTGGAGGAAGCTGCGTGGCGGTCGATTCACCAGAGGAAGACAGTGGAGTTTCCTGATAATCAGGGTCAGACGGTTTAAGAGGTTTTCGGATA
This sequence comes from Secale cereale, assembly GCA_902687465.1. Classification (NCBI taxonomy): domain Eukaryota; kingdom Viridiplantae; phylum Streptophyta; class Magnoliopsida; order Poales; family Poaceae; genus Secale; species Secale cereale. The sequence goes on along the minus strand of LR738712.1, from coordinate 725,086,373 downwards.
AGCCCGGCCTTGGGATGAAGGGGAGTCGGAGAAAGTATCACCTCAGCACGGCGTTTCCGAACCGGAGTTAAAGAAATTCCGGATGATTCCACCGCCAGGCCGCTATGGCGAGTGGTCCGGCGAAGAGCTTCATGCTGTTGTTTCTTCAAAATAAAATTAGGGTCCAACTGAGCATAAGGATGAGAAAATTGGTACTTCCGGACAGTCCGACGACTTTTTTGTGGAAGAGGTTCTGAGTCAGAGGAAAGAAGGGTTACCTCAATTTCAGCCGGGTTATCACCTTCAGGCAACTCATGTGGAAAAGCATCATTAGATACAATTACAAGTACATGAAAGCAAAATTTAAACCGGATTAAAGCATACCTCGGAATCCGGATCATCATCTTCAGTGGGAGAATCGGCGTCAACAGATGCTTTTCTTTTCTTATTAGCGAAGGTTTTTCGGCGAACCTGTTTGCCGGTTTTCTCCTGAGGTTTCCTCTTCCAGAAGGGGTCATCAGCCTAAGCAAAAGAAAGAAAGACGATTGATAGACGGTTTAAAAGAAACAGATTACAAATACAGGGTAAAGTGAAACTTACCGCGGGCAGTTTATTCTTCTTATAGTATGGAGCTAAACCGACCTTGCTGCAGTCTGCTAAAGAGACATTGAGGATCTTCTTGGCTGATTCTACTACTTCCGATTCAGAAAGCTTGTCTTTGGTAAACCTTTGGGGATCATCCGGTTTACCAGAATACTTGCACATTAGCTGAGAACGCCGGCTCAGGGGAAGGATGCTCCAAGACAACCAGCAGCGTAGAAAATCTATTCCGATCAGACCATTTGCTATGAAGGCTCTTAACTTGGAGAGCTGTGATGAAAACCGGGTCCGTTCAACAGCGCCGAGCCGTGGTGGTAAAGGATGATTCTCCGGAATACGGGTTTCACGGTAACCCGGCAGAGGGTTCTCCCCTTCAGGAGAAGTGTCAACGCAGTAAAACCAGGACTTATTCCAGTCTTTTGGATGAGAGTGTAAAGCGGCGTGGGGAAAAACCACGTCTCTCCTCTTCTGAATACTAACGCCACCGAGCTCCTGATGTGGTCCGCTGGTAAACTCGGTGCGCCGGTTCAAATGAAAGAAATCCCAGAATAGATCGACAGAAGGTTCTTCTTGCAGATACACCTCAGAAAACACTTGGAAGTCACAGATGTTTGAGACAGAATTGGGTCCAATGTCCTGCGGGTGCAGTTGGAAAGCAGCCAGAACATCCCGGAAAAACTTTGAACCGGGGGGAGAGAAGCCTCGAGATATATGATCCAAAAACACAATGACCTCCCCGGACCTGGGAGTAGGGGGACATTCATTACCCGGGGCCCGCCACTTTAATTCAGACAGAGGTCCTAACGTGCCAATTTCAGACATCTTGATTAAATCGTCCTCAGTAATGACAGAAGGAACCCAATCGCAGGAGACGTACTGCTTAGCCATTGCAACGAAAGAGCAAAGTACTGGAAAAGATAGAATACAGAAAACGGATTATGAAAGTACAGCGGTATAAACCGGAAACTGTCTATGAAAGTTACGCAACGATTTAACTGAGGACTAATGGCGTGGTTAAACCGGCAATTATGACAAGCTACATCATTTCCGGTCAATGGCAGTTGAAGGGGAACGGCTAAACCATTGCGTTAAGTTACATAGTTTCGCAAGAACAGGGCATATCAGCTTAAACCGGAAGATACTTAGCAGATCTACCGAGGAGAAAAACAGGTTTTTAAAAGACAGCTAAGGAAGACTAGATCTGAGCATGCTAAGAAAAGAGAAACTAATGTAAGAGTATACGGGAAGGAGCTACAAGGATCTTATACTAAGCGGATAAATCTACAGGTTAGACAAGAACAACGGAGATCCGAAGTATTTACAGCAGGGTAAAAGTACAATTTAAAGGCAAGATCTGAAGGACAAAGTTACTAGAAATCATTGGCTTAAGGTCGAACAAGATGAAGCTTCTATTAAGGCTCTAATGGCGGAGGCGTAGGAAGAAACCCTAGAAGTTGCGGATTGATAATGGAGAAGAAGGACGTACCTGGAGCGGCAAGAATCGGCGGCGGAGGTTCTCTGGTCAAGCTCAGGGTGATGCAGCGGCCAGCGAGGTCTTGGATCCAGCAGTCAACGGCGGCGGTTCGAGCTCGGGCGGCGATGAAGTTGGGCGACGGAGGAGGAAGACAGAGCAGGAAGAAGATAATGAATGGGGGTGGCAGTATTTATAAAGAAGAGTCAGATCTGAAGCGACAGGTGCGGGAATCGAGGAGACAAAAAATTGGATAAAGATCCTCTGACGCCTCGATTTTCGGGATAACCCTTAAAATAAGCTACAGTACAGCTCGCGGCGTTAAGTGCGGAGATGATGTCACTGTCAGATTTAATGATCCCTGAGGATGACGTCAGAGCCGGTTTATAATGATGAGAAGGCAGAAGAAAATTATACAAGAGAAGACTGATATGAACAAGTTCAAATCATTCTGGGGCCTAATGTCAGGGATATGACTAGCAGGTATAAACCGGCTTTGTTAATATATTTGTTTGTAATATGTAGTAAAGGCTACGGCCCATAAAGATCTTAGAGCCCATGTATAGAATTAAGGTTTGTAAACCGCCCCGTGATGTAACTTGAGAGATAAGGAAGAGAAGACAGAGACCGAGGCGGACACAGATATGAGCCGGCCTCGGGACTCTGTAAACCGGACCAGGCGTACCCTCTATATAAAGGGGCGACCCGGCGACGGTTCAGGACAAGCAACAATCAACCCATCGAGACGCAGGCAAGCGAATCCGCTCCCTGTAATCCAACGCCCAAGCAATACCAAACCAACTAGACGTAGGCTTTTACCTTCATCGAAGGGGCCGAACTAGTATAAACCCTCTGTGTCCTTTGTGTGCTATGAACCCCTTCAAGCTAACCCGTGCGATGGTTCCATCATCAAGTCCGTTAAACCGGACATCTGCCGTGCTATTTCCACGACAGGATTGCTTACCTTGAGAAAGCACATGATGAAGGTAAACACCATTGCTCTGTAAATAAGATACATTGATTTTTAATAGTATTGAAGTCATGAAAAATATTCTGCTGAGCTAGCTATGAATTTCAGCATAGGGTCAAGATGCAGTTATAAACTGCATCCTTATTAGAAACATGCAAATTCATATTCCATCTTTCACGCTGCGGCGTGGGCGGCGACGCACCGCTTCCGCTCGGGGTGGTCGCCACCGTCAGCGCGCCGTTCCATTGTGTCATCTATGAGCAAGTACAAGGAAGTGTTGGAGGTAGAAAACCCCAGCCGCCATGCTCCTACCCATTGCTTTGCTTCTTTCTCTTATTCCTTTCCCCCTTTTTTTCTCTTTGTGGTGTTATTAAGTCGGATGCTCCAGTTCTAATTTTGAGGTGATAATCTTACTGCAGGTTGCTGCTTGGGTCTCTTTTTCTCTAGGGAAGCTGCCTCACGGGAATATTGCATCACTGAATTGGTGTAAATGGAATTCATCATCTTTGGTTTAGAGCAAATAAAAAAATCCAAAGAGATAATCAGTGTTCAAACATTTTGCAGACAGAACAAAAGGGACATTGTTAAACTGGTCTAAGCAATTCAAGGTAATTACAGGTAACAGAGGGAACTGTTTACATGTATATGCACTCCATGTGTTGGCTTGTCAACAGAGACTTGAAACCACATAATGTCCTCTTGGATTGTAACATGATCCCAAAGATTACTGATTTTGGATCAGCTAGAGCACTGCATTCAAATGTAGCAGAAGAGTGCACGAGTAGGTTCGTCAGAAATTGACTTTCAGTGTCTGGTTCTGAAAAATCATCAATTATAGCAGCCCAGTTCAGTAGAAACGGGGCTACTAAAAGAAATGAAATTGTTTTCTTCATCCTTGGTTCAAGCTAATTAATTTTCCTTTCGTATGGTAGATAAGAAAGTAGATGCTTGGAGGACTCTCTTTCACTATCCAGTCGATGTATGCACCTCCACATGATAATGATAGATAGTTTGATCTTAAAATTCTTGCATAAATAAAGAAGCAGCTAAAAACAACCAATTACTCTGATTCTACATTTTGTTTATGATTCTTGATGCTGATGGTCTATATTCTTCAAACAAATTGCTAGGTATTCAGTGATGAGGAAGTCGGTGCTGGACATCCTTCATGGCATGCCTCTGTTTCTACAAGTATATCATTATCATCCTTTTTCTACAAGCATGGCATGCCTCACTTGGGTCACTTAGATGTATATCTCAGCTCATCTCTATTACTTGAAACTTCTGCTATGTAAAGCAGACTGCCCTCGATTTGTTGTCGTGCTAGGCATAGAATGGACTAAGCTTCCCCTACTCATAACCACACCCATGCTAGCTTCTGGCTGTGCATTCTTTATCCGTATTTACTATGAACGAATATGCGAACATTGATTAAGAGTATAGTATTTCTTGAGGATATGCCTCTGCTACATGTATGCCATTATCATTCGACCTTCTAATATATTTCTTTGATGTACATTCCAGAAAATACTTGAATTCTGTACTGCGTGCTAGACAAAAAGAATTTCTTTATTTGCTAGAACATGGCTAATTGGTAGTTGCGCTACAATCCTGATGCTTTTCTATCTTCTGGGAGATGTGTCAACAAAATGTTCCAAATGAATTGCCAAGTGCATCATATATTGAGGGATTGGAAGTGGCAGAGAAGATGAAAAGAAGCATCATCATATCTCCATTTTTCATGCTTCTGCTGCAGTAAAGTAGGGAGAGGTACCAGTTGTTGAGTTGGTGATCCAGCTTGCCCTGAGTATGATGTTTCATCTCAAAATCAAGATGCTATCGGCAATGGCGTGGTGAGCGACCTTACCCTGGAGCATGAAGTTGATTATTATGTAGTTATGGCTATCAATGTTTTCTCATGCTGATGATTCTGAAGCAATTAATTGGAATAAGAAATGTATGTATCGACAAAACCTATATTGAAATGCCCGCTAAAGAGAAAATCTATTTGATTGACTCTTGGCCAATATTGATTTTTAGAAAGAAAAAACAAGATTTTTCTTCTTTTTTTAATTATCATTAAGAAAAAAGAATATAACTAAAATGGAATTGGCAATATAATTTTTATAGCTATTGATACACGTATCATGCATTTTAGTATGGCACTCGCCTCATGTTTACAGAATGAAGGTTGCACACTTTGCAAAAAATAGTTTATCATTTAGTTCTTGGTCATCATTTACTTGCAACTCGATCAACAGGCCTCCCATGTCTCTTTATTTCTTATTTATAAATGAGTATCATCATATCTAAGGGTAGTATTATTGATTTGTTGTAGAGGCGACAGAGTTGCACCTACTCCTAGCAGGACCAACATTGATATGACGTAGAGGCTGGAATCATACTATTTCCAGTGCACTTTCTCCCTAATTAATTTGACTGGATAGTTTATGTCAACTGTGTGGCATGTATCTATGTTAGAAATACTTGCACTAAAGGTTTAATTCTGTGTGCTTAGATTTCCTGCTCTTTTGTTTTCTGTGTATAAGTGACACGTGCTGACTTGAAAACGCTAACGAGAAGGTCATGTTCAAGAAAGATGGCATACTACAGGGGGCCTTTAATGTGAGACTGTTTAGACCTCATACTCATGACCGCAGTTGAATGTAATATTGGAGGTCTGGTTTGTGTTTAGTTGTATTGTTGAAGTAGATTTTTGCTATGTGGCTTAGCTATCAGTTCACTGTTTTATTTGTGTCAGACAAGTCGTTGAATCTTTTTTGTGGTTTAACCGTTCTGAAACCTTGGATATTGGGAAGTTTATAGAAGCCCAACATGCATAACCAAACTTAGATTAGGAACCCAACTAGCCACTCTGTTGTGTGTAGACAAGATTAGAGTGCACCCCCTCTTTAACATGCTCAAGGTAAAGAATGAATAATTCACAATAACTGACATGGTTGTTTCCTGCAAGCAAGTGAGGTATCAGAGGAGCTTGAGTTTTTACTACTCCCTCCGTCCGAAAATACTTGTCATCAAAATGAACAAAAAAGGATGTATCTAGAACTAAAATACATCTACATACATCCCCTTTTATTCATTTTGATGACAAGTATTTCCGGACGGAGGGAGTATTATATTAAATCCCGAAGAGAATAACCGAAACGGTGTTTCATCATAGGTGGTCTTCCTTCCATATAGTAGGAAATATTGCAAGAAATTACTGAAGGAAGAACATTTAATTGAACAAATTTACAAATTTGGTTCAAGGAAACACTGTCTGGACATTAGTTGAATCAATAGAAAAATGATAGTTCATCCGTAAAGTTTATATGTGCTTTAGGACTTAGTTCATGAATTTTGCTAATACTACTAAAAGCCTCGGGTTTGTTTCAACCAGCCTAAGCATTGTAAGCTTCAGGACAAGGGATACAAGTCAGCTCGATGAGGTATGTATCAAAAACTCTGCTCTATTGCTACGGAGTATCTAATTTGTTATGTCGTTAATAATGGCCTATTTGCCCAATGATTACTGTTTTGTAAAGCATCAATTTTCATGTGTGCTGTACTTACGAAGTAAATGATAGGTGAAAGAAAATCAATATGTAACAGTATTCTTTTTTTTCATAAAGAAACATAGACGACATTCTATGTCCAAGGCGTTATATATTCTCTTTCATGTCTATGCTATTGTGAGCTGCGGACATGGATTTCCTGACATTAATCTCGCATGCTAACACAACTACACCTCATTCTATGACAGGCTCAGCAAGAAGCGGCGTGCGGAAGGAGGGTCGCCACCAAGAACCGCGAGGCCGTGTCGACGCCATTGCATTGTCTGAGTATGTGCAGCAGGATGGAAAGCAGCCGGCACAAGGCTAAGCCTGCTGTTCCTCCTTGCAAGACCTATGTTTAGCTGAACAAGTTGGCCGAGGTGCGCGCACACATATAGGCGTGCGAGTAAGACATGATGTGAAGTGGACACACATAGAGGTGTGCGAGTAAGACATCATGTGAAGTGGACGACCCTACAAGCTACATGGCCGCGGATGTGGAGTAGTCATAGTTCCAGCTGAACCACGACACAGTTTTAATGATTAGAGTCACTACTATTAGGTTGCTCTGCTTTCCCTGTGATCAGAATTCAGAGTTTCAGTTCATTTTCAGCAACAGTTTGGCATGTACATGTGCTGCCCATGATGCAAAAAATCAAGTGAAAAGAACGACCCCTACCTGGCACCGCACAGGAACACCCTCAAGAGGCGCACCATGGGTGCGTGTCGTGTACTTCAAGAAGATCATGTACTATTATATATATGCCCACGAGGCTCAAGCAATAAACAATCATCGATTCCACCGATCCCTATCTATCCCTTCTAACAGACATGATCCGCTTGTTCAGATGACAACATGCACACCAACTATGTTGCTCGATGCCTTGAGGATCTGCGCCGAAGTCAATTAGATGGTCTCCTCATCTAAGTTGTATAGAGACGGTAGGAAGCAACTACCAATTTGTTTAAAAGTGGATGTTTGCCGCATAGAAGCAAACTGAAAAACTATGTGCTTCTAATCATACTCCATTTGATAGTAACATTTTTTTATTTTCAAACAAATCCCAAATTTGTAATAGTAGTGGAAATATTTTCTCTATGGGAGTAAATTACTATATCGCTGGAAGCATTTCTCTAGTGGATGGAAGCAAGACAATTATGTTTCTTAAAGAAGTATTTGCTTTTATCTTTGATGGAGGCTAATTGAAATTGGGTTGAAGCAATTTTCTAGTTGATGGAAACAATATAGAAATGCACAAAATTTTCTGAAGGAAGCAAACTGTTACATGACGTTGCAAAGGAATGTCAATTGCATTGGATGCAAACTTTACCTAAGAGAGAAACGGCCATAGATACACCATGAAAATAGACGTGTTTCTAAGAACATAATGAAGATACATATGTACATAGTCATATCTGGAAAGAGATACTGTAGTGTATAGTACTCCCTCCGTCCCAAAATAAGTGACTCAACTTTGTACTAACTTTGTATTAAAACTAGTATAAAGTTGAGTCACTTATTTTAGAACGGAGGGAGTAGATAAATAATAAAACAAGAGTGCACATTAACAGAGTTGTTACTAGTCGTAGAAATTCGGACCACACACCACACAGACTAACGAACAAACAAGGAAACTGAATCTGGCAAAAGAAGTGTTTCTGGGCAATAGTAGCATGTTTCTCAGGAATCAAGATGGTGTAGCCCGACAGCAAAGCCTTCAACTTTTCCTTCTTCTCTCTGGCGGCAGCGACTCTCATGCGCAGTCTCTCGCTTCCAGCTCCTCCTCCCCCTCTTCTTCCTCTTCTTCTTCTCCTTCTTGTCCTTCTTCTCCGGAGTCAGAGCGAGAGTCTTCCTCTCCCTCCTCATCCTCATCCTCATTCTCTGAGTTAGAGTTCGAGTCTGATTCCGAGTCCGAGTCCGGGTACAAGCACGAGTATAATTCTGCGTATGCGTCGGAGTAAGAAAGTTTCTTGTAGCCAGGAAGTATGGCGTTCCTCCTGAGGTTCGCCTTATGCCTCTCCTCTTGAATCCTGGTCCACTCATTGATCTCATCCACGTAGTCGGGGTCGTTAGCGAGTATGTCGTCGCCAGCCTCGAGGTAGGCCTCCTCGCCCAGCTCCTTGATGATCCGAGCCTGGCATAAAAAGGGACTTTCTTTATTTTCGAATTCCGCGATGAAATCCTATACCGCTCCGTTCTAAGATCGGAGGGGGTACTACAAGTAAATAAGAACTTTAAGATTATACTTTTTGAAATTATACAATAAAGTAGGCGTGCTATTTTTCTAAATTAATGTAAAGTCCGTCAACCGAACCTTACGGTCAGCGCGTTTCTTCCTGTAGCGAGCGACGATCTCGTCGTAGGCCGCCGCCGCTTCGTCTTCCGCCTCGATCAACTCCAGCTTAAAGGCGTCAAGATCGTTCGTTGAGTTACCTTGTGCGTCGCCTGCAGGCATGGTCAGCTCCTTGGAGTTCCTCTCCAGGTCGACGAGATCTGTGGTGGAATTAACTTGGGCCATCACGGTGGATTTGTACGTCAGCTTCGCCTCGATTCGACGTGGGTTGTGGGTTTGAGGCTTTTTCTTCAGCCTGGATCTCGCCGCCTCCAGATTTAAAGAGAAGGGAGGAGAGGAACCCTGGCGCTGTCGGCTTCTCTGTTGCAGTCCGAATCGGAAGCAGAATCAACGTCTCCATCGAGTACCAGTTTTTTTTTTTTTTTGAGGGGCCATTTTTTTTTAAGCATCATTTTGAGGGGCCAAGTTGCCAGCTTCTCGAGCTATATGAGCCAGCCCAGTAGCTTTTACTTTTTTTCCCCGCAAAAAAAGTAGCTTGTACATTTTTCTGATTTTGTTCGTAATTATCAAATGTATTTCAAAAATAAATGAAAATGTATTAAAACAGTTCGGACATAAAGAAATGCGGAAAATGTTCCTTTGCTTCAGTAAAATATTAGTGACAAAATATATATGAACAAAATGTTCCCTTGCTGCAACGAAAATATTTGATTTTTTAATCCTGAATAAATAATAGATTTTAGAAAAAGAAATCACTTCAAACATAAAACGATGGGGGAAAATTGTTCTCTTGCCGCAATAATAATGTTCATATATACGAAAAAATGTTCGTCTTATATGCTTAAGAAAAGTTCATCTCTTGTGCTTAATAAATGTTCATGGGTTAAAAAACGCAGCTGGGTTTTGAAAAAAAGTTAACATATTAGTGACAAAGCCTTAACAAAAAAAAAAGAAGAGGAATAGTATGAAGAGATAAAAATAAATAGTAAATTTAAAAGGAGAGGGAAACATGAAAGATGGAAGAAAATTGGCGAAAAATCATTCGAATAGAAAAACCGCTCCATAGGCCCATTGCGCGTGTGTGGGTACGTGTTATAGTTAGGGATGAAAACGAAGCGGAAACAGACGGAATTGAGTGCTACCACATTTGTTTTCATATTTTTTTGCTGAAGTGGAAACAAATACAGAAACTCCGGAAATGAATACGAAAACAGATACTATCGAAAACGAACACGGAGCGAATACAAAGTGGACACGAAAAAAAATTTGGATGCTAACCGGAACTTAAAAACCCCTTGAATGATAGAGAGATACACACAAAAACAAACAAATTTAATGAATTGTTAGCATGGCTATAGAGTCAAGCTGAGTACATGTGTGGTAGTAGAAGTCGTACCTCAAATGACCATTCTACTCATTGTGTCATTGTATGTTGTTTGGTGGTTGGAGTACAAAGCAACCATAGGTCTATAGTAAAAATAGAAATTCCATATTCACGAAAATGGAAAGTTCCGTTTCTACGCGCGTCCCACCGGAAAACACCGTTCCGTTTTTGTTTTCATTTCCGCATAATTTTTTCTTTCCACTTTGCAAATTTCCGTTTTCGTTTTCATATTTCCTCTCCGTTTCCATTTTTCCTTCGGAAAAGAGACCGGATTTTGTACTTCCGGGTGTATGCACACACCATATCCTGACCGCTGGTAGACAGGTGTCCAACCTCGAGATTCGATTCAGGCACCGAAGTGTGTTCTACAGACAAGTTGCAGAGTGACAACGGTGGCGAAAGTAAAGAAATTTGGAACCTGCCAGCCTCCCTAGGCCACTGTTCACGCCTGTCACGTCCAGCTGATTGACATCTCGAGAGGAACGCTGCTACCCACTTGTCAGCCCGTGATTCTACAACATTTGATAAAACAGCCTCGAAGGAGCTTAACAACACAATTTAGCTTCTGGGAAACTACTTACAGAATCTATCATGACAGATGCTTACTAACGTTTCCATATACTACTGATCATGGGACACCGTGATTAAATTCTTGGTACAAAACACATACGCCTGATACAGCCGTTACGACCTTGTGATCCAACGTAGTTGAAACATATTTTTGAAAAAGCTACACTGTCTGTTCCAAAAAATAAAGTAAAATAAGCTACAATGTGCTATAGATGACAGATGATGTTCACTAGAATGGACAGAACGTGATGGATAAATGATACGTATGGACACACATGGGCCGGGCGCTTTGACTTATACACCACGAAGTGGGAGATCAGCTACATTGGTCAGACAGCAACGCTGACACCTGACAGCACCGCCCTCTGCGGGCTACTACCTGACGGAGTAGCAAGGAGTAAAATATACTAATGGACCGGGACAACAGCCACCCAACTGCAAATGACCTGCAGTGTGACAGTTTGTGGCACGAATCTTAGAGAATACTGACGGCCGGGATAAGGTGCGTGGGTGCACTCGAGCGTAGCCGCACCTTTCCTTTCGGAAAAGCGAAAACTTTCCACTCCATTTTCATCCCTAGTTATAGTGACAGTTCTACGCAATGAGCATAACTGAATGTGGTTTAACCCACACAGTTGATAGCACAACTTTGACATTAGTCTTATGTGTTCCTGAGTGTTTTTGTTATCTCAGGTTTTCCTCTCGCGAAATGTTGTTTTTCCAATAGAGGAAGGGTCCTGAAGGACCTATCGTTGCATTAAACCCAAGAAATGTTTTTTTTCCAATTGGGGAAGATGGATTGCGATACATGTCTCCAGTGCGGACAGAGGCACGATATCGTGGATCGGGCTCGGGCGAGGCAGAGGAACAGGCTTGGCGGTGCTATACCCAAGCTTCGGCTGGATGACGAGGACGTTATGTTCATCCTGTCGCTGTAGAGGGATGGCATTGACTACGTCGACGGCCACGACCACCGGTACACGCCCGAGAAGGCCAAGGAGATGGTTGACATGTCCCTCATGGACGACGAGGACTGTGAGATCGAGGAGCGGCAGTCCCGGGTGATGCGAGAGCTGAGCGACAAGGGCTACACCGAGGCCGACAACTACCGCGTGGCCGACAACGACGTGGATACAGGGGGAGAGAATCCAGGCGGCCAGCGGGAGACGTCGTCTTGCTCGCATGAGAGTCGCCGTCAAAGACGACCACGAGGAAGACTACTACTCGGAGAAGGAAGACGACGAGGAAGACTACTACTCGGAGGAGGACAAGGAGCTGAGGGAGGAGGAGGAACTGAAGTACTGTAGGGTACCAAGGATTACACGCACCCTACTAGAACATGACTAGTAAGCCTGCAAGTACAACGCATGTCTCAAATGTTGATCAAATGTGATAGACGTTAATATAAAAAAGACAATTAAAAAAAAAATGAAGAGCAACTTTAATGGGGCGACCCATTTTGTCCGCCCGCGTCCGTTTGAGTCGGTGCGGACAGAAAAGTCGGCCCAACGCGCCGACCCAAACGGGCGCGTGTCCGCTTTTGTCCGCCTGCCGACCCATTCCCGGCACATTTTTGAGCCGGATTTACGTCGGCGCGGACACAAGACGGACGCGCGCACGCTCGCCTCTCTCCTTCCCGGGCCCGCTGGTCGGTGGCACATTGGCCTCTCCACATCCAACATAACACCCTCGCCCGTCTGCTTCGTCGCCGACGCCGCCGGCCTTTTTCTTCAATAGAAAAAGGATACATAGAGTTCTAAACGTACACAAATAAAAAAAAATTAACTACTAGTCGCTATCCGACTCCGACTCAGTAATGTCCTCCTCCGACGTCTGAATGTAAGCGTCAGCCTGATGCTCGTCCACGAAGTCGTCCCACCCCGACATTTCTTGTAGCTTCAGTTTCATTTGAGCGGTCAGCTTCCGCGCACGCTTGTCCTCTCGATAGACGGCTCGCTCCGTCCTCCTCGCTTTCCTCTCCGTCCTCATTTGCTTGTAGAACAGGCGCTCGTCGACAATATCCTGCGGGAAGCGTTCGCGTCACACCATCATGGCCTCAACGTCGTTCGCGGCGAGGGCGAGGCGACGCTGCCGCCTTCAGTGGACACGATGATCCTCGTCGGTGAAAAGCCGCGGGAGAGGCGCGAGATCCTGCGCCTGCTGCCTCGACACGTCGGGAAAATTCATCTCCCGACGAGGCCTCAGGAGGCGCCACGCTACCGCGTCGTGCGAGCGGGCCGCCTCATCTGCGGTGTCGAAGGTGCCGAGGAAGAGGCGTTTTTCGCCAAACATGATCTCGGAGGAGAAGCCGCCGGAGCGGCGCTCGCGGACTCCGCGAATATTCGAAGCTCCCAGGCAACGCATCGACATGGTGGCGCAGAGGCGGTGAGGCTAGTGAGAGGGGGCGAGATGAGTGGGCGGCGGACAGAGTGTGGAGGGAACACGCCTTCTTATAGCGAGCGCCGGCCACGGCGGCGCGCCAAAACAAGCGCGCAAACCTTTCCCGTGGGCTGACGCGGCAAAACCAGCGCGTGCTAGGCCCGTAGGCCGACCACCCCCCCCCCCCCCCCCCCCCCCCCCCCCCCCCCCCCCCCC